>JAVGWX010000010.1:73141763-74341763 GCA_036924085.1 Ariolimax columbianus | reverse complement strand
CTGTTTCCCATTTGGCCATGTATCTGGCCCTAATAAACCTTTTGGACTTTTCGTAGGTCACACTAGAATCTGATTGTGGTAATCTTGCACCTTCTTTTGCCAGCCTGTCTGCCTCGTCTGCTCTTTTTGGTGCGGACTGCTGGCATAGTTGACAGAGTACTGCTCTTAAATCATTAAGTTCTGTATTTTTCTGGCTTTTTAGTGCTGTAACCAGGGACAGGGCATCTGTAATCAGAACTATCTGGCTTTCATTGCTTTCGCCTGTCAGCATTGCTTCTACTGCAGCCTTCAGTGCCTCTGCCTCCGCTCTGAAATTGCTTTAGAATTTTCCAGTTGCCACTGACAGTGTTATTTTTCTACCGTTTGGTGGGCTCAGGAATACCCCTCCCCCTCCGTTCTGTGTTGTGTTTGTTACAGAACCGTCGGTGTATGGATGAGTCCAGTCTATGCTTGGGTAGTTTTTCGCTATGTACCACAGGGTTATGTCTCTTCTTTCTTTTCAGTCTGGCTGTTCTTGTTTCCAATACCTGGTATATTTTTTACCACCTCTGGAATGATATGCTGCTTCCATGTGGGTTTGCGTACAGTAGGAATTGGCTTTGGTGTTGTTATGGTGTTCATATGGTCTTCGCTCATCTTTGCTTTGGCTATTTCTGCAAAGTTTCGTGACTATCGCGGGCTGTGGGTAGCTGAAAGAGAGCCCAACCGAAGTATATGAAGTCTGGTCTCGAAGGTATGGGTCTGAGAAAAGAGTATATCCAACCACGAACAAGAGAAGACCACAGGCGAAATCGGAGAAACACAAAAGAACCCCTGGACATCTTTTGCATCCGGACCCTTTCCTAACCGTCTTGACACTGTCTTATTTGTAGACCATGTTGGAGGAAGGGAACTGGTCACTCTACATCACAACAAGCTATGGTATTGTACAATGAAGTCTCTTAACACTACATCCTTGGCGGTAGTGTCTGTTTTGGGAGTAGTACATATGTGTGTGCTTGTGTGTGTATATATATATATCTTAAATAATATTGTTTTTCTCTGCTTATCTATTGATGTGCGCAGAGCAATAATTGATTCTGTTAATTATTCTGTGCGTGTCTCTAACGTCACAATTTTCCTACAGATTAAAACCTGCCAAAATACGCTGAGACGCTAGTCTTAATTAAGTTTTGTGTGTCCCGGCTGTCCAAAGCGCCAGTCATATTGGCCAATAGCTTTAAGAGATTGATCTGTTTTTATCCAGTGTGGATTGGACCTTCTTTAGCGTGACGGACCATCAATGACGCAGAGAGAGCTGACAGCAAAAGTTGACGCGTCATAGTACCGTTGACGTCAGATGATCACAGACGACATATACCTTGTCCTTATTCTATCTAAGGTCAATGGGTGCATCTTTCTGCGTTCATGTGATTCCGAACTGTTCCCAGTGCTGCCCACATAGACGTTTGACAGCGCTAACGTAGGCAACGATATATGTTTCTGTTTCTAAGAACCGACGTCACTGCCCTCCGGGCATACCATAGATGCTCAGTCTCTCTCATTAAATGGAGTAAGATATGGATGCTGATGGTCCCTGTAGCTCACTGGTTGTACACCTCTCATGCGCCCCACTCAGCTCGAACCTCGTTTAATGTCGAAACTTTGCAGTCTGTGAATTGCTGCTTCATCTATTTCAGTGTCCTTATCCAGCAGGCGGTCATTTATTGATTTCAAAAGGTCACTTCTGTCCATCACCAATGTGCCCATGATGGGAGCTTGTGAAGCCAAGATGTCAGCTCTTTCATTGCCCTAGAACGATGTCTACATACACTAATTACAGGTTTGCGCTATCTCGATCTAATGTTCCATCCAGTACGGTTTTTTATGTCTTTTGATGGGACTAAAATATATCAACTGCCAGATTTGTATAACGTTCATTAATTCTCTAAGATTTCTAATTTGTTTTCCTTTCTTCCAATGAAATACGATTCCCATTTCAACGTATTCATTTCTCTTCTCGAAACGTTTTGTTCATTGTCCATGCTTCTACTTCACCCAGAAATGGCGCTTGTGCATATTAGCTGATCACTCTAGCTTTTAAAATGGGAATTCTTTATTTTGATAGCATTTTTTGCCACCAGTGAAGCACATATTACATTATTTGCCTAGTGTAGCACATATTACATTATTTGCCTAGTGTAGCACATATTACATTATTTGCCTAGTGTAGCACATATTACATTATTTGCATCCACTGTAGCACATATTACATTATTTGCCACCACTGTAGCACATATTACATTATTTGCCACCACTGTAGCACATATTACATTATTTGCCACCAGTGTAGCACATATTACATTATTTGCCTAGTGTAGCACATATTACATTATTTGCCTAGTGTAGCACATATTACATTATTTGCCTAGTGTAGCACATATTACATTATTTGCCACCACTGTAGCACATATTGCATTATTTGCCACCACTGTAGCACATATTACATTATTTGCCACCACTGTAGCACATATTACATTATTTGCCACTACTGTAGCACATATTACATTATTTGCCACCACTGTAGCACATATTACATTATTTGCCACCACTGTAGCACATATTACATTATTTGCCACCACTGTAGCACATATTACATTATTTGCCCCCACTGTAGCACATATTACATTATTTGCCACCACTGTAGCACATATTACATTATTTGCCACCACTGTAGCACATATTACATTATTTGCCACCACTGTAGCACATATTACATTATTTGCCTAGTGTAGCACATATAACATTATTTGCCTAGTGTAGCACATATTACATTATTTGCCTAGTGTAGCACATATTACATTATTTGCCACCACTGTAGCACATATTACATTATTTGCCACCACTGTAGCACATATTACATTATTTGCCACCACTGTAGCACATATTACATTATTTGCCACCAGTGTAGCACATATTACATTATTTGCCTAGTGTAGCACATATTACATTATTTGCCTAGTGTAGCACATATTACATTATTTGCCACCACTGTAGCACATATTACATTATTTGCCACCAGTGAAGCACATATTACATTATTTGCCTAGTGTAGCACATATTACATTATTTGCCTAGTGTAGCACATATTACATTATTTGCCTAGTGTAGCACATATTACATTATTTGCATCCACTGTAGCACATATTACATTATTTGCCACCACTGTAGCACATATTACATTATTTGCCACCAGTGTAGCACATATTACATTATTTGCCTAGTGTAGCACATATTACATTATTTGCCTAGTGTAGCACATATTACATTATTTGCCACAACTGTAGCACATATTACATTATTTGCCACCACTGTAGCACATATTACATTATTTGCCACCACTGTAGCACATATTACATTATTTGCCACCACTGTAGCACATATTACATTATTTGCCACCAGTGTAGCACATATTACATTATTTGCCACCACTGTAGCACATATTACATTATTTGCCACCACTGTAGCACATATTACATTATTTGCCCCCACTGTAGCACATATTACATTATTTGCCACCACTGTAGCACATATTACATTATTTGCCACCACTGTAGCACATATTACATTATTTGCCACCACTGTAGCACATATTACATTATTTGCCACCAGTGTAGCACATATTACATTATTTGCCTAGTGTAGCACATATAGTATCACTAGAAGCAAGACCTGCCTACAAAGTGTAATGCAATATTTCTTGTCTACACAGTCGTATCAGCTTATTCGTGCAGTAGTCACGACATGTTAATTTGAAAAAATATCATTTGTCTACACGCGTTTGATGATGTCATACAAGCTAATAATAAATGTAGGTAATAATCTGTTCTGGTCAGATATACACTACACGCACCTTGTACGAATGGGTCAGTAAATAGTTCAAATTTGCCTATTTTGAAGAGAAAAATACGAAATAAAATACTTATTTTTTTGAAAATGTACTGCATTTACATTGTTCTTAATTTCTCAATAAAGTTTCCACCAACGTTGAAACGCTTACGGATTGTAAAGAGCAGCTATAGATGGCGCCTAACTGGCTGCAGGTCTACTCATCTCTAGTATTTGAGACTATTAAGATGGACTCTCACATCGGTTAAACCACCCTCAAGAAACTAGTATACACTGTTGAGTCTTCTAAACCTGAATAAAGACGGTAAGTTAAGCTATCTCATCGCTTTATCCGTGCACCAAAACGTACAGCATATAAGTCTTTGATCGGCTGTCTCGGCCACATTTGCACTTCACGTTCTATTTCTTCACCACTCGCGAAACGTCTTCCATCATGTGAAATCATGCATTATGTTGTACACTAAACCACGCAAACGCCCCATTGCAGTTGCTACGCTATCATTATTCGCATGTCAGCTCGAACTATCTCCCTCACCTATCGCGCATATGCTCCTATTGTAATTCTAATAGAACGACCAGCTCGGGCTTCATCAGCAATTTTTTGACGTCTTTGAGAAAATGTATCGACCCAGCAGTTGGGAGGTTTTGTGGCCTAGGGGTGAAACTTGCTCGGTTTTCATCAATCCCAACGTCCCGGGTTCGATTCCCACTTGTGTCCAGTTTGACAGACACTGGGTTTTTTTCTCGGGCTAATGCTCCTCCATGTACGGAAAGTAATGGCAATCTACCGGACTGCACACTTGCTAAGAAACTTATAACAGTCAAATAAGTGGCGGTTGTAAGAAGCTACGTTCTGTAAATGGGCATATGACTTACTTTATCGACCCAACAACAAATCCTCACCGTAAGCAAGAAATACTGCCTTGCGAGTATCCCTTGCAGAACCTCATTCTCCCGCCAAAAACAACCAAAAAAGCACACGACATCACGCTTGATTGAGCATTCTATGTTCATGGCGCCATTTTGTATACGAGTTAAGCACATGCATGTAACACCCGAGGTCAGCTACCTACGAGCAATCACAAAGCTTGATGTTGCTGCCACATTATGGCACCTTTAGAAAATACCAACTACATTTTTCCGCTATTCCATATCAGCTTGCGACCTACTTACTGATTTATGCTCCTAATATAGAATTCCGAAGACAACTATTGAAGCGAGCCTAAAATCACAGATAAAAATTGCAAATGTTTTTCATGTGATAGGTTTGAGTAATATATCGGACATACACCTAGGGGTATAAATAAAGATGAAGACCGTTTCATCGAGTGCAGATAACAAAACATTAGAATAATCTAGTCATTTGTGTGAGTGTTCATGCCGTGAATGACCAGGGAGTAAATTACCAGCTCGCAACATTTGTTAAGTGATGTGTGATATTTGTATTTCAGGTCACGTGCACTTCCTTTTGTCAGTAATTTTACATTATTAATTTGTTTTTCGCTAAAACTAAATTCCATATTCTTTGTGTGTGTGTGTGTGTGTGTGTGTGTGTGTGTGTGTGTGTGTGTGTGTGTGTGTGTGTGTGTGTGTGTGTGTGTGTGTGTGTGTGTGTGTGTGTGTGTGTGAGAGAGTGTGTGTGTGTGTGTGTGTGTGTCTCCATCTCTGTTTAAGTGTATGTCTGTGTGTGTTAAAAAGGGTTGTTGCTTAACGTTTCTTATTTCATCATGTGTGCTATGTTTGGTTAAACCCCGTTTTCCTGAACTGTCGTGTATGTATTCCAATGAGCATCAATGCACAGTTTTTCCTAGTGCGTTATTTCTTTTACGCAGTTAGTCTTCTTTGATAAAACATCAAAATATGTGGAAAATCATGAAGGAAATGAGATTTCCTGTATATATTATTCATCTCATTGAAACATTATACCAAGATCAACAAGCCGCTGTCCGAGTATCTGGGCAAACATCAGGTTGGTTCGCAGTACAAAAGGGAGTAAGACAGGGATGAATCCTCTCACCTTATCTGTACAACATATATGCGGAATGCATTATTAGAAATGTTAGTGAAGACGAGAACATTGAAAGTTTCGACCCATTTACAATTGGAGGGTACGAGATTCCAGAGTTACGATACGCAGATGATACAGTGATACTATCAAGAAGTGCAGAAGGGCTAGAGCAGCTAATTTCAGCCGGTAATGGTCATAGTAAAGATCAAAACCTGTTCATAAACATAAATAAAACAAAGATAATGACCACCGACAAAACACAATGTCAGCATAAATTTACAGTGGGAGGTGAGGAAATAGATCAGGTCCCGCATTTTGAATATCTGGGCTCCAGAATTGACAAAAATGGCGACTGCTCGAAATAAATCAGAAAAAAACTAGCCATGACAGTGCAGAGACTGAACAGCCTAAAGAAATTATGGCAGACCACCAACAAAATGATAAAAGTAAAAGTCTTGAGAGCCTGTGTTTTTCCTATGGCAGCTTATGGCTGCGAATCATGGACGATTACCAAAACTTCCAGACACAGACTTCGAGTCAAAATGTTACAGAAAGATATTCAGAATGCCATGGACAGAGAAAAAGACAAATGTATACATTTGGCAAGAGTTGCACATAGAGGAGAACTGGTTTATCAATTCCATTTTGGCTAGAAAAGATACAACAGTCTCGAGAGAACGGTGATGGAAGGTATGGTCCCAGGCAAAAGAGGAAGGGGTAGACCAAGAAGACCATGGCACCGAGATATCGAGGTATGCCTGAGTATGAGTGTGGTGGAGGCTGGAGTTTCTTTCAGGCAGGCTGTGATGGGAGCGACGTTCTATAAGGGAAATGCTACATGATGATGATGAGTGTTCTGGTTCAGTGTTTTCCTTCAATGGCACATAAATAATTTGTTGTTAAATCTTGCACTATGTCTGGCTATGTCAAACTTCCAGAAAATACATTTTAAACACGTCGTAGAAGATAGAAATGAATTAAAGAGACGCTGTATATGACAATTATTAATTTGTCGATGTGAGATGAAAACCCATTTTAAAAAAGATGGGCTGATGATGTTGTTGTTGTTGCTTAGATGTTTGCCTCACTAGTTTCTACTGGCGGAGGCACGCCATTTTCCACCACAGACCGTAGTCTTTTGGGCGATATCAGGACGCATAAACCAGTGCTTGGATGCATGTGTGCGTCTGTATGTACCTAAGCTAGGTTTGTGCGCCCTCAGAAGCTAGCCCAACCAAAGTGCGATGGTAGGGCCTTACCACGAACGCGCGTGTGGAAGTTGTGCAAGGGTGTGACTGTAGGACAGAGTAAAATGAAACAGGGGGAGGTAAGAAGGGAGAGAAGGGGAAGAGTTGCCCCCAGGGTGAGTCCATTGCAGAAAGTCATGAAGTGTCATGAGTTGATGATATAGAAGAAATACTGCATAGGTATGCGTTGAAAATAGGAATGCACCGAATGTTTGATTAGTATTCAATTATGTGCTATATATTGCATTGAATGAACTATTTGTATTCGGTCTAATACTAATTTAGAATCGAAGACGAATAGGTCAAATAGCGGAGATGTAATTTGAGATCTAAATAGGCGGATATCTTTCAGTTTCAATTCCGTACTAGATACACTGACTCCTTGCACCTAAGCAGAGAAGGGCATCATACTGCCAGCAACCAAACAGGCAAATATCAGAATCTTTGTTAATCCGCGTATTGTGACTTTTGCAATGGTTTAAATGTATCCTTGTTGTTTTGCTATACTTAATTATTGAGTGACTGTTCAAGTTTAAGAAAACTATTTATTATTCTACAACAACGAGTGTGTGGGGAAGATGATAGCAAAGAAGTGTGATCGATGTGTTGTTGTTATTGTTGTTTGATGCCAACTTTGAATATGTTTACTCTTTCGTGCTCCCTGGAAATGGCAATAAGTAGCGCGGTGCAACAGCTTTCTTCACATCCAGAGGATGCCGGTGAAGATAGACACGGGTCCTCCATACTGTTGTGCTATCCTCGGTTTCATATGCCTAAGGCTCGATTCCAACCTCGGTAGCCAGACTTTCATGAAACAGCCTGTTTCTAGAGAAAACTGCATGGAAGTGAGATGATGTCTTGGTCAGCATGTTTTACCTGACACTTTTCAACACAGTGTTATCAATATGTTTTTTCTGACAAGACGCGTCTCCTCTCACCGTGGTCGCTGTGTAACATCCAATACATATTCAATTTTTCCAATCAACAAATCAATGCGGGCCTAGCATCAATATTTCTTATTTGCCAAATTGGCGTGTAAGCTGGATCTTAACTTTTGCTCTGCTCAAACTGCAACCATTTTTAGGGTGAAGTTAACCGCGGACAAGAGTTTAGGTCTGGGAGGCAATTAGTTTGCTGATATGTGTATGTGTGTGTATGTGTATGTATGTCTGTGTGTGTGTGTAGATGTGTATATGACCCTATGTGCGTATGTGTGTATGTGCCTTTATGTAGGTATACGTGTTTATGTGTGTATGTATGTGTATATTTGTGTATGTATGTGTGAATGTTTGTGTGTATTTATATGTATGAGTATTTATGTGTATTTGTGTGTATATATGAATGTGTATGTGTCTCTATGTGTGTATTTGTGTGAATTTGTGTGTACGTGTCTATGTGTGTACGTATTTTTAAATGTGTGTACATGTGTATGTGTGCATATGTGTGTTTATATATGTGTGTTTATATATGTTTGTATGTATGTCTTCTCCCCCCCCCCCCTCTTTCCCTTTCCAATCCATGTAACCAATACTAAGGAACATCTTACTTACTTACTCACTTAGTGGCTCCTCTTCTACCGTGAGGTGTAGAGGTTTGCCAAAGAGAACGCCACACTGCTCTATCCGCCGTCTTTTTCCTGGCCTCTTTCCAATCCAGCCCTCTATCACTTAGGGACTGTCGTATGTTGTCTTCCCAACGTACTTTGGGACGTCCTCGGGGTATGCGTCCTTGACTTTTTATCTCCCATGACCGCTTTGGTATCCGATCTTCTTCCATTCTACAGACATGGCCAAACCACTGTAGTTGGGACTGCTCCACTCGTGTCTGCAGGGGTTGAACTTCAAGATTGCTACGTATTGTCTGGTTACGGATCTTGTCCCTTTTCGTCACCTGAACCGCCTTTCTTAGGTACCTCATTTCTGAAGTTTGTAATTGCCTTTCTTGGGCTATAGTCATTGCCCATGACTCACATCCATATGTCAGGACAGGCACATAGGTCGAGCGGTATACATCCATCTTTGTTTTCCTACTTATTTCTCTTCTACTGAGGAAACCTCTGTTTATTGCATGGAACAGTCTACCTGCTGCTGCCCTTCGTGCAGTCTAAGGAACATCACAAACTATCAAAGTTCATTTTCGAGGTCATCTGTCATCAACATTTCCAGAGCCACAGGGAATCAAGACCTGCCAAAGCACTTTATGGCCATTACCTAATTTTATAAGCGTTTCAAAATGCTAGTCTTAAGGTCATTGTTACAGGATAACACGCCGTTATGTACACAATACATCTTGGTCAACCTCGCACGACGCCAGATATCGGCGACAGAAACGACAAACTGGTAGCCTTTAATAAACTTGTGCGCAGATCTCAAACTTGTAGGAAGCCAAGGCTTTCTCTACGGCATGCTGAGTGTGGATGGCCCTACAGTTTGTGATCAGGAATATCAGAAACGCGCGAACAAGGACATTCGAATATAAACAACTAAACTTACATGTATCTTAAAGAGAATCAGCTACAATAGAGAACAGAATTATTAAATGTGAGATTATTAATATGAGAATATAACACATATGTCAACAACTAATACAATTCAAGGACAAAGATGACATATAGAAATTGTAAGGTTAAAGCAACAGAACCATCCATTGTCCACCAACCGTTAATACGAACATGGGCAGTATTGCAGTGTTGCCTCTGGGCCACCAAAAGTATCATGAGACGTGTTGTACGAGGCGTGTTCAAATTAAACCGGACCAAACTGCAATAAGTGAACATACGTCCGATGTGTACTATGACGTCAATGATGATGTAAACAGCACGAAACAACCGTCAAGTTACCAAAATTTCATTATCCTCCGACTCATAGTTTTCTCAGCAGACGGTTGAAAACATGGCGGGTGTGATACGGAATCCGTCTAGAGTTCATCAGCGAACGATGATTCAGTTTCTAACAGCTGAAGGGTGTTCACGAATTGACATTCATCACAGAATGCAGGCAGTGTATGGGGATATAAGTGTGTCGAAGACAGCAGTGAAGAACTGGACAATGATGTTTAAAAAAGGACGTGAGTTAACGCAACAATATGCGCCTTACCTGGTCTCGGTAGATCTTTCGTTAACTCACGTCCTTCTTTAAACATCATTGTCCAGTTCTTCACTGTTGTCTTCTACATACTTTTGTCACTATACACTGCCTGCATTCTGCGATGAATGTCAACTGGTCGACATCCTTCAGCTGTTATTAACCGAATCACCGCTCGCTTATCAACTCTGGACGGATTTTGTTTCCCACCCGCCATGTTTTCAACGGTCTGCTGAGGAAACTATAAGTCTGAGGATAATGGCATTTTGCAAACTTGACGGTTGGTATGTGTAGTTTACACCAGAAGTGACGTCTTGAGCGCATTGTACGTATGTTCACTTGTTACTGTTTGGTCCGGCTTCATTTGAACACCCTTTGTACATTAACATAGCTCAATGCGGTCCTTCGTACATTAGCATGACTGCACAGGTGCCTGGTGCATTAGCATGACTGCATAGGGTCCTTGGTACATTAACATGACTGCATAAGGTCCTTGGTACATTAACATGACTGCATAAGGTCATTGGTACATTTACACGATTGTGTGTGTTAGTTAAAATGTCCATTGATTCATTAAATTGTCTTCATTTGCGCATTGGTAAAGTATCTTGGTCATTTTATTTAATCTTGTATAGAGTTTGATAAACTTATTTAATCTTGTGTAGAGTTTGATAAACTTATTTAATCTTGTGTAGAGTTTGATAAACTTATTTAATCGTGTGTAGAATTTGATCAACATATTTAATCTTGTGTAGAGTTTGATAAACTTATTTAATCTTGTGTAGAGTTTGATAAACTTATTTAATCTTGTGTAGAGTTTGATCAACATATTTAATCTTGTGTAGAGTTTGATAAACTTATTTAATCTTGTGTAGAGTTTGATAAACTTATTTAATCTTGTGTAGAGTTTGATCAACATATTTAATCTTGTGTAGAGTTTGATCAAATTATTTAACTTCAGGTGGCCTTGATCAATTTATTTAACTTTATGTAGGGTTGAATAAACTTATTTGACTTTGTGTAGGGTTTTATCAACTTATTTAACTTCATGTGGGGTGTGAATCAACTCATTTTCTTCTTCTTCTTCTTCTTCGTTCTCAATCTCCCACTACCAAACCCTGAAAGGGCTTAAGTAGCAGAATGTAGTCCAGAAAACGGAATACGTTGCGGCGTAGTTTACAGCTTGGATGCGATATTTGCACCTTTCGGTCCAACACATCCGATTTCAGCAAGCATTTTTTTAGTACCGGGTTAGCATTCCCTCTTCGATCCCTTCTCCTTAGCCAGTCTGCCCTGCTGCAGCCTGTTATCCAGGATCACCGCGTGGAGGTGTAGAAGGGTTTTGGCAGCTATGGTTCGCTGGCCCTGACGCTAGCAGTCAGCTATGGGTCGCTAACCACTGCAGCTCATGTGCTGCTCAGCATCTTGATCTCAACTCATTTAATTTCGAGTGAGGTTTGAATCAATTCATTTAATTTCGAGTGAGGTTTGAATCAACTCATTAAATTTCGAGTAAGGTTTGAATCAACTCATTTAATTTCGAGTGAGGTTTGAATCAACTCATTTAATTGAATGTATGTTTGAATCAACTTATTGAACTTCGTGTAGCCTTGATCAGCTCATTTAGCTTCATGTAGCCTTGATCAGCTTATGTAGCGTTGGTAGGTTAACTTGGCTTCATGCGGCCGTTGGTAAATTAACTTATCTCCATGCGGCCGTTGGTACATTAACGTATTTTCATGCGGCTTTGGTACATTAACGTATCTTCATGCGGCCTTTGGTACATTAACTTATCTTCATGCGGCGTTGGTACAGTAACTTATCTTCATGCGGCCCCTGATACATTAACTTATCTTAATGCGGCGTTGGTACATTAATTTATCTTCATACGCCCCTGGTACATTAACTTGACTTCTTGCACCCTTGGTACATTAACTTGGCTTCATGCCGCCTTTGATACATAAACTTGACTTCACGTGGCCCTTGGTACATTCACTTGGCTTCTTGCGACCCTAGCTGTGGAAGCATATTGAGACCCACGTTATTAAAGTTGAGTTGTGGCCTTCAGTCAGAAGTGCTCAGCTGGGCATGTGGCTTTGCTAAGACAAATCTAAGCCGATCTTCCAGATTATAAACACAGGCTTAGAATGTCAGAAGTTTACTGAACGCGTTTTCTGATTCGTTGTTTTTGTTTTTGGTGTTCTTTTCTGTTCTAGATTTAACCGAATTCTCGCTAAAAATGAGTCGATGACTTCTCCAAGATCGACGACTGCCATATATTGATTTTTTTTTACTTTTTCTTATTTCTCATATGCACACAAGATATTTCGTAACCTTGAAGAGCTCTCCATTACAGAAACCTTTATCCAGAGAACTGGATTTCACCTACAGACGTAATAAAAAAAAGATGGCTAATGAGAAAAGAAGAAGAAGAAGAAGAAGAAGAAGAAGAAGAAGAAGAAAGAAGAGGAAGAAGAAGAAGAAGAAGAAGAAAGAAGAGAAAGAAGAAGAGGAAGAAGAAGAAGAAGAATGAAGAAGACGAAGAAGAAGAAGAAGAAATATAGAAGAAGAAGAAGAAGAAGAAGAAGAAGAGGAAGAAGAAGAAGAAGAAGAAGAAGAAGAAGAAGAAGAAGAAGAAGAAGAAAGAAGAAGAAGAAGAAGAAGAGGAAGAAAGAAGAAGTAGATTTACCATCAAACTTACACCTCCACAACGACTGCAATGGATCTCCAGTGTACTCTATCTCTTGCCCCAATGGTGTAATCTAACTTACATTCTCCAGTCCGTTTCCTAATTTAACGTTGTCTGCCTCTTGCACGACTGCCTTGAACCCTACCCTCTAATATGGTCTTCAGCAATGAGGTATGACTTATTATTTGGCCAAAATATCTTAGCTGTTCACCCTTGAATCCTGTCATTAATTCTCTTTTAACCCCAATGTTTTCAGTACCTTCACATTTGTTTTCTTCTTCCCAATAAATGCGACATAATCTTACATATACTGACATTTTGAAGCCTTGGATACTCTGTTCCAAATTGTTATTCGGTGTTCATGGTTTTGATGAGCATACATAACAACTGGTAATTTTTATTTTCAATTTATTTGTACAGGTCTGTAGGAAAGACCACAACATATATTAAAACAACTGAAATATTGCAGAAAGAATGTAAAAATTTATACGACATGAAGAATTCTGACATGTCTTTGGAATGCAAAGAGGAAGAAAATAACAGATTCATTGAGAGCTTAAGATGCAGGGCAGGAAATGAACTGACAGCAATCTCATTGGTGACCCCTTGCATCAGGGTCAGCGACTCATAGCTGGCTGCTTGCATCATGGTCAGCGACCCATAGCTGGCCGATTGCATCAGGGTCAGCGACTCATAGCTGGCTCCTTGCATCAGGGTCAGCGACTCATAGCTGGCTGCTTGCATCAGGATCAGCGACTCATAGCTGGCTGCTTGCATCAGGGTCAGCGACTCATAGCTAGCTGCTTGCATCAGGGTCAGCGACTCATAGCTGGCTGCTTGCATCAGGGTCAGCGACTCATAGCTGGCTTTTTCCATCAGGGTCAGCGACTCATAGCTGGCTGCTTGCATCAGGGTCAGCGAAATATGGTACTCCAAGGCAAGCGGCCGATGTGTCTAAACAGTTGGCTACCTACAGTGACGCATGCCTTTCACTCCAGCAAATGTGTGAGAGACAAGTAAAAACATTGTAATGAACTTGGACAAATTTAATCTAATCAGGAATAGTCAGCATGTGATAATGTGCTTAACAAATTTGTTAGAATTCACTGAGGAAGTTACTAAAATAATAGATAGAGGGAAGCCGGTGGATGTTGTTTATCTAGATTTTGCTATGGATTTTGATAAAGCACCTCATCTAAGATTGTTATGGAAGTTAAAAACACATGGATTAGGTGGCGAAGTTGCAAAATGGATAGAAAAATGGTTAACGGGAAGAAGGTAGAGAGTGGGCATAAATAAGGAGTACTCTGAGGGGTGTGAGGTAAAACGAGCAGGGCCACAGGGCTCGATTTTGGGACCAATTTCGTTTTTAATATATATAACATATTTGGACAATGATATCGATCTATGAATGCAAAATTCGCAGATGATACAATACTATACAGAGGTGTCTCATCTAGAGCAGAGGTGGATATGTTGTGGCAGAATTTAGATAACATTAACAGATGGTCTGAGAGCTGGCAGATGGAGTTTAATGTTTATAAATGTACAGTAATCCAAATTGGTAGATCTATTATGGAATATAGCTACAGGAGGAGAAAGAACAATATTAGAGATATAGAAAACAAAAGTGACCTATGGGTTATAATAGATCATACAGGTAAGGTAAGTGAGCAAGTCCAAGTAGCAGTGAAAATGGCAAATATCATTTTAGGTATGATAAGACTCACTCACACGCTGAGTGTTGTCCATACGTCCTCTTGTGGTTATCGAAAAGGCACGACAAACTTAGAACTGCGTTAGATGCCTTCCCACCTTTCTACCCTGCGGGTTACATGTTTACAGAAAGGCTTCGGTGGTAACCCTGAGGCAAAATCTGCATCCTATGCTATCTCCAGTCGTCTCGATGAATGTCTTGCCACTGGCAAAAGGTAGCTTAGGCTCTGTGAGTGAGGTTGACAAAAGGCGCAGTTTCTTCCTCACTTTAATCCAAATCTCCGCGCAAGTCACCCATTTCAGCGGACACAGCAAGAGATACGACTGTCCACACGGCTGAACAAAGAGAGTGGTCTTCATCACTTGTGATGGACAAACTATCAACACAGCAAGAGATACGACTGTCCACACGGCTGAACAAAGAGAGTGGTCTTCATCATTTGTGATGGACAAACTATCAACACAGCAAGAGATACGACTGTCCACACGGCTGAACAAAGAGAGTGGTCTTCATCACTTGTGATGGACAAACTATCAACACAGCAAGAGATACGACTGTCCACACGGCTGAACAAAGAGAGTGGTCTTCATCACTTGTGATGGACAGACTATCAACACAGCAAGAGATACGACTGTCCACACGGCTGAACAAAGAGAGTGGTCTTCATCACTTGTGGTGGACGAACTATCAACACAGCAAGAGATACGACTGTCCACACGGCTGAACAAAGAGAGTGGTCTTCATCACTTGTGATGGACAAACTATCAACACAGCAAGAGATACGACTGGTCCACACGGCTGAACAAAGAGAGTGGCCTTCTACACTTGTGATGGACAAACTATCAACACAGCAAGAGATATGACTGTCCACACGGCTGAACAAAGAGAGTGGTCTTCATCACTTATGATGGACAAACTATCAACACAGCAAGAGATACGACTGTCCACACGACTGAACAAAGAGAGTGGTCTTCATCACTTGTGATGGATAAACTATCAACACAGCAAGAGATACGACTGTCCACACGGCTGAACAAAGAGAGTGGTCTTCATCACTTGTGATGGACAAACTAATCAATGATTAAGAAGACATATTAAACATAGCGGCAAGGAAATCGATAATCAAAATGAATAAAGCATTAGTTAGACCTAGATTGGAGTGACGCGTACAGGTATGGAATCCTTGTCGTAGAGGAGATATAAACATGATTGAAAGGATACAAAGAAAAGCGATAAAACTAAAAAAATTCCAGGTAATTTAATACAGGTTCATAAGATGATCAAGGAAAAGGAGAGATTAGACTATAACAAGTTTTTTTTTAAAGTACAGACGGTTACAAGGACAAGAGGACACAGCTACAAATGAATTGCCACAAGAAATAGTGGGTTCAGGGTCAGTTAATGTGTTCAATAATAAATTGGATGCACATAGTAATTGTTTAGATCAATGGGAGTAGAAAGAAATTGCAGTCTTCTAAACAATATAAATAAATGGTATTTAATCTAAGAGTTTGGGTTTAAATGGATGCCAGGATTACATATTAGAGATTATATATTGCAGGCAGATTGTAAATCTTACATTGTATTGTTTCATGGGTAGTTCTTTGAGAAATTCATAGTTTTCTTGTACTTTCTTGAAATGTTCCACTTTCCTATGGTTCCTATTCTTGTGTGCCGTTGCCATGGTTTTTGTATTGTGAAATAAACAATTGCAGAAAATTATAATTATTTTCCAAGAGTAGCTTTTATTTATTGAACAAAATGTTCACCAAAAGGTCGCCATGACAGATATAAAGAAACAAAACAGAAGGTGTTCATTAATTATTTAAAGCAAAAATAAACCACACAAAATAGTTAACTGGCGATCTATATTACATTCATTATCACCATCTTGTAGTATGTAGTTTGCAGACCGTGGCTCTCATAACGTATTAGAAGACTTGATTTTTAACCAGCTCTCCCGCATCTTTCACCATAATCTTAAAAACTTCTTAATGGCATGTGCCCATCTTCTCCTCGGATCACTTTTGCCTGGCTTGTCAAGTACTATACCCTCAAGAATCGTTTGCTTGCCAGGTACTATACCTACCAGAATCATTTTGTTTCTTTCTAGACCATTGTAGTGTTTGGTGTGGCCAAAATATTGTAATTTCCTAAACGTCATTTGTTTACTAGCAAATGTTCCTCTATATCCATCTCATGTAGGAATTATTGCATTCTGAAAACAATACATGAAGTAAAAACAGTAGACAAAACTACAAGACTTAATGAGGTGAAACTTTTAAGAGATGACAGGGAAAAGCTGTCAGATTCCAACATCAGCAGAAAGAGGAGG
The DNA here is from genome assembly GCA_036924085.1 of Ariolimax columbianus. Lineage (NCBI taxonomy): Eukaryota > Metazoa > Mollusca > Gastropoda > Stylommatophora > Arionidae > Ariolimax > Ariolimax columbianus. Next base: position 74,324,796 of record JAVGWX010000010.1, on the reverse strand, counting down.
TAGGAGATTAATACAGTGGATTGCAGCGCGAAGATAGCAATGTATGTGATGTCTTATTGCAACAAGCACACATATAGCCAGAAGATGAGATTTAACACAGACTGGTGTGTGCTGTGTCCTTGACACCGTGTGTTGGAGCCTAAAAAGGGAGATATGAACAGAAAAACTATGATAGCAAAGAAGTGTGCTCGCTGTGTTGTTGTTGTTATTGTTGTTGTTTGATGCCAACGATGAATGTTTACTCTTTTCTGCTTTCTGAAAATGGTAATAGGTAGCGGAGATGTTGAATGCGATCATGGAAAGCTGGGTATGAGAATGGCTACATATCCTGCAACAAATTTAAGCCAGAAGATAAGGACAAGAAGATATATATATATATCCACTGGGGGTAGAGTAGCGATTAGACTAAGCCAAGTCACAGACTAAGGAGGGTTGTGTGTGGGGCTGCTACACATCATGTATCCACCGTAGTAGAGTAGCGACTAAGTCAAGTCAGACTAGGAAGGTATTGTGAGATGGGTGTCTAGTCGTTGTTAGCTTGGCTCCTAATCCAAACGTACAAGGTTCAAATATCGTCGTGTTCAATTCTACAGACCGGCGACGTCGTGATTGTTTCATTGTATAACCGTTTCTTCCAGTCAACCTAGCTGTAAATTGGTACCTGACTAAGATAGAGACAATTTCGGAGCCACGTTGGTAGCTACGCTGTTTGTGCTGTGTTGTCGATGAAAAGGACTGAACACGCATAGGGTGTCCAGGTGCAGTGATGTCGGTTCTTTGATACATGTTCCATTTATTTTTGGACTAGGCAGTGGGTCAGTGATATATATATATATATATATATATTTAGTATGGATAGAGACAGGGAATTAGATAGAGAGAGAGGAAGAGAGAGAGAGAGAGAGAGAGAGAGAAAGAGAGAGATAGGCAAACGTAAAAGATGAAAAAGAAGTCGAAGAAAAGAGACGACGAAGGGTATGGTAGAGTAGATAAGAAGAAGAAAAAGCAGGAAACAGCAGCAGCCGCATCTGAATAATAATAATAATACGAAGAAGAAGAACAAGATTAAGAAGAAAAAAACAGTGACATAAATAGAAGAAGAAGAAGAAGAAGAAGAAGAAGAAGAAGAAGAAGAAGAAGAAGAAGCGGATGGCGTGGGCTTGTGGTTAAGTGACACGGCTCACAACCAGAAGGTGCTGGGTTCGATCTCCATCACAACACGTTACCCCGGGGAAGTAAACCTTTAGAAAATGCAGGAGGAAGCAGACCCTTGCATAAAATACATGCTGAAGTCGGATGCATTGGGCCGACAGACGCAAAATAAAACCACACTGCAGCGCACACCGCTTTGGGGATAAGAAGATTTAAAGCGAACTCAAAAAAAGAAGAAGGAGAAGAACAAGAAGAAGAAGAAAAAACAGTGCCATAAATAAAAGAAGAGGGGCAGGAGAGAGAAAAGAATTAAAAGAATAAAATAGTGTCGAAAAACTGAAAAATAATACATGATTACGTTGGGTCAGCTTAAGGTAATCAAGGGAACCAGTTAAGGGCATTCACTCTACTGTCAAAAACGGATCAGTAAGTCAGCAGGGGCTCATGGGATATGCACCAGATGAGTCCTGCATCTCCTAAGGACATGTTGCTAATAATAGCAGGCCATTGGCCTCTGCCACAAACGGCACTACTACTTTAGTAGTGGTCGAGTTGACCGTAATACGAGGTTGCTGGCCACTTTTTTCAGCTGACGGTATTTAGGGAGTCAACATTGATTGATTCATTCATTGTTTGAACGATTGATTGGTTGATTGATTGATTCGTTAATTGATTGGTTGAGTAACTGAATGACTGAATAATTTAAGGAATGAAATAACGCCTGAATGATTGATTGATCGGTTGGTTATTGATTGGCTCAATAACTGAACTACTGTAGGATTTAATGAATAAATTCAGGATTGAATGATCGATTGATTTACCTTTTCATTTGCAAGTAAAGTAACGGTTGTGCCCCCTTACAGGAGGGTTGTAACCTAGCACTTGCAGTGGTAGCTCAATAGCAATAGATTTACATTATGATGTTGCTTTCCCTATGCACAACTCTCTTATAAAACCTTTTATGATATGCTTGGAAAGTTATCATGCTTTTATTCTTCTCAACCTAGATACTATTCGGATCAAAATCACAAAAACGTGCATAGAAATGAATAGGCAGATAGACTACCAAACAAAGAGGGAAATAGCTAAGCCCGCACTGAAGAAAAGGTGACAGGAAAATTTAAAACAATTGTAAAAAATATCTTAAAGTATAAATAGAACAAAGAACATATAATAGAATGTAATATAAACATTTTATTCTTTGCTAAGAGTAGATTATTTGATACAGAATATCATATGTTCGACATATTAGCAGTCAGACGCATAGATATATTAGCAATCAGACGCATAGATATATTAGCAAGCAGACCCACATATATTAACAATCACTCACTGATATATTAGCAATCAGACTCACATATATATTAGCAATCAGACCCACATATATATTAACAATCAGACTCACTGATTATTAACAATCAGACTCACTGATATATTAACAATCAGACTCACTGATATATTAACAATCAGACCCACTGATATATTAACAATCAGACTCACATATATATTAACAATCAGACCCACTGATATATTAACAATCAGACTCACATATATATTAACAATCAGACTCACATATATATTAACAATCAGACTCACATATATATTAACAATCAGACCCACAGATATATTAGCAATCAGACCCACAGATATATTAGCAATCAGACCCACAGATATATTAGCAATCAGACCCACAGATATATTAGCAATCAGACCCACAGATATATTAGCAATCAGACCCACAGATATCTTCTTCTCCTTCTGCGTACACAGTCAGACAGTAACCATTATTTTCTCGAAAAAAGCGGTGGTCATCCTGAGACTCTCGCCACTACCATAGAGCTTGTCTTGCAGTTCCACTGGCAATGGCCACATCTGCTCTCTCTGATCCTCGTATGTCGGGCAGTTCTGCAGCAGATGTTCAGTGGTCATTTTACCAGTACCGCACGGGCATTCGTCGGTACACCCTATCTTCAATTTGTTGAATAGGTGGTACCTCAGTCTGTTGTGGCCAGTGCGAAGTCTGAAGACAACGACCTGCTCTCTTCGGTTCAACTGGTAATAGGCATCGTTTTTGGTGTAACCAGTATGTTCGGTTTCCCATTTGGTCATGTATCTGGCTTTGATAAGCCGTTTTGACTCTTCGTACGTCATACTGGTATCTGTTTGTGGTAGCCTTGCACCTTCTTTTGCCAGTCTGTCTGCCTCCTCGTTGCCTTGGATGTTGCAGTGTGACGGAACCCACTGTACCACTACCCTTTTTGGTGCGGACTGCTGGCACAGTTTGCAGAGTGCTGCTCTTAAGTCATTAAGCTCAGTGTTTTTCTGGCTTTTTAGCGCTGTGACTACTTCGAGAGCATCTGTCAGCAGGACTATATGGCTCTCATTTTCACTGTGTGTTACCATTTCTTCCACTGCCGCCCTCAGTGCCTCTGCCTCTGCTCTGAAATTGCTTGTGTACTTACCAGTAGCGAATGACAGTGTTATTTTTCTGCCATTTGATAGGTTCAGGAATGCTCCTGCCCCTCCGTTCTGTGTAGTGTTTGTTACAGAACCGTCGGTGTATGCATGGGTCCAGTCCATGCTTGGGTAGCTTTTCGTTATGAAGCTTAGGGTAGTGTCTCTCCTTTCTTTTTCACTCTGGCAGTTTTTGTTTGCAATACCTGGTATATTTTCTACCACCTCTGGAAATATATCCTGCCTCCAAGTAGGTTTTCGTACAGTAGTGATGGGTTTTGGTGTTGTTAGTGCGTTTATGGGATCTTCGTGCATCTTTGCTTTGGCTATTTCTGCAAAGTTTCTCCGCTTTAGTTTCCCATTTCCCAAATTGTTTAGTCTCTGGTACATTGGATGGTCCGTCAGTCTTCTGAGTTTCTCTGACTGCAGCTGGGCTCTGCAGTCTCTTCTATCGGTCATGGATTGCAGTTTTGTAATCTTTTCAAGTTCTACAATTGGCGTTGACTTCATGCCACCTGTTATAATTCTCATGGCTTGGTTTTGAAGTTTGTTAACTTTATCGAAGTTCGCCTTCGCTGCGGTTGTCCATGCCGCAATGCCATACTCGAGAACTGGTCTCACTCTTCCAGTGTACAGTTTCTTTAGTATGCCTTCGTCTGCTCCCCAGCTTGTGCCAGCAAGTTTCCTCATGATCGCCATTCTTTCTCTGGCTTTCATTCGGTTTCTCTCAATCTGACTTTTCCATGTCATGCGCCGATCAAATGTGACTCCCAGATAGGTTGGGTTGTCGTTTGGCTGCAGGATTTTGCCATTTAGCCTTAATTTGGTACTTTGGGGTTTTAATGAGAGCGAGAATATTGTGCACGTGGTTTTCTCCTCGTTTATTTTGACCAGCCATGAGTTCGCCCATTCTTCCAGCGATGTTAGGGCCGTCTGCATCCGATTTCTTGCTATGGTGAGATTCTTTTCAGAGGTCCACATAGCCAGATCGTCTGCAAACATTGAGCTATGGACTCTTCTTGGTATATTCTCTGTAATATCGTTTATATATACCAGGAAGAGTGAGACCCACAGATATAATAACAATCATATGCACAAACATAATAGAAATCAGACCCACAGATATATTAACAATCAGACGCTCCCTGTCTGTCTGGTTTACCCTCACTCACATTTGGCTCTTAGTTCCACGCGCTTATGTGCTTTCTTTCTTACGACACATACTGTCAGGGGAATGAGCAGATCTGATGGTGTGCGAGGACATTAACGAAGATATTGGTATGTGCAACCAAGTCAGCTTATGTAACCTGCAACACGACAAAGAATCCGCGTATCTAATAAGGAATTTAATCTGAAAGCTATCCTGTTTCTTAGATCTCAGATCACCCCTATGCTCTTTGATTTAATTATTTTTTATTGCAGGTTATAGGTAAAAATAAAGGTCAGTCCCATGGGCAATAGTTGCCGTCGTGGATGACGACTACGCTTCATGCCCCAAGCCGCAGCCTATGTTAGGTGGGGTTGTCAGTTTCCTTCCTTGCTGATTATACTTTCCTCAACTCAAACATCAGGTAACTATTTACAGCTGGGTCGACTGGAGGAACGGTCGTACCAGGCACGAACCACGGCCTAAGTTTGTGTCTATCCGTCCGTGAACTCGATCTTCTGGCACGCTATAATCCCGGTCTAGTAAACCAACTCACAGTCGACAAGGCTAAACGCTTCACATTGCAGGGAACCTTTAGGTTCAATATAGTTTATGGAATGCACTATATGGCACAGAATATTCGGTGAATTCTTCCATACTTTTCCCTGTTGACATTTAGCCTACCCAGCGGTATAGAGCCAGCACTTTGCCTCTGTGTGTGCTGGTAACGTGCCATCATTGTGTGAGATCTTGCTGCAGAACGTTTCCCACCATCACCTCTAAAATACATATCAATATCGATGGAATAACTATATATAAAACATAACAATGAACTGACACTGTCTACAAGTAACTCTGAATCTAGGGTTTTGGATTTAATTCTACCAACATACACAATTGCACGACAAATCCTGACGCATAGAAATTAATGCTGTGACGCCAAAAATGTCTATATCAGTGTTGTTTTCAGTCGCACAATTTCCTCCATTGCGTTTATATCCCGTCATTATTAATGGAAACATATTTTAATATTTTCACGCATAATTTCCTGTCTTTCGGTGGACTTCCAAAGCCATGCTGCCGGCGTCATGTTACGTACCAGCTAAGGTATAACACAAATAACGAATAGCAGAAATATATCAATCAGCCTTTGACAATAAACTAAAATGCGCACATTTAGAGCTCATGTTTACAAGAACAATTCATCCATGCCGTCCGATGCGCTACATAATTCTAGAGGAACTTTTCATCCAGCACTATGCCTGGATTCTATTTGGTACCTGAAGCCTAGATCCAAAACAATTGTGTACCTGACGTCTAGATCCTAAACAAATTTGTACCTGAAGCCTAGATACTAAATAAGTTTGCCTAGATCCTAAACAAATGTGTACCTGGCACCTAGATCCTAAACAATTTTGTACCTGATGACTAGATCCTAAACAATTTTGTACCTGACGACTAGATCCTAAACAAATTTGTACCTGACGCCTAGAAGCTAAACAAATTTGTTCATGACGCTTAGATCCTAAACAAATTTGTTCCTGGCGCCTAGATCCTAAATAAATTTGAATCTGACGCCTAGATCCTAAACAAATTTATTAATGACGCTTAGATTATACAATTTGTACCTGACACCTAGATGCTAAACATTTGTTCATGACGCATAGATCTCTGAGGTAAATGTATACACATTGTGGGAGATTATACCGAAAAATAAATGGCGTTTTGGCTATTTAAATTTAAAAAATATTTGTCCTTACAAAAAACTTCCCGAGTTGACTTGAACGCCCTTCATATATATTGGCATGACTATCATGGGTGCTAGCACTTATCAGATCGTTAGCCTTGAGTTATGTTTTCCCGTTGCCCCACACTCTGCATTCCCTACCGTTAGTTATGATAACTCTCGAGAATGAAATATTAGAGATTTCATAGTCCTCCATATTTTTATTTTATGTGACACAGCCAGTTCCCTTCATCACTGCCCTTCTTCCTTAACAGTGATCCACTAATCTAGCTGGATGGACTGGTTATTACCGTAACGTACATTGAACCTGGACCAAAGCGCACTACCATTCATCTGCTCAAAAGCTTTTCGTGATTGTGTTCTTGCTTTTGGACACGAAACGATACTAAACTGTTTTGTTCCACGAGGTAGACACATCTGATACCAGTAATCCAAATGTCCTCTCTTTACTTTCTATGGGTGAATGCCCCCTGACATGTTTAAGTGAAAAGAAATTCGTGTCATAGCAAAGCAAATGCACCTCACGTAGTGGGAAAGTTCAAAATGTTAACCTGTCGGATCATGTGTACACAACATGGTTTCCTCCCTACATGGGAGGTCGAGAAGAGAGGGATAGTGAAGGATGGCTTAACATTACAGGGCAAAAATGGCGAGAAACCATGAAGTGAAACCCTGAAGGCGGGTCGAGTAGTTAGAGCCACAGGGACCATTGTAGTTGATCTTTAAATGTGTTTCAAATGTGACAGCCAAGACGAATGTCAAGTGACATAGAAGGGTGACATTTATTGATGAAGTGACACAATGTTTGCCCCGCCTGCGATAAAACTTTATGTTTTACTTTGGCTCTCTCACTCCCTCTCTCCCTCTGTCTCTAGCCCTCTCTCTCTCTGTCTCTTACTATGCCTCTCCCTCCCTCCCTCTTTTCCTCTCACTCCCTCTCTCCATCTCCCTCCCTCTATCTCTCTCTTTGTCTCTGTTCCATTCTCTATCACTTCCTTTCTCTATCTTCTATCTTCTCTTATATTCTCTATATTTCTTCCATTCTCTATCTCTTCCTTTCGCTATCTTCCATCCTCTCTCTCTCTCTCTCTCTCTCTCTCTCTCTCTCTCTCTCTCTCCCCCTCTTCCATTCTCTGTTTCTTACATGCTCTTTCTCTACCATCCTCTCTTTCATCCTCTCTTTCCCATCCTTTATCTCTTCAATCCTCCATTGCTTCTACCTTCTCCATCATAATCTTTCTCGCACATACTTTCCATTTTTTTGTTTCACAGTGTGTGTGGGCGCGCGCGTGTGTGTGTGTGTGTGTGTGTGTGTGTGTGTGTGTTTTGTTCTTTTTCTTCATTGGTCGCTCTCAAACAACATTTCTCTCTCTTTCTTTCCCTCTCTCCCTCTCTTGTTCCCTCATTCTTTCCAACTCACTCTTCCTTTGTATATATCTGTCCGAGTATGTGTGTGTATGTGTGTATATGTGTCTGTGTGATTGTGTGTATGTGTGTCCGTGTATGTTTAGTTCTCCTTCGTCGGTCGCTCTCAAACAACACACCCATGACCAAAGCCCCAATAAACGACGAAAGAGCAGTCAGCAAATCACAGTGGGCCGCTTGCGACACGGTCAGCGGACCATAGCTGACCCAAGTGGTGGCCCTGTCATCACGCTGCCTAGGGACGGCGTGGGCTAGTGGTTAAGTGACACGGCTCACAATCCGACGGTGCTGGGTTTGATCCCCATCAGGGGATCAAGATGCTGAGCAGCGCATGAGCTGCAGTGGTCAGCGTCCCATAGCTGACTGCTAGTGTCAGGGCCAGCGAACCATAGCTGCCAAGACACTTCTACACCTCAACGCGGTGATCCTGGATAACAGGCTGCAGCAGGGCAGAATGGCTAAGGAGAAGGGATCGAAGAGGGAATGCTAACCCGTTACTCAAAAAATGCTTTCTGAAGTCGGAGTGTTGGACCTAAAGGTGCAAATATCACAGTCAAGCTGTAAACTACGATACAACGCATTCCATTCTCTTGACTACATTCTGCTGCTTACCCTTTCAGGGTTTGGTAGTGGGAGATTGAGAATGAACGAAGAAGAAGAAGAAGATCTCCATCACAGCACCGGTCGTTACCCCAGGGAAGCAAATCCTTATAAAATGCAGGAGGAAGCAGACCCTTACATAAAATGCACCGGATGCACATGGGCATAATAAAAAACCACCTTGTGGAATAGAGAAATAAGGCGAACGCCAAAAAATGATTTTTAAAAATTAAGCTGCCTGAGTAGTTTGATCCAGTCGACCCATCCGTAAATAGATACCTGTTTAACTGGCAGCGATACAAATTAAAGAGCCCATTTAAATTTCATACCATTGTAATATTCTTGACAATGAAGAGGCTGCCAGACAGTCAAGAGAAGGGGAAAAAGTACCACAGCCTGATATAGGTAGAACATGATGAGGTCAAGAGGTTTATCAGTTGCAGCTACACGAGTAAGTGAGAAGCAGAGAACACAGGTGAGTAAGTGAGAAGCAGAGCACACAGGTGAGTAAGTGAGAAGCAGAGCACACAGGTGAGTAAGTGAGAAGCAGAGCACACAGGTGAGTAAGTGAGAAGCAGAGCACACAGGTGAGTAAGTGAGAAGCAGAGCACACAGGTGAGTAAGTGAGAAGCAGAGCACACAGGTGAGTAAGTGAGAAGCAGAGCACACAGGTGAGTAAGTGAGAAGCAGAGCACACAGGTGAGTAAGTGAGAAGCAGAGCACACAGGTGAGTAAGTGAGAAGCAGAGCACACAGGGGAGTAAGAAGCAGAGCACACAGGTGAGTAAGTGAAAAGCAGAGCACACAGGTGAGTAAGTAAGAAGCAGAGCACACAGGTCATCAACCTAATAAAGCATGTTACCTACCAGCTCAGCAGTCTCCACACAGGTCATCAACCTAATAAAGCATGTAACCAGCTCAGCAGACTCCACACAGGTCATCAACCTAATAAAGCATGTAACCAGCTCAGCAGTCTCCACACAGGTCATCAACCTAATAAAGCATGTAACCAGCTCAGCAGACTCCACACAGGTCATCAACCTAATAAAGCATGTAACCAGCTCAGCAGACTCCACACAGGTCATAAACCTAATAAAGCATGTAACCAGCTCAGCAGACTCCACACAGGTCATCAACCTAATAAAGCATGTAACCAGCTCAGCAGTCTCCACACAGGTCATCAACCTAATAAAGCATGTAACCAGCTCAGCAGTCTCCCCACAGGTCATCAACCTAATAAAGCATGTAACCAGCTCAGCAGACTTCACACAGGTCATCAACCTAATAAAGCATGTAACCAGCTCAGCAGTCTCCACACAAATCATCAACCTAATAAAGCATGTAACCAGCTCAGCAGACCCCACACAGGCCATAACAGATTGAGATACTATCGGCTCAACAAAATATAAAAATGACATACAGATGAATGTGTCTGTGCCACTGGCACAAGGATTGCTGTGCAACGACCTCCAAGGTGTCAGATATGCGAGGAATAAAGAAAACACGTTTGGCCATCACTGGGGCAATTCTAGGAACACAGAAAACACGTGTAGCCATGACTGCTGCTATTCCTAGACAAGCTCTATGGACCAATAGCCTCAGGCTAATCACTGTTTTCTTTAGATATATTGAAGTTGACATCTGAATGCGAACAAAGAAGAAGAAGAATGAGGAAGAAGAAGAAGAATGAGGAAGAAGAAGAAGAAGAAGAAGAAGAAGAAGAAGAAGAAGAAGAAGAAGAAGAAGAAGAAGAAGAACTGACCTCCACATAATTTTAAAAAATATATTTCAATAAAGATTTTACACGTCATCCCAGACAGCAGGGGACGGCGTGGGCTAGTAGATAAGTGACACGGCTCACAACCCAAAGGTGCTGGGTTCAATCCCCAACACAGCACCGGCCGTTACCCCGGGGAAGCAAACCCTTAGAAAATGCAGGAGGAAGCAGACCCTTACATAAAATGAAAGCTGAAGTCGGATGCACTGGGCCGACATGCGCAAAATAAAAACCACAATGCAACGCACTCTGCCTTGGGGAATAGAGAAATAAGGCGAACGCCAAAAAACCCCCCCCCCCCCCCCCCCCCAAAAAAAAATCACAGACAGCATTGCCTTGTATGCAAATATATATATATATATATATACTTAAATGTTAAGCCTGACGTAAAAGTAATGACGAATTAAGTAACTGTACTATCAAAATTCAACATTCTGGAGCTTACCTTTTAGTTTTGACATAAACTTCGAAAGGTGAGCTGGCTGATTTGTTTGTCTTTAATTTGATCATTAACGCTGACATGCGAATGTATTGCTTATTCACCACACAATATTGTGCGCAAGATATATGTCAGTTTTGACAGAGTGGTAAGAGAAACATAGCTATAACAACATACCAAACCATACATACCAAACGCGCAATGGACACAGTAGCTGTCAACCTGCGTCATCACATTGGGTCAACCTGACATCATTTCGACAATCCATTCGTAAAATGTTAACAATATATTCAAACCTACCTCCCGTCCCGTTGTTTGCTCGGGGGTCAAGGTCGGTTTACGGCATTTTAGAACCCCCAATACAAAGTGAACATTTCAACGACCTTTATTGCTCATAACGTATAAGGAAAAATACTTAACATAGAAAAAATGCCAATTTTTGAACCTCAGCTCAGCAAAGCTCAATTTTGATGTTTAAATGGAATGAGATACAACAGGTGAATTATTAATGTTAAAACAATTCAACGAAAAAAACAAGAGTATGTCAAGCATTTCAACGTAGCATTTGTTGATCACGTGATAGATGTTGTTATTATTGTTATACCACTTGCACTTGAATTCGACACTTTCTACAACTTTCTTTGGCGATGGTTCAATGATGACTCTCTTCACATCCAGAGAATTACTTGAGAAGGTAGACCAAGGTCCTCATGGCTGTAGTGCAATGCGAGGCTCCTAAGTATGATCATTGTAATGTGGATCACAGTGTCGGTTCCCACCTGGTTAGCCAGATTGCCATGAAACAGCATGTTTCTGGGGAGAAATGATTGAAAGTGACGTGCGGTCCTGATCAACACATTCCACCAGACCCTGACTAACATAGTCTGATCAGGACGTTTCACCTTCCCTGACTAATATAGACCGATTAGTAAGTTTCACCTGACCCTGACTAACATAGTCTGATCAGTAAGTTTCACCTGACCCTGACTAACATAGACTGATTAGTAAGTTTCACCTGACCCTGATTAACATAGACTGATTAGTAAGTTTCACCTGACCCTGACTAACATAGACTGATCAGTAAGCTTCACCTGACCCTGACTAACATAGACTGATCAGTAAGTTTCACCTGACCCTGACTAACATAGACTGATTAGTAAGTTTCACCTGACCCTGACTAACATAGTCTGATCAGTAAGTTTCACCTGACCCTGACTAACATAGTCTGATCATAACAAAAACCAACACTAACAACAACACCAACAATAACACCAAAATGGACGTGTTCAAGTTCTCCAAGTGCACCATTGAATGGGGCCCAACAACTGGGTCCCCATTCTCCGTAACCACATGCTTGTGTGTGGACAGCTTCGTATATGTATTAATCACAATACCTGAAAGTTATGCATTCTCCAATAATCGACGAATTGTAAGTGTCACGCCTGAGATTTTATATCTTGTTGTGGTATGAGTGGATAGTGGATATAGAGGCCTCAAACCTCTTGGATCTTGTGTGGATCTACTGTCCTGGCCCTGCTGAAGTTAGCGTGAATGAAAGAGTTGACATCCTGGTTTCAGTGGCACCTTCAGTAGGGACATTGGCAATCGATATAGGCGAAATTTTAAAGTTAATAAGCGGCGGCTTTTTCTTTTCTGAAGACGATATAATCGATAAACTAGCAGTACGCGCAAATGGTGCATTTGAAATCATTCGCGGGCCCAGCAGAGAAAGACGTATGCGAGTACGAAGAAGGAGTGTGTACACCAGCGAGCTACAGAAACCATCAATATCTACGCACTCGCCATTAGCTGAAAGGGACTGAGCACCTATTGTCTGTCCGTAGTGCAATGACGTTGATTCTTAACATAACACATCTCTTGAGAAAGTTACAAAAACAAAAAAACCTTTCTCCCCACATCCTTTTTATCCGAATTCACGTGAATTAATATAGCAATGTGTTTCCATTAAATTATATGTAATCAATTTAAATCAATCATAACCTTGTTAGGAAACCTTGCAACCAATCTCACAGTGGTGCGGCGACTTAAGCTCCAAGATCAATCCGAACAAGGCCTGCATGATGTGGTGCTCTTTCAATAATTCCATAGTAAAGGCTGATTTTTATTATAAATTATTAATAATCATTGTTAATATCTATCTTTCTCTTTTATAAAATATTTTTGTTTCGCGTAATAAATACATTACGTTTTTAAATTGTAAATTGTAGGCTTATTGTAAATTAATTACGTAAATGAAAAAAAATTACATCAAACTGATTGTTCAACAAATCACAAATTAAAACCATACATGAAAACACACACACACACATATTAATAACCAAATTCATATACAGCATATAATAACGGAACGAAAACAGATAACAACTGAATAGTTTATTGACCATGCTGAAAAGATAAGATAAATCAAATTCAAAGGTCATATGAACAAATACATGTGTGAAGGAAATGTTATATTTTTAAGGCAATCTATAAAACAAAATTAACTTGTCTAATGTGAAACCGTGCCTGTCTTTTGGTAGACAAATACTTCATTCAGGGCCGATTATACTTCTAAATGAACTAACAGGTTGAACACTATATTATAATACCGACATATCCGACCTCAGCAGGCATTTTTGAGTACCTGGTTAGCCTCCCCTCTTCGGTTCCTTCTACTTAGCCATTCTACTCTGTTGCAGATTGTTATCCACGATCACAGCGTTGAGGTGTAGAAGGATCTCGACAGCTCTATATCGCTTACCCTGATGTATGATTAGTATATTCGTCACTGCTTCTCGTGGAAGCCTGTGCGATTTTCCGTGGAACCCCGAGCGATTTCTCGCGAATCCCTAGGGATCCAGGTTGAGAAACCCTGGCCTACAGCATCGTTTTATTAGACTTCCTTTCTGTCCATCTGATATTTTCCATTTTCGGATAGCACCACATCTCAAAAGCCTCCAAATGTCATTTATCTGTCTTGTTTAAAGTCCATGTTTCTGCCACAGACCAGATATAAACGCTGATAATTCTTTTACAGGGGGAGATGTTTGCACTTTTTGATGTTACGAGTAGAATTCTATGTGCCTCTTTGAACCATTTTCGCCGTTACAATTCTAGTTCAAATATGTTTTTGACAACGGGCATCCTCAGTAATGATTGACCCCAAATATTGGAACAAGTTCAATGCTCTGGCCTTCTATTTTTATATTTGCTGACTGTGGTTCTCCTGCAATAACAATTTCGAATTTTAGCAGGGATAAATCTATTGGTCCGAAAGTCGGCTTCAGGTTTGACAATCTTCCAATCCGGTTTGAAGAGTCAAATAATTATCGTTGATAAAGTCCTGTCACACATTAAAGTTTCGTCTCGAGCACTTGCTTTGTCCTTGACCTAGAGACGCATACACGCAAGTAACACACACACATTTAAGCGTTTGTATTCATTCATTTACACATCCGAATGGTAAAGCTGGCTTACATGTATCAAACACTTCTGTTGGAGATTAAGTTTTAGAGACAAGATAGTACTAGGCTTTAAGCTATTTAAGAGGAAGGGGGGGGGGGGGGGGTGGGGGGGGGGGGGAGAGAATATGGCCAGTGATGTTGCTGTTGTTAAAAGTCGATAATAAGTTTGATTACTCTTTTTTGTGCGCTTTGAAAATGATGTTTAGTTGTAGCTTTCCTCACATTCCGAGCGTGCTGATAAAGGTGATCGAGGTAGACCAGGCAGTTGTGTTATGTTTGGCTTCATCTGCGTGTCGCTAGTGTTCTTAGTCGTTGGCTTTTCCTTCTTCAACAGTAAGCCAATCACTCTTTTATAGCTGGGTTGATTGGAGCATATCAGTCACGAGGATTTAGTTATTAACTTCTTCTGTAAGAGGCCAACACTCTAACCATGCAACCAAAATTACACACGTTTATTTACCTTGTGACCAGTATTTTTATAAAACATCATGAATTCCGATTATTGCTGTCCAGACCAAATCGCCAATTCAACTTAGCTTACGATGTGTACACGTACACTTCAGCTAAGAGTCCTTTAGGATTTAGTAGTACAAGTAGGGAAGGAAGACTAATGTCTGGTCAGGCGAAATATACTGATCAGACATGTAAGTCAGGATCTGGCAAAAAATACTGGCCAAGAACTTCACCCTGGCTTGCTTGTAGCCATTGCTGAAAACAGGCTGTTTTCGTGGCAGCTTGACCAACAAGATGAGGGATCGACGTGATCCCTGTAGTATTAAGCGACACGCATATGAAGCCACGCATAGCACAACCCACCTGGAGGACCCCGGTCCACCTTCATCAGCACGCTCAGGATGTGAGAAAAACTACGACAACCCGCCACTTAACGTCCTTTTCAGGGCACACAAAAGAGTAATCCAACTCATTTTGGTCATTCGCAAACAACAGTAGCAGAAATATATCTCAGGGTCACCGCTTTGGCTGACTTAGCATTAGTTACAAAAGCATTTTTTTTTAAATAGCTCCTATCGCAATGTCTTTTTCTTCAACTGGTCTCGCCAGCACAGCTGCTCAGTTTTCCCCATTATATTAGTGCGCCACGTACTATGACAGGGATAGCAAGCCTACAGCCCGGTGGGCCGCAATCCGGTTCTCCTAAGTGTTTAATCCGGCCCTTATCACATTGAGCATCATAGGTCATCAACCAACTCCCTCCAAACAGACCAGTGGTGGGACTCAGTGGTCTCGAGGTTAAAATCCCTTGCCATTTACAAACCGAATAGAGTATGCTTAACAGCCGCAGCCTCGGAAAAATTCACAATTCTGGTTTAAAATTTACCCAAAAATTATTTTTACTATCTTTCTTTTTTTTTTTTTTTAAGAGCAGCATATAGATGGCGCCTAACTGGATGCGGGTCTACTTAGCTCTAGTGTTTGAGTCTATTAAGATTGACTCGCATATCGGTTAAACCAAGGAACAGGTTGTACGCAGATTCTGTGTAGTCTTCTAAACCTGTATAAAGACGTTGAGTTAAGTAGTAAAGTCCTGTGATATTTTCTCCAGAAGGGCTTATTCCACATAATGTATCAAGTAAATTCGACATATATATATACTCCACACTCTACTGGAGTATGTACATTGGAGATTAGCAGGTCAGTCAACTTTAGATAGAATAACTAAATTAGAGCACATAGTTTTGTCATAGTACAAAGTTTTACTCACATGTCTACAATATCTACATAGTGAGTATTTTCTCAGAAGTACAGAGCAGTGGAGTTTTACGGACTGTGTAGCCAGGGTTCAAAGGGTTAATATTGTGTTTGGTTATATGTCACGCTTCTGCTCCACACAAAGAGAACGACCCCATATTGGAGTTGAAAATCCCTAGTTCGGCACAAAGTCTAATCACTTTCTCACAATCCCAACGTTCCGGGTTCGATTACCACTTGTGTCCAGTTTGACAGACACTGGGTTTTTTTCTCGGGCTAATGCTCCTCCACGTACGGAAAGTAATGGCAACCTACCGTACTGCACACTTGCCAAGAAACTTATAACAGCCAAATAGGTGGCGGTTGTAAGAAGCTACGTTCTGTAAAAGGACATGCGACTTACTTTTTTATAGGTTTCTGCAGGACAAAGGCCACCTTTGTATTTTGTATTCTGACGTTGACAATCCCATCTGCCTTGCTCATTATGCTTCCTAGGTATGTGAAGCTCTCAGCTCAGCTCAAGTGCCATCTCCGCATAGAAGGTCGGCTGCAATTGATCTCCAGTGTACTCTATCTCTTGCCATAATTGTGCAATCTGAGAGACTTTTTCCAGTCCATCTCCTGATATTATCCACCCAGTCATAACGTTGTCTGCCTCTTGAACGACTGCCTTCCACTATACCCTGTAGTATTTAAAAACTAAACTGTTTAACCATGATTTCGATCATTATTTCTCTTTTCATCCCCATCTTTTTTTAATACCTCCACATTTGTTTTCTTCTCTTTCCACGAAATGCGACCCACTCTTCTATATACCCACATTTTGAAAGCTTCAATACTCTTTTGCTACTTGTTATTCAGTGTCCATGTTTCTGCGCTATAAAGTAGTGACGAGTATACATAACGCCTGACAATTCTCATTTTCAAATCATGATTTTTCTGTTTGGATGTCAGTATGTGTCGCATGTTGATAAATACCATCTTGGCCATACCTATTCTCTTTCTGATTTCTTTTTCACAGCTGCCATCTTCCGTTATTATATGACCTAGATATGAGAAACTATGTACATGTTCCAGTAGTTGATCTTTGATTTTGATCTTCATACAAGGTTTCTTGTCACTTTTTCCAAGTATCATAGTCTTTGTTTTCTTTATGTTTATATATAATCCACTCTCGACTTATTGTGTATATTGTCGTCAAAACCTCCTGTAATTCTTGCTCACTTTTTACCATCAAAACTGTATCATCCGTGTATCTAAGGTTATTTATTGCCACTGCTCCAATGACAATCCCTGGCCTCCCCGCTATGTGAAGCTCTACCTCATACAGTGATGCTCTGATCAATTTAATTTGAGTTGTGGTGTTGGCTAACTTACATTGTACAAATGCTGTCTTTTCTAAATGGAACTTTCTACTTACTTACTGAGATATTCTGTCTAGTTTGAATCCGGCAATCCAAAGTATTTAATCACTGACAATATAATTTACACTCTGAGCAGAAAAAACGACAGCAATGCATTGCTCTTAAGACGGTAAACAGCTAGTTCGCAAATTTAAAATTGGCGAAAGTGAAAGCCTAACCTTTATTTACCTTGAAAATGCTTTTAAACCGTCGAATAAATGTACACGTATTAATAGTATATGCATAAGTAAGTAGCTTGTCATGTGCGGATATACATACGACGATTCTTGGTGAATGATGTGGTGATTTATGGAGACAAGGAAAAATATAGATGGGCAGGTAATATGTTGCGACAAAACAAAAGGACGGTCAATGGAGCACGGTGACAGCAATGTCGTAGCACCGAGGTAAAAATAGACCGAGTTGGTCAGACAACAACCGAGACGCCTCTGGAGAAGCGTTTATCGCCCACTGTACTTCTGTGACTCAAGACAGTGTTCGCTGAGATGAAGTTGGGACCCTGCAGCTTTGCCGAGGAACGGGTCATTAAGATCAATATATATATTCGAGTCAAAATGTTACAGAAAGATCCTCAGAATATCCTGGACAGAGAAAAAGACAAATGTAAACATTCGGCAAGAGTTGAGCATAGAGGAGAACTGGTTTATCAATTCCATTTTGGCCAGAAAATGTAAATACTTTGGTCACATCAAGAGACACTACGGTCTCGAGAGAACAATGATGGAATGTATGGTGCCAGGGAAAAGAGGAAGGGGTAGACCAAGAAGACGATGGCACAAAGATATCCAGGAATACCTGGTGGCGGAGGCTGGAGTGTTGGCAAGGGAACGAGTTTCTTTCAGACAGACTGAAATGGGAGCGACGTTCTGTAAAGGAGATGCTACATGATGGTGATATGTATATATATATATATATATATATATATATATATATATATATATATATATATATATATATATATATATATATATATTATTCACATAACGTCCCTTCTTACAACCGTCAACCTATTCTTGGCATTGTATGCAGTACGGTAGGTTGCCATTTCTTTCCGTACGCGGAGGAGCGATCCCACCGAGAAAAAACTCGTGTCTGCCAAATTTGACATGGCAGGATTCGAACCTAGTACGCTAGTGAAATACTGAACGAATATGGTGACGCGCGGTCTGAGTCGAGGTGTGTGCCTTTTAGCTGATCCAGTAAGGCTCTGACGTTGTCAGACGTAAGCGGAATTAGCGTGAACGCAGGTCAAAATGGGGTTATAATTGAAACTATGGCAAGGGCGATAATTGACGCAAGTCAAGTGGACGTAATTAAGTTGATGTATTGCCGTAACAGGTATTCCGCCATGGTGTCGTAAATTTTGGAACTGTGTCCTGAATGACATACACCTTTCAAGTGCTGGATTTAGTTATGCGTTAAATAAGCTGCAAATTATGGCCTGACAATCCTCTGGGACCTCAACAAATTTAAGATATTTTTACATAGCTAAAGAAAATAAAAATGAACTGAAAGTAACAATGCCTCAAGAAAAATTGTACTATCATCATGTGCATTGACAACAATAAGCTGAGTAGAGTATCATCCCAAGGCTGAATTCTTGATTTTGCTCTCGGGAAATCAAGGAATAAAATGTTCAACGGTCTTTCTAATATCATTATTCTGATTTTATAAACAAGTTCAACATTACTAAAATTATCAGAATTGTGTGTCTGTGTGTGTTTGTGTGTGCACGCGTGCGTGTATGTGTGTGTGTGCACGCGTGCGTGTGTGTGTGTGCACGCGTGCGTGCGTTTGTGTGTGTGTGTGTGTTGTTATTGTTGTTGTTGAATGATGAGAAAGATTACTTTTGTGAACCCTGAAAAGGACGCTAAATTACGGGCTGCAGTAGTTTTCCTCACATCCTGAGCTTGCTCATAAAGGTGGACTTCCAGGCAGTTGTGCTATGCTTTGATTTGCGTGTCGCTCACTACTACCGAGATCACGTCGACTTTCGAGCAAACCGGCCAGGCATCCATGAAAACAACTCGTGAATATATATATATATATATTAATATACGTTAAAACTATTTTATCAATTACGTTTAATTGTGTTTTCAATTTTTACACAATAATTTCAGCTGTGATAGAGATCAAGGCATATTAATGTTAAATATGTAATCAGTAAACGCATTCATTTGAATATATTTCAATTTTTCCATTTAATTTCTTGCTGTTTACATAATAACAGCGAATATATGTTTTGAAGTTGTGTAAGCCCTTCTGCTGTCATTTGTTAGCAAAGGTCACCCAAGCTTATTTAGCTTAAAGCCACGTCCAAATCCGGCACTTCTTTTTGCTTTTCTCCTTCTTGTTCATTTCAGCGCCGGCTATGAAGAGTTTCTTGACCGGGCCCTAATGTATGCTTCGTACATGGGAAGCTTTACAGCTTCTGTTTTTTTTCTTCTGCTATCCATCTTGTGCGTGATCAGCCTTTGGCTCTGTATTCATTATATATGTATAGCATGTTTTTGTGAGGGATACTATCTGGTGTTTGACGTGTCACGTGGCCGAACCATTTGATTTGCTGTCTCCTGATTAAGAACTGCACGTTATAATTAATAATTGCTGCAGCCTTAGCTTTCATACACAGAACTATAGGCGCACATTACATATCAGATATAAAACCTTTACTTTAATAGATATAACTTAACTTAACTTAACGTCTTTATACTGGTTTAGAAGACCCTGCAGAGTCTGTACACAACCAGTTACATTTACATCACCTTGCTCTAAAAGCTATGCGCATCCAGTTTATTCTTAAATGCATTAACTGTCCCTGCCTCCACTACCTCCCCTGGCAATGCATTCCAAGCAGACACCACTCTCTGACTAAAAAAATATTTCCTAATATCTAACCTGGACCTCTCTTTAGTCAGCTTGTAGCTATGCCCTCGTGTTATTGTAGGTGGCTGTATTTAAAAAAAACTTGTTATAGTCTAATTTATCGATTCCTCTAATCCTCCGAAGACTGACAGACTATCCAATGCACCAGAGACTAAACAATTTGGGAAATGGGAAACTAAAGCGGAGAAACTTTGCAGAAATAGCCAAAGCAAAGATGCACGAAGATCCCATAAACGCACTAACAACACCAAAACCCATCACTACTGTACGAAAACCTACCTGGAGGCAGGATATATTTCCAGAGGTGGTAGAAAATATACCAGGTATTGCAAACAAAAACTGCCAGACTGAAAAAGAAAGGAGAGACACTACCCTAAGCTTCATAACGAAAAGCTACCAAAGCATGGACTGGACCCATGCATACACCGACGGTTCTGTAACAAACACAACACAGAACGGAGGGGCAGGAGCATTCCTGAACCTACCAAATGGCAGAAAAATAACACTGTCATTCGCTATTGGTAAGTACACAAGCAATTTCAGAGCGGAGACAGAGGCACTGAGGGCGGCAGTGGAAGAAATGGTGACACACAATGAAAATGAAAGCCATATAGTCCTGCTTACAGATGCTCTCGCCGTAGTCACAGCGCTAAAAAGCCAGAAAAACACTGAGCTTAATGACTTAAGAGCAGCACTCTGCAAACTGTGCCAGCAGTCCGCACCAAAAAGGGTAGTGGTATAGTGGGTCCCATCACACTGCAACATCCAAGGCAACGACGAAGCAGACAGACTGGCAAAAGAAGGTGCAAGACTACCACAAACAGATACCAGTATGACGTACGAAGAGTCAAAACGGCTTATCAAAGCCAGATACATGACCAAATGGGAAACCGAACATACTGGTTACACCAAAAACGATGCCTATTACCAGTTGAACCGAAGAGAGCAGGTCGTTGTCTTCAGACTTCGCACTGGCCACAACAGACTGAGGTACCACCTATTCAACAAATTGAAGATAGGGTGTACCGACGAATGCCCGTGCGGTACTGGTAAAATGACCGCTGAACATCTGCTGCAGAACTGCCCGACATACGAGGATCAGAGAGAGCAGATGTGGCCATCACCAGTGGAACTGCAAGACAAGCTCTATGGCAGTGGCGACAGCCTCAGGATGACCGCCGCTTTTTTCGAAAAAACAATGGTTACTGTCTGACTGCGTACGCAGAAGAAGAAGAAGATTCCTCTAATCATCTTATAAACCTGTATTAAGTCACCACGAATTCTTCTCTCTTCGAGACACTGTAGGCCGGTTTTTCTGAGTCGTTCCTCATAACTGTAATTCTGGAATCCCACTATCATCTTTGTCGCTCTTTTTTGTATTCTTTCTAGCATGTTTATGTCCCCTCTATGATAAGGACTCCACACCTGTACACAGTACTCCAATCTAGGTCTAACTAAAGCTTTATACAGTTTGACGATCACTTCCTTGCTCCTATGTTTAATATTTCTTTTTATCATACCTAACATTGCATTTGCCTTTTTCACTGCTACCTTAACTTGCTACCTCACCTTTCCTGTATGATCTATTATAACCCCTAGGTCCCTTTCCGTATCTATCTTTCTAATATTGTTTTCTCCCATTCTGTTCATATGCCTAAAGTATGTTGATCTGTGCAAAATGATTTGAGAAAGAATTATTATTAATTCAAGCAAATCGAATAAAATATTTCAAGTGTAGCACAACAGCAATACAATTGTTATTTTCGCCCTTTAAAATCCAACATGGTGTATGATGTGTGTTTCCACAATTGTATTTAGAGTGCAGTCCTTGAGATCTGTCAAAATGTACAAAGTGGCCTGCAACTATAAAAGGTTTGACATCCCTGTTCTGCAGACTAAAGTTCGCTGTCAAGGTGAGAGCCATCTAAATGCCCACTAGGCTACGAAAACAACCAGCCTGTTGACGGTCTTTACCTCTCGTCAAAGGTCACTGGCTATTCCGTCATTTAAACTTGAAGTCTGAACGCGCCCGATAAGAGCTCTGTGTAACATTTTAGATCCGTACAAAGCATATATTGACCACTGCAGCTTCGCCCCTTATGGGAAGCAGGTATCCAAGCATAAGTTCGTGAAGTGGGTAGTTTCTGAGTTAATCCGTCTTACAGATGGGACTGCTAACCTCACAATGGAGTTCACCTTTACGCGTCATGTATGATACTTTGGAAGGTCATAGCGAACATACCACAAAAAATATATCTGTCATGTCGATGTGCATGCACATTACTGGGACAGCAGAATGATTATAAGGTTGAAAAAGGGGGGGGGGGGGTGTGGAGGCCTTTTTCTCTGCAGTCGTTAACAGTGTACAAACTAGATTTGTGTTTCTACCTTAGATTAGTGGATTAGTGGACGACCCGTTCTTGGTTGCGGGTACCAACTTTTCTTCCAACGGTCTCTGTCTTGGGCTACGGTGGACCAGTGGATTTTGAGTCGCCCATCGTGAATGTTGTTGCGGCATGCAATGGATTCGAACCAACCTGTTGGCGGTCGTCCCCATAGTGGTTTCTAGTCTCTTAGGTACCATGTTGCTCCAACGGTCGTTAGTTCTTGGCAGAAAATGCCATCTCCAGCGATGTGTTATCTTCTCTGCATAAATAACCGCATTTTCCACCAGGGACAAATGACGTATGTCCGAGTTGTGAAGCCCTTTTGTGAGCCGGCTATGAATCGTGAAACCGGCCATACGTCTCTCGAGGGAGACTCGGGACACTCTGAGTTTGGACTCCATCGCCTTCGTGAGTGTCCATGTTTCTGAAACATAGCATATTGTTGCAGGTAGTAATGTGGAGTTGAATAAAGAGGTGCGCAGGCTCTGGTCGTGGATGTTTGTCTAGTACGCCCAACCCGCGCGACTCCATCTTATCAACTCTGGCTTCAAGTCGTTCTGCATGTTGAGCAGGTAGATGCACTCGTCCACGTCGTCGAGTCTTCCTCCATCCAGGAAGACTGGGTCGCGGAAGCGAATCGTCGCGCATGACTTTCGTCTTTTAGTCCCGCTTTCTTTCCCTATCAGCGGAGCGCTGCTAGCATTGGCGTCTGTGGCTGCCTCGCGATGAGTACTAGATTATCTACCTTAGATAGAACAAATAAACAGACGATACCCGACTTTGAACCCTTGTCTTCTTGTTCAAATAATTCGAACCCATTTCATAGCCGCCCGGGCCAACTGTTCCAATTATGGTGGTTGTATTCTTCCCAAATCTGAACACAGTTAATTTCATAGTTATTGTTGTTGCTGTTGCGTATCTAGCAGCATCCAGGCTCTCGCCCTTCGACTCAGTGCATGTAATGGTATCTGCACGTGTTAGTTGTTGTTAGCAGTTTGATTAAAGGTTTGCCTTTCTGGATTCTACTGGTGAAGGCAGGGTCCTTTCAACCCCAGATCATAGTCCTTTGAGCGATATCATAAATTATTGGCCACTCTGTATGCATATCTGTTTGTAATGTGAATGTATCGGCTAGTGTATAGATGCGTGTTTGTATCTGTTTGTAATGTGAATGTATCGGCTAGTGTATGGATGCGTGTTTGTATCTGTTTGTAATGTGAATGTATCGGCTAGTGTATAGATGCGTGTTTGTATCTGTTTGTAATGTGAATGTATCGGCTAGTGTATAGATGCGTGTTTGTATCTGTTTGTAATGTGAATGTATCGGCTAGTGTATAGATGCGTGTTTGTATCTGTTTGTAATGTGAATGTATCGGCTAGTGCATAGATGCGTGTTTGTATCTGTTTGTAATGTGAATGTATCGGCTAGTGCATAGATGCGTGTTTGTATCTGTTTGTAATGTGAATGTATCGGCTAGTGTATGGATGCGTGTTTGTATCTGTTTGTAATGTGAATGTATCGGCTAGTGTATAGATGCGTGTTTGTATCTGTTTGAAATGTGAATGTATCGGCTAGTGCATAGATGCGTGTTTGTATCTGTTTGTAATGTGAATGTATCGGCTAGTGTATGGATGCGTGTTTGTATCTGTTTGTAATGTGAATGTATCGGCTAGTGTATGGATGCGTGTTTGTATCTGTTTGTAATGTGAATGTATCGGCTAGTGTATGGATGCGTGTTTGTATCTGTTTGTAATGTGAATGTATCGGCTAGTGTATGGATGCGTAGTTGTATCTTTTTTTAATGTGTTCCACTATAACAGTTCCATAGTACAGTAGTTTTGCCAATCCTTTATGTATGTGAATAAGTGGTCTTATAAAGTGGTTCCTTTACATGGCCTGAGAGGAAGAAGCATTTTCAGCTGCATAAAGATAGTCCATCGAATGCGTCCGCTTCTGCTCAAACTATTTCAGTGTATAGAGCGCCTGAGTGAAAGTATGCTAGCATATCACGGCATATATGGCCACTATCGACCAGCTCATTATCAACCCAGCTATAAATGGGCACCTGAGTTTAGTGTTAAGGAATGACAGTCAGTGAGGAAGGGAACTGGCCACTTCACCTCATAAAGAAACAAAGGTTCAGTACAATAGTCTCTAACACGTAATCCCCGACTGCAGTACATGTTTGCCTTCCCTCATCGAACGCAGTCTAATCACTGGCCAATCGAAACTTTCACGATAAGGAGACACTTCATTGTATCCCGTAACTCAGCCTTCTCTTGTAGCAAGGCGCTTTGGTCGCTTGGAGGTCCGTGACACGAATTCGGTCTCCCAGTTACTTCACTTTCTTTTCTGTTGTTCGTTATAAAAGTTTCCTAACTTCAGATAAATACTTGTTTTAGTAGCGAAGCGTCAGAATAGACAGGATAGGCTAAGCTATCACATACCGTTTTTAGAATTAAAGAAGACATCCCTTTGCATAAAACAGATGTGAAATAAATTAGAAATTGAAATTGTAATGGTCCTTTTTGTTTAAGCGTAAAATGAAATGTTAGCAAACGCATGAGGCGGCAAAGTGAATGTATCAGTTACTATTGGAAAGGTAAGCTGATTGCGCCCAGCCTAACACAACGTAGAAATCAGGTCAATTGGTAGCTAGAAGACAGTCATTACGGTGCTATTTTTTCCTCACAGCCAACTAACCACAAATTAGGCCGACCTTCCCTGGCTGAGAGTGTAACATTCCAAGTTCTTAAAGTGTGTTTCAAATGTTATTTCTGTGCAGTTTTGCTTAGATTTTGAGATTGCGATTTGATCCCGTGTTAAAGAGGAGGCTGATATATATTGTTTTCAGAAATGAAACAAAGACGCTTAAAACCATGGCCTTCTCTAAGAAGGCTGTGCTTAAAACTGGTTTACAAGAACACGTAGACAACTGTGTAAAAGTACGTTCAAGCATGGGTTTCAACTACCTCATTCAGTATAAATAGGAAGGACTTTTCAACATTTTTTCGACAAAGTTAAGTGTGTCCCTTTATGTTCATGACCCAGTTTACCCTAAAATTATCACCACGCTTCGCTACTAGTTCTTGTCTTCGCTACTAGTTCTTTTCTTCGCTACTAGTTCTTGTCTTCACTACTAGTTCTTGTCTTTGATCCTAGTTCTTGTCTTTGCTACTAGTTCTTGTCTTCGCTACTAGTTCTTGTCTTCGCTACTAGTTCTTGTCTGAACTCGTTGTTACTAACAAAGATACTTTAGTTCAGAAGAAGACAAATTTGCTTGGGATCTAGAATCCAGATAAAACGTGTATGAGCCATGACAAGTTCTGGATGAAAATGGGTATACCACAATGGGGAGGAGATGGAATTGATTAAATTGTGCCAGTAAATACGACACCGGAAGTAAAATGTTGGGAGACACCTCAACAATTTAAGGCGCTATGGTGATCCAGCGCCTCGGGATTGTCGTCCTGTGCCCTAGCTACAATTCACTGCTAGCGTCAGGGCCAGCGAACCAGAGCTGCCAAGACCCTTCTATACCTTCACGCTGTGATCCAGGATAACAGGCTGCAGCAGGGCAGACTGGCTGAGGAGAAGGGATCGAAGAGGGAATGCTAACCCGGTACTAAAAATGCGTGCTGAATTCGGATGTGTTGGACCGAAAGGTGCAAATATCGCAGTCAAGCTGTAAACTACGACACACCGCATTCCATTATCTGGACTACATTCTGCTACTTAGGCCCTTTCAGGGTTTGGTAGTGGGAGACTGAGAACGAAGCCAATTCACTGACTGAAAGTTGGCACGTTAACGTTGGCGTATTATCCTCGGCGTCAGTCCGGCAGATGGGCCGTATACCAGGAAGACAACAATATTTTGTATATGTCCTGATCTTTTCCAACGCTGTACCAATGCAGATTGAAGAGATCAAGGAACACCCCGGCAAGTCTGCATCCTTAGCATGGTTGTAGGATCTGTGGCAGGGAGTGTCACTCGCTGATCGATCTTTACAGTCATAGCAGACAGTGTCGAAATACAGGAGACAGCTGGACAAAACTCACAGGGCGCCACGCGTAGTCTATAGAGACTGAGACGCCTATGATTATGATGACCAATGTGGGCCCAGGTCTTTGGCCAGTCCCTCTCTTCTTCGCATAGGTGGGCAGCCCCGTGAACGTGTACATGCATATGACCACTAAAACTGTCCTCGTGTGTGTTTAATTCAGGTCGCTCAATATAACTGCATACGTGTCTGACTCTTCGCTTCTGTGTGTGATTTATACCTCATATATGAAGATTGCGGAAGAATACCGACGCTAGATGAAATAATATTTCACCTTGAAAGGCTGCATTTACCGCCATTGTTACTACAGTTGAGAATAATACAACACAGCAACAACCGTGTGAAAGAATAGGTTACAGTAGTTTGCCTGCAGAGCACCTGGTCCGCTGAACACAAGTGTCAACCGTATTGATCTTTAACATGTACATGAGTTCAGGTATCTAGCTGAGCAGCATTTTATAAGCGGACGGAAGCATTAATACGGATATCGAGACTGTTTGTCAGACGCATCTCATGTTATTTACCAGCTGCTGCCCCACTACTTAGATTTCCGAACACCAATTCGGAGTTGTTGTTATTGTTGTTGTTACGGATCCAGCAGCATCCAGACTCTCGTCCTTCGGCCCAATGCCAGTTAATGATATCTGCACGTGTTTATCAGCTGTTGTCCAGTGCTATATAAAGTGTTCAATTTATCAAGCCTCAGAGGAAGAAGCATTTTTCTAACATCGCTGAGCACTAAAAGAGATGATGGTCAACTGTTTCGTATAGGAGTGTGCACAGCTGGTACTAGTGTGGTGTGGTTGACATGTTCAGGTGCTTGTTAAGTGGGATGTGTTGGGGTCTCAGTCCGAAAATGGTGATCTGGTCCTTCCTTGTGAGTTGATTTATTATGTAACTTGGATTGTGGCTTGCATTATGTATATTGACCTCCCTCACTATGTTTTCCATAGCCCATATATGCAGTCACGTTTCTTTGTTTGCTGTTCTCATGATCAGCTGCTAAAGTTGCTGCTGTGTGTGGCTGTTCTTGTCGGGATCCCTTCTTTGTTAGTATGACTGCTCGCCATTGTCAGGTGTGTTTTAGTGTTCGGGCATTCCCCTGCACAGTCATTTTGACACGCGAGGAAGCAAAAATAAAGTAAATAGCAAGAACTTTGCAAAACGTCACTTCTTACAACCACCGTCATATATGGCTATTATAAGTTTCTTGGCAAGTGTGCAGTACGGTAGGTTGCCATTACTTTCCGTACGTGGAGGAGCGGAAAGAAACCCATGTCTGTCAAATTAGACAGGAGCATGATTAATAGTTGGTAAATAGTATATCTTTGTTGATTCTGAACTATCAGTGCCAAATATATTTCTTATCTAAGGTGCGTGGTAGCTTGCCCCAAGCTGTTCGTTGTGTATGCTCTTGGTCATTCTTGGCAGACTTTCCCTGGGAGAAATCATGTGTAACTGTTTGAACTTTCGTTTGGCGAAAGTATGCTCTTTTCAACCACGTGATAGTTTCTTTCGTTATACAATTGAGAATGAGGATACAGCTGTGAATGAGCTGAAAGTAGCTAGCGATACTAAATGACTGCTTGCATCAGGGTCAGTGACCCATATCTGACCAAGACTCTATCCCGCCTCCAAGTGACGGCCATATGAACAGACTGCAGCCCAGCCGCCTGGCTAGGAATATAGGGGACGTAAATCTGGTCCCAAAAAATGTGCTGAAATCGGATGGGTTGGGCCGAAAAGCACACATTTCACAGCCTTGCTGTAAATTACGACACAACGTCCTTTCAGAATGATTGCTGAAGAATGAGAAGGTCGCGTAATTAATTAGTATCAATCAATCACTTAACCAATCAATCAAAACCCATTGTTCACTGCGGAAATTAAGTACTGAACCAAAAACCC
Organism: Ariolimax columbianus; assembly: GCA_036924085.1. NCBI lineage: Eukaryota > Metazoa > Mollusca > Gastropoda > Stylommatophora > Arionidae > Ariolimax > Ariolimax columbianus. The sequence continues at coordinate 74,296,215 of JAVGWX010000010.1, read as the reverse complement.
ACAAGTTTGTACCCTTGCTTTCTTAACCAACATAAGCCAGAACAGCCCTGCTTTCTTAACCAACATAAGCCAGAACAGCCCTGCTCTCTTCACCAACCACCAACATAAGCCAGAACAGCCCTGCTCTCTTCACCAACATAAGCCAGAACAGCCCTGCTTTCTTAACCAACATAAGCCAGAACAGCCCTGCTCTCTTCACCAACATAAGCCAGAACAGCCCTGCTCTCTTCACCAACATAAGCCAGAACAGCCCTGCTCTCTTCACCAACATAAGCCAGAACAGTCTTGCTTTCCTCGGGGCCGGCATGGGCTAGTGGTTAAGTGACACGGCTCACAAGCCGAAGGTGCTGACACACTCCCCAATCACATCATCGGCCGTTACCCCAGGGAAGCAAACCCTTAGAAATTGCAGGAGAAAGCAGACCCTTACATAAAATGATTGCCGAAATCGAATGTACAGGGTCGACAAATAAAAACATAGTGCAACGAACACCGTCTTGGGGAATAGAGAAATAAGGATATCGAAAAGAAATAAAAAAGACTCCAGTTCTTTTCTCCAAATTTGTTGTGGTCTGCCGATACTCCTCTTATCCCGTAGGTTCCAGAACAGTGTCTATCTTGCAGTTTCATCTTGCTCATTTCCTAAAGTATGTGGCGTGTTCAAATGAAACCGGACCTAACTGCAGCAAGTGAACATACGTACGATGCGCATTATGATGTCACTTCTGATGCAAACAGCACATACCAACCGTCTAGTTTGTAAAATTGTATTATCCTCTGACACACAGTTACCTCGGCAGATCGTTGAAAACATGGCAAGTGTGAAATGGAATCCGTTCAGAGTTGATAAGAGAGCGGTGGTTCGGTTTCTAGCAGCTGAAGGTTGTTGACCAGTTGACATTCATCGCAGAATGCATGCAGTGTATGGTGACAAAAATGTGGCGAACGTAAGCTAAGGCGACGGTCCACCCGAATTACTGCATACATTTTGGCGATGGCATCTTCCGACGCAACAATATGCGCCTGACCTGGTCTCGGAAGATCTTTCGTTAACTCACGTCCTTCTTTAAATATCGTTGTCAAGTTCTTCATTGTTTTCTTCGACACACTTTTGCTACCACACAATGCCTGCATTATGCGGTGAATATCAACTGGTCGACATCCTTTAGCTGTTATAAACCGAGTAACTGCTCGCTAATCAACTCTGGGTAGATTCAGTATCACACCCGCCATGTTTTCAACATCTACTGAGGAAACTATGGGTCGGGGAATAATGACATTTTGCAAACTTAACAGTTGGTATGGGCTGTTAACATCAGAAGTGACGTCATCATGCGCTTCGTGCTATGTTCACTTTGTGCAGTTAGGTCCGGTTTCATTTGAATACGCCTGGTATATTCAGCACCAGTATCGTCCCTTTATCTCGCGTTCCACTAGATCGTTCTAGCAGGGTGACGTGACAACCCATGTCAGAGGTTTCACCCTGGGGGCAACTCTGCTCTCTTCTCTTACCTCCCCCTGTTTCATTTGACTCTGTCCTACAGTCACACTCTTGCACAACTTTCACACGCGCCTTCATGGTGAGGCCATTCCATTGCACTTTGGTTGGGCTAGCTACTGAGGGCGCACAAACCTAGCATTGGTACATACAGACGCACACATGCATCCAAGCACTGGTTTATGCGTCCTGATATCGCCCAATGGACTACTGTCTGGGGTGGAAAATGGCGCGCCTCCGTCAGTAGAAATTAGTGAGGCAAACATCTAAGCAAAAAAAACAACAAAAGTTGGTAACATTATCGCACTATTTCAAACCATATATTCTGCGCATGCACTTGTTTATGAACGGTTGTGCCTGTTTTGCTGACGACTTTGTTGTCCTCTATATTTCAGCACCGACTATATGTTCGAGTTGAAACTTTTAATCTTCGTCTCGAACTTTATTTCTTTGAAGTCAGCAATAGGACGTTCACAGTTATTATTTGGTGTTATGATCACTTAGGGAAGGGGGTGGGGGTGGGGGTGTGCTATGGCAGAGAGGCAAGGTGTTTGTTTCTCAAGACGTTGTTTGTCCATCGTTTCCGAAGAGAACCACATTGTCACATGTAAAGGTTGAATCATGAATTGAGTTCCTAGGTGGCTGATCAAACCAATCGGAGCCTGAAAGGGCCTGTCAAGCGTAGGGTAGAAAAACACTGTCTGGCCATCGTACGGAGGCAATTCATCTTTTGCCTTTCGTGTCGCTCGTCTCCGTGCAGCTTCCTTCGTTCTTGTCTGCTCCATATGTGTCGTGCTAACAGACATTTTACTAGGCCAGGCAGAGCAATCAGCAGCAATGTCTCTCAATGTTCCACCATCACAAGTGATGAAGACCACTCTCTTTGTTCAGACGTCGGGACAGCCTATTCTATTGCTGTGTCCACTAAAATGGGTGACCTGAGCGGTGATTTAGATTAAAGTAAGGAAGAAACGTCGCCTTTTGTCAACCTCACTCTCTGGTCCTGAGCTACCTTTGGCCAGTGGCAAGATATTTATCGAGAATGCAGATTTTTTTTCTCAGGGTTTACTCCTGAAGCCTTTTCCGTAAAGAGGTATCCCGCAAGGCAATGCGGATGACATCTAACGTTGTGTCCTGCCTTTTCCATAACCACAAGAGATCGTACGGACATCACTCAGCGTGTGAGTGAGTCTGGCATCTCACCGACTGTGTTCAGTTCATTATAGTAGTGTCTAAATTTCTCACACGCCAATTTCGTGAAGTTTAGTTGTGTGAACTAGGCCGTGAAATACGACACATATTTAAGCGTAGTGCAATTCATAAAGTTGGTGTGCAGACCAGGATAATCGGACGAAAGAAACCACACACAAAAAAATAAAAAATTAACCAGTCCAAATGGAAAACAACATCGCGTTTCCGTGAACACAAGTGTAAGTCATCGATTAGTGTGAATTCCAGGCAAATCTGTGGTGTGGCGGCATCTATAATGAACCAAAACAGTAGAGTAATGTAGACCTGCAGCCAGTTACGACGCCATCTTTGCCGCTATCATATGTAGGTTATATAGCATGAAATAGTTAGTTTCTTTCCACTAGTGCCGTTAAGCGCCGTGGAGAACTTAAGTCGTCTATCCTGCGCCAAATTTGTTTGGTCGGTCAATGTGAGCCGGTGTCCCTGCACAACCACTTTAATGTTGTCTCGTCACCTGCCCCGCGGCCCTTCCCTTGCCATGTAGCCAGATCTACCAATGTTGTAAGCCATCGGTTGAAGTAGATGATGGTGCTTTCTCAAGAGATGATCAAACCAACGTATTTTATGCCTGGAAATGTATTCGACGCAAGAAGTAGTGCCGACCATACTACGAATGTCATCGTTTTGCATTCTGTCTCTCCTGGTAACACCGATGACTTTCCTCAAACACTTCATTTCACACGTCAATATTCTACTCTCACTCGCTCTGGACAGAACCTATGTTTGACACTGGTAGCACAAAGTCGGCATAAATATACTGTTTATCAGCTGTTGCTTTGTTGCTCGGGTGTCTAAGCAGTTGTGACAGCTGATAAGTCACAGCAGATGCTTTATAGCATCGTGTCTCAACATCCCTGTCGATTCTGCCGACAAAATACTGCCCAAATACTTGAAATTATGGGACTGTTGAAGAACAACGCCATTTACACTGATGTTGAGTGGCCCACTGATCTTCATAGTTTCCGCTTTCTTCTTGTTAATTCGCATATTGTATTTAGCACAGGTAACCGCGAGCGCGTGCATGTGTAAAAAGTCCACACGTTTCAAACAACCCCTGGTCTCAATGGAGGTGAGATCGTGTCCCATCGTCGTATTGGAGACGGACGATAATCTCAAGGTTCTCTTGTATACGCTGTGCACGTAAAAGAACCACCGGTAGCTAAAAATATGAAAGGAACAAGCTCTTAGCCGCTGTTCGGGCATACATATTAGGACATTAATATAGCTCCTACCTACGATACGAAGGCGGAAATAAAGCAAAGAAGAAAAAACACGTCTGCATTGTGCTATCTAGTCGTCTCGACTTACACGTCTTGGCACTGGACCAATGCAGCTTATGATGATAGAGTGAAGCTGATGATAGCACACGTCTCATAGTCATCATAATTTTCTATCCTGTTGTGTCGTTAGACGTCGTGGGGAGGTGTAGTTTTCTGTTGTGTGCCATATTTGACGCCGACGTTTCTGTCACCTCGTGTTTCTTAAGCGTCTCACTGACACCATCTATCCATCGTTTACGTGGTCTGCCTCTTGCTCCCCAACCCTGATTGCTGGTATTATAGATACGAGCGGCTGGTAACTTTGGCTGCATTTTAGTCAGGTGTCCGAACCATTTTATTCTCTGCCTTTCCATGTATTCTATGCACGGTGTTGCACCCACGGTCTGTCTGATTATTTCGTTTCCTTGTGACCCCGACAGCCTTTCTCAAACACCTCATTTCTTATATCATGATTTTTCTTTCGTGGGCCTTTGTGAGACTTCATGTCTGACACTGGTAGTTAGTATTAAAAAAATAGCACAAGTCTTCCTCACTTAAAGCGCAAGTCTCAGTGCCAGACCTTGGACTATTGCAAGGGATCAAGATGCTGAGCAACACATGAGCTGCAGCGGTCAGCGACCCATAGCTGACTGCTAGCGTCAGCGAACCAGAGCTGCCAAGACCGTTCTACACCTCCACGCGGTGATCCTGGATAACAGGTTGCAGCAGGGCAGACTGGCTAAGGAGAAGGGATCGAAGAGGAAATGCTAACCCGGTACTAAAACAATGCTTGCTGAAGTCGGAGTGTTGGACCGAAAGGTGCAAATATCGCAGCCAAGCTGTAAACTACGACACAACGCATTCCGTTCTCTGGACTACATTCTGCTACCTACCCTTTCAGGGTTTGGTAGTGGGAGATTGAGAACGAACGAAGAAGAAGAAGGACTATTGCTATATCCTGACGCAGTTGCCACTGTCGATTGCGATGGCCAGCTAATCCCGATGTTGACAAGAGTTCCGTCAGCCATTAACCAAAAAAAAAACACCAGTATTTACATCTAAGCGGTTGTGCAGGGGAAAAAAAACTGCATCGTTTTGATGATGGTTGTAGAAGGAACAAACCATGTGTCCAATATTACGTTCTGGTAGCAGGGACTTCTTGTAGTCCGGACGCGGGTAGTATGAGGTTTGCCTGTGTCCATCAGCTTGTAGCACAAAAGTATGCTTCTCAGCAAGATCACCACTACGGAGATCACAGTGTTGTTCCTCACTTCGTTGATCAGGCTGCTGGAACACTTTCTATTTGCAGGTGCACGTGAGTTGATGTGGTGGTCAGTATGTTGCACCTAACTCTGGCGTCAGCGGCTTTGCACCCCTGCCACTGGAAAACAGGATGATAAAGACTAATGCAATTTCTTAGCCACTTGAATGTTGGAACAATTACTATTATTTGTAACTGTTAAAACACAGCCTATCTACCTACCCCGCCATACCTCCAATAATTCACAAAGACCGCACACCACCCATACCTTGTTTCCTTCCCCCTATGATTTATACTGTATATTTGAAGATTAGGGGTGGGTGGCTGAGTGGAAGTAATCTCATACATAAAGTAAATAATATTTCATCATGCAATGTTGCATGCGTTGTCGATCCGTCTGACATCAACTACTAGGCTACGTGGAAACACAAACAACAACGACCAACCTAGTTTGTACCGTGGCCACCACGCCACCATGTTACGTATAAAGTCTACGCGTCAAGGCTGCGATACGATTGGCTAGAGGTCCCGTGACTCAAGCTCCACGTCGTTCCTCAGTCTGTTGTGCCAACTTGGCTTAATAAAATCTAAATTTAAGAAATTATTTTGTCAAAAATGAATTTGCTAGCGTCAGAAAATTAGTTGATTTTTTCAGTAAATTGTATTTGTCTATATTAATTAAGCAAGAAAATACGTTACAAAATACATGATAGATTTGTATTTTTAGTGCATTGGATGGTACTGTAATTCAGGATAGAATATATTATGAAAAGGAGTTTCCCATTTCTTTACGGTGTACGATAATTCGTTGGTTATATATCGGCTTTTCAGGTCTGTGAGACACTTTTGTGAGAATCAGGGTGGTAAAGCAATTAGAGCGATTGTAAATTAATGCGTGGCTTATATTTAAAGAAGACACGTAGGCGCGGAAGGGAACTGTTGACCCCCACCTTCAAAAAATCTACAACATTGCATGCCATGGAGCAGTGTTAGGAGTGTCTTTTATAGGCATACTTTTACAACTAACATTTTCATTACTTTTATTAAAGGGTCAGTGCTTCGCTTGACTTTTTAAATCAGACGCGTGCCCAAGAGGGAAGGACGCACAAGAAGACGGCGCAAAAGTGCTCACAACGAGCTACGGGAATCTTTAGTATACATACCCTTCACCATTTTGTGCTTAAAAGACAAGAGTCTGCTCAGAGTGAAATACCATTAAGTCTAAACAGATCAGAACATACGTTTGGCTTTTTCTTGGCTCTTTTAAACGATGTTCGACTTTTGTTGACAGATTGATCCTGGCAACCGTGTCGTCAGAGTCGGCCGGCAAGATAAATACGACCGTCTGCAGGTGGCGAACGTTAGGCTGTCTAGACCAGGATGAGAGTATGAAATAACAGTCTACGGGTTTCCAAAAGGCCTTACGCCCATCGATATAGGGAGGCAATGGTTGATCGCCGAGAAATATAACAGCAAAAGTTGAAGATACCAAGGACATTTTGGATTTGCTGACGGAAATCTTGATTTGATTGAAGCGAATTGTTTACTTTCGCTCAAATTCTAGAGACCGCCGACTTACTGACCTGTGTCACAGATCTGCAAACCAAATTACTTGAAAATGAGAACGGTATGTTATTAGATATAATATTCATATTTACTGTAGACAATATTTTGTATCGAAGGAATCAGTTAGTTTGTTACTATACCGCCGTGAAGTCTGAACGTTGCACACTGGCAGGCATTGTTGTGAAGTTGAATCCAAGAGTGCTTTGTTGTTGCTTGTTCTATATTTAGAAGACCAGCCCCGGTCGGGCTAGGCAGGTCATGTTTATTTATTTTTCCTTGACATTTCCGTGGGTTGGATATTGTTGAACATTTCAGTGCGATAAATAGCGCGTAAATATGTCGTTCAGTTAAGTTCAAGTGTGATTTCTGTAAAGTGTCCTTGGAAATGTAGTAGGAACGACGAATTAAACAGGAACAATGAATGAATGACACTTCATAGTTCATACCTGACCTGGGGAATCATGTGTGACGGAATGATTTAATTTTAACCAAGTGGTATACTGGTTATACCTTTAGTTTTGAAAGTCATGAAGTTTACGATTTTAAGAACCGTTTAAATATGTAGAAACTTCCGTTTGTGTGAGGCGGTATCAAGATGTGCGCATCACGGATATATTTTGTTCTCTAGTTAAATACGAAACGCGAGTTGATTCAACAGAATGAGAATGCACCGATAATTGTAGGTGTATTTACTTTTAATGGGATCACGTCCATTACTAAATGTTAGACTAAAGTATTGTCTGATGTTGTATAATATTTGACTTAGTTGCTGTTCTTCTACCATGGAGGGCAGAGGTCTTTTCTGTTTTCTCGTGGCATCTTTTTACAGGATGGGTGCAACCAGCCCACATAACCACCACTCCTTAATCATTCCTTACACCTTAGTGAATGTTTGGCAGGCCACATAAAATTAAACTGTCACCCTGAACAATGAATAACGTACATATAACTAATAGAAGCTAAACAAAAGCGTTTGTGTTCAAGTTTTTAGACTCTACATGAAATGTAATCTATCCCTTTACAAAATCATATTTGATTAACTAAAATATTATTTAGTGCTATTTTAAGACCCTGAACATTAACAATAAAAATAGGAATTCTTAAAGTTAAATGCCAACATAATGAAAAGGAATGAATTATTGAATATTTTTTGTCTGTTTTTTTTGTGTTCTCCTTATTTCTCTAATCCCCAAGGCGGTGTGCGTTGCTCTGTGGTTTTTATTTTGCGCCTGTCGGCCCAGTGCATCAGTTTAGCATGCATTTTATGTTAGGGCCTGCTTCCTCCTGCATGTTCGAATGGTTTGCTTCCCCGGGGTAACGGCCGGTGCTGTGATGGGGATCGAACCCAGCACCTTCTGGTTGTGAGCTGTGTCACTTAACCACTAGCCCATGCCATCCCCTTTATTGAATGTAAATACCAAAAGGTAGTTAACTGTAACTGAGGGGTGAAGGCAATTGACTCTCAAAAAACTAAGCTCAAAATGGTGGGTTTTGAATCCATTTCAAATGTTCTTTGGTCTCATAATGTTAGACGAGCATATAGTCATATTGGAAGAAAAATTTGAAGATACTGAGCACGTGTACATAAAGAACTCTTGGCAGTTGAAAATAAGAGTAATCTTTTTAACTGCTATCCAGGCAAAATTATACTAAATAATGAAATTACTGCTCAATACTGTTGAGTACCACATGTTTACATTTTCATGCATCCTGAAAAGGTCATTAAGTTTCTTCGGCTATCTGGCAGCAGGCATAACCTGCATGTTTGAATACCAGGATTCCAAGAAATATCAAACAAAAACTTGAGTACCACAACAAATACCAATGGAACAGAAATAGGATGATCTCGTAACAGGTTCATTACAAAAATCAGAAAAAGTTGACAAATTATTCTGTGGTTCTCGATACTCCTGGGAAGGAAGGAATAGGATGACTGTCCATAACTATTCAGGTCACAAAGTGCTACTAAGTAGAGTTGAAACTGATAACACCTTATGTAAAGCAGTGCCGCAGAAACCAACAAGTGTACATAAATGCTTTGATGCAGGTTTTCTGTAATGAGGCCAATTGTGGTGTCACCCATGTGGAGTGAAAAGGGCACATAATGATGTTAATTGCCATCATTAGAATCTTGAAGCTGTAAGCAGAATGTAAATAAGTGAAGTTATACTTTTTTCAATTCTTATTTCTTGTCTACTACAAAGCAAATGATTTTTATTTGGTTTTTACAGTTAGAAGAAATATCCTCAACGCGGTCTTCAGCTGTTCGCCCCAATAGCTTGGAGTTGGACAATGCCCTGACCTTGGACATGGACTGTGTATTCCCCGACTTTGACAACAACAATAGCAACAGCAACATCGTTTCTAACACCAAGAATACTATCAACAGTAGAAAGAAGAGAAGACGGGCAGCCATCAAAAAGTTCAGTGGTACGTTTATGTTCTGTCATATCTACACTGTCATTAATTTGATTTTACCTCAGCAGGGAGAATGGTACAGTTAACATTTATATTTCACTCTTTATGTTAAGAGAAGCTGCTGGCCGAGAGGTTTGAGTGTCAGTCTTTGGCCACCAGAGCATGCATTCAAATCCTCGGTAAAGCATATTTTCTTTTCTGACAGATGGAAAATGAATACCTAGTTTACAACATGCAGGTACTACAAGGGCAAACAGTGTTTATTCCACGCCCTTACAATTTTTTACATGTGGATTTTAATCTAGTTATAGTTTAGGGTTTTCTTTCAGAGGGTGAGTCTTGAGTCTATCACAGAGTAGTGTTTTCTAATGACTTGGATTTAAACTGATTTTGCACTTTCAATTTTTGTTTTTTAGATTTATATGAGGAAACTGGAGAATTTTTGGGCAATGGATCATATGCTTCTGTGAAGGCCTATAGGAAAAAGGAAACGGGAAAAGAATATGCAGTGAAGGTAATATTGTATTTATACCGGGGTGAACAATGCTCTAACTACTAGGGACTTTTCATGTTGCTTTTATGTGTTTAATAAAATAAATGTTGTAAATAGCTATTACTTGATTGAAAAACTGAGCATTGTATTAAAGAACATAATAGAAATATGTATAATAAATCACAAACGGGTTGACTTTACAAATGGATTGGCCATGTCATCAGAAGAGATCACAATACCAGACCTGCCTGACATGGACCTCTGAAGGACAGTTAAAGAGGTCAACCTCACAACTATTTTACTCAGAACCTTAGAGGATGAAAACAAGAGGTGAGGAACTCCATAAATGATAGCAGAAGAGGTGAGGAACTCCATAAATGATAGCAGAAGAGGTGAGGAACTCCATAAATGATAGCAGAAGAGGTGAGGAACTCCATAAATGATAGCAGAAGAGGTGAGGAACTCCATAAATGATAGCAGAAGAGGTGAGGAACTCCATAAATGATAGCAGAAGAGGTGAGGAACTCCATAAATGATAGCAGAAGAGTTGAGGAACTCCATAAATGATAGCAGAAGAGGTGAGGAACTCCATAAATGATAGCAGAGGTGAGGAACTCCATAAATAACAGAAGAGGTGAGGAACTCCATAAATGATAGCAGAAGAGGTGAGGAACTCCATAAATGATAGCAGAAGAGGTGAGGAACTCCATAAATGATAGCAGAAATGAGGAACTCCATAAATAACAAGAGGTGAGGAACTCCATAAATAACAGAAGATTTAAGTGGAGTGAGTGAGCTTGTTTCAGCTTAATGATGTCATTAGACATAATGCTTACCTCTGCTTCATGACAGATCAGTGGAGAATTCACAAAGATTATTGAATGTTCAATTTTGTAGCTTTTTCATGTGAAATAACTATACATTATTTAAATATTTTTTGTTACTTTGGACATTCACAGATGATCAACAAGTGTACTAGTCTCCAGCGCAGCAAAGTCTTCAAGGAGATAGAAATATTTCATCAGTGCCAAGGCAGTGAGAACATCCTGAATTTGGTGGAGTATTTTGAAGAAGATGACGTATTTTACCTGGTCTTTGATAAGATGGAAGGTGGCACACTCCTCAGCAATGTTGAGAGCCGTGGCCACCTGAGCGAGTACGAGGCATCGCTGGTTGTCAAGGAAATCGCACGCGCCCTTGATTTTCTACACAGCAAGGGCATTGCACACAGGGACCTGAAGCCTGAGAATATTCTGTGCCAAAGATTAGGGGAGGTAGTTCCACTCAAGATTTGTGACTTTGACTTGGCAAGTGGTGTGCCCCTGAGCTTAAATAGTTCTGACGGGAGCAAGACTCCAGAACTTTTGACACCTGTTGGTTCAGCAGAGTACATGGCCCCTGAAGTTGTGGATGCGTGGGTAGGGGAGTCCTTTTCCTATGACAAAAAGTGTGATCTCTGGAGCCTGGGAATTATTTTGTAAGTAGTATTTTGTCACTGTTTAGTAATGTTAAAGTGGCAGATTTAGGTTGGACATTATCTCCAGCATCAAATGTGCCTGGTTCCACAGCAAAGGCACTGAGTGCGATCACTGGTGTCAATAAAATACCCAGCTGTAAATGACTACCTGGGATTTTGTTAGATATGGCAATGATGAAAGCTGATCACCCCATGTCAGAGATAGTTTAGAACTAGAATTGTGTAAAGTTTCTATCCTTAATGGCAGTGTATCTCCTCCCCCCCCCCCCCCCCCCCCTTTTTTTTTTTATATTACCTTCATTTGCTTCTTGGTTGTTTCTCTTCTGTATGGAGAGTGCAGGTCTTTATATATACAATAGAATCTGCAGACAAATACTTGATTGACCTGCCATCTTTACAAGATGGAGGGACTGCCTTGATGCAAACTGCCATTGGGTAGGAATTGTTGTCTGGACAGTGGCTATTTTCTTTGACTTTTCAGCTGCCAAGCTTTCTTTTACGCATGTAAAAGACACTGAGTTCATCATCCATCTCCGATGGAACTAAGTAGCTCAATCTTGTCCCCAATGAAAGCAGGGGACACTTGAAATTTTAAGAATTCAATCAATCAATCACCTGCCAGCTCCTTGTGGAGCATAGGTCCTCAACAAATACTTGCAAGTCTTCCTGTCATGAGTCATCTGAGCATATGTCCACGTCATGTTTGCTGACTTTACATTTCCTCTAGTTCCATCTTCCATGAGTGTCTATCTTTCTCTTTTGCTTGTAGATTCCATTCCATCTCTTCCCCTGTAGATTCCAGAAGAGAGCTTGTCTGGTAATGTTATTCACTGGTTTCAAACTGGGGATTCAAACACGCCTCAGTTCTTGGTTAATGTAGTCCCTCATTTGCTACATGGCTGTATTGCTGATCAAATGATGGGTATTCCCTTAGTTAATTTCTTGTTGTCTAGTAATTTAGATTTATTCAACAAAATTATCCACATAAATAATTACAAGAGAGCATTAATGATATGGTTTCCTAAACAGAAGCCTACTGTCCCCATTGAAGCAGAAAATAGAATGAGACTCATTTGCTTTTGAACATTTTTGTTGCAGGTATATCATGTTATGTGGCTACCCCCCATTTTATGGCCAATGTGGAGAAGACTGTGGCTGGGAAAGAGGTGAAGCATGCCAGGATTGTCAGGAACTGCTCTTCAACTCTATCCAAGAAAGTGTCTACGAGTTCCCAGAGGACGAGTGGAGCTGCGTGTCGGAAAGTGCCAAGGATCTCATCAGACATCTCCTGGTACGCAATCCACGCAAGCGTTACTCTGCCGCTGATGTTCTTAAGCATCCTTGGGTAACCAAGCCTCCAGCTTCCACTCCTTTGGCCACACCTCATATTCTGACGAGGTAAGCAAAGTAATCCTGCATCATAAAAAGCTTGAGATGTATGCCTGTCCTGGAAAACACATGTCCTAGTTACCATTACAGTCAGGATGTAGCTATTATTTTAATTTGCGCTACATCATTCAAAACGGTCAGAATCCCATAGCTATTATTAGAATATCAAACTTTCATTCACATTTGTGTCTGGGCTAAGATTATGTGACAAGGAATGCAATGTATTGGCTGCTTAGATAGGTCTAACATATTTGAAGTATAGGTTCACCACTACAGTTGATCCTATTACAGGAAGCCTGTATGTAATTGAGCACATACAGCAGACACTTCAGTAATGGTTGTGATTTCTAATTTCATGATTAACCCTTTTTAGTTCACTTTTTATGGACTGCTAGGCAGATTGCAGGTCCCCTTTCATGGACTGCTAGGCAGATTGCAGGTATCCTTTCATGGACTGCTAGGCAGATTGCAGGTCCCCTTTCATGGACTGCTAGGCAGATTGCAGGTATCCTTTCATGGACTGCTAGGCAGATTGCAGGTCTCCTTTCATGGACTGCTAGGCAGATTGTAGGTCTCCTTTCATGGACTGCTAGGCAGATTGCAGGTCCCCTTTCATGGACTGCTAGGCAGATTGCAGGTCCCCTTTCATGGACTGCTAGGCAGATTGCAGGTCTCCTTTCATGGACTGCTAGGCAGATTGTAGGTCTCCTTTCATGGACTGCTAGGCAGATTGCAGGTCTCCTTTCATGGACTGCTAGACAGATTGCTTAAGGCTTATTCTTCCCAATTCAGTCCTGAAAATGACGTTTGAGACTTGGTCATACAGTGAGCCTGCAATATATTATATTTTAGCACTGCAATTTTTTTTACCAAGTTTGCTTTTTATCTCTTTATCCAGGATACATTCCTGCAGTCTCTTGAAGGCAGAATAGGGTCTTGGTCCATTATGGGTCACTAACCCTAATGCAAGCAGCCAACAATGAATTTCTGGCTGGTCTCAGCTCATTCATTACTGCGTCTTCTGCCCCACTAGTGATATAATTTCAAATAATGCAAGATAACATTAATTATAATCATTTGATATAAAGCATTTAATGTTTAGCTGTCAGAACTATTTATACCTGTTTTGGAAGAGGAAACAGATTAAAATGTGCATGTTTGTATTACAGAAACAACAGCACGAAAGATCTAGAATCATTTGCAGAGACGGCCATCTCTATCAACAGGATGATGCAGCAGCAGCATCTCATGATTTCCGGAGGACCTCAGTTCTATGTTGGTCCCCAGTCAGAACAGGTCATTGAAGAGAGCAGTGGAGATGACGACGAGACTCACAGTGACAGTGACCTAGACTCTGCCCTCTGTTTTGACTTTCTGAACGGCTTGAAATTTTCCTCTCCGGACATCCCACTGATTGTCAAACAAAGAATGACCACCTACGAAGCCTCCAAAACCAGCAGTGGCAATAACAGCAGCCATCACCACCAATCCATCTCTCGTCATAGCTCAACAATGGGCAGTGCAGACAGTTTAATTATTAGCTCGGGGAGTTGGCAGTGAGAAGATTCGGTCATGTGGCATTTGCTTGTGCATGTGGCATCCATTACACCTTTTTGTTTTTTGTTTCTGGGCATTACAAATTCAAGAACCTCACTAATTCATTTCTAGTAGTATTCAGAGCAGTGATTCACAACCATTGCCGTATTGTGGCACAGCTGATATTCTTCCATGCAATACTGAAAAGTAATAATATTCCCCGTGTTATTTAATAAAAGGGGCTCTTTAAAATGGTGTATTAAGACATGAAATGTTGCAAAACTGTTGGCTGTGGTTTCTGTAGCAATTGGCTTTACTCGAAGTGGTTGCTAGCCCCACCCACAACCCTCATTTGTCAACTTGGTGGCATACATGGGAGGTTACAGTGGTCCTACTTTACCTTCTCCTGGTACCCATTGTTCTATCTTGGCTATAAATACTTTTCATGTCGTACTTAGTAAATTCATTGGGGCACCAAACTGTTTGGGAATCGCAGATGTTTAGGAACAACTGTATGTCTGTACCCTCATCTGTGACACATGTACTGCGCTCCTTATTTACATGATTTGCAATAACGGACAGCACATGTACCAAGATTTTTCCTCGTTCCAGTCGAAGTAAATACCTCATCTCATTGTTCATGGTAATTACAGGGGAGAATGACAAACTAAAAATGTTTAAATGCAGTTTTAATAAAGAACTGATGTTAGTCATCTAAGGTGTTTTCTTAGTTGCTCCTTTTCTACCTTGGGGTGTACTCGCTCCTTTTCTACCTTGGGGTGTACTCGCTCCTTTTCTACCTTGGGGTGTACTCGCTCCTTTTCTACCTTGGGGTGTACTCGCTCCTTTTCTACCTTGGGGTGTACTCGCTCCTTTTCTACCTTGGGGTGTACTCGCTCCTTTTCTACCTTGGGGTGTACTCGCTCCTTTTCTACCTTGGGGTGTACTCGCTCCTTTTCTACCTTGGGGTGTAGTCTTCTACCTTGTTTCTCTTCTACCCTGTCGTGTAGAGGATTGTCACAAAGAACCAGATATTCTATTTGCTCTCTTCTCTTGACCTGGTTCCAATCCTCAAACTTATGGTCTGTCCATTGTTGTCCTAGCAGACTATGTATTGTCCGTGGGGGTCTGGATCCTTGGCTATTTTTTTACCATGTCTGACATCGTTAGCAGATCTTCTTTCATTCTGTAGACATGGCCTAACCACTGAAGTTCTGACCGCTTTCCTCGAGTCTGCAAGTGCCAGATTTAAAAATCTTGTCAAATTGCGTACCTTATCTATTGTTACTTTGACCGCCCTTATATCTCTTTTCTAGGGCTTGGAGTCGACTTTATTGCCTGTCATATCCATAAGTCAAAACTGGTACATGGTGAAGCAGTATGCAACTAAATGAAGTGTTTATCAAGGAGCAAATAAAATGTTTATCAAGGTTCAAATAAAATAAACACACGAGCTAAGCTAAATGTGACATCCAGTAGAAAACTGAAATGTACAGAACAATGCAATAAATGTTTTCAAGCAAAGTTATTGGTAAACATCGACCCGGTTAACTGAGGGATTCCTTGTGTCAACACTTTCATAATAGACAGATATAACCATTTCTCTGGAAGGATGAGGCATTATGCTGGAATTAGCTATCATAGATAATGCTCATTATATTGTTCGTGAAGATACTTTATAAATTTCTGAGTCTGTCGATGTTTTGTTTTCAGTTCTTGAGTTTTTCATTGAAATGTTACATACTTTTTTTGAAAAAAAATCTATACTTTACAAGACAGATAATTTGGGAAGATTTTCTATGGAACATGTTTTGGTAATGTAGTTATGAAAATGAAGTTAAGGAGTAGGATGAAATAGTAAAATATATTAAATTAAATGTAGGATCGAATAATCGACATGCAATTCTTGGCTTTGTTATTTGTTGATTATTTATTTTCCTTTTGTGTTCCAGTTAAAGACTTTTAGCTTAGTGTTCTGTTAAATTGAATTACATTGACCAATATTGAAAAGCTATTGTCAATTAGTGTGAGTTGCATAACATGAAAAATAAAATCGTACATCAATTGGTTGTATTTGGGGGAGGGGGGGGGGGGGGGGGGGGTTTCGGGTTACAATTTTACACTAGGGCATCTTGTCACTTTCCATATACTTACTTGACTATTCATATTTTTTTTGGCATACAATATTAACATAGAATTGTTTTTGGTTTGTATAACTCCTGCATCCACAGATGGCCACAAGCTTATCACTTTTCACACACACCTGTACACACAGAACAAAAATGCCTCTTTGTTTCAGGAAGATAAAGAAATCACATGTGAATTTATACTTTTATATTTTGTACATTTTTAATACACGTTTTCTACATGACATCGTAAATCAAGAGCACATTAGGCTTGAACTGGCATGTTTGCCAGAAACAATAACTAGCACCATATCATGACATAGCTTCCATATCAAACCAAGCTTGATATCATAACTTGGCTTCATATTATCAATCTTTCATGTGAATAAGCTACTTAAGAATGGTTTCAATACTTACTGGGGTTTGGGCAAGTGAAATCTTAGTCAAACTTGTCCTTACCTTTATTGTATGGGAGATCATTTTACCACATTGAGCGTCTTCACAATTTTGCATTACAACTAAAAAAATTTACAAAAAATTGCCATTTGAAGGCAGGGAAAAAAAATTGAATACTGTAAACAATCCATTCATTATTTGTTTCTCAGTATGTAGACCAGGATACCCAACTTCTTCAAAACCCAATGGCCACACAATTCAATTGGCTCACTTTTCCAGACCTTCGTAATGTTGTGAAAGACACAAAATAACAAGATATCTCAGAGGATTTCATTACTGTGTTAGAATTAAGACTACAGTCAGCAGAACATTGCTTCTTGCCAAGTAGGATGTGCTAAAAAATGAATTACTTAAACACGTAAAGAAGCATTCTTAAAATGAATTTTGTCTGCATTTGGCCCCACTTAAGTGGCAAATTTGGTTACATTAGGCCCTACTTGAGTAGCACCAGGGTTGAAAAGAACAGAATGGACCACTGTAACCCTCCATGCATGTCATAAAACGTGACTAAAATATGATGCGCCTAGTGTTAGCAACCTAAAGCATACAAAACCAATTATATTGAAACCTACCGCCGCGAATGTTCAGATACATGCTTCCTATAAAGCTGTAGTGATGGCACTATTCTTCACTTGAAGCGGAGGAGTGAATCAATCGCATTTGGCCTGTGGGGATGCAGTTGAGGGTCACCTGATATAGACTATCATTTTTCCATAAGTTTCTTTTGATAAAATGCATCCATGACATCTTATCATTTTATGGGCGTATGAAGATATTACTCGAGTACAAATAAATCATTCCAGAATTTTTCACGGACACATTAACATATCCAGTTATTTAAGTACTGCGGAACTACATTCGTTGTTTCATTTTATTTCCATCTTTGCGTTTGTGCGTCAGAACATTGATTGCCCAAGAAAGATTTTATGTGTACCGGTTAACATGAATGCTGCGTCTTTCAAACCATCTGGTCATCTCACTGCCTAACTAATCACATCCTGCTACTTCCAGAAATGTTTTTGTGTGGGAATAAACCAATTTGTCTGCCATTGAAATAGACTTGGTGATTTCCCACACACACACACAAAAAAAGTGTTTATAAAAAAAAATACACTTAACATTGACCTGTAATTTGTAAATCCTTTAAAGCAAGAGTTCCCACTGGAAATAGTGGGCCACCCCTACCCCAGAAGATAGATCTTATAAGGGTGGAGTATTGGTAGTACTTGCTTAAAAAAACTTGCCTTATTAATATTCAGAATATGTAAGCTGTGTAAAGGTACAAAATCTGCATGAAAAAATATATTTCGCTAGTCGTTCATTTTAGATTTAATCGCAGGACACTTTCATTTATATTAACAATTCTGAGTTTTGGGTGAACCATCATAAATTTGGTTACTGTTTTTTTTCGTCTTCGATTTGCTCTGAATTTACAAAAGGTAAATTTGGTTTTACAATTTGTTTACTGGAAAAAGTTGCGGATAGATTAACAAAGTTATTGGGATATCGATATTGTTAATAAAAGCCAAGGAGATTTGAGAATGTTCAATAAATCCTTTTTTTTAAAAGTACACTAAAATGTTTACTAAAACGTAAAACAAAATGTTTACTAAAAGCCATCGCCGCCATTGATGTTCATTTGGGAACTCTTGCTCTGTAAGTTAATGTTCATTTCACATTGTGTTTGTTTATTTGTTGAAGTTACTTGTGAACATTTCATTCTCATGCTGCTAGCCTTGTTGAAATTGCTGGAAGAGGTCTAATGACTTACGTAGACAATGATCTTCCGTTAATTGAGAATAATCAATTGCTTGGCACGTGTGTTAATTAAGCATTGGAGTTTTTTTGTGGAATGGGAGGAATATGCCAGTACTTTGATCATTCTTAAACAAAAAAGATTTTGTGTGCAGATTAACTTGGTTAGTGAGTTTGTGCGTGTTCATTTTGGAGGTGTTGATTTGTATAATTGGAGTGTTCTTGTATGTTTTGTGTGAAGTGCAGTTTGGTTATTGTCTGTGAAGGTTTGTGTGCAATATTGTCAAGTATCATTTCTGTGCAGTTTGTGAGATGTTTCTTTTTGGTGCATTATGTGATCTCATGTGTGTGCAATTTGTATGATGTTGTAGGTTTTTGTTTGTTTGGTTGCTATTTTGATAAAATGATTTGTCGTGTTGGGTGCTAAAGGTAATTTTGTGCTTGGTTGCAAATTTGATAAATATGAATTTATGTTAAAGTGCAATAGGTACTTTTGTATTTGGCTACAAATTTTATAAATGAAGATTTGTGTTGATTGCAATAGGTACTTTTGAGAGCGAGGACATTTTGTGTGTGCAAATAATTCCTGTATGTGTGCATATTTTGGGGTGAGGCTTGGTCACCGTTCCCTGTGTGTGTGTGTGTGTGTGTGTGTGTGCTTGTTGCAATCTCTTGTGTGTGCATGTGCACAATTTAGTAGTGTATGTCTGTAATGGGCATGTGTGCAATTTGGATATTATGCATCCTTTTTTTTTTCTTTGTGTGTATACGTTTATTTTCTTCCAATTTACATGTATATGTTCAAGATGATTGAAGATGCAAATCAACAGTTCTCTCTCAAACATGTTATGGTACTGGAGAATACTAATCTGTGATATGCTGACAGCTTCACCAAAATGTCGCTTGTCTTCGAAAAACAATCTCAATTTGTATTGAAAAGGTTGAATATTTGTTTGTTCTTTCGGCAATCTTCCAGTGTTATGCGTTTCGAAAAGTTTCGGAGGAAAGATAATATTACGCCTTATTATAAAGTAACTAATGGGGAAATGCATTTTGTTATTCTTGATATGATAAACCTGTTATTTTGGATACAGTGGTCTCGAGGTAAGGTGTTGGCCTCGGATGCTGGAGGTCGCGGGTTCAAATCTCGATGGAGACACCAGGATTTTTTATAACGTGGATCATCCGGTAAATATTTCTCCTGATCTGAGTAGTCAGATCAGACACCCGTGTGCAGTGGTGCGCAAGTTTTAGGTCTAATAGCCGCTGCTCTGACAAAATTCAAGTAAAAAAAAATGACTAAAATTATTCTAAATTCTCGCTCCGCAGAGAATGTCGCAAAAAAGGGGACTGTGACCATAACTTAGATGGCACTTGACAGGCTGTGGGTCTACCTTGCTCTAATTTACGCCTCCACCAGTCTAAAAAATAAGCGATCGTATATTCCAGGGGCTAACATGCTGAGATTGACCTGGCAAGTCACCAGTGGATTTTCACTGCAAAAAATATGAAACAAAAGCGGTCGCACCTCCCCACGTCGTAACAACGTAATTGGACTGAAGAGTAGACAGAGTAGAAAGTGCTATTTTTAGTAGGGATTAACTGCGCTACTTTTTATCTCTATCTCGAGTTGCCCAACCCTAGTGGTAAGTCAAGGACAAGACGACTAGGGGGTGACTACGAGATGCACGGGACTCAGCATCAAGAACCAGTGAAAAAGACGGCAGAGTCTGGAGTCTAACCCACACCGCCTGATCACGAGACCAGCGGCTTAACTACTTCGCCGCGGAATCTCACCATAGAAGATAGATAAGCATCAAGGAAATTCACATGACACAAAACTGTAACTGTATAAACATGTAACGGATGCTGATTTTGCTATGTGTAAACAATCACACGAAGCTGCTTGTGTAAACAAACATGTGACAGGTAGCTACTTTAAATATTTACAAGAACAGACAGGAAGCTACTGTTGCTATATATAAACAAACACATTACAGGAAGCTATCGTAACTATGTGTAAACAATGTCACAGGAAGCTATTGTAACTATTGTGTAAAGACATCTGACAGGTAGCTACTTTAACTATGTGTAATAAAACAGACAGGAAGCGACTGTTGCAGTGTGTAAACAAATGGCATTCCTATTATGATTTGGATAAGAATAGAATTTATTTGACAATGTTGTATGTTACCATTGCTGTTTTGCCACGAACCTAGAGAACGTGCCTTGGAGAATCAGCATGAATCTCTTTGTTAATAAATGTGATGTTTGATTATATGCATGTCAATCATCTGTTAACGTGAGTGTGTGTGTGTGTGTGAGATGAAGAATTGCCTGCCCAGTCCTATAGATAGGCTATCATTTACCTTGTGTAGAATGCTTTTGACTACTTTAGGTTGTCTTTCCCTATAGAGACAAAAGAATGTCTTTCACTACAGAGATAAAAGAATGTCTTTCGCTGCAGAGATAAAAGAATGTCTTTCCCTATAAAGACAAAAGAATGTCTTTCCCTGCAGAGATAAAAGAATGTCTTTCCCTGCAGAGATAAAAGAATGTCTTTCACTACAGAGATAGGGGGATGGCATGGGCTAGTGGTTAAGTGACCGGTTCACAATCTGAAGGTGCTGGGTTCTATCACCGCACCGGCTATTACCCCCGGGAAGCAACCCCTTAGAAAATGCAGGAGGAAGCGCCTACTGAAGACGGTTGTCAGACCGACAGGTGCAAATATTGCAGTCAAGCTGTAAACTAGCGACACAATACATCCTGCTACTTCCAAAGCCCTGTTCAGGGCTTGGTAGCGGGAGTTCGAGAACGAACGCAGGAGGAAGCAGATCCTTACATAAAATGCATGCTGATGCTGGATGCACTGGGCCGACAGTTGCAAAATAAAAACCGCAGTGCAACGCACACCATCTTGAAAAATAGAGAAATAAGGCGAATGCAACAACAAAAAAAAAAAAAAAGATAAAAGCATGTCTTTAACTACAGACAGAATGATAAAGCAACATTTTTCAATTTATGATTTATCTGTTTGGATGTTAGTGTCACATGTTGCTGAATACCATCTTGGCCATACCTATTCTCTTTCTGATTTCTTTTTCACAGATGCCTTCTTTCGTTATTATATGACCAAGATAGGAAAAACTCTGTACCTGTTTCAGTAGTTGATCTTTCATTTATATCTGCATACATGGTATCTTGTCACTTTTCCCAAGTATCATAGTCTTTGCTTTCTTTGTTTGTCGATCCAAACTGCTCCTGCAGTTCTTGCTCACTTGTCGCCATCAAAACGTGTTTTGCATATCTAAGGTTATCCAATGACAAGCCCTGGCATTCCCGCTATTTGTTCTGTGTAGATATTAAAAAGACGAGGGGATAATACACAACCCAGTCTTACTCTTTTTAGATCTATACTTGGAGAGCGTAACTTTCTTGATTTTATTGTAGCAGTTATTCCCAGTACAGATTTCTGAGCAGTTCTTGGAGACATTTAATTTCTGGTTACATTTTTCCTAATATTTACTTATGTCAGCTTTGGCTGGTTTTGTGACCATTTACTGGGCAGGAATACTCTTCTTGTTTGTGAACAGCTCATGAATGTGTGAATTCCTCCTTGCTATTTTTACTTTGTGTGGTAAACACTAATGAATATAAAAATGCAACACAAAAAAAAAATAATTTAAAAAAATAAAAAGTAAGTGGATATACATCTTTGTCCAGCTCAGATTGAAATACTGAGAAATGTTGCAAGCTTAACTTGTGAAAGCACTTGAGTAAAGACTGAATTGATAATGAGGTTTGACTCAAATTTACTATGAGACATTTCCAGCAATCTTCTGTGTTGAGCTTCTTTAGTCATGCTAGAACTATCGATAGCACACAAGAGTGCAGTCTGTTCCAGGTCTAGGTGGCTGCAACTCAAATGTGTGTCTAGGTCAAGACAAAGATCATAATGGGTTTTGGCAGTGGACAGTGTTTATTCAGGCTTCTCACAAAGGACTGGTTGCATTGGGTGGAGGGCCTTCTGCTTCATGAGAAATGAATACAAGGAAAGAAGTTGAGTCTGAACTCCTTTTGGGCATTCGATTGTGCGAGCTTGTTCTTGGTTTCCGTTTTTAAACATTTTGGCAAAGGCAAGCTCCTATCCGCTTTTTAGGGAAGGTGTGCTTCTTTCATAATTTTGGTGAAGGTACACTTCTGTCAGCTTGATGGTGAAGGTTCTGTCCTTTCGGATTGTTGGCAAAAGGTAACGCTCCTTTCAGCTTGTTGGGAAAGGTACGCTCCTTTCAGCTAGTTAGGAAAGATACGCTCGTTTCAGCTAGTTAGGAAAGATACGCTCGTTTCAGCTAGTTAGGAAAGATACGCTCGTTTCAGCTAGTTAGGAAAGATACGCTCCTTTCAGCTTGTTGGGAAAGGTACGCTCCTTTCAGCGTGTTGGGAAAGGTACGTTTATCTCAGCTACTTATCGGAGCTTACGAGCCATTCAGAAATAGCTTGATAACTAGGCCTAAATTCTTGTGCAGTGCAATTACTTTCGCCATGAACAAGGAGAGCAGTCCTAGCTATGTCATAAGGAGGAGGATCAGTCCTATCTGACTGCTTGTGTGAGATAGGACTGATCAAACGAAAACATAATAATCAAATCTGTGCTTCTGTGTATAACAATGTAGCTTGTTCCTAGGCCACCAGTAGCTACTGCGTTCTGCAGCAACCTCGTTTATCAAACCTAACCGAAATTGTATATCTCTGTTAGCTATCAAACCCCCTTTTATGAGCTGGAGTTGATGTATTCTACCTGTAAAGACTTGATTCACAAATCTAATATCAGTCAGTCTTCAGGAACTGCGTTGATGACCAATGATAGGTCCGTCACATTATCACCTCACGAGGCTAGTTGGGTGTCTGAAAAGACTTCCAAATTACAGAATATTTTTTTTTTAAAAGTGTACGTGTTTGAGGTGATCTGAATAAATCAACCAAATATAGTTTATGGGATAAGAATCTACATGTTAAATCTTGCACGAGTTCTCTGTAGATATTTACCTTCTAAACGATGGTCAGATTAATAAGTTACTACTTGGGTTTCTGGGCTAAACAAAATACAATGTTTCTTATTCTTGTGGTCAAGATTATGGCCTACTTTAGATAAGTCATTATCCACGGGAAAATGTCTTTCAAATGTCACATTCCAAGGCCGACTAAATAACGGAACTCACAATGTGTCAAGGTTGATAATCAATCCATACTTCACACAGAAATAAAAAATTCACGGTGCAAAAGACAACAAATCACTGTTGGGAGTGATCCTTTCACAGAATCCTGCCCTGAAATCAACTGCATATCCATTTCCCGAATACGCTATTATAGTTGCACAAATAGTTGACACATGCAAGTTCCGTTATTTAGTCAGCCTTGGAATGTAGCGTTTCCAAGGGACATCTGTCTCTCTCTGTCTGCTTGTGGTCAAAATAGAGATCGTTTTGTTGGGTATTGAGTCAGTCATAGATTTTGTTTTGTCGAGTATCAAGTCGTGAAGAATAGAAGAAATTTGTGACCAGGACGTGGAGGTATGGTCTTCTGACACAGATGGGGGATCCTGCTAATCTGGGAAAATGTTGGACTTAGATGGTAGGAAAAAGATTGTAGCAAAACTGACTACGATAGGTGACATAACTAAATGATAGGGGTGTGACTGACATGGGTCGATGCTATTACTACTAAGATGATGGTCCTCAATCTGCTAGACAGAATGTAGATACCTGCATGGCCCAGAAACAGGAAAGAAGCTATTTTGGACAGTCCGTTTATCTTTCCCAACGTTTGTAATGCGCTGTTAATGTCTCGTGTCTAAAACATTAACCAATTTAACAAACATTGATGGTTATAGGAAACAAATTTATCACATCCTTAGATTTCTCCTCAGGGTTTACCAACGTCAGAACTAAGGAAACGATTCAATTATCTACAAGAAAATGTACAATATTGAAATTCAGTAACAGCAGTTTAATATCTGTGGCCTTTTGTCTTCAAAAATACATTGCTGAAAAGAATTTATTAAAATTTATAAAAACAAATTTCTGGTTGGGTGTTTAAACATTTTGTTGTTGTTGTGCATCGTTTGTTTCAGATATGGTTCTGTGAGAGACGAGAAAGGCGGCACTACCACACTTAAATCATGTTATAAGTGGTGACTTGCTTAGATTTTAAGTCCTCGATTTGGATAGGAGTGCTGCCGAAGACGGTTGTGTCGGACCGAACGGTGCAAATATCGCAGTCAAGCTGTAAACGAGCGACAACATCCTGCTGCTTACAAAGCCCTGTTCATGGTTTGGTAGCGGGAGAAGTCTGGCCAGGCAATACACTGCTGCTATTGCCACAAGTTTGTCATAACTCTCCTTCCCTCCCCCTTGATGAAGGTTAAAGGACTAGCAAATCATGGGGAATCACCAGCCTGTCCTTGGAACAAGCTAACAGCTTGATAGAGCTGAAATACATATTTCAAACATGAACATCCTACAAATAGCGATCTACAGGAAGCATTGGAAAAAATCTGCAATTAATTTGGTAATGGGCTTGGTAACCTATTAGTCTGCCAGGAGTGCAATGACGTCGATTCTTAGAATAAAATAGTGGGACGATAAGGTTAACGTCTGGTCAGACAAAACACACTGATCAAACAATGTTAACCAGGGTCAGGAGAAATACACTGTCCAAGACCCTCACCTGACTTCATTTTTGGTCGTCCTAGAAACGGGCTGTTGAGGACAACAGTCTGGCGAACAAGGTGAGGTTCGAAGTGATTCCCGTAGTAGTGAGTTACACACTTATGAAGCAAAGCATTGCACAACCGCCTGGAGGACCCCGGTCGACTTCATCAGCACGCTCGGATGTCAGGAAAGCTACTACATTCTGCCACAAGTTCCGTTCTTTCCAGGGCGCACATGTGAGCATTACCAACCAACCATTCGATAAAGCAGCTTGCCTTGCATATATTCTTTCTTCACTAAAACCAAGAGCTTCTTTGCATTGTTTTGTCTTTGTTTCTTAGGATCCGTATCCGTCTATTTGCCTCAAACCCGTCTTGATTTTTGTGTTCTGTGGGGGGACTCGGTGGTCTTAGGTAAGATGTCCGCCTTAGTACCCTGAGTTCGCGGTTTCGAATCACGGTGGAGACCGGGATTTTTTCCACATGGATCCTCTGGTAAAAATTTTCCTGATCTATAAGTAGCGAGATCGAACTTCCGTGTTCAGTGTCGAACACCTTGGAAATCGAAAGGAATAGGCGTAACGGCCGCTACCCGGACAAAATTCTTGCTACAAATCTACCCAAAAGTTATTTATACCTTCCCCCAGGTAGTTTAAGAACAGTTATAGACGGCTTCTAACTGGCTGTGGGTCTATGAAGTTCTAGTGTTTGAATATATTAAGATGGACTCGCACATCGGCTAAATCACCTTCCAAGAAACTGGTTGTATACAGACTCTGTAGAGTCTTCTAAACCAGTATAAAGAAGTTAAGTTATGTCTTTATTACTGGCTTGTTGTTCAGCAATTCATTATAATGAAGCAGAAAATAAATGCCAATACGAGTTTTTTCGGAAAAGATCGTGCTAATCATCACTATGAGCTTTCATGCCATGTAGCACAGAAGGACGAGGAAAGAGGCTTGTCTAAATCAGTTTAGAATCCGAAACTAATGTCGGGAACCATAACTGGGCACCGTATGAATGATGACGCAGACTGGTCGTAGTGGAGGAAGTTCGTTGCATGCTGTCCTGGAAGATGTTATCACATGTGATGGACACTGAATTTATCGGGGATCACCAAACAAAAAACAAAGAAAGACACAAAAATAGCGTATGTTTCAATTGCTGGGGTTCCTAGCCAGAATTTTGGTATTTTACTCTTCTTTCGTATTTTTGCTGAGAAATCAGGGCCGCTTATCTTTACAGTCCCCACGTAATGTGCAGGTTAAGTTTTCCCTTCACCTATAGAAAAAAAAACTGATCTTCGACCGCTCTACCGGAGCCATTAATTAAAGTAGCAACTTTTAGAAAATACATTATTAGCAATATCGTAGTGCGTTTATTAAATGTCTTTTCACTTATCATTTATGTATTTCAGCGTCAGATTATGAAGAGATCTCTAGAACGAGCCTTTCTATGTGCCTCATGCACAGTAACATTTACTGCCTCATATATTTCTGTAAGCCACCTTTTTCGCGGTCTTCTTTTGGCTTTGAATCTGTTGTATCTAAATATCATTGCTTGGGGAGGGTTGCTGTGCAGTGGTAGTCTTGTTAGGTGGCTAAACCATTTTAGTTGCTGTCTTTTAATGTAGTCTAAATCTAGTGTTGTCGGTCATGTCTCTCCTTGTTACACAATAATTTTTCAAGCATTTCATTTTCGTTTTTACGATGAAGCGTTTTTCATTTGATGTTAGTGTCCAGTTTTAACATTGATAGTATTGTATTCAGACGACAATCGTGTTGTATAAAGCTCTTTTTGTAGTTATTGTCACGTGCTTGCAATTAAGTATTGGAGTTAATTGTCCAATGATCGGATTAACCTAATTGCATCTTTGTTGGATTTCTGCCCTAATTCTTCCGTCTGCTGATAACGTGCTCCCTAAGTATGTGAAATTTTCACCTGTTTGATTGGCTATTTTTCAATGGCAATATTGATGTCTTCGGCTATTCAAGATATTTCATGACCTCAGTTTTTTTTCAACATTGATTTTCATGCTGTATTCTTCACATGTATTTAATGTATCTTTATGTTGTTGTAGTTCTGAAGTGGCTATGACTGCTTGATTGCCAGCAAAAAGAAGTTCATTTAAGAGTTCACCAATGTTGCTACCTTAATTTATTTAATATCTGTTCCAAATACAGAAACTGCTGGATGCACTCAGTAAATGGACAACACACTGTAAGCATTGTTCCTGAAATCAAAATGGTAGTAATGAAGAATTCCCGAGTAATAATTAAAGAACCATGGAAATGATGAAAATATAATGACAATAAACAATAGGACAACTTTTGGTCAATTCGTCGCGGGCAGAAACACAAAAATTGAACGTTACAGCCAAAAAATGTTCGTCGGGGACAAATGATAACACAAATGAGAATAAAGGGAGTTAATCTTAGTGACACAACAACCAGAGACAACTATGACCACGTTGATCGAGCAGATGATCATGTTTGGCAGGAGAATATTACATAACAGATTAAATAGCCACTTACACGACTAACATTTTGTTTCATTAAACATTTGTCTTTCTGGATTCTACTGGAGAAGGCATGGACCGTTCCACCCCAGACCTTAGTACTTTCGACTATCAGGATGTATTAGACAGTGTGCGAATGCGTGTGTGTATCTGTTTGTAATGTGAACGTATTGGCCAGTGTGCCAATGCGTGTGTGTATCTGTTTATAATGTGAATGTATTGGCCAGTCTGCGAATGCGTGTGTGTATCTGTTTGTAATATGGAAGTATT
Organism: Ariolimax columbianus; assembly: GCA_036924085.1. Lineage (NCBI taxonomy): Eukaryota > Metazoa > Mollusca > Gastropoda > Stylommatophora > Arionidae > Ariolimax > Ariolimax columbianus. The sequence continues at coordinate 74,268,230 of JAVGWX010000010.1, read as the reverse complement.
GGCCAGTGTGCGAATGCGCGTGTGTATCTGTTTATAATGTGAATGTATTGTCAGTGTGCGAACGCTTGTGTGTATCTGTTTGTAATGTGAATGTATTGGCCAGTCTGCGAACGCTTGTGTGTATCTGTTTGTAATGTTGGCGTATTGTCAGTGTATGCGTTTAGTTTAGTCGAAGAATCAACGTCGTTGCACACGGTTTAACCAATAAGTTCTCTGTTCTTCTCCATATTTGTGGAGACTGTCAGGACAATGGACGGACTTCATACTACCGGCGAGGATATCGTCATAAATTGGATGGATTTTTAACACAATTTTTTTTGTATGTGTACAGTAATTTTGGCTCTACCACCCATTTATATATGCGGACAATCAGCCGAACAGATCCTACAAGACTGTGATTGATTTGCTTAGGCAACTCCATTCCGAGTAATGACCACGGAGGCCAACTTTCACATAAAAATATTTGGGGACGTTGGAGAACTCCTATCACAGAAACCTTTATAGACAAGCTTCATGTGTAGACATAAACTCGAACATAAACTCGAACATAAACTCGAACATAAACTCGAACATAAACTCACATACGCCCTTGATGCCATTGCTCTACATTAACATAAAAATAATCTCAAACCCCAGGAAAACTTACGCATGTGCCTACCACCTCAGACTATGTTTCTCTGTAGCTGAGTACGCCGCTAACAGTCTGGGAGAACTCTGCACATGTCAGACATATAGATACATAATAAATGAGACAGGTCGTATAATTAATGGATGCCTAAAACCTACACCAACTGAAAAAAATATACCCCATAATCGGCATAGCGTCACCAGAGATACGAAGAACTGTCGCGTCAGGGATAGAAAGAGAGAAACTGGTAACATGACCCAAGACTCTCCATGTTTGGACATCAGGTGCAGCGCGCAAGACAAAAGTCAAGAAGAAGTTTCTTACAGTCAACCCAGTTGCCGCAGACTAGTCCAGGAAAAATGACGCATCGAAAGCTCCAAACGGGTCCCCTTGATCGAGTTACGGGAGGAACCTGCGCCTGGACATCTCCTTCCCTACGCAACATGGTGTTCTAAATGAACTTCGAACTGGTGTATCACGATGCAGGAAAAACCTGAAAAGATAGGGATACAGAGATGATGAATCATGTGAATGTGGAGAAATACAAGACCAGGATCATCTGATGATCTGCCCAAACCTACCGGAGACTTGTAGCATGGATGACCTGCTGAGTGCCAGTGACAGGGCAATGCACGTGACTGAATACTGGAAGAATGATGTGTGACGTAGTTCCTAGGTCACGGGAAGTAAAGTAAGTATTTATAAGAAAATAAACTTGCCGAACGAGAAGAGTAAATCGAATACAGAAATAACCAATCTGTCGCGCTGGTACAAATAAGGAGATCGAAATGAACAAAGAAAGAAATCGGCTGAAATGGCATCGTGGAATCGACACCAGACTGAAGGTGAATTGGCCAGAACGCGAAACGGTGGATAGAAAAGTAAATATATTAAGAGCTTTAAAAAAGCCGGAAACTTAAGCGAAGGTGGGGAAGGAGATCAAACCGTGGGACTTGAGAACTTTATTATGTGTTCATCGTTAGACCACTTGCGACGAAACGATCAAGGGAGAGCAAGATATGAATACAATATCTGGTGGGCTGACTGATATCACTGTAACCCGGGAGGGAGGATGGGGTATCAGGCAGAGAGCGACTAGAAACCATACTTCAGTCCATACCACAACCTTAAAACAAAACAATGGCAAATCGTCCTTTTGCTCTACCACGTTGGGTATTTAACGATCAATATACATGGCCTTCCGCGAGGCAGAACTGTTTTGACTAACAGGATAAGAGGCGGAAAGCGAGCCACTTGCGCCTTAAAACCAGTAGTTTCGGGCTGATGGGGCTCGAAAACACAGGAAGGCAGCTTATCTAGGAGAAGGAAACCCCTGATTTCAAACCATCTGAGGCTTTGCAGATAAGATACTGTTGTATCTTGTCGGATTTAGTCAAATATGGCTGGGCAACCTGTTGTCTGATAAATCTGAAAGCTGGTTGGCGTCTGCCAAACCTGACAACCGACGATGTGCGAAGGAGGAAACGAAAGAGGGTACAATGTCTTATCCTAGAGAGAGGAAAGGCAACCTCAGCTCAGTGTTGTGGCAAGGCAGACTAGGCCCTTAGCCTTGGTTGGTGTCTAGTCTCGGAGTGAAGCCCCGACACGCAAACAGATAGAGCATTGCTCTGCTGATCCGGCAGCTTCTGCAGCTTGCCTTGTCACAAATGTATTGGTGTTACCTTTCCCTTGGATCAAACAAGGCAGACCGAGAGAGAGACCGTAGTGCAAGGTCAACACATGGTCTCTATATTTCGTACGCCAATTGGAAGTAACCCATTAAAGAAATTAGTGTTGAAGTAGGATACACTGGGCTCTTCGGAGTTAAACCAGTTAACTTTATCTCACACAAATGTATGTTATATTATGTTATTGTCAATGCCTTGTATAATCCTTGCAAATAGGGTGTGCAATAACTATTTTTAACCAGGAATATGCACCGACAAAACATGAAGAATGTTGACATTGTAAGCCACCTAAAATAAACCAAAGGTTAATATAGTGATACACACCCATTCTGGTCATATGACTCATAAATACGCGGACATTTTTGTATGGTCACGACAACTGATACAAGATACATACATTACGCCCAGCTTATTTTTGATATACGATTCTCGACTCATGTTACACTGAGACAATGGCACAACAGAAAGCGGAGGTACACACTGTGGGAGAGCTAGAAACAACACATGTGAAGACGGGAGGTCAAGCAATGCAACAGGAAGAAACAAATAATCGGGGAACGTGGAAATAAGCGATGCACCAGACCAGGGAGAAACGAGTAATCGAGGAAGGTGGGAATAAGAGATGCACCAGGAAGAAACAAGTAATCGGGGAAGGTGGGAATAAGAGATGCACCAGGAAGAAACAAGTAATCGGGGAAGGTGGGAATACGCGATGCGCCATACCAGGGAGAAACGAGTAATCCAGGAAGGGGGGAAGAAGAGATGCAGCAGGAAGAAACAAGTAATCGGGGAAGGTGGAAATATGAGATGCACCAGGAAGGAACAAGTAATCGGGGAAGGTGGAAATATGAGATGCACCAGACCATGAAGAAACAAGTAATCGGGGAAGTTGGAAATAGGAGATGCACTATAACAGGGATAAACGAGTAATCGGGGTAGGTGGGAATAAGAGATGCACCAGGAAGAAACAAGTAATCAATTAAGGTGGGAATAAGAGATGCACCAGGAAGAAACAAGTAGTCGGGGAAGGTGGGAATAAGAGATGCACCAGGGAGAAACAAGTACTCGGGAAAGGTGGGAATAAGATATGCACCAGGGAGAAACAAGTAATCGGGAAAGGTGGGAATAAGATATGCACCAGGAAGAAACAAGTAATCGGGGAAGGTGGGAATAAGATATGCACCAGGAAGAAACACGTAATCGGGGAAGGTGGGAATAAGATATGCAACATGGACAGTAGTGTAACTGCTAGAGTAAAGCCTTGACTTAGTAAACTGAAGTCTTAACAACTTCATTCCCCGACTGTAGTGTAACTGCTTGACTTAGTAAACTGAAGTCTGTAACAACTTCATTCCCCGACTGTAGTGTAACTGCTTGACTTAGTAAACTGAAGTTTGTAACAACTTCATTCCCCGAATGTAGTGTAACTGCTTGACTTAGTAAACTGAAGTCTGTAACAACTTCATTCCCCGAATGTAGTGTAATTGCTTGACTTAGTAAACTGAAGTCTGTAACAACTTCATTCCCCGACTGTAGTGTAACTGCTTGACTTAGTATACTGAAGTCTGTAACCACTTCATTCCCCGACAGTAGTGTAACTGCTTGACTTAGTAAACTGAAGTCTGTAACAACTTCATTCCCCGACAGTAGTGTAACTGCTTGACTTAGTATACTGAAGTCTGTAACAACTTCATTCCCCGACAGTAGTGTAATTGCTTGACTTAGTATACTGAAGTCTGTAACAACTTCATTCCCCGACTGTAGTGTAACTGCTTGACTTAGTAAACTGAAGTCTGTAACAACTTCATTCCCCGACAGCAGTGTAATTGCTTGACTTAGTAAACTGAAGTCTGTAACAACTTCATTCCCCGACAGTAGTGTAACTGCTTGACTTAGTAAATTGAAGTCTTAACAACTTCATTTCCCGACTGAAGTGTAACTGCTTGACTTAGTAAACTGAAGTCTGTAACAACTTCATTCCCCGACAGTAGTGTAATTGCTTGACTTAGTAAATTGAAGTTTGTAACAACTTCATTCCCCGACTGTAGTGTAACTGCTTGACTTAGTATACTGAAGTCTGTAACCACTTCATTCCCCGACAGTAGTGTAACTGCTTGACTTAGTAAACTGAAGTCTGTAACAACTTCATTCCCCGACTGTAGTGTAACTGCTTGACTTAGTAAACTGAAGTCTGTAACAACTTCATTCCCCGACAGCAGTGTAATTGCTTGACTTAGTAAACTGAAGTCTGTAACAACTTCATTCCCCGACCGTAGTGTAACTGCTTGACTTAGTAAATTGAAGTCTTAACAACTTCATTTCCCGACTGAAGTGTAACTGCTTGACTTAGTAAACTGAAGTCTGTAACAACTTCATTCCCCGACAGTAGTGTAATTGCTTGACTTAGTAAATTGAAGTCTGTAACAACTTCATTCCCCGACTGTAGTGTAACTGCTTGACTTAGTAAACTGAAGTCTGTAACAACTTCATTCCCCGACAGTAGTGTAACTGCTTGACTTAGTAAACTGAAGCCTGTAACAACTTCATTTTCCGGCAGTAGTGTAACTGCTTGACTTAGTAAACTGAAGTCTGTAACAACTTCATTCCCCGACAGTAGTGTAACTGTTAGAGTAAAACCTTGACCTAGTATACTGAAGTCTGCAACAACTTCATTCCCCGACAGTAGTGTAACTGTTAGAGTAAAACCTTGACCTAGTATACTGAAGTCTGTAACAACTTCATTCCCCGACAGCGATGACCTACTATGGAGCAACTCGTTACTTTGTTTAAATAGTTCCAACAAACAAACAAACAAAACACCCAAATAAGCACACAAAAACAAAACAGAAACGCACTTGTACACTGTATACTATCGTTAAATGTTAACAAAGACAAAAAATGGACAATAAAAGTGCATTTAAACACATTTTAATACAAATTTAAGATGATCGAAAAATGAACAGTAATCAGTGAAGTGACACCGGTCCCTGCTCTTATGGGTAAATCTTTGGGGTCGGCCACACTGACAAGTTTGGGAAGCCCTGATCTGTCCTACATGGGTTAGACCTAACTGGCAGGTATTACTTGCTTCATAGTTTCAGTGCGGCGTCGTAATTATTCGGGTTTGGCTCAGTCATGCACAGCCGAGCTGATGGAAAACCATCCATGTGTTGCAAGAACTAAACGATTGAATAACTGGCTTTTCATGGGTTCTGATGAAGAAATTTGCAGTTGGGGATGAAGTAGACAATCTTTACTGTATTAGAGCTGTATCTTTTTTCTGTTTTTTAGTTTGATAACGGCGTTAAAGAAACAGTTCAGAATCATAGATTGAGAACATCAATTGCATAACATCTGGCGTATGACTGAGAATTGTATCTCCTCACGGCACCTAACGACATAGTTGGACGTTTTATAATAAATGAAATAATTTAGATTTCCATTTTCACTGCTTTGCATTTTCTAATCAGGTACCCAATTACAGCTGAGTAGACGAGTAAAGGGTAGCACCAGGTAAAATATACTGATCAACTCTATTTAATGTTCTTTCATTTGAATCGCCACTAATCGCACGGACTGGCGCATCACTATTGCTGAGCGTGTTCGGAGACTTACGGCTTCAATAATTGATGAGGCCATCCAGAGACGATCGCTCCGCAAGTCAACTCACGTCAACCCTTCTTCAATCCCGGTGGAAGTAGCTGTTTTATTTCCCTGTACAAAGTGCAACAGACAATTCAAGGCTCAGATTAACTTACTTAGCCATCTTCGAACTCACAAAAACAGTTTACAGTGAATGCTGATAAAGTGGTCCTTATCGATTACAATGTACGAAGAACAACACATAATGTCCGCATTCATTTGCAACCGAAGAAAGTGAACGCGATTCCTCCTGCATGAAGCGCAATGCCGTTTGGCCAATGAGGTGGTAATATATACTGTGATCCCCATAAGGGTTATCCTACTGATGAGCCCGACACTACACTACAGACAGGATGACCCCTGTCAACATTCACAGGTACACCTCAGGATGTAAGAAGAGCCACTGTAACCTGTTTCGAAAGAAACGTCGTCAAGAGTTCACTCAACTAATCACATTTACCATCCAACAGCAACATTCTTCTTCTTCTTCTTCGTCTTATTCTTCTTCTTCTCCTTCGTCTTCTTCTTCTTCTTCTGCGTTCGTCATTAAAAGGACCCTCTATGTGTCTGTCTAAGTTTTCAGCGAGGCTGCGATATCTGCACATTTCCGCCCGACACATCCAGATTTAGCACGACAACACCATACAGCTTGGTGAACTAGGATTCACACTCAGACAGTGTTGACGTGAAATCCAACAGCTCTCTCTGTTCTGCCATTTGAACGCTCAAGACATAAAGACAACAAATAATCCAATTCTGTTCAAATGTCAAATCTGACTGTTTTGTTATCATAAACGTAAACTTTGAATGCTCTTAATGTATTTTAAAATGGCTGTATTTGGTTAATTATTCCCCTAACACACAATTGATCTACATTCCAGATAGATGCATACTAATTTGCAATATTATTTACTGTTGTGTTAAGACAGCCTTACAGCTGCTACCGTAAAACACTATATATAAATATATATATATATATATATACATACATACCATTTTAGTAAGGTACGTATCACTCCAGTGATACTGTGTCCGAAATGAGAGCAAAGAATAATACAACTGTAAACTAACGTGTGTCGTGGGAAGCGACTTCGGAGGGTCTAACATAGTGCTGGCCCCCAAATCCGGTAGAGACTATGAGCCACGAGAAACAAAAGAAAGTCATGTACACCCCCACGGTAGAATAGGAACGACTAAATCCAATCAGAAAATATGGTTGCTTCTTGGTCATTGTCAGATAGATCGCGAAGTTTATGAAGGAAATAGACGTGTTCATTCGAGGGAGGAACCTTTTGGTGACGACAGAAGTCTGTTTGATCTTCAAGAGATGAAAGTTAGTCCCGAGAGGCCCACCGGGGTCTTTGTGTATGACAAAGGCAAGAATAGCACCACTGCCTCATAAAGAGCATATCGAAAGAGAAGACTAACTGTATTACGTGGTATAATACCGGCCATGGTCAGGTCGTTTGTTAAGAGCAACATAGATGGCGTCTAACAGGATGTAGTTCTACTTTGCTCTAGTGTTTGAGTGTTAAGATGGACTCCACATCGGTTAACCACCCTTCGCGGCACTTGTCTCAAAATAGGAAAAATACAAATGAAAAAAAACACGTAAAAATTGATTACGGTTGAGTTTAATCAAAATGTAAGAATGGCATGGTCAGATACCGCACTGAGACGAGAACACAAATAAAACCTACGTTACGACTAATGGGCCTTCATCAGGGACAACAAATAACAGCAATACTGAACTAACAAATCAACATATAAGGATAAAATAGTCTACTTATCTGATAGTAGACCCAGTCTGTATAAGTGACTGGTTGAGTCAGATACTTGACTGAAAATGAAAGAGGCCGGTCAAATAATCAATGAAAGAAATATGATATTCAGTCAAGCATCTGACCCAACCAGTCGCTTAGACAGACTGGGTCTACTATCAGATAAGTATACCATTTGTGTTCCTTATATGTTGATTTGTTAGTTCAGTATTGCTGTTATTTGTTGTCCCTGATGAAGGCCTATTGGTCGTAACGTAGGTTTTGTTTGTGTTCTCGTCTCAGTGCGGTATCTGACCATACCCATTAAAAAATATTGATCAAACAGAACCTTAATCAGCTTTTACATTTTTTTTCATTTTTTTTCCCATTATATACATCCACAGAGCCGCCGCAGACTCGCCTTTTTTTAATGTTGTCCCAAAATAGCGGAGTAATAAGCTGCTCGAGCCTAGCCGACTGAACACGGGATCAAGGGTATCAGTAAACCACTCTCCGTGAAACTGGTTGTACACAGACTCTGCAGAGTATTATAAACCAGTACAAATAACGTTAAGTAATGTTAAGTTAAACACATATCCATTTTGGTCCATAAAGCCAATTTTAAGTTAAACACATATCCTTTTTGGTCCATGGAGCCAATTTCAAGTTAAACACATATCCTTTTTGGTCCATAAAGCCAATTTTAAGTTAAACACATATCCTTGTTGGTGCATGGAGCCAATTTTAAATTAAACACATATCCTTTTTCATCCATGGAACCAATATTTTGCCATAACCGCATTTGTTAGACAACTTCGTTTTCGCTGGTGGACAAAAAGTTTTGAAGATAATAATAGAAGAGAAAACAAAGGTTTTCTAATATAATGTTTGATTGAATGGATCGAAACCACGTGCTGTATGCATGTATTTGTACTGTGGTACGTAATCGAGCTTCTCAGCATAGTGATAGAGCTCCTGCTTCTCACAGCAAAGGTACTTGGTTCCATGTCTATTACAGTTGCATTACGGTCGACCCTGCTATAATCGGTAATCAGGCGTATTGTTAAGGACGGAAAGACAGCGAGGAAGAGAAATGGTAACCCTTTCATACGGCACCGTCCAGTTGAGCAAGATTTAAATTGGTACCTGTCTTGATGTGAAGGAAATTTTAAAAAAAGAGAAGCGAGGAAGGGAGCTGGCCATCCCATCTCATAAACACGCTGTAGCCTCGCACAATATAGTCTCCAACACTTCATCCCCAACAGTAATGTATGCTATGAGATTACCACTATCTTTATATACATATATTTATAAAACTCGCTCGGTTTTCACAATTCCAACATTCCATGTTTCTTCTTCTTCTTCTTCGTTCGTTCTCAATCTCCCACTACCAAACCCTGAAAGAGTAAGTAGCAGAATGTAGTCCAGATAACGGAATGCGTTGTATTGTAGTTTACAGCTTGGCTGCGATATTTGCACCTTTCGGTCCAACACATCCGACCTCAGCAAGCATTTTTTGAGTACCGGATTAGCATTCCCTCTTCGATCCCTTCTCCTTAGCCAGTTTGCCCTGCTGCAGCCTGTTATCCAGGATCACCGCATGGAGGTTTAGAAGGGTCTTGGCAGCTATGATTCGCTGGCCCTGACGCTAGCAGTCAGCTATGGGTTGCTGACCACTGCAGCTCATGCGCTGCTCAGCATCTTGATCCCCGTTCCATGCTTGATTCCCACTTGTGTCCAGTTTGACAGACACTTGGTTTTTTTCTCGGGCGAATGCTCCTTCACGTACGGAAAGTAATGGCAACCTACCGTACTGCATACTTGACAAGAAACTTATAACAGCCAACTAGGTGGCGGTTGTGAGAAGCTACGTTCTGTAAAACAACATGCGACTTACTTTATATAAATATATAATTATAACTTTCAATCCCTGACGATGACGACCACTGACATTACTATTGTATATGTTATGTTTTGTTTTGCTTCACACAACCAGCCTTGGACATATACTCCGCATCCGTTGGCATGATCGTGTCACTGACATTTAGCTTCTGAAGTGAGAAGATAGGCCAACCCATCTAAGCATCTCTGCAGGTGGGACAGTTGAGGTGTGCTGGACACCTTGTGCGCATGCTAGACACACAACTGCCGTAAGGTGAGCTTAGGGAATGCTTCGAAAAGGAGGTCGTCACAAAAAGGGATTTAAGGACAGACGGAAGGAAACTCTAATATGCTGTCACATAGATAGATAGAGCTGGGTAGAGATGCCAGACTCACTCACACTGAGTGTTGTCCATACGACCTCTTGTGGTTATCGAAAAGGCACGACAAACTGCGTTTGATGCCATCCCACCTTTCTACCCTGCGGGTTACATGTTTACGGAAAGGCTTCGGTGGTGACCCTGAGGCTAAATCTGCATCCTATGCTATCTCCAGTCGTCTCGATGAATGTCTTGCCACTGGCAAAAGGTAGCTTAGGCTCTGTGAGTGATGTTGACAAAAGGCGCAGTTTCTTCCTCACTTTAATCTAAATCACGGCGCAAGTCACCCATTTTAGCGGACACAGCAAGAGATACGACTGTCCACACGGCTGAACAAAGAGAGTGGACTTCATCACTTGTGATGGACAAACTATCAACACAACAAAAGATACGACTGTCCACACGGCTGAACAAAGAGAGTGGTCTTCATCACTTGTGATGGACAAACTATCAACACAGCAAGAGATACGACTGTCCACACGGCTGAACAAAGAGAGTGGTCTTCATCACTTGTGATGGACAAACTATCAACACAGCAAGAGATACGACTGTCCACACGGCTGAACAAAGAGAGTGGTCTTCATCACTTGTGATGGACAAACTATCAACACAGCAAGAGATACGACTGTCCACACAGCTGAACAAAGAGAGTGGTCTTCATCACTTGTGATGGACAAACTATCAACACAGCAAGAGATACGACTGTCCACACGGCTGAACAAAGAGAGTGGTCTTCATCACTTGTGATGGACAAACTATCAACACAGCAAGAGATACGACTGTCCACACGGCTGAACAAAGAGAGTGGTCTTCATCACTTGTGATGGACAAACTATTGTGTGAGATAATGACAACTGGGAGATCATCGCGGAAACACAGTTCGGACGGATGAAAATGGAGTAAACGTGGGCGTTGCTGAAGGGGACAATCGCCGTATGCAGACGGCGCAAACAAAAAGCCTGATCTGGAAGGAAAGAGCAGAGAAACTACCATCAAGTAAAGTGTGTAGACAGGCAGGCATCCATCCATACATTCATACATACACACACACATACAACATATACTACACGTACACATGCACACACACATACATATATATTATACATTCATATATATATATATATATATATATATATATATATCGGGCATCAAGCATTTCTGTCAATGTAACCAAAACTGTACTGCCTTTTGCACTGATAAAAATATATTTACTATGTATGCACTGCCTCCATTGATTCATCCTTTGTGTGTCACCGTTCGTTATCGCCTATTATTTCAGTTTTCACGTAGTTAGAGGTGAGCAGAGTTTACTTGTATCGTGTGCTAGTCATTAGAACCAGCGAATCCATACATTCTGTCAGATCCTTTGTGCTTAGTTACGCAACTATGACAAAGCCTCGATCAGAGCTATTTTCGTCACCTATTTTTGCCTACATTAAGCCAGCCGGCTAATGTTCGATAGACATGATGGTTCTGAACGCTGTATATCCGGCAGTGGAAGTGCAGACAAGCTCCGAACACCTGTGCAGCGGCTTTTAAACATAAACAAGGGGAAGTAAACAAAATGCACGTTCTATATGCTCAAAAATATTGTAAAAACAATCACAATGAAACTTAACTGGCAATAACTGCCATTAAACAAATACTCTCACATACCTTTGAATAGTATTTACTGCAAAGCGGTTACTGCAATCGTCGTCAAAGCTAGAATGCAGACCCTATATTAAGTAGGCTCAATGTCTTGAATTAAAAGCCTGAAGGCTAGAAACTCAAAGCTCCACCTGCTCCAGAAGGAAACCACCCACAAACTTACTGCTAATAGCCAAACGAAAGTCCGAGGGACAAGAAAAGTAAGATACGGAACGGTACATTTCAGAGCCGACCAGAAGGATTTTCAGAACAAAAGGACACATTTTGGATTCCAGGCTAAGCCGAAGATGGATGTGTTTGACCGAAAGGTGCAAATATCGCAGTCAAGCTGTAAACTATCGACACAACGCAATCCGTTCTCCGGACTACATCCTGCTACTTGCAAAGCCCTGTTCAGGGCTTGGTAGCGGTAGATTGAGAGTGAACGAAGAAGAAGAGGATACCAGGCATCGGGCATTGGTCTGCCTGGTTCAATACCAGGATTCCATTTCAAGTAGTAGCAGAGTAACATGGACAAGTCAGATTGATAAGTGCCAACAAAAGGCTAAACACGGATTTCTTCTATTGAAAACATTTGCACGGAGCGCCATGGCGATGGCCATCGCGTACTGAGCTTGATGTACACAAGATATGTCAACCAGTCTGAGAATACAGAACATCCACATAGGAAACCATCATTAGCCGCAAGGAGCCAGCGATCAGTCATAACCCCGATGAATCAGCAACCAGTTATAATCCTGATGAATCAGCAATCAGTTATGACACCGATGAGCCAGCGATCAGTTATGAACCCGAAGAGCCATCGATCAGTTATAACTCTGATGAGCCAGCGATCAATTATAACTATGATAAGCCAGCAATCAGTTATAACTCTGATAAACCAGCAATCAGTTATAACTCTGATAAGCCAGCGATCAATTATAACCCCTAATGAGCCATTGATCGGCTCTAACCCTGAGGAGCCAGCGATCGGTTATAATCCTCGAGGAGCCAAAATCTATTAAAACCCCGATGAAGAAATGATCGATTATAACTCCGATGAGCAAATGATCGATTATAACTCCGATGAGTCAATGATCGATTATAGCCCCGATGAGTCAATGATCGATTATAACCCTGATGAGTCAATGATCGATCATAACTCCGATGAGTCAATGGTCGATTATAACCCCGATGAGTCAATGATCGATTATAACCTCGAGGAGCCAGTAATCGGTTATAACCCCGAGAAACCAGCCAATTAAACTATACAAAGAGACGTACTTTCACAGACGAAAAACTAGTTTAACTCACTAAATATCACCAACAATATCTGAAATTTGTTTGGATGCCGAAGAGATCTATCGACTCTAAAGAAAAACAGAAAAGATTTGAGCCATGATTCACCGTGATAATTTTATCTGAATGGGTCCTCTTTTAATAGGCTTTTCCTGCCCCACTTTTGTGCTATAGCCAAGAATCCTCCCAGGACGAAGGCCTTTGAGTAAGAGACAAAACTTTCATGAGCCTCAGGATTTATACAACTCCGCCCTCCCTCCTCGGACTTGTGTGAGTCCCGAAACTGAAGTGACTCGTGTTTTCAAATGAATCGCCATCTTGCAACAATGTCTTCTCTTTCATTTTACGATCTTACGATAGGCAGGAAAATTAGCTCTACTTTTTTATTTATGTTTCATAAATTGGGTTCTGTTTCTAGAGCAATGGTTCTCAACTTTATTTTGCACCAAGCACACTTTTAGAATATATTAGATTGTTGTTATCCCTTCTTCAAGAGTGTGTGACTCAAAAGACACATTCTAAATAATGTGCATTGCAGTAATGAAAACCACGACTTCTTTCTATTTTAGAATTCCTGAATGTGTGTGTGTGTGTGTGTGTGTGTATACATATATATATATATATATACTATCACATACACATACAGCAAGCATTCTAAAATAGTGTGTGTGTGTGTATTTGTTTATATATATATATAAACAAATACACACACACACACTATTTTAGAATGCTTGCTGTATGTGTATGTGATAGTATATATATATATATATATATATATATATATATATATATATATATATATATATACATATAGATATAGATGCATGCATGTATGTATGTATATATAAATACACACACACACACACACATTTATTTTGCTTATTTTTATACTGTTTTACTATTTTAAAAGCAATATAAAATGTTAACTAATTTTAAAATTGAACAAAAATAGTGTTTATAAAACATATATTCAAATTACTTAACATTATAATATCAATAAACACAAGTTTAAATAGAATGCCAGGGCACTGCATGTAGCTCAGTTAATTTAGATGAAGATTACAGTACATGAGAAACCTATGGTTGTATACGTAGAGAAGTGCAATACAGATGATGTTTAACGTCCAATATACTTCGTTGCTTCTTTTATAACTTACAACAGAGTTGGAAAGCCTGACCCACAAAGATATGTAGACATACATGACATCAATGCATTGACTTCTCTTTCTGCTAAATTCTGATAGGAACGGTAAATTAAGAAATAGTTGCTGTGATTGATTTCTCATCGAACAAAGAACTCCCGAATCAGTCTTCAGTTCTAGAAATCTATCTTGACAATTTACTACAGAACTGCCCCGAATATGATATACAGAGACAATCTCACTGGCCCATAGAAACAACACTGGACGAGAAACTTTATGGACCTGTATGTGAACTACAAAAGACAGTGAAGTTTATACAAGAGACAACATTGCAGATTTAGACAATATTTTAAAGTGAACGAAAGAAGAAGAAGATCTTGACAATCATAATGAACTTTCCAACTGACAATTTAACACACTAAAGTCAACTCTTCTTCACGAAGTTAAACATTATATCAGCTCAATCGAATATCTTCCCGAGTTAACCGGGAAGTGTTTTTGAGACCAATGTCCGACGATGGATCGTATAATGGTTTCATTTCACTTTTAGAAATCGGTATTTGATTTGAGCTTGAAAAAATACTTCTTCTCTCACCCCCATGTGAGTGTCCTGTTAATTATATACAATCTGTAGAATTGTAGTTTGTAGAAACATCAATATTTCAGCAGTTTGATTATGTGGTCCCAACTCCTCAATTGAAACCCTAAAATCCCATCTACGGGAAAAAACTTCATTTTCAAATCAAAAAGGCTTCTTTGCATATATCAGGTTTTTCCGTGTGTAAATGTGCATGTTTAATTGCAATGTTAAGGCAGTACTCCTATACGCAGCGGGAACTTGAACAACGATAAAGACAACACAGATAAAGGCAATACAGATAAAGACAACACAGATAAAGGCAATACATATAAAGGCAATACAGGAAACAGACAATACATATAAAGGCAATACATATAAAGAGAACCACATCCGTTCGTCAATAAATATCTGTGGAGGTTAATGGATAAAGGCAGGCAAGATATTGTTAGGGATGAAAACTTTGGGAAAGGAGTCAACAATAACCAGTGGAGAAACAAATCAAAAGTAGGAAATGGGATTGGATAGGACACAGACTACTGAAAGTTGCATCATGCGTGACCAGACAGGCCTTGACATGTAGTTCACAGGGAAAGAGGAAGAGAGGAAGACAAGAAACACACGGAGAAGAGACTGTGAAAATGAACTTCTGTCCCTGCACCTCAATTGAAGAGAGGCAGAAAGGGTAACCCGAGAATGCATTGTCTGGAGGGTTGTCAAAAGGATATTTCCTGACAAGAGCGAAGAGCATTGACTGATTAGTTGAATGTGGATGTAATATGTTGGAGAGTCTTGATGCGGAGTCTCCTGCATCTCGTAGTCGCCTCCTAGTGGTCTTGTCCTTGACTTGCCACTGGGGTCGGGCAGCTCGAGACGAGAGAGTGAGGATAAAAAGTAGCACAGTTAATCATTACTGAAAATAGCGCTAGGAAAATTAAGTATGCCATCATCGTCTACGATGGACGGCGGCCTTTGCTTTTTTTGCCTTCTACCGTAGAAAGATTAGCCCGCATTGTTATTAGTCCCTGCGATCTTCTCCCAGTAGAGCAGCCATCTTATTCTCATCCCTGTCAACACACGTCCAGCCCTACTGTAAATAACTAGCGTGCCTCGTAACACTAAAACCGGACATATTCCTTATGTGTGATAACAAGCATATTGATTTCTCTCGTAACCCACTTTTTCTGGCATTCGCAAAGAGTAATGAGACATGTAATATATAATTACAGGATGAGAAGAATCTATATGTTGTAGCAAAGAATGCACATAAAAGCTGATAGTAAAAAAACACTAATTTCAACGCATCTTGACAATGATTATAATTATCATGGACCATGAAGTAAAATGAAATTAACTAATTCACTCCGTAGATTCGATATATCGGCTCCGAAAAATTCTTCTTACAATGTCATGGCTGATATATCGGCTTGAATAAGTGATGATATATATACATGCAAGTTTCTGTACATCTAGTTTTACCTAACGTCTGGTCAGGCACTGATTAGACATATTAGTTAGGGTCAGGCAAAATATACTGACCAAGACACCCCTCTTACGTCCTCGTAGTTGTTCCTGAAAACGGGCTGTTTTCATAGCATCTTGGCTAACGAGGAAGGAGGATCAATGTGATCCTCGTTAGCTGCTAGCGACACACAGATGAAGTCAAGCGTAGCACAACCGCATGGAGGACAACGGTTTACCTTCATCAGTACATTCGAGATGTGAGGAAAGCTACAACAACCCGCCACTTAACGCCTTTTTAAAGGCGCACAAAAGATGACGGCGTGGGCTAGTGGTGAAGTGACACGGCTTACAACCGAAGGTGCTGGGTTCGATCCCCATCACAGCATCGGTCGTTACCCCGGGGAAGCAAACTCTTAGAAAATGCAGAAGGAAGCAGGCCCTTACATAAAATTATGCTGAAGTTGGATGCACTGGGCCGACAGGCGCAAAATAAAAATCACAGTGCAACGCACACCGCCTTGGGGAGTAAAGAAATAAGGCGAACGCAAACAAACAACAAGACGCACAAAAGAGTAAACATGCTCATTGTTGGCATTCAGCGTCTACAACAAAGTCAATTTGTCAAGATACCTTCCCTCTTCTCGACTCTGAGCAACACGAGACTGAGATGGTTGGGTCACGTGAAACGAATGTCAAATACCCGCATCCCGAAGCAGTTACTCCTGGGTGAACTCATATCGGGTACCAGATCACAAGGAATGGCTAAATTAAGATAGAAGGACATTTGCAAAATATCTATGAACGATTTTACGATCAATTCAAATACCTGGGAGGAGATTGCAGATGATAGAGCTACATGGAGAGCGACCTTGAGAACGGGCATCGAGGCATCAGAACTAGTTCTGGTGACAAAGATGGAAGACAAGCGACGCAAAATAAAGGAGTATACCACACCAATCGAACATTTTATGTTTACACGGCGTTTACGTTCGTTCTCTATCTCCAACTACCAATCCCTGAATTTGGCTTTGCAAATAGCAGGATTTAGTCCGGAGAATATAATGCGTTGTGTCGCTAGTTTACAGCTTGGCAGCGATATTTGCACCTTTCGGTCCGACACATCCGTTTCGGCAGGTCAATTGACCTAAAAATACATATGCGCATTCAATCTATTAAATCTTGAATACATTAATTGTCCCTGCCTCCACTACTTCTTATGGCAATCCATTCCAAACATTAACCACTCTAACAAAATAGTTCCTAATATCTAATCTGGGCCTTTCTTGAGTTAATATGTAGCTATGCCCTCTTGCTCGTGTAGGTGGTTGAATTTTAAAAAAAAGTTATAGTCTAATTTACCCGTCCCTTTTATTATCTTAAAAGCCTGTATTGTTACCTCGAATTCTTCACTTTTGTAGAGTTTTTTATGGTTGCTTAGATGTTTGCCTCACTAGTTTCTACTGACGGAGGCGCGCCATTTTCCACCCCAGACCGTAGTCCATTGGGCGATATCAGGACGCATAAACCAGTGCTTGGATGAATGTGTGCGTCTGTATGTACCTATGCTAGGTTTGTGCGCCCTCAGAAGCTAGGCCAACCAAAGTGCAATGGAAGGGCCTCACCATGAGGGCGCGTGTGAAAGTTGTGCAAGAGTGTGACTGTAGGGCAGAGTCAAATTAAACAGAGTGAGGTAAGAGAAGAGAGCAGAGGAAGAGTGGCCCTCATGGTGAGCCCTCGCTGGCCCTCCTTTGTAGAGTTGTTTTTTTTTTTTGCTTAGATGTTTGCCTCACTAGTTTCTACTGGCGGAGGCGCGCCATTTTCCACCCCAGACCGTAGTCAATTGGGCGATATCAGGACGCATAAACCAGTGCTTGGATGCATGTGTGCATCTGTATGTACCTATGCTAGGTTTGTGCGCCCTCAGAAGCTAGCCCAACCAAAGTGCAATGGAAGGGCTTTACCACGAGGGCGCGTGTGAAAGTTGTGCAAGAGTGTGACTGTAGGACAGAGTCAAATGAAACAGAGTGAGGTGAGAGAAGAGAGAGAAGAGTGGCCTCCAGGGTGAGAGCCTCCCCTCTTGGAGAGAGAATGATCCTCCTTTGTAGAGATTGTATGAGGGGTTTTCTTATTATTTCCTCATAACTGTACAAATGTCACCATACTTTATTATATTATATTATTAAACAGATGAAAGAACAAATACCGTTTCCCATAGTTTTGAATGGTCTTATTTCACCTCAAAAGAATGCCTTATCGTATCAAGGGCCACTGTTGACCGCAAATCCTGCGTTATCTCTATTTCTTAAAGTACTGTACTTGCTCTAGATATAGAATGACAAATTCGTCCCAGTTCACTCCCTTATCTTTAAAATGGAGCACAAAAATATTTATACATTGTTCAGCGCGGCGAAGAAAACAATATAAAATCAATATTCTAAATCAATAAAGCTAGTTCTTATCAGCAGGTTTACTTGGCTAGTTATCTTGTGCTCAGTTCCCGGTAAGTTCTCGTGAATAACAATTTTTGACTGTTACGCTTTCTCCTAGTCTTAGTCTAGTCTGTAATGTTACCGGGGCAGATGCCAGCTCTGGCGTGAGCTGGATGTAGCCAGAAGGAGGATTCGCTGCTTAGCGGTCTAGGCTCGAGCAGCTTATTACTCACGAGTGGTTGGTCTTTGCGTATTACAAGGACAAGAATGGCACCATTGTCCCACAGAGAGCATGTTTGTCATCTTTCATAATCATTCCATTTCATTCATCCTCGTTCATTCATCCTCGTTGTACACCTCACTACACTGCATCTAAACAATGTTTTTTATAAAGTGTATGATGATGATTTGACATTTAAAGGAAAATAATTTTTTAAACATTTTTTTTTTAAAATCAGGAAATAAATAAAAGGGGTCCGGATCAATTATGAAATAAAATAAATATACTCATTCCCCAAATGGTCACAGGAAAACAATTGTGCATATTTTGCCTTAGAAACTCGACTGGGTAAACCTGGGAACACAAAAAAATGAAAATAGCAACCAAATACCTAACGACAAGGAGAGGATCATAAAACGGGAAGAACATCGGGAGGAACATCATGGAAACACCAGGCTAGGTACAAACAGATACACACACGCATCCAAGCGCTGGTTTATGCGTCTTAATATCGCCCACATTGACTAGTGTCTGGGGTGGAATAGTCGCGCCTCCGCAAATAGAAACTAGTCAGACAAAACACATAACATTAAAACAATTTTTTAAAAGTGTACTTCCCCTGACCTGTTCTGTCTGTACAGCGAATTTCTCTTGTGATGAATAGAAGCAATGCCTAGCATATGAATTGATGAACATAACTTAAACAACTTGCGTTACGAAGACGACACTGTGTCGATATCGCAGAATGAGTCCGACACACAAAAACGATCAACGTTATTAAAGCGAGAATAAAAATAAAAAGAAATCAGAAGTAATAGTAGTAACTAAGAAACACAAAGCTCTAAAATCCTGTATAAACGTAAAGGAGACAGAACTAATACAAATATAGACAATGCAATTCTTGGACACCCACCTAAGATTTGGTGAGAGATGTACAAGGAGTGTTAAAATGAAACTCTCACCCATAAACAAAGCTCAGCAATAAGCAACAACGCTATTTCGAGGTCAAGGTCTTCCGTCGAACATCAAAATGAATTAAGCATGGCTCACACCTTCTTAACAACAACAAACGTTACAGAGTTGTAGAGCGTTCGTATTTCATGGCAAAGGTATCAGATTTGATCAAAGTTATCAATACGCTCCAGTAGACCAATCTGGAAATGGGTACTTGTCTTACTGTTAGGAAGGAAAGTAGAAATGAAGGGAACTGTCCACCCCACCTCATAAAACGGTTAGGTGTAGCACCATGACGTCCCCAACCCTCATTCGGGCTAAAGGACTTCTGTGGTTGTTTTTTTACACTTTACAGTCCTGACTACATTGATTAGATTCGTGTCTTAACCTTTTACAGTTCGGCCTAATTTTTATGATTCTTCTTCTTTTTCTTCTTCTGCGTTCGTTCTCAATCTCCCGCTACCAAACCCCGAAATGGCTTAAATAGCAGAATGTAATCCAGAGAACGGAATGCATTGTGCCGTAGTTTACAGCTTGACTGCGATACTTGCACCTTTCGGTCCAACACATCCGACTTCAGCAAGCATTTTTTGAGTACCGGGTTAGAATTCCCTCTTTGATCCCTTCTCCTTAGCCAATCTGTCCTGCTGCAGCCTGTTATCCAGGATCACCGCGTGGAGGTGTAGAAGGGTCTTGGCAGCTCTGGTTCGCTGGCCCTGACGCTAGCAGTCAGTTATGGGTTGCTGACCACTGCAGCTCATGCGCAGCTCAGCGTCTTGATCCCATTTTTATGATTCGAGTCTTAGGAAACAAATACGAGGCGTGTTCAAATTAAACCGGACCTAACTGCAGCAAATGAACATACGTACGATGAGCATGATGACCTCACTTCTGGTGTAAACAACACATACCAACCGTCAAGTTTGCACAATTCCATTATCATTCGACTGATAATTTCCTCAGCAGACTGCTGACAACATGCGGGTGTGATATGGAATTCGTCCAGAGTTGATAATTCTAATTATTACCGTGATATGATTCTTGACCTTCGACCGTATCTCAAATGTACTGCAGTGCATGTAATATTGGACTAATTTTAGATGGTAACATCAGCGCTTGAGACTTTAATCTATTATTGTTTTCAATGATCTATTACTAGTAAATAAAAACATATTTCCGTATGTCTTAGTTACCGCATCGGGGCACAAACAAAATGATAATACGTTACGACCAAAAAAACCTTCGTCAGGTACAAATAACAAAAGTAAACACATATATCACAAAATAAACAGACAATACAATAGTTTTGACCTTCACATATATCACAACAAATAAAACAGACAATACAATAGTTTTGACATTCAGTACAGATGGTACAGTAAAACAGATGGTACAGTACTGACACGGACGGCACCGGGTAGCGGAGTGGTTAGCGAGCTGGCTTCGCATCTGGGTGGTCCTCAGTTCATTCCACAGTTGATGTTTTTTTCAGACCGCAAGGGCTGCCAGGTCGACCCAGCCTTAAAAGAATACCGATCAGTCCGGGAAGTTTAAGCGGCGATGGAAGGGAGATACCTACCGCCCTCATATAGCCGAGCCTTTGAAATGTGAGATCGCTAAACACCTCACACCGATACGGCAGTAATGCAATGGGCTACTTTACTTTTTTTTGGGTTTAATTACAGTCTCGATTTTTATTTTAGTTCGCTTTATTCTCAACATCATCCTGTGTCATTACTGTATTAACTTGTATCGCACCTGGGAGCGTCTGAGTGGCGCAGTGGTTGATCGTTTGTTTCTCATGGTAAAGGTACCAGGTTCCATACCCGTTTTCGACACGCTCCAGTAGACTCAGCTTACTACTAGGAAAGAAGGCAGCTAGCAATCCCAATAGGGCCTTCCTTGATCTTTGCCTGATTCCAAATTATGTGCCGATCACTTTATGAGCCGCATGATATACGATCTAAAAGTAAAGTAAAGTATCCCATAGCATTACTGCCGTAGGGGTGTGAGGTGTTAGCGATCTCACATTTCAAAGTCTCGGCTATATGAGGGCGGTAGCCACCTCCTCTCCCTCCCACTGAACCGGTACCCATTTAAGGCTAAGTCGACCCGAGAGTCATTGCGGGAGCTATTGCGGTCGGAAAAAAAAACATTACCGCCGCAACTGGGGAATGAACCCAGGACCACTCAGATGCGAAGCCAGCGCGCTAACCACTGCGCTACGCGGATCCATAACATATAAACGATCTGCTGAATGCTTAATTCTTCTTCTTCTTCTTCCTCTTCTTAACTTAACTTAACTTAACTTAACTTAACGTCTTTATACTGGTTTAGAAGACTCTGCAGAGTCTGTATACAACCAGTTTCATTTACATTACCTTGCTCTAAAAGCTATACGCGTCCAATTTTTTCTTAAATGCATTTATTGTCCCTGCCTCCACTACCTCCCGTCGCAATGCATTCCAAGCAATCACCACTCTCTGACTAACAAAATATTTCCTAATATCTAATCTGGACCACTCTTTAGTTAATTTGTATTTAGGCCCTCTTGTTCTTGTGTGTGGCTGTATTTGGAAAAACTTGTTATAATCTAGTGTATCCATTCCTCTGATCTTCTTCTTCTTATTCTTATTCTTCTTCTTCATCATGTAATCAACATGAAAACAAGTTATCCCTTCCTTTATTTATATATGATATTTTGTGGTATTGTTTCTAGAACTTACTTTAAAAATCATAAGGATAGGCTAATCAACACACAGCGGGTTCTTCTTCTTCTTCTTCTTCTTCTTCTTCTTCTTCATCGTACGCTGTTTACAGCGATACGTTGCACTGTTTTATTTTGTTAAGCCTGTGGCTCAGTGCATCCGATTTCAACAGGCGTTTCTGTAGGGATGCCTTCCTTAGCCTTTGGCTGTCCCCAGCCTAACTGCAAGGCAGCAGTTCTTTTTGGTCAGAGTTGTCTCTCTTAGGGAAGTTGTCTTGCAGGACTATCGAGTCTTCCCTACTCGTGTCTATAGGGTTTGGCAATGATATGATATGATGGACTATGTACTAGTTTGTACTATCCCGGAAGAGAGGAAGTCCAGTGTGACTGTGTCTCAGGATGGTCACGTCCTGCCAGGAACGTAGCATATGCATGTGAGTGAGGTATCTCTTTGCTCCCTTTATTTTCTCGGCTCATCTGCAGTGATGGCACGCCTAGCATTTCCCGCAACCTGGGAGGTTGTCACAATAGGGCAGGGGGTGCAATGTCCGCTGGACTGCATCTCTTCTGCGTCCATTGGGATGACTGAAAGCAGACAGAGGTTAAGAGCAAGGCAGGAGTGCATTTAACCAGGTGCATTTCTGCGGCTTGACCGGGCCGGGCTGAGACGCGAACCCCAGGTCCCAGCCATGTCGTAGCCTCCTATCACAGCGGTGCTGAGATTTAGGGCGGGATTCTGGCTTAGAGGCGTTCGGCCTTAGTCCCTCAGATGGTAGCTTCGCACCATTGGCTTATCAGCCAAGCACGTGGACCAAATGTCAGCAACCTGCGATTTCTCTCGAAGGAGTGCATTTGAATAGGGGACAAGCCTGGTCATGGCACGGAGATGTTGTTGGCTTATGAGCCTAGTACGTAGACAAATGTCTGCGACTCCTCTCGAGTTGAGCAGGATCACCGTAGCAACGCCCTGTCATTTGTAGGGTAAGACTGACCTGTCTTCCGAGGGTCTAATACCAGCACCCGTTCACTATTAGACCCAACGAATCAATAGAGTCAGTCAATGACCAAGTGTCTGAGACCTGTGGTTTCTCTAGGGCTGAGCAGGATTACCGGAGCAACGCTCTTCCATTTAGAGGGTAAAACTGACCTGTCTTTCGTGGGTCTAATTCCAGCACACGTTCCCTATTAGACCCAACGAAAGTGCTCTCAGTCTATCAGTCATTTTACAGTGTTGGCGTGTTGAGTCAAGTTAAGCCGCAGGCTCCACACAGCGGGTTTATTGTCTGTGTGAGCGGCGATGGTGAGATAGAATGAGTTAAAACAGCTTCTCTTGAATGTAAGCAGAATTTCATAAAGAAAGGTGTGTCAAATAAAACATAAATTGATCCCAGATTTGTTCATTCTTCTTCATGAAACTGCCATACTCTGATGTCCAAATGACTGAAACAACATTTTGATTACATATAATTGAAATCTATTTTTTTAATTTTTGCACGGCTAGATTTTATAGGAGACCCTAAACTTATTTTGAGTAGTATAATAAAGGTACGGTAATTCGCTACCAAAGAAACAGGGTAAAGAGTTAACTCAGCTCAGCACGAGTAGATTCGGACAACCACTATACCGATACTGATCCGCTAAAAACCGATACAATAGAAAGCGTTTAGGGAAATACAGATCAGGCACTTCGCACCTTAAATTGGAAGAAATGCAATTAAAAATATTCTATCTTCCTAAATCAAGAAAATCGAATCTGTCAAGCAAAATTGCTGCAGGAAAGTTCTCAGAATGCCCCGGACAGCGACAAAAGATATGAAGACGTCTTGAAGGGGATCGGTTAGTTTTTTGTCTACTAATGTCAATGTGCGACATTTTGAGCTTATGTCATATATCCTGCTCCAAGTGCACTGCGTCGGTCGTTGTTAGCCCACGTCGTTGGACAGTCACATTAATGTCATCTAACCACATGCTTCATGGTCAACCTCTTGCCCTGTAGCAAAATCTACTTGCATTGAAGCCATCAGCGGAAGTTGATGAGGGTGCATTCTCATTAGATGACCGAAAAAGCGTATTTTGTGCCAGGACATGTACTCTGCACAAGACGCCTGTGTCGACCATACTTCGAAAGGCTTAGTTTCGCATTCTGTTTTTCCTTGTAACACCTATGACCTTCCTCAAAAACTTCATTTCACACGTAGAAATTCTTCTCACTTGCGTTGGACAATGATACTGTTTAAACCATGGATTCTCAAACTAGGGGTCGAGCAAATATTATAAAGAGAGGCGATAACATTTGAAAAACATTTTCATAAATAAATAGGTAAGTGGGTAACTAATCTTGTCCTTCATTTTCGACAACAGTGGCAACATTGCTTGTTGTGACTTTTGTCCATTATTCTATCTGCTAGATTTATTTTAGAAACAACGAACTTAATACGTCTCTTCAACATGAGAACACAAATATTTTTACACTTAAATTAAGACGTTCATGAAAAATTAAACATATGAAAGCATAAAATGAAAAATAACTCGTTTTAAATGTTTTCGTGTACAGATTGTTTTATTGTTATTTTAATAAGACCGAGTTACAAAGGAGGAAATACGAGATAGATTTACAACAGCAATATAGCCTGTTGAAGACCTTTTGGCAACTGTCAAACGAAGTAAACTCGCTAGAAACAGGCACACATCGAAATCAAATGGTCTAGGAAATACGATCCTGCACGGAAAGGTACAACGCAGACGGCGAAGAGGTCGTCCCAAAAAGAGGTTGGGGGACAACATAAAAGAATGGAACAATCTTCGACCAGAAGATGCACAGGCAGCGGCCGCTGACAGAGAAGGGTGGCGTGGGTTGTGAGGATGTCTTCATGTGTCCCCCAAAGGCATCACTGGTTACGGGATGACCTGACCTGACCTGAGTATGTTTAATTTTGGCTTGATTAAGCAGATCATATTTGATCGTTTGGTTGTTTTGGAAAACAATTTCATGAAATATTAATAACCGGAAAAAGACAATAATAAGCTAAATTGTATTCAAAACCCTTTTATCGTGAAAATGCGAAAACCCTGTCGTTGAAAGCTCAGGAAGAATAAGCATAACTTTCGTGTGATTCAAAACTCAAACTTGAATTTTCAAGAAAGATTGGTAGCACGTTTTGACTTAACGTTTTAGCAGATATTCCAATACCGTCGGAATTAGCGATAGCAGCCCTTCTGTCATTTGGTGCCATCTATTTGTGTGAATCGGCCTTTTCAACATAGACGGCACTTGAAACAAAATACAGCTCAAGTCTTAAGAATATGAAGATTGTTATGAGAACAGCCGTGATGAATATTAAACCAGGATTCGAGTTACTGTGTCAGAATTAGAAATCAAATGAAAAGGTATTGACGGAGATGGGAGAAGAGAGAAAGTTGATATGGAAGATACAACGAAATCGACTTGGCTGGTTGGGACATAATCTTCGGAGAGATGGCCCAGTCAAAAAGGTCCGGGAGGAGATTATCCAGGGAAGGAGATGGAGAGGAAGATCTAGAAATACATTTTAGTCTCAAGCTTGGGGAGATATGGCTGTGAAGACGTATGCTTAGCTGAAAGCGGCTGCATAGAATAGGCAGAAATGGAAGGACAAAATGCATGAGCTTCTTGACCAGTTCAAAGGCTGAATGATGTGATGAAGATAAAAAAATCATATCTGTCCCATTAAAGGTAAACTTAGTCTTGTCTCTTTTCAGCCTCCAGTACAACTTTATTTGGTATATATGGTATATATATATATAGGATTTATGACATTAAGTGAAAGATCATGAAAACATGTGTCTGATATATTGGGGCCGCCAATGAAAACAGTTTGAGAAGCACTGGTATTAACAGCTTGGTATAGATCAAAATTAGCTGGTTAACAGCATTACGTCTATGAAATTTTTATACTTTGGCCACATCAAACACCACTATGGTCTGGAAAATCTATACTTGATCATGAAAAGTATTGAACCTGGAAAACTAGGCAGAGGCAGGCCGAAGAGTATATGGACACACGGGATAAAAGATCTTCTGAAGATGACGCTGGTAGAGGCGGGAGAACTGGCTAAATGTTTAGAGTCTTACAGGGCAGTTGTGATGAGAGCCACGTTTTACACAGGAAATGATACATAATGATGATGATGATGATGATGATGGTGATCTTCCTAATGAAAATGCCGTTCTGTTTCGTGTTTCTCTTGTCGCCATACAGATTTCTCATCAAATAGCCAAATCAATTTCCCTGATAAACTTGCTAGTGAGTCTTAGACATCTTTTGTCGTTATAAAGTGTAACGCACATCTGGGTTTTGCTGTCGTTCTGCTCCTCTCGTGGTGCGAACAGACATGGAGCGCATGCTCTATCGTGTGTTTGTTTACCTGTACGGGCACATGGTGTTATTTCGCATTCTGCTATTTGTTCTCCGGTATTCGTCGCGAAAAGGACTCTGTGTCCTGGTTTACAGCGAGGCTACGATATCTGCGCTTTTCGGTCCGACAAATGGCTTATTTTAGGTACCGGGACTGTCTTCCCACTGCGATCCCTTTTCTCTTAGCCAGACTATCCTAGGACAGGCTGTTTCCAGGGCAGACATTTAGAGGAGGAAAAGGGTCTTGTCAGCTCTGCTCTGATTCGCTGACCCTGATCGAAGGAGCAGACTATAAGTTGTTGGCTGATGTCATCTAATTCGCTGTTGTAGCGTCAGCCCAAGTTGTCAATCTGAATGTTAAAACGCCATCTTATTTTAAAGGAATGTTCTGTTTCAGTTAGATCCGAATCTAGGTCATCTCAGTGTCATTGGCATATCACGTTTATTTATAGCAAAGTTATTATGTCTGGGAAACCCAGAAGCTTAAAATTAAAACCAACGTCATGGTTTTCAGTACATGTGTCGTCAGCACGCTCTTATATGGTAGCGAAACTTGGACAACCTATTCAAAACCAGAGCAAAGGCTTAACACCTTTCCTCTGCGTCGCGTGCGATCTATTCTTGGAATTATATGGAGTGATAAAGTGGCAAATGCAGAGGTGCACTCTCGCACCCGTCTTTCAAGAATGTACACTCCTTAGGCAGTGGAGACTACAATGGCTTGTTCATGTTCATCGTATAGAAGATGGTCGCATCCTCAAAGATATCCTCAATGGACAGTTAGCGGATGACAAGAGATTAGTCGGCCGATCACAGTAAAGGTTCAAATATGTGTGTAGGCAGGACACGAAGTCACTGGATGTGAGTCTGACATTCTGGGAAGATGAAGGTTTAGACAATCCAAGTGGAGATGCACATTGAAGATCCACCTGATGATTGAAAACAGGTTGTTGCAGCATGGAGAAGTGAAACGATAAGTTCACACGGAGAACAAGCTTATGATGAACAAAACCACTCCAAGGTCACATCATCCTATTTCAGCCATGATTGAAAAGGGTTCTTACTACTGTTATTATGTCTTCCTGTTTTGCTTCCTTCTTAGGGTCGAATGCTGCTACTTTCATACTTTCCCAGTTTACGAGCCTATTTTAGGATATGGTTGTTTATTTGTCGTTATTGCTTATGATTCACTCTCACGATATTCAACAACAATAATGGCACGTGACAGCAACACATGTTAATATGGCGACAGGTGGTAGTGGATACAAATCTCCAGTTCCCGCGGGTTTTCCAATCATGCGGGTTGTGGGAATTTCACGTTCGACATTTCAAAGATGGGGTCACATTAACATGCAGATGTGTACGAATCACCTGACACTAAGGTCTGGTTACTGTAAGAGGGTATTCTGGTCTTAAAGACCACGCCTGTCGCGAAAAATAAAAAAAATGACTAAGGTTGTAGTAAAACGTTAGCATCATCGTCATGTGCCATTGCGACTTACGTACACGATCATGGATCTGCACAGCGAATTGATTCGTGTTGTTACTTTTTTAAGATCAATTCTCCCTTTAACTGTATTCTCTGTCATGATTCTGAAACGTCCATCATGATCTTTCTTTGGCGATCTTTATTCCTTTTTAACTTCTAATAATTTAAACATCCTTCTTACAACGTGCTTCAGTCTTATTTCTTTCCAATAATACGAGGCGTGTTCAAATTAAACCGGACCTAACTGCAACAAGTGAACATTCGTACTATGCGCATGATGATGTCACGTCTGATGTAAACAGCACATACCAACCGTCAAATTTGCAAAATTTCATTATAATCGACTCATAGTTTCCTCATTTGAACGTTGAAAACATGGCGGGTGTTATACGTAATCCGTCCAGAGTTGACCAGCGAGCGGTAATTCGGTTTCTAACACCTGAAGGATGTCGACCAGTTGACATTCATCGCAGAATGCAGACAGTGTATGGTGACAAACGTGTGTCGAAGACCGCAATGAAGAACTGAACAACGATGTTTAAAGAAGGACGTGGGTTAACAAAAGAACTTCCGAGACCAGGTCAGGCGCCAATAGATGCCCCCGCCAATATTGATGCAGCAATTCAGGTGGACGGTCGCCGGAGTTTACGTTCGCCCCACTTTTGTCACCATACACTGCCTGCATTCTGCGATGAATGTCAACTGGTCGACATCCTTCAGCTGGTAGAAACCGAATCACCGATCGCTGATCAACTCTGGATGGATTCTGTATCACACCCGCCATGTTTTCAACGTCCGGCTGAAGAAACTATGATTCGAAGGATAATGTAATTTTGCAAACTTGACGGTTGGTATGTGCTGTTTACACCAGAAGTGACATCATCATGCGTATCGTACGTATGTTCACTTGTTGCAGTTAGGTCCGGTTTAATTTGAACAGGACTTGTAATAACATGCCTCCCAATTAGATGATGGTTTTGTTCTGATGTTCTGAAAGCAAAAGCTAATGTGCGGACGTGTCCTATCCATGTCTACTTTCTCTCCTCAACCTTCGGGTTTATCTAGTTGTTGTCGCGTTCTTGACCACATATCTATGTTTGCTTTTTCACCCAGCTGTTAAATAAGAAATATTTCACCGAGACACGTAATGTTTATTTTTCGAAAACAATATATTTATTTCTTCTTGTTCCTCTTATGTTTCTTACTTTTCTTCTTCTTATTATTTGTCTTCTTCTTTTATTTTTTAAAAATTATTACTATTACTATTAGTTTTACTTTCCTTCGTCTTTTTCTGCTGCTTTTTCTTTTTCTTCTTTTTTTTCTTCTTCTATTCTCTGTCTCCCTCCTTCTCTCTCTCTCTCTCTCTCTCTCTCTCTCTCTCTCTCTCGCTCCTTTCTCTCTTTCAACATGAATTGCATTTACAATCCACGTGCACGGTCTGGAAGTCTTTCTTCTTATAAGAAATCAGCCGACAAACGAGTTTCCTTACGAGTATTAGTGTGGTCGATCCACTTCAGCGCCCTGTTGGAGGGCCTTTTCCCTTCAGAGGAGGCTCGTTAAATGAATGAATTGTCTGATGTTTTTTACAAGACAGTTTTTTCGAGTTAGGGAGCTGGCTCTGTGCTAAAATATCATCATCATTATGATGATGATCATCATCATGTTTTCTCATCTAGCTTGGGACGGCCATGGTCGGGATTCACATGTATTTGTGGACGCGTCTATTTTTATTGCACATTCATTCAAAACACTACAATTATAGTTCCAAGGCTATCTAACATCAGAACCAGACTTAACATGCTGACGAAGAACCCCCTGCCTTTCGCTCTGTCGTCCCACGCTGCCTCAGCACTGATTTGGAGGTTTCATTTGAGCTTCACCAGCTCTCGACGTATTTGCTTCAAGTTATATTAACGTCTTTATACTGTTTTGAAGACTACAAAGTCCCTATACAACCAGTTTCTTGGAGGGTGGTTTTTACCGATGTGCGAATCCATCTTAATAGACTCAAACACTAGAGCTAAGTAGACCCGCAGCCAGTTAGACGCCATCTATAACTGCTCTTAACAAAACACCTGGGGAAATGTGAAAATAACTTGGGTAGATTTTTAATTAGAATTTTATCAAGGAAGCGGCCGTAAAGCCGACTATTTTTGATTGCCAACTGCCGAGGGATTTTTAACGTGCTCGACACTGAACACGGGTGTCCGATCTCACTACTCAGAGATCAGGGGAATTTTTACCAGAAGATACACGTGAAAAAAATTGCGGTCTCCACCGTGATTCAAACACGCGACCTTCGCACCCGAGGCGGACACTTTACCTCGAGACCACTGAGCCCCCCCCCTCCCCCACCCGAGGCGGACACTTTACCTCGAGACGTCTGAGTCCCTATAGTGGGCCCCAGTGTTCTCCTTTCGTCTTTAGGACCCTTTCTGCTGATGGTATGAGCTTCTGTTTTGAGGACATAGTCCAACCATTTGTATCGTCGCCTAACGATAATGGTGACCATCATTTCCATGATTGCCCCGATAAGCCCGAGCGGGGAACAAAGAACAGTAACACTGTAACCAGCCGGGCATGTCGTAAGTGATGACTAACGATGGCTGAGAATGAGGACGAAAAAGCTGAGAAGACCTCTACACCCTATGGTAGAAGACTCTACAATCCTACTGCAGACGAGCAGCGACTTGGCCAACACCAAATGGGAAAAACTCTTTGTTGGTGATATTAGGGCACAACAATCGTTGAAAGAAATTCATACCCAATAATTCGTGGATGATAAGTAGAAGAAATTCATACCTGTTCGTTCCCTGATGATAAATAGAAGAAATTCATACCTATCCGTTCGTGGATCATAAAAGGAAGAAATTCATACACATCCATTCATGGATGACAAAAGGAAGAAATTCATACCCATCCGTTCGTGGATCTTAAAAGGAAGAAATGCATGCACATCCATTCACGGATGACAAAAGGAAGAAATTCATACCCATCCGTTCATGGATCTTAAAAGGAAGAAATTCATACACATCCATTCATGGATGACAAAAGGAAAAAATTAATATACATCCATTCATGGATGACAAATGGAAGAATTTCATTCATATCCGATCATGTGAAAGAAATGCATACCTGTCCGTTCATGTGTGATAAGTGAAAGAAATTTATACTTATTCGTAAATGGGAGAAATTGATCTATTCCAATCTCTAATTACTTGAATTCTAGGAGAGGAGCTACTAGTTGTGGGGGTTGGATATTGGCCTTTGACCACGGCCAGGTGCGTTCAAATCATTGATAAGGCATTGGGTATTTATTTCTATCATAAGTAAAAGGAAACCTAATTTGTGCAGTTCGTGACGACTGTATGGACACACGACCTTTCTTCCGCTATCTGTAAGCCCTCCCAGTGGACCACATCGGTAGAAATGAAGGAATTTTGGCTTAGTTTTTAGCTGCATTCAATCCATGAAGTTAATGAAGTGTGCATGTTTTCAGATAATTCCTATGAACAAGTATATTTTAATGTCCTTATTTCGTTAACTGTGATTTGGTTTTTTTTAATACGTTATTGATCAAGCGGGGCCGGGGAGAGCGTGGTCGAATGGTTTCAAATGGCTGACTGCCGACAAGGTAGGCAGCGGAAGGAATCCCGGTAAGGCATAAGTTGTTTTTATGTTTGGAGTGAAATAAACAAACAGGCAGCACTCGACGTGGTGATAGTAGTGGCGAAGCGACCTGTAGTCCTGAGCCCAAACACCTCTAGACTACCCCAGAAATGTGAATAAAATCGTACGGCAGACAGACAGATTGGGACAGATTAATTGTACCTGGTGCGCTAAGCTCAACCAAACGAGTGTGACCCTTCCTTCTGCTTTTCATCTTCAACTCGTCTGTAGAAAAAAGACGAACTTTTCCACTAACTCATTCACTGGAAAATTCAGTTCAAACTACCCGGATAAAGGAACTAATTATTGCTGCAGATATGATTATTAGCACGAGCTAATGGCAGACGGCTGGATTTCATTCCGAGGCTATGTCAGTTCTACCAGACGGTTGTATTTCATACCGAGGCTATGTCAGTTCTACCAGACGGTTGTATTTCATACCGAGGCTATGTCAGTTCTACCAGACGGTCGTATTTCATACCGAGGCTATGTCAGTTCTACCAGACGGTTGTATTTCATACCGAGGCTATGTCAGTTCTACCAGACGGTTGTATTTCATACCGAGGCTATGTCAGTTCTACCAGACGGTTGTATTTCATACCGAGGCTATGTCAGTTCTACCAGACGGCTGTATTTCATACCGAGGCTATGTCAGTTCTACCAGACGGCTGTATTTCATACAGATACTATGTCAGTTCTACCAGACGGCTGTATTTCATACAGATGCTATGTCAGTTCTACCAGACGGCTGTATTTCATACAGAGGCTATGTCAGTTCTACCAGACGGTTGTATTTCATACAGAGGCTATGTCAGTTCTACCAGACGGTTGTATTTCATACAGAGGCTATGTCAGTTCTACCAGACGGTTGTATTTCATACAGAGGCTATGTCAGTTCTACCAGACGGTTGTATTTCATACCGAGGCTATGTCAGTTCTACCAGACGGTTGTATTTCATACAGAGGCTATGTCAGTTCTACCAGACGGTTGTATTTCATACAGAGGCTATGTCAGTTCTACCAGACGGCTGTATTTCATACAGAGGCTATGTCAGTTCTACCAGACGGTCGTATTTCATACAGAGGCTATGTAAGTTCTACCAGCCGGTTGTATTTCATACAGAGGCTATGTCAGTTCTACCAGACGGCTGTATTTCATACAGATGCTATGTCAGTTCTACCAGACGGCTGTATTTCATACAGATGCTATGTCAGTTCTACCAGACGGTTGTATTTCATACAGAGGCTATGTCAGTTCTACCAGACGGTTGTATTTCATACAGATGTTTTGTCAGTTCTACCAGACGGCTGTATTTCATACAGATGTTATGTCAGTTCTACCAGACGGTTGTATTTCATACAGATGCTATGTCAGTTCTACCAGACGGCTGTATTTCATACAGATGTTATGTCAGTTCTACCAGACGGCTGTATTTCATACAGATGTTATGTCAGTTCTACCAGACGGCTGTATTTCATACAGATGTAATGTCAGTTCTGCAAGCCCTCAACAATGATAAACTGACAGAGCTTAAAAAATCGTGGGCGAACTAAAAGCCAAAAGAAGGGTAGTATTACAATGGATGCCATCATACTGTGGCATATTAACAACGAGACAGGAACAAGGGCATTTAACATGAGAACAAAATGAACAAATGTTGACCTTTCAAGAAAAGACGATCCTTTTCAGAGTCTTAAGGAAAGTCGACTAACCAAGAGACAACTATCACTGTCTTGATCGATCGGAGCAAGTGATCCCGTTCCTCGTATGAACGGGACATAACAGATTGAATAGTCACAGTTTAAAATTGGCTTCATTACCCATGTGTACGTGCGGGAAGGCAGAGAAAAAAGCCGAACAGATTCTGCCGGACATGCTTAGTTAATTCCATACTGAGTACTGGACAAAACGGAGACTAACCTTCACACAGAAATGGTTGGAAGCCTTGTAGAACTCGCCGCTACAACAACCTTTATCCAAAGAGCTGGACTTCACGTGTGAACGGAAAAGAAAAACGTGACGAACGAGAAGAGGAAGATAATCTGTCGTCGCTGTTTGCTGCCATTTGGCTTGGCTTGGCTTGGCTTGTCTTGGCTTGGCTTGGCTTGGCTTGGCTTGGCTTGGCTTGTCTTGGCTTGGCTTGTCTTGGCTTGGCTTGGCTTGGCTTGGCTTGGCTTGGCTTGGCTTGTCTTGGCTTGTCTTGGCATGGCTTGGCTTGGCTTGGCTTGGCTTGGCTTGTCTTGGCTTGGCTTGGCTTGGCTTGGCTTGTCTTGTCTTGTCTTGGCTTGGCTTGGCTTCGCTTGTTCTCAATCTCCCGCTACCAAACCCTGAAAGGGCTTAAGTAGCAGAATGTAGTCCAGAGAACGGAATGCGTTGAGTCGTAGTTTACTGCTTTATTGCGGTATTTGCACCTTTCGGTTCAACACATTCGACGTTAGCAAGCATTTTTTTAGTACCGGGTTAGCATTGCCTCTTCAATCCCTTCTCCTTAGCCAGTCTGCCTTGCTGCAGCCTGTTATCCAGGATCACCGCGTGGATGTGTAGAAGGGTCTTCGCAGCTCTGGTTCCATGGCCCTGACTCTAGCAGTCAGCTATGGGTCGCTGACCACTGCAGCTCATGCGCTGCTCAGTATCTTGATCCCTGCTGCCATTTCATACTACCACCTTAAGCACGCACTTAATTTACTTAATAGTTAATCAAGACCTGGATTCAACAGACGCCGATTTATCCGTGCAGCAAACCTTCGGTTTTGAAGCCAGAAAACCCTACTCGTTAATCATCATCTCTGAGTGCTAGGCGCTCAACTATGTCAGGAAAAGGCCTCTTTCTCCGGGGCCAGCTAAATGGAGCACGTTGTAGGGCACTATACAACTAATAACAAACACGTGCAGATACATTACATGGTATTGGGCCGAAGGGCGAGAGTCCGGAAGCTGCTGGATCCGTAACAACAACAAAATCATCATTGCAGTAAACCTACAATTTTGAAATTCCGATAAACCTAGCGAAAATCCACAAGGAAATTACAAAAATGCCCCCCGCTAATCGGCGCTAGCATGATCATGACAGCTGACATAATTAGCGGAAAACTGCACTTCCGTATTCTACCGCATGTCAGCTTAACTTGACATTCGAAAGATGTGAACATTTTGCCTCTTTAAATAAAATAGAAATCCGGTTGAGTTCACAAGCATATTTCCTTTGCTTTTTAAAAACAAATCATAATTCAAAACACATTTGTTGTGCTTCTGTTTTTGCTGGTATCCATGTTTTGCTGATACCCTAAGCATATGTTTAGCTTACATATGTATTAATCTATCACTGGTATCGTGTGTGAAGGCATTCAGTATGCTTGTAAATGTAATAATCTATCACTGGTATCGTGTGTGAAGGCATTCAGTATGCTTGTAAATGTAATAATCTATCACTGGTATCACGTGTGAAGGCATTCAGTTTGTTTGCATATGTAATAATCTATCACTGGTATCGTGTGTGAAGGCATTCAGTGTGCTTGTAAATGTAATAATCTATCACTGGTATCGTGTGTGAAGGCATTCAGTATGCTTGTAAATGTAATAATCTATCACTGGTATCGTGTGTGAAGGCATTCAGTATTCCTCATTATGACCTGGCGTTTGTGTAGTTCAGTTCATTTATTTGTCATTTGTCGGTGAGAACTGTTTACCGAACAGACGATAATTACATAATGGTAAACTAAGCTGAAGAACTGGCACTCTAGGCAGACCCAAAGGGGATAGTTCTTTTATAACCGATGCCTAAGAGCATAGGATGTTTCTAGTTCTTGTAGTTCGCTGGATATACACACTTATTGTCCACATTCTTCGGTACCGTCCTACTCGTCCTTACAGTGGTCCTGGGTTCATTCCCAACTTGAGCCAGAAATGTTCTTTCAGACCGCAACCGCTCCCGGGTCGACCCTGCCTTAAATGGGTACTGGTTCAGTCCGGAAAGTAAAAGCGGCGAGGGAGAATAGATGGCTACAACCCTCATATAGCCGAGCCTTATAAATGTGAGATCGCTACCATCTCACACCCCTACAGCAGTAATGCTATTGGTTATTTTATTTTACTTTGCTTTACCTATTCAAAATAGGTAACAGTAAACCGTAGTGATTAAACAATTACAGGGCTTTATATATATAAATATATACTGTAATGCTGGTGTTCATTCAGGCATGTTATGTGCCCTATACCAGGTAGCCAAATTGCGTCTAAACTCATCTCTGTCCCTTGCCATTTAGTACCATACCAGACCAAGTTCTTGTTGCAGGCCATCTCTGCATCTCATTGGTATACGTCCGGGGCGACGATTAAAGGTGTAGAGCCACCATGACGTCACTGTACGAGTCTATCTATTGTCAGGTATGTGTACCACGTGGCCTGCCCACCTGCACTTTCTTATTAACGCCGTATCTACAACGTCACCGAAGAAGGCTTGACTCCTGATGGCGGTGTTGCGGATGTGGTCTCCAAGTGAAAGTGACTGTTCTCCGCTCCATCGCCCGTTGGGTAGCATGGAGCCGCGCTATGTCACTTTTACGTTGACTCCACGCCTCTGGGACTGGGCTGACCAGGCTATGGAAGGTGTGAGCTCTCGCTTTGTTGTTTTTCATCTGTTGAAGTACGGTCTTGATGCAGTTGAAGCTGAACCACCCATCTGTTATCCTTCGTGAGATCTCTTTATGCATGTCGTGGGGAGATGGTTATCTCTTGGCCCAAGTAGACGTACGAATTCACGGTATTGACGGAATCAGTTTCAAGATGCATTTCATCGCAGGGACAGAGGCTGTTCAGCATGCATTGTGTCTTTAGTCTATTGATTTTTAGACCAACTGCCTCGCCAGCGTTGTTGAGCTCATTTAGACATTGCTCGGCTTCCTTGATGCTGGGGCTCATGATGACTATGTCATCCGCAAACAGGAGGTGGTTCAGCATTCCTCGCCTATGGTAATACCCATGTGATGCCAATTTAGTGTGCGGAAGACTTTCACAAGGGCTGCTTTGAAAGGTTTGGGAGAGATTGAATTACCCTGTCGTACGTCCCGTTCAATTTGAATGTTAATTGGCCGGTAAAAAATTGTGATATTAGTAGAGCAGCCTTCGTTTATATCTGCTATAAGCCGCGTATAATGTTCCTCAATGCATTGATGTTGTTGGGCATATACGACTGCAGTCACTTCAATACTATCGAAGTCTTTTTCGTAGTCTACGAACACTAGACATAGGGCCATACGCACTTCCATTGCCCTGTCCATTAGCTGGTATGGAGTGTGGAGGTGGTCAATGGTAGAGTAGCCCTTCTTGAATCCCGTCTGCTCTCGTCGTTGACTCTCATCAAGTTGTTTTTCTAATCTGTTCATAATTACTCTCGTGAAAAGCTTGTACATGGATGATAGCAAACATATCGGACGGTAGCTCGTAAGGTCTTTTGTGTCCCCTTTTTTATGAATTAGTTTTGTTTTGGACGTTTTTCATTAGTTGGGGATTTTACCTTCGTGTCAACATTTATTGAACAGTTTCGTCAACTCGCTTGCCAGTATTACCCCTCTCGCATGAATAACATCTACAGTAACTCCGTCCAGTTCTGTGGCTTTTCCTGTTTTTAGATGCTTGATCGCGTGTATCGTCTCTGGCGTTAGGATCTCCGATGCTGATATATAATAACATGAAGTGAATGGCCGTTCATGGATTACTGCCTTGGATGAGAAGAAGTCAGTGTAGAACCTCAGACGTTCTTCTTCTATTTTTGTTCTGTCCGTCAAGGTTGTGCCATCCTGTTTTTAATAGCCGTCAGAAGCATTTTTGACTGGTCAAGGTATTTTCGACATTTTATCTTACTCTGTATTGTCTCAGCCGCTTTGATCAATTTCTGTAGTCTATGTTGCTCATAATCTTCTTTGAGTTTGCATCTAATCATTTTGTTGATTTTGCACAATTCGATTGTATTGATTATTCCATTGACTTTGAGTGGTCTTCTGGTTGCAAGAGTCTTAGTGTAACATCCTTGATTTGACAACATTTTGTCCTCGTTTGTTTTGTTTTCACACCATTGCTGCAGTTATTCAGCTACTTATATATGTATAAGCAATACGCGTGCATAAGCCCTGCCAGTCAATCGAACAATGTGAAAGATATATCAACAGTTTAACAATTAAAGGGTCTCAGCCACTCACCACACCTCCCATGCCTCACATCCCCTTCCTTTCAACCCACCCATCTCTACCTTCTACACTCAACCCACGCCCCACCCTCTCTTCCTTCTTCAACTGGTACATCTAGACCCTTCCTCCATCTGTAGAAGCTTTACATGGAGCTAGCCGTTATCGAGTCCGAATTTTTGTTCTAAGCTTTTCCGTATTTTTTCTCGCCCCCTCGTCAGCCGATCTACACCCATACTTACTCCAAGCACAAAAATAGACATTGCTGTAAACAATGTCAGCATGAATTTACAGTGGGTGGTGAGGAAATAGATCAGGTTACACATTTTGAATATCTGGGCTCCAGAATCGACAAAAATGGTGACTGCTCGAAAGAATTCAGAAGAAGACTAGCTATGGCAATGCAGAGACTGAACAGCCTGAAGAAATTATGGCAAGGCACCAACAAAACGATAAAAGTAAAAGTCTTGAGAGCCTGTGTTTTTCCTGTGTCAGCTTATGGCTGTGAAGCATGGACGATTACCAAAACTTCTAGACAAAGAATCTAATCCTTCGAGTCAAAATGTTACAGAAAGATCCTCAGAATACCCTGGACAGAGAAAAGAACAAATGTAGACATTCGGCAAGAGTTGAGCATAGAGGAGAACTGGTTTATCAATTCCATTTTGGCTAGAAAATGCAAATACTTCGGTCACATCAAGAGACACAGCGGTCTCGAGAGGACGGTGATGGAAGGTATGGTGCCAGGCAAAAGAGGAAGGGGTAGACCAAGAAGACGGTGACACCAAGATATACAGGAGTGCCTGAGTATGACAGTGGCGGAAGCTGGTGTTTTGGCAAGGGAACGAGTTTCTTTCAGACAGACTGTGATGGGAGCGACGTTCTACAAAGGACATGTTACATGATGATGTAAACAATTCATTCCTCTCTATATACTCTACAACTAAAAAGAAAGACACAGTTATCTGTATAATTACACAAACCGAAAGTGTTTGTTATGGTGTGGTTTGGTTAAAGGTTTACCTTTCTTGGCTCAACTAGCAACGGCACGCGGCTTTCCACTCCAGCCCATAATCTTTTAGGTGATACTAGGACGTATTAACCAATGTGCGGGTGCGTGTACCTGTACCTGTACCTGTACCTGTATCTGTACCTGTACCTGTATCTGTACCTTTACCTGTATATGTATCTGTATCTGTATCTGTATCTGTACCTGTACCTGTATCTGTATCTGCATATGTACCTGTATCTGTATCTGTACCTGTACCTGTATCTGTACCTGTATCTGTACCTGTATCTGTACATGTATGTACCTACTAACTAGTGTTTCTGTGGCGCAAAACTGCTGCTGTTGATGATGGTCCTCTCGGTGATTCTTTCGCATTGTGAATATATTATCTTTTTTTCAGACCGCTGACCTACAATATTCGGTTCTTGATGTCAAATCTCAACATTCACCAATTTAGAGGGCGACTTTGGGTGAATGGGTACATATTACTATTTTGTACAAGACACTTTTTTGTATAAAAAAAAATTTAAATATATTTTTTTATTATTTTCTTTCAAATTCTAAAGTATTCATTTCCACATGTAAATCAAATCATTATAGTGTGAATAAAAATATAGAAATTAAAGCACTTTGAATAAAAATTTAATTAGATAATATGACAATTAAATGAAAATGACAAAATATATATTGATAGTTTTGTCCATCACAAGTGATGAAGACCACTCTCTTTGTTCAGCCGTGTGGACAGTCGTATCTCTTGCTGTGTCCGCTGAAATGGGTGACGCGCGGAGATTTGGATTAAAGTGAGGAAGAAACTGCGCCTTTTGTCAACCTCACTCACAGAGCCTAAGCTACCTTTTGCCAGTGGCAAGACATTCATCGAGACGACTGGGGATAGCATATGATGCAGATTTAGCCTCAGTGTTACCACCGAAGCCTTTCCGTAAACATGTAACCCGCAGGGTAGAAAGGTGGGAAGGCATCTAACGCAGTTTGTCGTGCCTTTTCGATAACCACAAGAGGTCGTATGGACAACACTCAGCGTGTGAGTGAGTCTGGCATCTCTCCCCAGCTGTATTCAGTTCATCATAGTAGCATCTAAATTTCCCACACTCCAAATTCGTGAAGGTGAACCGGCAGAACTAACCCGTGAGATACGACACAGGTATAACTAGTTTAAGCGTAGCGGCATTCAGCCGTCGTCCAGACCAGGATAAACGGATGGAAGAAATCACAAAAAAAGAACGAAATAACAAGTCCAGACGGAAAACAACTCCACGTATCCGTGAACACAAGTGTAAGTCGTCGACTAGTGTGAATTCCAGGCAAATTCGTGGTCTGGCGGCATCCATACTGATCCAAAACAGTAGAGAAATGTAGACTCGCAGCCAGTTACGGCGCCATCTTTGCCAGATATATAATTAATAAATAAACACATAAACTGAATCGAATTCCGCCATCTGTTTGAAGCCGTCAACCGAAAGTGTGACTTTTTTTAAAGAATCTATTCCACATAATCAAACCTACTAAGCCGCGACTGATTCTCAAGACGGTACTTATCTCATTGGTGTGAACATTCTCAAAATGTTTGTGTCCTGATAAACACGCAGACAAAGTAAGTGACGTATAATTAGCAGAGTGACACTACTTCCAACCGCTAATCCACTTGACTGTTTTAAGTATCTTGGCAGATGTGCAGCACGGTAGGTTACCATTACTTTCGGTACGTGAAGAAGTGATCGCACCAAGAAAAAATCCTGTGTCTGACAAACTGGACACATTGGGATTCGCAACTTGTGCGTTGGGATTGTGAAACTGACGTTACACTCCTAGGCCACCCTACGTCCACACAAGACACACCTAGGTAATTATGTAATGTATGTATGTATGTATGTATGTATGTATGCATGCATGCATGCGTGCGTGCGTGCGTGCGTGCGTGTATGTATGTATATAGGTTTGGGTGGGTTTAGGTGGAGTGTGTGGGTGCATATGTGTGTGTGTATACGTCTGTATGTTAGTATGTATGTATGTATGTATGATTGTAAGACACTCTATTCTAAAAACGATGAACATAAACGATTGACTCCCTCAAGTTTCAAAAGACTCCGTCGCCCCAGAGTACCTGCGTCTTCAGTTACCTTCAGTCAAATTGACCTATGCTATGCCAATGGCCCAAGGTAGCTCGGGACCAGATAGTGAGGTTGATGACCAGTTTTCTTTCCACTGTAATCCAAATTAATAGCTGTACATCGTTGTCGATGAGGACCGCCGACATCATCCTTGTCACAGATTTCCCTGTTTGATGTGAATGCGCATTTGGCTTAACAGGCCAATGCGGGCACGAAAACATCTGCTACATATCCGGCACACGAGGTTTGTAGAAGAGGATGGTGTTCCCGCTGCTCCGGATTTCCGGGTCTCGCGTCTGCTCTGGCTTTCACAACACGGTCGTCTTCGCCAGTAGCTACACCCGATTTGACTGCACTTCTCCAGTCAGATCTGCTTTGCGCAAGACATTCCCAGGTGTCGATGTCTATCTGGCAACTTTTTAGTGAGTCCTTCAGACCGTCTTTAAATCGTTTCTTTTGACGCCCTCTCTCGCGCCATTCCTCTCTCAGCTCGCCGTAGAGAAGCTTCTTTGGAAGCAGCTCGTCTGACATAAGGACGAGGTGTCCGGCCCATCCTAGTCGTGCTTTTTCTAGCAGTGCATGGATGCTGGGCATGTTAGCCGTCGAGAGAACCTCGATGTCAGTGACACGATCTTGCCATCGGATGTGGAATATTCGCCTCAGGCAACCTGTGTGGAAGTGCTTTAACCTCCGTGCATGTCCAGAGTATACATTCCAGCTTTCGCAAGCGTATAGTAGGGTTGGAATGATGGTTGCACGGTAGACTTTGAGTTTGGTCTTGACGCTGATGCCACCACGTGCCCAGTATATCGAGCGCATTCTACAAAAGGCTGTGCTGGCCCTTGCTATCCTGCTTGCCACCTCATCGTCTAGGCTGACAGATCTCGACAGCGTGCTGCCCAGATATGTGAATTTGTCTACGACATTCAGCGTCTTCCCGCTGTAGTCTCTGGTTTTGTGTACGGAATGCCTGGTGCTGGTTGGTACATGACTTCTGTGTTTTTGGCATTTATGATCAGGCCAAAATTGTTGCATGCGGCAGAGAACCGGTCCATTCCAACCTGCATGTTCAGTTCTGAGTTGCTCATTAGAGTGCAGTCGTCAGCAAATACAAGTTCCATGATTATGTTGCCAGCCACTTTGGTTTTGGCCTTCATTCTACTGGGATTGAGTAACTTGCCATCTGTGCGGTACTTTGTGGGTATTCCAAGCTCCGGTGATCTGAAGGCGTCTGTCATCGTCGCCGCGAACATCATGCTGAACAAGGTCGGGGCGAGTACACATTTTTGTTTTACTCCGTTTGATACTAGAAACGATTTAGAGATTGCTCCGCTGTCCAGTACACGAGCACACATGCCTTCGTTAAACTGTTTCACCCTAGTTATAAACTTGTTGGGGCAGCCAAACCTGGACATTATCATCCACAGCCCTTCTCTGTTTACTGTATCAAATGCCTTTGTCAAATCAATAAATGTAGTGTACAAGGCCTGATTTTGTTCCCGACACTTCTCTTGTATTTGGCGAGGGGCAAAAATGATGTCCACTGTTCCTCTTCCGGCTCTGAATCCACATTGGCTTTCTGGGAGGTGGTGGCTTAGTTCAAGGTGTTTGTTGAACCTGTTTAGCAGTAAGCGCGCTAGGATCTTGCCTGCTACGGAGAGTAGCGATATTCCACGATGATTGTCGCATTCCTGACGGTTGCCTTTTGTTTTGTACAGGTGAACGATTGAGGCGTCCTCTAGCTCCTGCGGAATTTTTCCTTCAGCCCACATGTGGCAGAAGAGTTCAGTAATCCTTCTGGTGAGGGATGGGCCAGCTGTCTTATATACCTCTGCTGGTATTTCATCCGCTCCTGCAGCTTTTCCTATACATAGTGAATTGATTGCCCTGTCGACTTCCTCATCGGTGATGACTTCATCCAACGCCAGGTTCAGTTCCACCTGCGGCATTCGCCGGATGGCCTCCTCATTTATGGACGATGGGTGATTTAGTATTTTGCAGAAGTGGTCTGCCCATCTCTCTAGAATCTGAACCTTATCTGTTAGCAGTGCCCCATCCGCACTGCGAACTGGAGTTTTACTAGAGGGCTGCTGGCCGTAGAGAGCTTTCAGTGCCTCGTAAAACCGTTTGGTGTCATGACGTTCGGCGAACATCTCAATTTCGTCAGCTCTTTTGCTGAGCCAGGAGTCTTACATCTCTCTAAGCCTGGTTTGGACAGTTTTGCGAGCAGTATTGAAGGCAGTTTTTTCTGCCGGAGATGGTGTGTCGCTCTGGTATTCCCTGTACACTTCATGTTTTGCATCGAGAAGGCCCTGTATTTCCAGATCGTTCTCATCAAACCAGTCCTTATGCTTGCGCGTGAGTGGGCCAATGTGTTTAACAGCTGTATCGTAGAGTGTGTTTCTCAATGATGCCCAGTTCTCTTCGATGTCGTTCTTTTCAAAACAAAGCTCAGATAGTCTGCCCTCAAGCTCTTCCTGGAAGCCTCCTCTCG
Source organism: Ariolimax columbianus (assembly GCA_036924085.1). Lineage (NCBI taxonomy): Eukaryota > Metazoa > Mollusca > Gastropoda > Stylommatophora > Arionidae > Ariolimax > Ariolimax columbianus. Next base: position 74,224,463 of record JAVGWX010000010.1, on the reverse strand, counting down.
TGGGTTCGTATTTTAGCTGAGAGACATTTAGCCTCCTCTATGGTTTCTTTCCCTGGAGCGCATTTTGGGCTGGATCTTGAAGTTTAGCTTGGCAATGACAAGTCGATGGTCGGTCTAACATTCTGCACCACACATGCTTTTCGTTACCATAGGATCCGTTTGATCCCTACGTCTGATGATAATGTAGTCAATGAGGTTCCAGTGGCGGGACCTTGGGTGCATCCATGTGGTTCTATTTCGGACCGGAAATCGGAAAGTTGTGTTTTTAATGAGTATTTCATTTGCGGCAAATGTCCTCAGAAGGAGCAGTCCGTTACTATTGCATTTTCCGATACCATGTCTGCCCATGCAACCCCCCCCCCCCCCACCAGGTTGTATGGTCTGTGCCAACCCTAGCGTTAAAATCACCGAGGATGATAAATTTGTCAGATTTGAGGACTGCAGCGATGAGCGCCTCAAGGTCCTCATAAAACTGATCTTTTGTTTCCTGAGGATTTGTCATCCAAATATATGGCAGGTTAGACTATCAAGAGAAACCCTTCTGATTATATTCTCACCTTCGCTAGAGATGAACTGCTAGCTACTATACACACACACACACACACACACACACACACCCACACACACACACCCACCCACCCACACACACACACCCACCCACCCACACACACACACACATACATACACACACACACATATATTTATACATATATATGTAAATACTATTTAAACGTGGCTCCTTTTCGTCGAGGTCACAATCGTCCTAACGGCGCTGTCTCTCAAGCCACGTGCATTTCCCCATATGTTGCTAATCCCTGGGAATCTATTTCTTCTACTCTGACCATCCCTTAAGAGTGTAATCAATCCTCGTATATTGTTCTACTGCAGTTCAAGGGCAAAGAAACAATAAATATGGCTGATCATCAGTTTATACTCTGACTTGTTGCCACGCCCTCAGTTCGGTAAAGATCGGGGGATTGTTGGATTGTCAAATCCAGCAATGAGAAATTACCCAGCCATTTTTGTTATAAGCTATTCGCTGAGTAATCTTAGACGATGAGCGATTGCTTGCGCTAACAGTGTGTCCTACGAATGTGTATGTGTATATATGTATGTGTACAAGTGTATATTTTTATAACTATGTATATTTGTTTATCTGCATGCGAGTGTCTGTATCTCGTCTATGTGTGTATGTATATATATATATGTTTCTGTAGATTTGACATGCGTGTGTTTGATGTAAATGTGTAAGTGTGTATGTATGTAAATTAGTATTTGTTATGTATATGTGTATTGTGTATGTTTATACTGAGAATATGATGGAGAGAGTTAAGGGATAGTGTGTGGGGTAGAGAGAACAAGAGAAAGATTCAGTGCCAGGTAGAATATGTGTGTATGTATATATAGATGAGTGAGTTTATGTGTGTGGGTGTGTGTGGGTGGGTGGGTGCGAGCGAGTGTGAGAACAGAGAGAGAGAGAGATAGAGAGAGAGGTTGTTATATATATAATATAAATGTTGTTATAGCCGGAGGTAAGGTTGAGGATGAACTCTCAACACCAACTAAATGCTCCCATGACGTGCGTCTCAAATAGCCTCTGACACCAAAGTCTAACTCTTGACCTTCGAGCGGCAGAACTGTTTTGACTAACAGAAGGGGCGGAAGTCGAGCCACTTGCGTCTTAAAACCAGTAGTTTCGGGTAGATGGTGCTCGAAAGCCTAGGAAGGCAGCTCATCTAGAAGAAGGAAAACTTTGATTTCAAACCATCTGAAGCCTTGCAAATAAGATACTGGAGTATTTACTAGAGTACTGGTTTTGTCAGATATGACTGTGCAACCTGTTTTCTGATAACTCTGAAAGTTGGTCAGCGTCTACCAAACCTGACAACCGACGATGTGCGAAGGAACACACGCAAGTGGATACAATGCCTTATCCTAGAGCCAGGAAGGGAAACCTCAGCTGAGTGTTGTTGCAGGGCCGACCAGGCCCTTAGCCTTGGTTGGTGTCTAGTCTAGGAGTGAATCCCCGACAGGCGAACAGATAGAGCATTGCTCTGCTGATCCGGCAGCTTCTGCAGCTTGCCTTGTTCCAAATGTATTGGTATCACCTTTCCCTTGGATCAAACAAGGCAGAGAGAGTTACCATACTGCATGGGCAACACATGGTCTCTATATTTCTGCCCGGGCTTTGTGCTAAAAGCATATATACTATCATCTGACAAGACAGAAAATGTCAATGGGGATGATGTGTGAAAACTACAGAAAAAGAGAAACAGTGTATGTGTGTATGTGTGTGTGTGTGTTAGTTAGTGTATGTGATAAGGAGTGAGTGTATGTCTGAAAACAAAGAGAATTTGTGTGAAACAGTGTGTGTGTGTGAAAGAGATATAGAGAAAGTGTGTGTTCGTGAAAGAGAGATAGTGTGTCTGTACGAAAGATAGAATAAAGAAACCGCGTGTGTGTGAGTGTATGCATGTCTGTATATGTGTCTGTGTGAGTGTCTGTGATCATGAATGTTAGAGTGTGTGTTTGTAAGTGTGTGCATGTGTGTGCGTGCGTGTGTGAACGAGTCTACATCAATGACCTGATTGCTGAACTACGGCAAGGAACAAAGATGGCGATGTACGCGAATGACTTGGTTGGATGACCTTCATATCTGCAACATCGACTGCAAATAGATATTAAGGCCTTAATCTCATGGGCGAACAGTTGCTATGTTATCAACAATACAAAAAAAAGCAGAACTTTTTTTTTTCATTCTATCCCCAAAACAAACAGTTAAAGTTATTCAAGATGAAGTGAGATATCCTGAGAAAAGATAAATAACCCCGACATCTTGTAGTTACATTTGATGATAGGTAAACATGGAGGCAACACTTCAATAAGACAGCCAAAAACGACAGGATGGAGTTAGCCATTCTAAGAAAGTTAAATGGAACCACATAGTGAGTAATGGCGCAGCAAATATAAGATCTAAAATGGTTGCTTCTTTCAACTTAGTGAGGGACATGAGACGCTTTTATTGGATTCCTTCCCATCGGACCTATATCTGATGATTACCCCAGCCGTAGAACCGGGGGTATAGTAAATTCTTCTTCTGCGTTCGTTTTCAATTTCCCCCGACCAATCCGTGAGCAGGGCTTTAGGAGTAGCATTATGTAGTCCGGAGATCGGAGTAAGTTATGTCGCCAGTTTACAGTTTGACTGCGAAATTTGCACCTTTCGGTCCGACACATCCGTCTTCCCTCTTCGATCCCTTCTCTTTAGCCAGTCTGCTCTGTTGCAGTCTGTTATCCAGGAACACCGCGTGGAGGTGTAGAAGGGTCTTGTCAGCTTTGGTTCGCAGGGCCTGAGGCAAGCAGTCAGCTATAGGTCGCTGTTCAATGTCTTGATCCTATGTATCGTCAAAGTAGAAAAGAATGGCAGAAAATACCACGTTAAAGAGTGTTAAGGCCCACACATAACCTTGTTTAGCTCCGTTCACGATCGACAAGGCTTCCTAGAGGCCTGATCATTCTGTGCCCGAGCTAGCATAACATCGTGAAACTGGCAGGACAACTGTGGTGAATTTGTCGAGACAGCCATGATTGTCCAGAGTATGTCTCTGTTGAAATGCCTTGATCAGGTCAACGAAAGTAGTATACAAATCACGATACTGTTCATGTCACTCCTGAATTTAACGTGTCCCAAATATAACGTTGACTGCCTCGCAACAAACTATGTAGCTGCAGTGACGCTCTGGGTGTAGGACCTGCTCAATGTGTCAATGAAGTGATAGAATAGGACTCGAGCCAGAACCCTGTCCGAAATTCATAGGAGGGAGATGTAACTGTAGTTGGGACAAGATTCTGCGTTACATCTCCAGTTACATTTGGATTGACTTGGCTTCGTTCGTTCTCAATCTCCCGCTACCGGATCAAGATTCGGAACAGCGCATGAGCTGCAGCGGTCAGCGACCCATAGCTATTGCTAGCGTCAGGGCCAGGGAACCAGAGCTGCCAAGACCCTTCTATACCTGCACGTGGTGATCCTGGATAATAGGCTACAACAGAGCAGACTGGCTAAGGAGAAAGGATCGAAGATGGAATGCTAATCCGGTACTAAATAAATGCTTGCTGAAGTTGGATGTGTTGGACCGAAAGGTGCAAATATCGCAGTCAAGCTGTAAACTACGACACAACGCATTCCGTTCTCTTGACTACATTCTGCTACGTAGGCCAGTGTCAGGGTTTGGTAGCGGGAGATTTAGAACGAACGAAGCCAAGCCAATCTCCCGCTACCAAACCCAGAAAAGGACTTAAATAGCAGAATGTAGTCCAGAGAACGGAATGCGTTGTGTCGTAGTTTACAGATCGAATGCGATATTTGCACCTCTCGGTCCAACACATCCGACTTCAGAAAGCATTTTTTGAGTACCGGGTTTACATTCCCTCTTCGATCCCTTCTCCTTAGACAGTCTGCTCTGTTGCAGCCTGTTTTCCAGGATCATCGCGTGGAGGTGTAGAAGGGTCTTGGCAGCTTGCAGTCAGCTATGGGTCGCTGGCCGCTACAGCTCATGCGCTGCCCAGCATCTTGATCCCATATTTGGATTGAATAGAGTAGTGATTCCCAACCGCCGGTCCTCGGACCGCGGTAGGCCCGCAGACATTTCCTGTCTGCCTGCGAAAACGGACACTGCTGCTAAGCCCCTTATCTATTTACTTCTAGAATTCTGGTTATTTTAAATGGCTGTAGAATTTTCATTTTATAATATTAGCTTTAACAACTAACATACAAAATACTATATAAATAATTAGGTTCTATTTCTCTCTGAGCGATTAGCGAAAAATTGTTACTATTTTCACAGGTCCATGAAGAATTTTTTTTCTATTTTCACAGGTCCGTGAACAGTTTTTCTTATTTTCGCTGGTCCGCGAACAGTTTTTCCTATTTACGAGGGTCCGCGAACAGTTTTTCCTATTCTCGCTAGTCCACGAACAGTTTTTCCTATTTTCGCTGGTCCACAAATCGTTTTTTCTATTTTCACTGGTCCGCGAACAGTTTTTACTGTTTTCACAGGTCCACGAAATATTTTTCCTATTTTCACTGGTCCACGAATAGTCTTTCATATTTGCATTGGTCCACGAATAGTTTTTTTTATTTTCACTGGTCTACGAACAGTTTTTCCTATTTTCACTGGTCCACGAAAAATTTTTCCTGTTTCTCCGATCCGCGAACAGTTGTTCCTGTTTTCACTGATTCAAGAACAGTTGTTCCTGTTTTCATTGGTCCGCGGACACATTTTCCTGTTTTCAACGGTCTGCGAGTGTAGAAAGGTTGGGAAACACTGAACTAGAGTGTCGAGAAGGGAGACTCAACTCAATACCTCTGCCACAGGAAAGACTCAACTCAATACCTCTGCCACAAGGCAGACTCAACTCAATACCTCTGCCACAAGGGAGACTCAACTCAATACCTCTGCCACAAGGCAGACTCAACTCAATACCTCTGCCACAAGGGAGACTCAACTCAATACCTCTGCCACAAGGGAGACTCAACTCAATACCCCTGCCACAAGGGAGACTCAACTCAATACCTCTGCCACAAGGGAGACCCAACTCAATACCTCTGCCACAAGGGAGACTCAACTCAATACCTCTGCCACAAGGGAGACCCAACTCAATACCTCTGCCACAAGGCAGACTCAACTCAATACCTCTGCCACAAGGGAGACTCAACTCAATACCTCTGCCACAAGGCAGACTCAACTCAATACCTCTGCCACAAGGGAGACTCAACTCAATACCTCTGCCACAAGGGAGACTCAACTCAATACCTCTGCCACAAGGCAGACTCAACTCAATACCTCTGCCACAAGGGAGACTCAACTCAATACCTCTACCACGAGAAAAGAATTCTCAATGACGAAGCTTCTCACGATCTCACTTAACACTAGGAAACGAGCCAAGATAAATTGCGCGTTATTGTACTGTTACCCTGCCAACCATATGTGTGTCATTCAAGACCTGGGTTGCTTTCTACGCCTGTATCATATTTGTTTACAAGTGCTGAAAGGTAAATCAGTTGATTCTCTTAGCTCAGTTGCCTCAAATACGTAAATGTCACAGGTAAAGCGTTGTTCAATAACTCAGCAGCCGAATCGTTCTACACATTTAAAGCAGTTTCAAAGTCGGCACTGCTGTCGGGGATGAAGTGTTTGAGACATCATTGTACTGTACTTGTTCTAGCATACTGTGGGGTGGTTTGGCCAGTTTTTTCTCGGCGCTTTTCAGTTACTGACTGTAGGTCAGGTACCAATTTACAGCTAGATGAACAGTGGCGTGTGGATAGTGGCTATCGAACCCTGTACCTTTGCCATATGAAGTGATTACCCTACTCTGCTACTAAGACACTCTTTTAGACACTGATTACGGTAAACACAGTGGTTTGGGTGATTGTTTTTGCAATAAAGGTCCCAGCGTCAATATTCCGTACCTGAGAAATAAATTAAGCAAGGTCAGAAAGCGAATTATAATTAAATGAAGTTGCTACCATCCCACTCTGGCGACTCGGGAAACGAGAAGCTTGTAAAAAGGGGAGAAGATAGTGAAAACGAAGCCATTGAAATCACATACTTTGAGACAATACACCACAGGATGAAACTCGAAGGCCTCTACATTTACTCGCATCACAATGCGAGTTTGGAAAAACCAGAAACTCACAATTAAAACCAAAGCCATGGTATTTTACAATGCAGTAAGCTGCTATACATACGATTGCGAAACTTGGACAAATTATGCCAAACAAGAGCACAGATTTAACGGCTTCCATCTACGTCGTCTGCGATTCATTCTTGGAATTACATGCAGGGACGGATGCAGAGGTGCAATCTAGCACCAGTTTCCCAAGCAAGTACACTTTCCTTAGGCAGCGAAGAACTTGGTTATGTTCGCCGCATGGAAGATGGCCAAAGATTTTTTTTTTTTTTAAATTTAAGCGGGGGCTTGGGTTTTTTCCCCATTTTAGCTCGGTCTCTCTCGGCAGATGTCGAGAGCATCGCACAAATCACGAACTCCGTAGCTCCAGCGATGAACCCAGGGATCTCTGGAAAAAATTGACATATTGGACCGACCGTCGCAGCTCGAAATCGAACTCCGACTGTCTGAACACAACGCAAACGGCTTGACAACTTCGCCACAGAGACCCCCAAAGATAAATTATATCCGACAGTTGGCGGATGGCAAAAGAACAGTTGACCAATCACAGTTGAAGTTCAAATATATGTGTAGCATGACATGAAGGCCCTGGAAATGAGTCTGACATCATGGGAAGACGAAGCTGCAGGCCAATCCAGGTGGAGATGTATCCTGAATGGCCAGCTCACGCTAGGTGAAGAGAAGCTCTTGCAACACAGAGAAGTGAAAAATACAATGTCGCAATAAGAAAGACCGAAAAAACAAGATAAGTATATATTATTTCTGTTTATCACTCCGTCATATAGTCAGTCAAGCTGAAAGGGGCTACTATGCTATGAGACAAATAGAGCTTTCCAGCCTGTAAAAGGAAAATATAATTTTTAACCAACAACTATCACAAATTTGGCCGGTAGGTACAGATAACAATTTCTTCCCCTCAGGACAGGACACGTCAGATTAACTAAACACACGAACAAGCTTCGACTGCCTGCATCTGTGCACGTCTGGACTTAACGAACAAACTGCTGAGCATGTGTTAGGGGACTGTCCCTTGTATGGCAAGCTAGGGAAGACAAGCAGACACAACGATCCAAACAAACTAAAAATAAACTGAGCACAGCTGAAGACAAAGTTTCAAACAACGGATGAGTTCATTACGTCAAAAATGCAATGGCAAGAAGATGACGTACAAGGGACTTGTAATAAGTCGTTACCCTGACTGTGAAGAAGTAGGAGGAGAAAGTTGAAATTTGGCATACATGTAACTCATTCAATTTGTACTGAACTTGAGAAGTATGAATTTCCCTCCTCGACGGGTTTACCCTGTATGGTGCATTGCACAACACACCTTATTGACCGGATCTGCTACTCTAACGGGTTGTCAGAACAATGGAGAAATCAGAGGCCAGAACTGTGATAAAATTCTTGATAATCATTGGCCAGGATAGGAAAATGACAATTGCAGAGATATCTAGGTCAGCAAAACTGAATGAAAGTACAGATTTTAGAATTTTACACAATAAACTGAACACGAGAAAAGTGTATGCCCGCTGGGTCCTGCGTCTGCTGACATGTGAACAGACACAAATGATGGTTGGCTGCTGTGGTCAGTTGCTCAAAATCTATCGATCGAAAAACATGTTGCCGGCCATGGTGATAGTAGATGAGACTTGCGTTCACCATTATGACCCAGAATCCAAAATGTCCAGCAGTGAAAAACCCCGGGTTCACCAACACATGTCAAACCAAGAGCACAGAAATCTGCAAGAAAAGTGATGCTGACTGTTTTTTGGGACGTCAAAGGTGTCATATTGAAAGATTACCTGCCTCATGTCAACACGGTTAATGGGAAATAATATGCAGATCTCCTTACCAAACTACAAACTAAGAAAGACTGTGACCAGAAAACGAGGGATAGCGGGCACTCAAATTCTGCCTTTGCTTCAAGACAACGCCCCCTCCCATAAAGCAAGGCTTGTGCTGCAAACAGTCAATGATTTGAATATTGACATTTTTCCACACCCACCATTTTCTCTGAATTTAGCTCCATCAGACTTTTTTCTTTTCCCAAAACTTAAAAAACAGCTGAAAGGAAATCCTTTTGACAGTGACGAAGATGTCATACTGGCTTGTGATAACTGGTTTAGTTCGAAAAATAGGTTACTTTATTCTGAAAGTATTTTCAAGATCATGCAGAGATGGCAGAAATATATAAATTCAGGTGGTGGCTACATTGAGAAGGAATAAGCACTGTGCCAAATTTAAACTCACTCCTTCTACTTCATGGTCAGAGTTAAGACTTTTAACAAGCCCCTTGTATCAACAGCTACACAAGTCACGTGACCAGAAGTAAACCTCAGGGTGAATCAAATCTGCGTCGTGTGCTGTCTCCAGTTGTCTCCACTACCGCGTCCTGCCTTAGAACCAAGGTAGCCTAGGACGCGAGAGTGATATTGATGATTTCGCAAATTAGCATCACTTAAATCTAATTAAAGCGCAAGTCACAGTGCCAGACCTTAGACGATTCGCAAAAAATGTATCTATAGCTTGCAGTGGGCAACTGAGATCATTATTGGGGTGTTAGGTCGCTCTCATAAGTGGAATGTGCAACATACTGATCAATACCCCATCTCATATTCATTATTTACCCATGGAAACTGGCTGTATTGCAGCATCATGACGAATGCGATGGGGATCGTAACTATTAACCCTGTCGGGATGAACTACTAAGAAGCCTTCCATTGCACTACAGACAGAAACCCCGCTTTATTCACTCCACGCTTTCATGTGAGGAATGCCACGACAACCTGTTACCATGGAATATTGAGTGAGAGTGAAGACTAGCTTTTTTTACAACTATTTGTTGTTTTCCTCAAGGGCATCCTAGGACCCCTTAATGAGGAGGAACGAATATGCCCACTTGACCCACATAAAGACGGTTGTGAATTAGAGTAGCAACATCATCACGGCAATGAAATTGCTATGAAAACCATCGTTGTAAGTTCACACAGTGTGTCTTGGCTGAGTACTTTTTGTCAGAAGATGTGTGCAGTGATCAAACGCTTCTTCATTAATAGCAAAATAGAGAAGAAGAAAATTAGACGGCGGTGAGACGTGGTAGCGAACCAGATCCCTTTGTCGAGAGATACAACGTTTCAATCTGTGTATCACTCTATGTGTCTAAATCTCCCCATATATTTATAATCGTTGTGAATCATTTATCATTTGAGGATCATCCTAAAAAAAGTACCGCTGTAAGAGTCTTAGTCTTAGTCTTAGTCGACCTGCACTTCAACAGGGGTATAAGTCCATGTGCAGGTCCCATCTCTTATGTGAGCTTGATGTAGCCAAGAGGAGGATTTCCTGCTTAGCGGGCTAGGCTCAAGCAGCTTATTACTCCCCTATAGAGGGTGGTTAACCGATGTGCGAGTCCATCTTAATTGACTCAAACACTGGAACAAAATAGAACCGCAGCCTGTTGCTATATTCCCCTTAACAAACCACCTAACCATGGCCGGTGTTTTGTCATGTCACACAGTTAGTCGCCTCTTACGCTGTAAGAGTACACAGTCATTTTGCACAGACTTCCAGCAAGTAGCAGTCCACAATATATGCTGCTTGGAAACGCGAGGATCGGAAATTACAAAAATATAAGAATCTGTTATATTATTTACATTATTTGTCTTTGTTTTTGTTGAATTAGACCCAACAGCAAGTGTTAGATCATCATTCTTGTTTCAAGTGAGGCGTATGACCAGCTCAGCAGAGCTCAACACGTAGTCAATTTAACTTCCCATATCGTCCTTATATTGGTTTAGAAGACTCTGCAGAGTCTGTATACAACCAGTTTTTCTCTTTGTCTTTCCCGTAACCGCAAGAGTTTGTAGGGGCATAAGTCTCTGAATTTGTGTCTTGAGCATCCTACTAATCGGACAGAGGATGTGTTTTAGTCCATTATTGTCCCGGTTATAAATTTCACAGCTAAACCAAAAATTACACTATCTGCAAATAGGGAGAAGGACGTCAATCTCCTAAAGTTCAGACACGTGCACTAGACCGCCGAAATACGACAAAGGGTAATCGAAATACTATTACATTTAGCCGATGATCAAGCCAGAATAGTCAGAGAGAAAAAACAACACAAAATGTTCAAATTAACTAATCTAAATGAAAAACATCAACACGTTCCCATGGACACAAGTGTAAACGGGTCGACTAGCGTGAATTCCTGTCAAATCAACCATAATGGACTAAAACAACCGCAAAATTAGCCCCGCGGTCTGTTATGTGCCATCTTTAGGTTCCGCACAGGCCGCATCAGACTGGGGCATCATCTAATCAACAAGGTAAGGATGAGGCATAAGAAATAATGTGTTTGTCAAACTAATAAAATGACTGCTGGACGTTTGTTACAAAGGTGTCCAACATACAAGGGAGTGCACATGACAATCACAACATGAAGATGATCTCCCCTTTTGCTGTAAAGTGTGATGGCTAAGTAAGGGGAAGAGCCTGAAGCCATTTTATGATTTGAAAGGTATCACGGACATCAAAGAAATATCTAGGTGGGAGTTCAACAACAAAAACAGTATGTGTGATTTGATATGTGTATAGAAGCTTGCAATTCGTCTTGTTGAACTGAATGCTAAATGACAAACCCAAGAACAGTTGGTCCAAGTAAAATGAAAGGGGATGGCGTGGCCTAGTGGTTAAGTAGCATGGCTCACAACCGGAAGGTGCTGGGTTCGATCCCCATCACAGCACCGGCCGTTACCCTGGGGAAGCAAACCCTTAGAAAATGCAGGAGGAAGCAGACCCTTACATAAATGCATGCTGAAGTCGGATGCACTGGGCCAACAGGCGCAAAATAAAACCCACAGTGCAACGCACACCGTCTTGGGGATTAGAGAAATAAGGCGAACGCAAAAAAAAAAACAACAATAAACAAAAAATTGTAAAATGAACACATTATGTGATAACGGATTAACACCGCATCTGGTAAAGACAAATAAAGATTGGAATTATTTATCATTTTCCTATACTTCTGTTCTGTTTATAAGAATCGACTTATCGGTTAAGAATCGGCTAACCACTGTCCAAGTAACTAGTTGTATACCGACTCTTCTAAAGTTAAAGTTGTTGCCCATCGGGAAGCGATGATGGCCACATCAGACGGTTTTGTCTTAATAATGTGATGTGCTCTGTATGAGGATTATAGTGAGGATCTGTATGAGGATTATAGTGAGGCTCTGTATGAGGATTATAGTGAGGCTCTGTATGAGGATTATAGTGAGGCTCTGTATGAGGATTATAGTGAGGCTCTGTATGAGGATTATAGTGAGGCTCTGTATGAGGATTATAGTGCGCGAGGAAAAAGGTTATGACCATCAACCTCACTCTCTTGTCCCAAGTTACTTTGGATCAGTGGCAAGACTATTGGCCGAGACGACTGGAGGTAACTCATGATGCAGGCACTATGATCTTAACTCCCGTGAGACTAAGGGTCGCTTGAAACGTGCGGGGTTCGATCGCCCACCGTTTGCGTTAACTTAACTTAACTTAACTTAACGTCTTTATACAGGTTTAAAAGACTCTGCAGAGTCTGTATACAACCAGCTTCATTTACATCAACTTGTTCTAAAAGCTATGCGCATCCAATTTATTATTAAATGGATTAACTATCCCTGCCTCGACTATCTCTCGCGGCAATGCATTCCAAGCATTCACCACGCTCTGACTAGAAAAATATTTCCTAATATCTAATCTGGACGTTCATCACTCTCAGAGACGAGCGCCTTAACCTCGACTACAGCGACCCCCAAGAGTCTTATAAACCAGTATAAAGACCTTAAGTTAATTTAATTGAATTCCTAGATATTTCAGGGCTGAAGACAAAAATCAGAGTTGTTTCACTAAAATGACCTAAATAAGAAAAGCATAAGTACGAGACGTGTTCAAATGAAACCGGACCAAACTGCAACAAGTGAACATACTCACGATGCACATAATGACGTCATTTTGAAGTGTAAACAACACATACCAACCGTGCAGTTTGCAAGATTTCATTTTTGTCACCATACACTGCCTGCGTTCTGCGATAAATGTCATTTGGTCGACATCCTTTAGCTGTTAGAAACCGAATCACGGCTCGCTGATCAACTCTGAACGGATTTTGTATCACACACGTCATGCTTTCAATAGTCTGCTGGGGAAACAATGAGTCGGAAGATAATGGGCGGCAAACTTGATGGTTGGTATATGCTGTTTACACAAGAAGTTACGTCATTGTGCGCATCGTACGTGTGTCCATGGGTTGCAGTTTGGTCCGGTTTCATTTGAACAAGCCTCGTATTATTAGAAAGAAGTGGGACTATGAAGTTCTCGTTAAATCTAACATCTCAACGATATCATCGGATTAGTGTCCAGAAAACATTTCACTTGAGCAACTTTGTTTCCTCGAACAGAGATTGCTGGCCTTTAAGCAAGCCCCTCTTTGGCAGGATTTTCGCTACCACTATAATGTTTGCGCTGACAGCAAAGAACATCCTGCTCTTTTCATATTCAACTGCTGCAAGTCTGCAACCAACCAGATTCTAGTGTGACCTACGAAGAGTCCAAAAGGCTTATTAGGGCCAGATACATGGCCAAATGGGAAACAGAACACACTGGCTACACAAAAAATGATGCCTACTACCATCTGAACAGAAGAGAGCAGGTCGTGGTCTTCAGACTCCGCACAGGCCACAACAGACTGAGGTACCATCTATTCAATAAATTGAAGTTAGGTGGCACTGACGAATGCTCGTGTGGCACAGGCAAAATGACCGCTGAACATCTGTTGCAAAATTGCTCGACGTACGAGGACCGGAGAAAGCACATGTGGCCATCACCAGTGGCAACACTAGACAATCTCTATGGCAGTGTCGACAGCCTTAGGATGACAGCTGCTTTCTTCGAACAAATTCGAACAAATTCGTCTAACAGCGTACGAAGAAGAAGAAGAAGATATTCAACTGCCAATGTTTAATTGACATGCACACGAGACCTCAGAGTTTGTCGTTCGTCTCCCGTAGGATTAGGCGCCGGTCTCACCTCCTTTGAGACCAGGAAAATCTTTAAACTTGCGGGATTCGAATGCCAACCATTTCTCGTTTTCGTGTGTTCGTTTCATGAGAGAAAGAGGGCCTTACTCTCAGTGATATATACCTCCTAGCTTTATCTTGTGCATAGTGAGTTTGCCAGTTCTATGCACAACCCACCTCAGTCGTCATTCTAGAAATAATGTTGTACCTTGTCTGTTTGTCTCTGGAACTTGTTCCTGGTAGAGTTGTTAGTTAAGTTGTTTTTAAAAGCAGCTCTTTGTTGCAGAGACTTGGTTACTGCGCCGTTACACAAACCCTTGACCTCGGAAATGAAACATTCTATTAATAAATTCCGGCGACCCAATTTCGTCTCGACCTGGACGTATGGTTTTGTGGTGGAGGATGGGGTGTGCTAATGTGTGAGATGGGAGGAGGAAAACTGGGGAGGGGGGGGGGGAGTGAAAATTGCGAGAAGGTTGTGGTTGTCTTATAGAGAGAGCGAGAGAAAGAGAGTGAGAGAGAGAGTGAGAGAGAGATTGGTGTGGAAGGGGTTGTGTGTCTGATAGAGAGTATCATATGTATGTGCTTGGAACTGTCAGTCTGTATGAGGTAGTGCTGAGGTAATGTCACGTCACGTGTGTCTCATGTGTATGTGTGTGAGTGGTATGCGGGCGTGAATATGTGTGTGTGTGTGTGCGAGTGTGTATGTGTGTGTGTGTGTGTGCGAGTGCGTGTGTGTGTGTGTGTGTGTGCGAGTGTGTGTGTGTGTGTGTGTGCGAGTGTGTGTGTGGGTGGGTGGGGGTGGGTGGGTCGGCGCGAGCAGAGCAATTTATGAGAAATAAATTTACGTCCCAGACATCAACACATAAACTGCTCTTCGATCTTCATCGATCTGTCGAACACTGGGATTCGAACACTGGCCTTCCATGTGACGGCTGTGTCTTGTTACTAAGAAAGATATTCATTAGGAAGAGGTTAACTTGTCGCCTGGAGGTTCGTGGCTCCAATAATTTCAAACACCGATGTGAATAAGTAACACAATGAAATGACTGGACAGTTTGGACAGAGATATACTCTGGAAACTATTGAGGCACTATGGAATTCCACAAAAAAACACAAAAATAATTAGACAGACGTATGAAAGTATGCAATGTAGAGTTATACACGAGGGACACCTCACAGTGATTCAAAATTGAATCAGGGGTACCGACAGGGTTGCCTACTATCGCCTTTCCTGTTCAACCTAGCAGTGGACTGGATTATTAAAGTACCAACAAATGAGAGAAATGGAATCCTTTGAACTGAATAAACAGTTTGAGGACCTGGATTTTGTGGATATAGTCCTTCTGTCCCCCAACCAAAGTCAAAGGAAACTGGATAGACTGGATTATTTCTCTAAACACGTCAGTTTGAAGATCCATGAGGAAGAGACAAAAATAATTTGGGTCAATGCAGCAAACACAGAACCAATCAGTCTGAGGGGAATGGCACTAGAAGAGGTAGAGGTATTTACATACCTAGGAAGTATCATCAACAAGGAAGGAGGGACAGACAAGGGTATAACAACAAGAATACAAAAAGCAAGAGTTTCATTCGGAATGTTGAAACTTATATGGAACTCCAAGGAAATAAGAAAGAAGACAAAAATAAGGATTTTCAATTCAAATGTGAAGTCCCGCTGTGTGGAACGGAAACCTGGAGGATAACCAAAGGCAATGACAGGAGACTGCGTGGGTTTGTTGTCAACACATGCCTGAGAAAGATTATTGGAATAACTGGTTCGACAAAGTTACAAACGACAGACTGCGGGAGAGACCATGGCCAAGGTAAATTGGAATAGGAAATCTTAGGCAGAAAATGGAGATGGATTGATCATACAGTAAGAAAGCTCCAGGCCAGTATAACCAGGCAATCCCTGTCATGGAACCCCCAGGGAAAGAGAGGCATAGGCAGACCAAGGAATACATGGAGACGAGATCTGGAGGCGGATGTAAAGAAAACAGGAAAAAACTGGAAGTGGGAAAGACTGCAAGAATAGAGTTATTTGGCGAGGGTTGGTTGATGGCCTACGTACCGCTGGGTGATAGAAGGCTTGGCGAGGGTTGGTTGATGGCCTACGTACCCCTGGGTGATAGAAGGCTTGGCGAGGGTTGGTTGATGGCCTATGCACCCCTGGGTGATAGAAGGCTTGGCAGGGTTGGTTGATGGTCTATGCACCCCTGGGTGATAGAAGGCTTGGCAGGGTTGGTTGATGGCCTATGCACTCCTGGGTGAGGGAATGCGAAAGAGAGCTCTAAAATCCAGACCATAACTGGAACTTTTAAAAAACAACAAATTGTGTATGCGTTCGCCTTATTTCTCTATTCCCCAAGGCGGTGTGCGTTGCACTGCGGTTTTGATTTTGCGGCTGCAGGTAAAGTGCATCCGACTTCGGCATGCATTGTATGTAAGTGTCTGCTTCCTCTTGTATTTTCTAAGGGTTTGCTTCCCCTGGGTTACGGCCGGTGCTGTGATGGGGATCGAACCCAGCACTTTCGAGTTGTGACCCTGGTCAAGTAACCACTAGCCCACGACGTCCCCAGTTGCTGGAACTAAGACAGAACGTTCTTGGATGCTACATGGAAACAGTACTCACATATGGCAATGCATCATGGACAATAAACAAGCAAGCGCAGATATGTTTCAAGCAACAGAGATGTAGATTTACGGTAGAATGCTGCGGATCTCGTGGACTGCAAGAAAGATTAATGTTACAGTACTCGAAGAGGTACAGACACAAAGAGAACTCATCGCAAAGATCAGAATAAGGCAGTCATCTTTTTGTGGGCATGTTATTAGAAGAGGAGGCTTGAAGCACGTTGAGGATTCGGGAAAAATAGCAGGAAAGTGAGACAGAGGAAGGAAAAGAGAGAAGATATTGGACAGCCTCAGAGAATGGCACGGGCGACAATCTACAACAGAATTGGTTAAATGACACACGTGATTGAAGCGGATCGAGGTAAATGGTCGCCAACGCCAACCGGAAGGGCACCTGATGATGAATCACAAAACACAAAAGAAGACAAAAAGTATAAAAAAGGCTTGTATCTATTGTTGTTTGCAAATGCCCACAATGAGTGGCGGGTTGCAGTAGCTTTCCTCACATACCGAGCGTGCTGATGAAGGTGGACCTGGATCTTCCAGTCGGTTGTGCTATGCTTGGCTTCATCTGCATGTCACTCACTACTACAGGGATCACATCGATCCCTCACCGCGTTAGCCAGGCTGCCACGAAAACAGCCCAAATCCAGGGATGGCTACTAGGAAGCCAAGGTGAGGGTATATTTTGAGTGACCCTTACTAACATGTCTGATCAGTATATTTTGCCTGACCCTAACATGTCTGATCAGTATATTTTGTCTGACCATGTCTAACATGTCTGATCAGTATATTTTGCCTACCCTAACATGTCTGATCAGTATATTTTGCCTGACCCTAACATGTCTGATCAGTATATTTTGCCTGACCCTGTAGCAGATCCCACTGTTTGCCTTGGCCGTTAGTCTAACTTAGACATTCTCACACTCATCCACATCATCATGACCATACTCAGTAAATGACATATCAAACAGCAGGTGGCATATTTATTATATCATACTCATATCATAGAATGAGTAGAGAAATTACAAACACAATATAATACATATCTTAACTAAACATTCTACTAAAACGGGAATTGTAAGCATTAGCTATTGATGGAATTCCCAACTATCTAAAAACCCAGTTCTATTGCCTTGCAATTACATCACACAAACATCGCCTTAACTGCATCTTCAACACACCTTATCAAATACTCTTCCTCACTGAAATCCCCTCAGGCGGGCGATCTCGACATAACTCGTTCACAATGTGTCCTTGCTTAAAAACACACTTTCAGATTATCTATTAATGCAAAACTCACACACCTATTTGAGCGATCCTGTTCTATCACTAAACATTCGTCCAACCGTCTATCAATCGCTCCTCTATCTAAAGTCGATGAGTTAAACATACTATCTACATTCAGTCTCTCTCTCACTCTCCTCCATACAGCCTCTCTCTCTCCAGCCTCTCCATCTCTCCTCCAGCCTCTCTAGCTAAACGTTGTCTCGAGTTATATATCCTCAAGCAAGGCCAGATCTTGACCAATCGATCTCAGGTATGGTCATCTTCAATCCCAAATGGAACGAAACACTTTGTACACCTGTCACTCATTCTCTCGCAGCAAGCCCCGCTGCCAATTTCGTCTGTCAATCAATCTCCCCCTACCAAAATAGGAAGGCCAGTGGTCAGTTTCTACCTGTCCACATTCCTTAACCCAACTCTGTTCTCCTTTGCTGAGACGGTGAGTGACCTTGACATGCATTCAGGTAGCTTTAAGCTTTAACATGTTCAGGCATCCTAAACTCCCCTTGCTCCGGCGGGAACTGTTACAACCCTAACATGTCTGATCAGTACATTTTGCATGACCCTGTCTAATATGTCTGATGAGTATATTTTGCCTGACCTTAACATGTCTGATCAATATATTTTGCCTGACCCTAACATGTCTGATAAGTATATTTTGCCTGACCCTAACATGTCTGATAAGTATATTTTGCCTGACCCTGTCTAACATGTCTGATCAGTATATTTTGCCTGACCCTGTCTAACATGTCTGATAAGTATATTTTGCCTGACCCTGTCTAACATGTCTGATCAGTATATTTTGCCTGACCCTAACATGTCTGATAAGTATATTTTGCCTGACCCTGTCTAACATGTCTGATCAGTATATTTTGCCTACCCTAACATGTCTGATCAGGTATATTTTGCCTGATCCTGTCTAATATGTCTGATGAATATATTTTGCCCGACCTTAACATGTCTGATCAGTATATTTTGCCTGACCAGACTTCAGTCTTCCTCCCCAAGCATGTATCTAACAACGTAGTTTAAAACCAAAATATTTACTTGTTATGCTATTGCGTCGCAGCCAACCCTACCTCTGAAACAAGGGCGGACCAGTGTTCACTACCTTCTCCCGGTGACCTCTTCGGCTTAGTTGAACCATCCAGCGGAGAGATAATCGCCAGGTCCATTTAAATGTCCAGTGGTTACACACAGATAGCTATTTCCTTACATACATTTCTGCTCTTGGAGAATAAGATATGTTTGTTTGCGAGCAGTGTGTGTGTGTCTAGTATAGTAATGTAAGTGACAGAGATGAACTTTGGGGAGAGGATGGTCCCCATTTATTACAATATAAAAGAGGGTTCTTTGTGTAATAAGTATCATTTTCCTTTTGCCGGTATGGTAAAACATGTCGTTTATTTAGACATGGGGACCCCATTAGTAGACTAGGGATTTGAATGAACCCATCTGGCAGTTTGGTGAAATAAATGGACCTCACTGCTAGTTTGGTACAACAGATAGACCCCTCTTGTAGTTTGATTTAGGGACACCTTTAGTGATTTGGTAAAAAATGTTGACCCCTTTAGCAGTCTAAGGATATGCTTGAACCCATCTGGGTAGTCTGGGGCAATATAGGGATCTCTTCAGTAGGCTGGTGCAATATATGGATCTCTTTAGCAAGCTGGTGCAATATATGGATCTCTTAAGTAGTATATAATAACCAATAAACTCTCTATCCCCGACATTTACAGGCAGGTTTTGCATTAATTTCAAATAGTAGGTGTCAGAGTGGGCGTCTGGTTAGTGTGGTGATAGAGCGTTACTATTACAACAATATCAGTAGCAACAATAACAACTACAACAATATTAAATACAATAACAACAATAAACAATGAAACAACAACTGCAGTAACAATAACAAAACTTAAACAACAACAAACAAAAGAAACAATAACATCAGCAACAACACAGTAGAAGTGACAGCGACAACAATAACATCAATGAAGTAATCAATGAAACAATCAAGGAATCAATGAATGAATCAATCAATGAAGCAATCAATGAATCATTGAATGAATCAATCAATGAATCAATCAAAAAATCAATCAATAGAGCAATCAATGAATCAATCAAGGAATCAATGAATGAATCAATCAATGAAGCAATCAATGAATCATTGAATGAATCAATCAATGAATCAATCAAAAAATCAATCAATAGAGCAATCAATGAATCAATCAATGAAGCAATCAATGAATCAATCAATGAAGCAATCAATGAATCAATCAATGAATCAATCAAAGAATTAATCAATGAAGCAATCAATGAATCAATCAATGAAGCAATCACAACTTGTTCAGCTCCTTGCGGAGCAAAAGTCTTCAAGAAACACGTGTCAGATGATCAAATGTTGACCCCCCGTCTTCCGTCCCCTACACCCCCTCCCCCAACCATAACCCCCCTCCCTTTCCCCACATACTGTTACAGTTTGAATGGCTTAACGTTTCTCTAGGGAAGGGTAGCCACCACCCCCCCCCCCCATACTGTTACAGTTTGTATGGCTTAACGTTTCTCCAGGAGAGGGTAGCCAACCTCCCCCCTCCCATACTATTACAGCTTGTATGGCTTAACGTTTCTCCAGGAGAGAGTAGCCAGCTTATCCCCACCCCATACTGTTACAGTTTGTATGGCTTACCGTTTCTCAAGGAGAAGGTAGCCAGCCTCTTCCTCTCCTCCCCCCCCCACATACTGTTATAGTTTGTATGGCTTAACGTTTCTCCAGGAGAGGGTAGCCATCCCCCCCCCCCAATACTGTTACAGTTTATATGGCTTAACGTTTCTCCAGGAGACGATAGCCATCCCCCTACCCATACTGTTACAGTTTGTATGGTTTAACGTCTCTCCAGGAGAAGATAGCCAGCCTCTCCCCTTCCCATACTGTTACAGTTTGTATGGCTTAACGTTTCTCCAGAAGAGGGTAGCCATCCTCATGCCCCCCCCCTCCTTCCTTTTAATCGCCACTATCAACATGCTTGGTGGGTTACGGTGTTACTATTATTGAATCCTCTATCAGATCCCGGTAATACTCTTGTGGATGACACTTTATGTCACGTGAAATACGAATGTGCCTAATAAGGAGGATTGTTGAGCTGATAAATGTAAAAATATTTTATATAATAGAGACAAATAAACACGACAGATATTTGCTAAAACATGACTGATATCAGCACTTGAAAGATGCACAACAATTGAGAAACTCTGAAATTGTTTGGAAAGAAGCTGTTAAAAATAGCAACATCGTCTAACAATAGAAACGATAGCAGCGACTATAAACACTTGCATTCAAATTGGGCGACATTTTGAGAACGAATTTAGTTGCTCGGCTAATTACGGACATATCTTTAAAATTGGAAGCATTTTATTTGTTTAATTTTTTTTTTATTTCGGTTATATTGGAGATAATAATATATTTCATTTCTTTCTGTACGATACTGCAGGGCGTCGTATCTTGTTGTTTTACTACTATGGCTGTTTTTAATTATGTACTTTTCTATGTTTTGTTCTCTCTTCAATGATCCAAATAGAACATTTGACACTGACCTGGATAAAATTGAGGAACCAGTCTAGAGCTTCACATGAGAATTAACAAAGTTGATGTGTATTCAAATGTGTTTGTCCTGTATGAAATCCGATAGTATTTAATGTGAGTAAAAAGAGTAGGACATTCAACAGAAGCATATAATCGGTGCTTTTGTATTTCATCTTCTTTGCTTTTTGCATGTTGGGATGCATAGATCATCAACCAATCCTTTCATTTCACCCTTATCACATTAGAGCACATAGACAATCAACCAATCCTCTCACTTCACCCGTATGCCCTTGGGTTGCAAAGACCATTAGCCAACCATCTCACTTCACCTTTATGACGAGGTACCGAAAAAAGCCAGCTGAAATCGGAGATGTTTGACAGAAAGGTGCAGATATCGCAATATCACTGCAAACTACGATACAACTTCACATCGTCCGTATCAGAACGAAAATCGAAGAAGAATACTTTTTGTACCCTCTATATGTTCTATAAAACTATTAATCACATTTGTGGATGATTTATTGTCTGTTTTAATAGCTTCAGCTGGTATCCAATCATGCCATTAGCTTTCCCATTATTTAGAGGGATAATTGCTTTCTTGATCTCTTCTTGGCTTATCACATCTAATCTCGATCCCCTTCTTCAACTCCAGATATACACCACACACGCACACACCTACATACACTAACACGCATTCACAATCAGCCTTGACTATCACTGACCACCGTCTCGTTGTGACGTAGTCCTCTGTGTCACGTGCATCTCACGTGCAAGGACTACGGCTGCTGCTGCACACAGCCAACATAGCTCACACTGCGTGACTTTCCCTGACGTCTGCTAGATCGAACTGTAAATTAACAACAGGACAAATTGGTTGAAAACACGACAATCACAATGACAAACGACACTTTCTTGCACTTTTACTTCGGGATTAATAGCTGATGTCAAATTAGGATTTCCGAAACTTTCCGGTTTCGCTTTCTGTTAATTCATCGATGAGTAACGAGTAGATAGCTTCCACGAAGAGGTATCATCTCTTTCTTATGCTTTCATTCGTAATCTCCATCTACCAAGCCATTAACTGGGCTTTGCAAGCAGCAGGATATAGTCCGGAGAATGGAATGCGTTGTGTCGATAGTTTACAGCTTGACTGCAATAGTTGCACCCTTATGTCCGACACATTCGTCTTCGACAGGAAATAGGATCTTCTTTTACAGTGGACTTTACACTTAAGGATATAGTGGTACACCTATAGATATAATTACAACGTGGAGAGATTTAGAGAAACACAATTGCATACAGTCTTTGAGATCAAGTTGGGTCAGGTCGTAATAAGGTGTTATGGTAGATCTATCTATCTATCTATCTATCTATCCATCCATCCATCCATCCATCTGTCCGTCCGTCCGTCCGTCCGCGTTATGTTATGTTATGTTATGTTATGCCTGTCTGTCTGTCTGTCTGTGTCTTCCTGTTCGTTTGGCTATCTACCTGTCTGCCTGTCTATCTACAAATCTGTCTGTCTAACGATCTATCCCCGTGTCTGCCCATCTACCAGGCTTGTTCACGCCCAATACATCGCATCACCTTATCATTCATATATTTCAATGGGCAAACATTGTGGCAGGAACATCTGTGTCCTGGCTCACCCTGGATCTATTGTGTGCCTCGTTATTGACTTACCCAGGCCAAGACTCGCACGTGTACGTGCATGCTTTAAGTTGTGAACTGAGCTAACCAATAAATTATCTATCCCAGTCAGTTACCAACATTTGCGTGCAGCTTTTCCATTAATTTCAAGAAGTAGGTGGCAGAGTGGGCGTCTGATTAGTGTTGTGATTGTGTACTGCCATTTCACGATATAGGTACGGAGTTCAACTCCCGCTACCTGCACGCACAAGTCGACCCAGCTGCAAATGTATTAATTTGTGAATTGGTACACAACCTTTCGATTATGAAAGGAAATGCAGAAAGGAAAGTAACTGGCTACTACCCTCATGCAAGCTGTGAATTAGTACAATAAAGTATCTAACACTTCATCCCTGGTCTACTTTTCTCTAGTGTTTGAGTCTATTAAGATGAGCCTGCACATCGATTTACCACCCTCCGTAAGCGAATGTCCAAACCTAGTTAAGTATTAAGCTGCTCGAGCCTAGCCTGCTAAGCAGGAAATCCTTTCCCGGCTACATCCAGCTCATACCAGAGTTGTGACCTGCACAGGGGTATCTGCCACTGTAGAAGTACAAGTCGACTAAGAATCTCAGTTAGCTTTTAAATTTAAATATGACCGCATTAAAAAAACAAACGTGAATTAGATGCACTTCAAATGTCCCTTAAAAAAACAAACGTGAATTAGATGCACTTCAAATGTCCATTAAAAAAACAAACGTGAATTAGATGCACTTCAAATGTCCATTAAAAAAACAAACGTGAATTAGATGCACTTCAAATGTCCATTAAAAAAACAAACGTGAATTAGATGCACTTCAAATGTCCATTTAAAAAAAATATATAACTCGTGCGATAGTGGCGGCAGACAGTCGGGGAAGTTAAGGTACATTCTAGAGCTAAAACTAAATCATGAACATAGCAAATGCCAGAATAGCTCTTATAGCTTACTACTGTTTTATCTGTGGCCTTTAGTCGGGAAGGATTATTTCATTGAATTTTATTTTACTATTTAGTAACTACATTTAAAGATAAAAATAAAGATAAAAAGAGACGTACACAAACTTTTAATTAAAATAAAAGAATTTGTTCTGCAAAATATGGCTTCATTCAAAAGGCAGCACTTAATGACCACTTGGCCGCTAGCAGTCTTAAGACTGCAGGTTCTCCACCCATCGTTTGGTATCTTAAGTATTGATAAATGTTATCGTCGATTCAGTTGATGAATCTCTTTTGTTATTTATTTTAACTTAACTTAGTATTTATACTGGTTTATAAGACTCTACAAAGTCTGTATACAACCAGTTTCTTGGATGGTGGTTTAACAGATTTGCGAGTCCATCTTAATAGACTCAAACACTAGAGCTAAGTAGACCCGCAGCCATTTAGGCGCCATCTATAGCTGTTTTTAACAAACCCCCTGGGGAAAGGTACAAATAACTTTTGGGTTTGATTTTTATCTACAATTTTTATTTTTTTCCGTACAGAGTCCGTTAAGCCTACTCTTTTCGATTTCCAACTGCCAAGGGATTTTTAATGTGCTCGACACTGAACACGGGAGTTCGATCTCACTACTCGAGATCGGTGAAATTTTTACCAGAAGATCTACGTGAAAAAAATCAGTCTTCACCGTGATTCGAACCCGCGACCGTGGGCACCCAAGGTGAATACATTACCTTGAGACCACTTAGCCCCATTCCGGCCCCCCCCCCCCCCCCCCCGCCTCCTCTTG
This sequence comes from Ariolimax columbianus, assembly GCA_036924085.1. NCBI lineage: Eukaryota > Metazoa > Mollusca > Gastropoda > Stylommatophora > Arionidae > Ariolimax > Ariolimax columbianus. The sequence goes on along the minus strand of JAVGWX010000010.1, from coordinate 74,199,806 downwards.
TTAAATTATATCTCGTGACGTGTTAGACGGTTTAATACACCAAGTAATGATATTATAACTGTTATCCTTGATACAGTTCATGATTTATATGGTGGAACTGTCGTATTTTGTCGCGAGATTATCATAGCTGCTCTTCAATGCTATGTCCCGTTAATTGTATTATTAATTCCGTGTCTTTTCAGATCATATTTAAGCCTTTTGACATTTTGATAAATCGTTCGTGTATGCAACTCGATTGTTGCACGTGTTTCTGACATTCTGCTGTTCCCCGTTGCATCGTTACTCAGTTCACCCAACTGTATATCGATTACCTGTTGGTTAAAATTGGAGCGAGGAATAGTACTGGTCAGGCTGCTTTCCCAGAATATGAGACCTTGTATATACGACAAGCCGGTCACACCAACCGCCATTGAAAGATATGAAAAACCGAGTCTCATACTATGTCCAGTAAGATTATGTCAATACGATTTGACCCATCCAGATATTCTGAGGGCGGCAGTAGAGTTGGGATCGTGGTTAATACGGTCATTTTCCATCCATGACGTCCACAGCCTGGTTTAAAAGTTTATGGGAATGTGATTCCTTGAAAATGTTGGATGCATGTAAAAATAAGATCAAACGGCGACGGTCTAGCATTGAGATGGTATTTGATCATTTCATGAACGGGATCAAAATGCGGAGCAGGGCATGACCTGCAGTGGTCAGCGACCCATAGCTGACTGCTAGCGTCAGGGCCAGCGAACCAGAGCTGCCAAGACTCTTCTACACCATCACGCGGTAATCCTGGATAACAGGCTGCAGCAGGGATGACTGGCTAAGGAGAAGGGATCGAAGAGGGAATGCTAACCCAGTACTCAAAAAAATGCTTGCTGAAGTCGGATGTGTTGGACCGAAAGGTGCAAATATCCCAGTCAAGCTGTAAACTACGATACAACGCATGCCGTTCTCTTGACTACATTCTGCTACTTAAGCCCTTTCAGGGCTTGGTAGCGGGAGATTGAGAACAAACGAAGCCAAGCCATTTCATAAACAACGTGCATGAATTAAAATTGGCAACTGATTCAAGAACATGACAAAAACCCTGCCCACTTGATTATATGTTGACATAGTGAGTCCCAAAACGTGTCCACTTAATTATCTGTTGGCACCGTCAAAACATGCTCACTTGATTATCTGTTGACACAGTGAGTCTCAAAACGTGTCCACTTTATCTGTTGACACAGTGAGTCTCAGAACTTGTCCACTTTATTATCTGTTGGCACAGTCAGTTTCAAAATCTGCCCACTTGATTATCTATTGATACAGTGAGTCTCAAAACTTTCCCACTTTATTTTCTGTTGACACAGTGAGTCTCAAAATCTGCCCACTTGATAGTCTGTTGGCACAGTGAGTCCCAAAACCTGCCCACTTGATTATCTGTTGGCACAGTGAGTCTCAAAACCTGCTCACTTGATTATCTGTTGACACAGTGAGTCTCAAATATACTTTTCACGTTTTATTTTGTTTTATGATTGGCTGATGTCCTGGACACCTTCTAGAGCTTATTTTTAAACTTGTATTGCAATCTCTGTTTTAAACAGTTAGTTCTTCTTCTTCATCGATTAACTGATGCTATGCTTCTAGTCCGGTGAGGTTTACGAAGGAGACTGCGTTTCAGGTCTTCGCCGGTCCCTCACAGCTTTTCGAGCATGCTCGCTTCCCCAGGCCAGACTGCCTCTCTTTGGTCTGCATAGGTCGGGCAGTCCTGTAGAATGTGTTCTGGTGTTTGCTTGGGTGCTCCACAAACGCATTTTGCAGTGTCTCTGAGAACCATTCTGTGCAGGTGGGCTTTGAGTCTTCAATGTCCTGTTCTGAGTCTGAACATCTTTGTCTGCTCATCTCTGCCAAGTTTGTCTATGCTGTAATTTTCTGGCTTGTATTCTTTGTGCTAGTCTCTCCATTCTGTCCTCATATATCGTTTTATGAGTGTCTTTGCTCATTTATGGCTCTGTGGATGGGGAGTTTGCGTGCCTCCACTTCCGGCTTTTGCAAGCTCATCTGCGTTCTGGTTTCCAGGGATCCCACAGTGAGCTGGAATCCGCTGTAAGACTGAATCTGTTTGTTGAGACAGCAATCCTATGTTGTATTTCATTTGATGTGAGAGTATATCTTGTTTGGGGCTTGAGATGGCTTGGACTACACTACTGCAGTCTGTTAGAATGACCGTTTTCCTTGTATTTATGTTTTGGCTGATAAGAATCTGAGTTGCTGCATGAACAGCTCTTGCTTCAGCTCCGAAATTGGTACAGGTCTGAAGTGGTATGAAGTGATTTTCTATGTTGCCATTTGAGTGTGCGATGTAAATTCTACTTTCTCCCTTTTATCGCTAATCGAGGCAGATCCATCTGTATACACATGTGTCCAGGAGTTTCTAGGGTACTGTCTCTTGAGCTACTGTAGAACGTGTGTCCAAGAGTTGCTAGGGTACTGTCTCTTGAGCTGCTGCAGAACGAGGAATTTGTCTTCTGTTGCTGACTGCTCATTTTTCTTCATTAACCCCGAAACCTCCAAGATTATTTTGGACCGGTCCTGGCTCCGTGTCCAAGATTCGCACTTTTTTGGTTTCAGCTTCGAGGATGTCTGCGTGTTTTCTGTGGATTTCTCTGGCCAGATGGTTGTGGTCTTTTTTTTAGTAGTCTATTTTTTGTTCTCTATTTGAGCTTCTGTTCTGAAGGATGATCTGGTAGCCTCATTAGTTTTTCAAACTGAATAAGGAATTTATATTTTGTCCTTAATTCAAGTGGTTCAATATTTGCTGTTTTTTCTCAGCTGATCAGTGCTTTTCAATGCACCAAGGGTAATTCTGAGACCCGTATTTTTGCACTGGGTCTAGCTCTACTGTTTGTTTTGGCCGTTGTTGACCAAGTGCTAGAGGCATATTCGATGATTGGTCTGATTGCACCAGTGTAGACCTACTTGAGGACACCCCCCCCCCCCCCCAACCAAAGATGTACCAGCCAATCTTTTCATCACTGAGAGTCTTTTTGGCCCTCGTCTGGATTTCATACATTTAGTAAACTCCCATTCAATTAATACCCTCTCTTTCTCTCATCCCCCCTCTCTCACTCGCTCTCTCTTTCTCGCACTCTGAACATGTTCCACGTACGAAGAAGAACATGTTCATGTTTTGGAAAATGTACATTTTCTCTTAATTGGCACATAATGTTCTACTATTCTTTTTTCATCCAAACTGAAATCTTCCTAGTTACACGATGAATCGGCAATTATGTCGCTGACCGCAGAAAACGACTTTGCGGGACACAAGCCAGTGAACCAAGAGTTTAAGGTCCATGTTCGAGATCAACGAAGAACTTGAGATAGACTGGTCCCTCTTTCCCTGCCAAGGTCAAGCCGCCACGTGCAGATTCGGGTTTTAGTCACATCCTGTTACGAGACATAGATTGATGTACGCATGTCCACAACCACGTGAGTCTGGTCGCGCTGAGCAGTAGCGTGTTGATGCACGACCCAGCGAGCATATCGATCCGCCTTTAACAGCTGGTGCAATAGATGGATTGTGATTGAGGGCGGGAACTAATCGCTGCTTGCATTCCTGGTGATATCGCCTTAACTGCTTGACAGATCGGACTCCCCCCGAGTTCATTACCTGCTTTGTTCTTAGCGCTATCAAAACATCACTTTGACAACAGCAACTCTATTCCCCCACTCCCAAAACTATATCGGAACTGATCAAACCAGCCGGTTATGTCTCGCGAGATACAAGAACCAATGGAGAAGCAGTATTCCTCTCGGTTTCCAATGGTTTCCAAACTGTTTTGATCAGGAACTTCTTCGTTTTTCGTTCTCAAACTCCTACTACCAAACCATGAAAAGGGCTTTGCAAATAGCAGGATGTTGTCCAGAGAACGGAATACGTTATCGTAGTTTACAGCTAGACTGCGACATCTGCACCTTTCGGTCCGACACATCCGACACAACCTGTTATTCTGTGGATGTGGAGAAGGATCTTGGCGTCTCATTTGGTGTCCCCCAGCGGACTTTGGATCATCCTGGGGGGGGGGGGGGGGCGCTGGGGTCAGGATACCTGACTCTTGACATCCCATAATTGACGTGGTAGCTCGGCCCGTTATCTTTTATTTTGCAGACATAAACAAGCCGTTGTGATTGAAGATTAATTCTCTCGAAACTGAAGAAACTAGGTTTCAAAATCGTGACTGGGGCCAAGATGCAGAAGTGCATGAATTCACAGCAGACATAGACTCACAGCTGGCTGGTTGCAAGACGGTCAGTTATCACTAGCTGACCAATACTCTATTCCACCTCTATGTGCCGGTCCTGGAAACAGGCTACACTAGTTCAGTCTGGCCAAAGTATAGGGATCACAGTGGCAAAGCAAACACGGTACTCAAAAAAGCCAGCTGAAATCGGATGTGTCGAACCAAAAGACGCAGATATCGCAGCCTCGCGGTAAACTATAACACAATGTTCCAACGTACGTTTCAAGACGAACGCCAAAGAAAAATTCGTAGCTTATTGATGATTTCTGACTTTGGTATTTGAACACATTTTTTCGGAAATAAGTCATTTCTGAGATTGACAGCTTACTCGGGCTGGCTGTGGTCTTGGTCCACGACAGCCAGCCGTATGTCAACCATGATATATATGTGGAGATTATTTCAATTGTCTTTGTTCTGTTTGCTTTTATGTTGATTTCTCTTGTGTTAAGGAATTTACTGTTTATGTCATTGGAAAGTCTGTTATGCAGTTGCTGACCTCTGGATGGGCAGCTATTCTTTGACGTCTTCCTGTTTATCTCTTACAGTCCAATATATTTAAACTGGTTTATCTATTCCGAGGTGTAGAGGAGACCTAACGTCTGGTCAGGTAAAACATACTGATCGGACATGTAAGTCAGGGTCAGATAAGATATACTGATCGGACATGTTAGTCATGGTCGGGTAAAACATACTGATCGGACATGTTAGTCAGGGTCAGGTAAAACATACTGATCGGACATGTTAGCCAGGGTCAGGTAAAACATACTGATCGGACATGTTAGTCAGGGTCAGGTAAAACATACTGATCGGACATGTTAGTCAGGGTCAGGTAAAACATACTGATCGGACATGTTAGTCAGGGTCAGGTAAAACATACTGATCGGACATGTTAGTCAGGGTCAGGTAAAACATACTGACCGGACATGTTAGTCAGGGTCAGGTAAAACATACTGACCGGACATGTTAGTCAGGGCCAGGTTAAACATTCTGGCCAAGACCTCCGCTTTGACTTCCTTACAGTTCTCCTTGGAAACGGATTGTTTACATGGCAGCCTGGCTTACGAGGTGGGGTATCGACGTGATCCGCTCTAGTAGTGAGGGACACGAAGAAAACGCCAAGGATAGCACAACAGCACGGAGGACCACGGTCTACCTACATCAGCACGCTCGGGATGTGAGGATAGCTTTTTCTACCCACCATTTAACGTCCTTTTCAGAACGCACAAAAGAGTAGACCTATTACCTATTACCTGGGCTGTTTCAAAGTCCAGAACAAAACTGTGATAAACTAGAGCAGAGGTTCTCAATCTTTCAAGATTGCGACCACCGTTCACGTGCAAGATTGAGTATCAAAGCACTTAAATAGGTTTCATTTGTGAAAAACAATGCATTTGTGATACATTCACCGGGTTAATGGCATCCTTGAGCTTAAAAGCCACTCAGAAGTTCAGTGATGTCCAAACAGAAATAGCTTGTAGCTACACGTCAGAAGTTCAGTGATGTCCATCCAAAGAGGAATCGCTTGTAGCTACAATTGACGGAAGAGCACTATCAGGAGTGGAGCCTGAGGCTTAAATTAACTTAACACGCCAATACTGTAGAATGACTGTCAAAAAGAGAGCACCTTCGTGGGGTTTAATAGTGAACATATGCTGGTATTAGACCCACGGAAGACAGTTCAGTCTCAAAACCCTAAAATGAAACAGCGCCTGCTACGGTAACCTGGTCTTCACCCTGCAGAAATCGCAGGTTCCAGAAACTTGGCCATTGACAAACTAAAAGCTCTCTATTGATACGTTGTGGCTAATATTGAACGGGTGCTGCTTTCGTTGGGTCTAATATGGAACGGGTGCTGGGATTAGACCCCCGAAAATCGGGGGCTACCATCTAAGTAACTTGATTGTCTCGCTAAAGGAATTGACGGAAGGGCACCACCAGGAGTGGAACTTGTGGCTTAATTTGACTGAACACGCCAATACTCTAGAAAGACTGGCAAATCGAGAGCACTACCGTTGGGTCTAATAATGAACGTACGCTGGTATTAGACTCACGGAAGACAAGTCAGCTCTCTAACACTCTAATGAAAGAACGCTACGGAAATCGTGTTTAACCCCGCAGAAACCGCAGATTTCAAATACCTGGCCACTGACAAAAAAAGCCCTCAATAAACTCGTCTGGCAAAATAGTGAACGGGTGCTGGAAATAGACCATTTGAAGACAGGTCAGTTTTACCCTACTAATGACAGGGCGTTGCTACGGAAAACCAGCTCATATCGAGAGGAGCCGCAGACACTTTGGTACACGTACCAGGCTGATAAGCCAATGGCGCGAGGCTACCATGTGGGGGACTACGGCCGAACCCTTGTAAGCCGCAATCCCGCCCAAAATCTCAGCACCACTGCAATGGGAGGCTCCTACATGTTCGGGACCTGGGGCTCGCGCCCCAGCCCTGTCCGGTAGAGCCGCAGAAAGAGGTCTCTGCCGTCCGCCGATCAAAGCGGGCGGACAGCTGCTTGATACTCACCTTATACGGCGATGGGGTGCGAAACCACCAACATAAGACTTAGTTCCTGGTCGGGGTGTCGAAAACAGTAGAGCAGCCACCTCACTGTGAACTGTCGAGACTCAACCAATGATCATGAGATCTGTCCGCACACTAGGCGAACAACATCTCTGTGACATTACCAGGCTTGTCCTCTGGCTAAATGCACTTCTGCTTCGATATCTAACTCTGTACGTTATCAGCCATATAGCTATCATGCTGGACGCAGAAGAGATGCAGACCAGCGGACATTGCACACCTGCCCCACTGTGTCAACATCCCAGGTGGCGGGGAATGCTAGGCGTACCATCTCTGCATAGAAGCCAAGAAAATAAAAGGAGAAAGAGATACCCCACTCACATGCAAATGCTACGTTTCTGGCAGGACGTGACGATCCTGGGGTACAGACACACTGGACTGCCTCTCTTCCGGGTAAACCAGTCCATATCATATATCTCATATATCATCTCACATATCATCATCGCACCCTATAGACACGAGTAGTGAAGACTCGATAGTCTGGTAAGACAACTTCCATAAGAGAGACAACTCTGATCATAAACAACTGCTGCCTTGCAGATAGGCTGGGGACAGCCAAAGGCTAAGGAGGGCATCCCTACAGAAACGCCTGTTGAAATCGGATGCACGGGGCCGCAAGCCTAACAAAACAGTGCAACGTAAATCGCAGCATGATGACAGTACAACCGATTAGAAAAACGCATGGCGCTCATCCTGCGGAGTCCCGCCAGGCAGCGATAGTGCCGGGCCTCACGCCTCGAAGGAGCCCACCCTTGACTACTGGTGGTCACCTACCCATGTGTCGTGGAGTCAAGGCACATGGCTATGGGGCAACTTTTATTGACCAAAAACTCAAGACCCTCAAAATACTACAGTGGAATGCGGAGGGAGTCATTAACAAAAAACTTTCCCTAACACATCACCTGCATGAAGGTAAGATTGACGTGGCATGTATCCAGGAAACGCACCTCAACAATAATCACAAATTCTCAATCAGAGGATTCCAGACCTTCCGTCTCGATAGAGAAGGCCACAAAGGAGGGGTCCTGATACTGACCAGAAACTGCATACCGAGTAGCGCGGTATCTGTCAATCACACCGGACAAGCAGAAATTGTAGGAGTGGACATAATGGCTCAAGAGACGAAGCTCCGCATTTTCAATCTGTACGGAAAACCAAATAGAGACCTATCGCTCTCGAGTATGGAGGTCAGATACTCCAACTGCATAGTAGTTGGAGATTTCAACAGCCACTCGGAGAAATGGGGATACTCTGACACAGACAGCTGAGGTGACGAAGTGGAAGATTGGGAGATAGATGCAAATCTCTCCCTAATCAATAGGCCGGAGGATAGCCCTAGCTTCTATTCAAGAACATGGCATACCACCTCGACTCCAGATTTGGCCTTCTCCACACAGGACATACACCATAAAATAGACCGCCAGGTGCTAAACCAACTGGCAGGTAGCGACCACAGGCCGATCAGGCTAACCATTGAGATGGAAGTAGGCCCAGAGGAAACAAAACCGCTCCCACGTTGGAATAGTCCAGCTTACAGATGCTCTCGCCGTAGTCACAGCGCTAAAGAGCCAGAAAAATACTGAGCTTAATGACTTAAGAGCAGCACTCTGCAAACTGTGCCAGCAGTCCGCACCAAAAAGGATAGTGGTACAGTGGGTCCCATCACACTGCAACATCCAAGGCAACGAGGAGGCAGACAGACTGGCAAAAGAAGGTGCAAAACTACCACAAACAGATACCAGTATGACGTACGAAGAGTCAAAACGGCTTATCAAAGCCAGATACATGACCAAATGGGAAACCGAACATACTGGTTACACCAAAAACGATGCCTATTACCAGTTGAACCGAAGAGAGCAGATCGTTGTCTTCAGACTTCGCACTGGCCACAATAGACTGAGGTACCACCTATTCAACAAATTGAAGATAGGGTGTACCGACGAATGCCCGTGCGGTACTGGGAAAATGACCGCTGAACATCTGCTGCAGAACTGCCCGACATACGAGGATCAAAGAGAGCAGATGTGGCCATCACCAGTGGACCTGCAAGACAAGCTCTATGGCAGTGGCGACAGCCTCAGGATGACCGCCGCTTTTTTCGAAAAAATAATGGTTACTGTCTGACTGCGTACGAAGAAGAAGAAGAAGAAGCTTGTAGCTACACGTAAACAGTTTTGCAGATGTGAATCAGTTAATTGTGATCGTACATTGTTCTTGAGGTATTTCATAAGTGAGAAAGCTTTTTTCCGCACAGGTAGGTCAACCTGAACATAACCAGACATTTGAGAGAAACACTCCACAGTATTTGGAGCCTTTTTGTATTGTCTGCTTTACAAAAGGTTATGCATTTCTCCTTTTCAAACAAATACTTCAGCGCTAAGGAGGACTGGAGATCTTTCAGTTTGTACCCATGATGCAATACAACGCTGACCCTGACCAGCATCGGGGAAACCCCCGAATCAAATCAGCAGTGTGAAATATTTCAGAAGATAGGGGTTTTAATACGTTTACTGGCAGCAAACGCGTAACTTAACTTATTACTGGTCACCTAAAATATAATGGTTGAATAGCAACATTATTTGTTTGGGTTTGCAAAACAAAGTTTGAATTGAAAGAACAGGCTTCATGGGCGGTGCTCGCGAGCACTTTTTTACTTGCATGATGCGAGTGCGATGTGTCATTAAAAGAGCACCGTGGTTCTCGCGAGCACCAGGTTGAGAACACCTGGTCTAGAGAGATGATAACAGATAGACGATTACGCAGTGTCAGTACAAATGTAAATATATACGTAGATGATGTCCATTTTGTCAAGTCGTTGTCAGAACAGATGGTAACCATCTCCACGCCCCACCCCTCAACCATCACCAATCTCTCCACTCTCTCTTCCCCCAACCACCACGTCTTCTACTTTTTCGTTTTCTTCTTCCTATCTTCTGCGTGCGTCTTGAAATGGACATTCTGAGGCTGTGTCACAGTTTACAGCGAGGATGAGATAGCTGCTCCTTTCGGCGACCTATCCAATTTCAACTGACTTTTTTCTGTTTGTTTGTTGTTGTGGTTGTACCGGGTTAGCATTTCCATTGCGATCCCTATTCTCTTATTCAGACTACCCCAGTGCAGCTTGTTTCCAGGGCCTCGATCACTTATGCTTCGTTGACCATGATGTGAGCAGCCAGCTATGAATCGCTAGCAACTGTCACTCCATCCATTGCTGTTTCTACGGGCTCCGGCTAAAAAGTTCATTCTGTAGGAACTATAAACTACAAGTTTAAAGAAGACTTCTACACTTCATGCCGGAGAGGTGGGGGGGGGGGGGGGGGGGGGGGGGGGTAGGGTGAGGGAGGGCAGGTAAGGGTAGTTCAGTCACTCAAGAGAGACAGTGTAGTTCAGTCACTCAAGAGAGACAGTGTAGTTCAGTCACTAAAGAGAGACAGTGTAGTTCAGTCACTCAAGAGAGACAGTGTAGTTTAGTCACGCAAGAGAGACAGTGTAGTTCAGTCACGCAAGAGAGACAGTGTAGTTCAGTCACGCAAGCGAGACAGTGTAGTTCAGTCACTCAAGAGAGACAGTGTAGTTCAGTCACTCAAGAGAGACAGTGTAGTTCAGTCACTCAAGAGAGACAGTGTAGTTCAGTCACTCAAGAGAGACAGTGTAGTTCAGTCACTCAAGAGAGACAGTGTAGTTCAGTCACTCAAGAGAGACAGTGTAGTTCAGTCACGCAAGAGAGACAGTGTAGTTCAGTCACTCAAGAGAGGCAGTGTAGTTCAGTCACTCAAGAGAGACAGTGTAGTTCAGTAACTCAAGATAGACAGTGTAGTTCAGTCACGCAAGAGAGACAGTGTAGTTCAGTCACTCAAGAGAGACAGTGTAGTTCAGTCACTCAAGAGAGACAGTGTAGTTCAGTCACTCAGGAGAGACAGTGTAGTTCAGTCACTCAAGAAAGACAGTGTAGTTCAGTCACTCAAGAGAGACAGTGTAGTTCAGTCACTCAAGAGAGACAGTGTAGTTCAGTCACTCAAGAGAGACAGTGTAGTTCAGTCACTCAAGAGAGACAGTGTAGTTCAGTCACTCAAGAAAGACAGTGTAGTTCAGTCACTCAAGAGAGACAGTGTAGTTCAGTCACTCAAGAGAGACAGTGTAGTTCAGTCACTCAAGAGAGACAGTGTAGTTCAGTCACTCAAGAGAGACAGTGTAGTTTAGTCACTCAAGAGAGACAGTGTAGTTCAATCACTCAGGAGAGACAGTGTAGTTCAGTCACGCAAGAGAGACAGTGTAGTTCAGTCACGCAAGAGAAACAGTGTAGTTCAGTCACTCAAGAGAGACAGTGTAGTTCAGTCACTCAAGAGAGACAGTGTAGTTCAGTCACTCAAGATCGACAGTGTAGTTCAGTCACGCAAGAGAGACAGTGTAGTTCAGTCACTCAAGAGAGACAGTGTAGTTCAGTCACGCAAGAGAGACAGTGTAGTTCAGTCACTCAAGAGAGACAGTGTAGTTCAGTCACGCAAGAGAGACAGTGTAGTTCAGTCACTCAAGAGAGACAGGGTATTTCAGTCACTCAAGAGAGATAGTGTAGTTCAGTCACTCAAGAGAGACAGTGTAGTTCAGTCACGCAAGAGAGACTGTAGTTCAGTCACTCAACAGAGACAGTGTAGTTCAGTCACTCAAGAGAGACAGTGTAGTTCAGTCACTCAGGAGAGACAGTGTAGTTCAGTCACTCAAGAGAGACAGTGTAGTTCAGTCACGCAAGAGAGACAGTGTAGTTCAGTCACTCAAGAGAGACAGTGTAGTTCAGTCACTCAAGAGAGACAGTGTAGTTCAGTCACGCAAGAGAGACAGTGTAGTTCAGTCACTCAAGAGAGACAGTGTAGTTCAGTCACTCAAGAGAGACAGTATAGTTCAGTCATTCAAGAGAGACAGTGTAGTTCAGTCACTCAAGAGAGACAGTGTAGTTCAGTCACGCAAGAAAGACAGTGTAGTTCAGTCACGCAAGAGAGACAGTGTAGTTCAGTCACTCAAGAGAGACAGTGTAGTTCAGTCACTCAAGAGAGACAGTGTAGTTCAGTCACTCAAGAGAGACAGTGTAGTTCAGTCACTCAAGAGAGACAGTGTAGTTCAGTCACTCAAGAGAGACAGTGTAGTTCAGTCACTCAAGAGAGACAGTGTAGTTCAGTCACTCAAGAGAGACAGTGTAGTTCAGTCACGCAAGAGAGACAGTGTAGTTCAGTCACTCAAGAAAGACAGTGTAGTTCAGTCACTCAAGAGAGACAGTGTAGTTCAGTCACTCAAGAGAGACAGTGTAGTTCAGTCACTCAAGAGAGACAGTGTAGTTCAGTCACTCAAGAGAGACAGTGTAGTTCAGTCACTCAAGAAAGACAGTGTAGTTCAGTCACTCAAGAGAGACAGTGTAGTTCAGTCACTCAAGAGAGGCAGTGTAGTTCAGTCACTCAAGAGAGACAGTGTAGTTCAGTCACTCAAGAGAGACAGTGTAGTTTAGTCACTCAAGAGAGACAGTGTAGTTCAGTCACTCAAGAGAGACAGTGTAGTTCAGTCACTAAAGAGAGACAGTGTAGTTCAGTCACTCAAGAGAGGCAGTGTAGTTCAATCACTCAAGAGAGACAGTGTAGTTCAGTCACGCAAGAGAGACAGTGTAGTTCAGTCACGCAAGAGAAACAGTGTAGTTCAGTCACTCAAGAGAGACAGTGTAGTTCAGTCACTCAAGAGAGACAGTGTAGTTCAGTCACTCAAGATCGACAGTGTAGTTCAGTCACGCAAGAGAGACAGTGTAGTTCAGTCACTCAAGAGAGACAGTGTAGTTCAGTCACGCAAGAGAGACAGTGTAGTTCAGTCACTCAAGAGAGACAGTGTAGTTCAGTCACGCAAGAGAGACAGTGTAGTTCAGTCACTCAAGAGAGACAGGGTATTTCAGTCACTCAAGAGAGATAGTGTAGTTCAGTCACTCAAGAGAGACAGTGTAGTTCAGTCACGCAAGAGAGACTGTAGTTCAGTCACTCAACAGAGACAGTGTAGTTCAGTCACTCAAGAGAGACAGTGTAGTTCAGTCACTCAGGAGAGACAGTGTAGTTCAGTCACTCAAGAGAGACAGTGTAGTTCAGTCACGCAAGAGAGACAGTGTAGTTCAGTCACTCAAGAGAGACAGTGTAGTTCAGTCACTCAAGAGAGACAGTGTAGTTCAGTCACGCAAGAGAGACAGTGTAGTTCAGTCACTCAAGAGAGACAGTGTAGTTCAGTCACTCAAGAGAGACAGTATAGTTCAGTCATTCAAGAGAGACAGTGTAGTTCAGTCACTCAAGAGAGACAGTGTAGTTCAGTCACGCAAGAAAGACAGTGTAGTTCAGTCACGCAAGAGAGACAGTGTAGTTCAGTCACTCAAGAGAGACAGTGTAGTTCAGTCACTCAAGAGAGACAGTGTAGTTCAGTCACTCAAGAGAGACAGTGTAGTTCAGTCACTCAAGAGAGACAGTGTAGTTCAGTCACTCAAGAGAGACAGTGTAGTTCAGTCACTCAAGAGAGACAGTGTAGTTCAGTCACTCAAGAGAGACAGTGTAGTTCAGTCACGCAAGAGAGACAGTGTAGTTCAGTCACTCAAGAAAGACAGTGTAGTTCAGTCACTCAAGAGAGACAGTGTAGTTCAGTCACTCAAGAGAGACAGTGTAGTTCAGTCACTCAAGAGAGACAGTGTAGTTCAGTCACTCAAGAGAGACAGTGTAGTTCAGTCACTCAAGAAAGACAGTGTAGTTCAGTCACTCAAGAGAGACAGTGTAGTTCAGTCACTCAAGAGAGGCAGTGTAGTTCAGTCACTCAAGAGAGACAGTGTAGTTCAGTCACTCAAGAGAGACAGTGTAGTTTAGTCACTCAAGAGAGACAGTGTAGTTCAGTCACTCAAGAGAGACAGTGTAGTTCAGTCACTAAAGAGAGACAGTGTAGTTCAGTCACTCAAGAGAGGCAGTGTAGTTCAATCACTCAAGAGAGACAGTGTAGTTCAGTCACGCAAGAGAGACAGTGTAGTTCAGTCACGCAAGAGAAACAGTGTAGTTCAGTCACTCAAGAGAGACAGTGTAGTTCAGTCACTCAAGAGAGACAGTGTAGTTCAGTCACTCAAGATCGACAGTGTAGTTCAGTCACGCAAGAGAGACAGTGTAGTTCAGTCAATCAAGAGAGACAGTGTAGTTCAGTCCCTCAAGAGAGACAGTGTAGTTCAGTCACTCAAGAGAGACAGTGTAGTTCAGTCACTCAAGAGAGACAGTGTAGTTCAGTCACTCAAGAGAGACAGTGTAGTTCAGTCACTCAAGAGAGACAGTGTAGTTCAGTCACTCAAGAGAGACAGTGTAGTTCAGTCACGCAAGAGAGACTGTAGTTCAGTCACGCAAGAGAGACAGTGTAGTTCAGTCACTCAAGAGAGACAGTGTAGTTCAGTCACTCAGGAGAGACAGTGTAGTTCAGTCACTCAAGAGAGACAGTGTAGTTCAGTCACGCAAGAGAGACAGTGTAGTTCAGTCACTCAAGAGAGACAGTGTAGTTCAGTCACTCAAGAGAGACAGTGTAGTTCAGTCACGCAAGAGAGACAGTGTAGTTCAGTCACTCAAGAGAGACAGTGTAGTTCAGTCACTCAAGAGAGACAGTATAGTTCAGTCACTCAAGAGAGACAGTGTAGTTCAGTCACTCAAGAGAGACAGTGTAGTTCAGTCACGCAAGAGAGACAGTGTAGTTCAGTCACGCAAGAGAGACAGTGTAGTTTAGTGACTCAAGAGAGACAGTGTAGTTCAGTCACTCAAGAGAGACAGTGTAGTTCAGTCACTCAAGAGAGACAGTGTAGTTCAGTCACTCAAGAGAGACAGTGTAGTTCAGTCACTCAAGAGAGACAGTGTAGTTCAGTCACTCAAGAGAGATAGTGTAGTTCAGTCACTCAAGAGAGACGGGTATAAGGGACGATAATCGTCTTCACTGGTCCGCAAGGACGATGGGGAAAGTGGTAATGAGCTGTCTTGTTCTAATCACAGTTGTGGTTAGGGCTTGTCTGGGGCGTTCTGTCCGTCTGTCGAAATACCCAGGTCTTCCCAGTTCATCCTGAACTCTCCAAATGTCATTAGGTCAGCGAACCTCCAAAATGCTGTCAGGACATAATTTTGTCAAAATTTCCAAGGAATATTAAATAATTAGAAGCTTCCTTTCTAGAAAGATTGATTTCTGGAGGCTGTCACTGATATTCTTGTGCAGAGAAACTTTAGCAGAATAACACATGCCCGCCGTGTAGAAAATAGGACATAGTGCACAGCAGGTGTCGGAAGCACATGTCAGGTGTTCTTCTTTAATGGCTCATTAAAAAAAATTAGTACTCATTTAAGACACGCTCTTTGTGGCGGCTGTGACGTCTAGGGACCTAGGCAGTTTCTGTATATTTTTGTTAATGGCTGCAATGTGGTTTCAGATCTTATGTATTTGCACAAGGGGCCCTTTACATGGAAAATTACAATGTGGTTTTAACTCCTGTTTATTGATATAGGGGTCCCTAACATTGGAAGTTGCAATGTGGTTTTGTTTTTATTTGCGAATATCTACATTGAGTAGGTTACTCTTTTGTGGGTCCTGAAAAGGACGTTAAGTGACGGGTTGTAGTAGCTTTCCTCACATCCCGAGCGTGCTGATAAAGGTGGTTATGCTACGCTTGGTTTCATCTGCGTGTCGCTCACTACTACAGAGATCACGTCGAACCTCACCTTGTTAACCAGATTGTTGTCCTCCACAACAGCCCGTTTCCAGGACGACCAACGAGGAGGTCAGGTGAGGGTCTTGGCCAGTATATTTCTCCTGACCTTGGCTAACATTGTCTGATCAGTGCGTATTGCTTGACCAGAAGTTAGCCTCATCGTCCCACAATATGGTATTAAACTGCATTCAATCACATTAGGGACCTCTAACATTGGAAGGTGAATGCGATTTTAGATCTCATACGTTCTCTTGGGCTCCCCAAAGTTGCGATGTGATGTCATTAGGTTCTCTTACATATACATGTTCAACTTTGTTTCAGAACTCATACATTCTCATTAGGGCCATATCACTAACTAGATTGAAAGGAAGATTCTGATCCGTATATTCTTGTGATTGTTGCTCACTTTGAAATGGTGATATGAGCTTTCAAACGTCCCAGATTACCCGTAGGGCTGTCCACCAAATCTGAGCCCAATTCACTCATCTACATTTCGCTCCGTATGAAGCATGGGGCAGCAACTATAGAAGACTCATTCCAATAATTCTGCTCCAAACTTGCTATTACAGCTTAGGTTTATTGTTTTACATAGTGATGCTGCTAGTCCCGAGTAAAATTTTCTCGTGTCGTTATTTTTAAGAAGCTTGAGGATGCAGTGGTTTTATTCTCTTCTCCAAAGTAAGGGACCCCTGCATCATACGTGGGGTATCTAGAGCTTTGGGTAACATATTTGTTTAAAAGCACACAATGCAGTAATGTTCATAATCTATATTTGAGGCCCATTAAGGCAGCTGGAGCCTAGGAAAAAGTATTTAAGAGACCTCTTTCAAACACACGTGACAAGAAGGTTTCAGACCTCAAACATTCGTTGTGGTCTTTATAAGCCATGAACCTAAAGTAAAGTATTTCAGTACCCTCTTTCAAAACACATGTTGCCAGGATGTTTCAGACCAGACGTTAGCCTCATCATCTCACAATGTGGTTTTAAACTGCATTCATTCGCATGAGGGCCCCTAACGTTAGGGTCTTTCTAAGTCTCGAACTTAACGTAAAGTATTGCTGGTGCATTTTGTTAAAACAAATTCTGCAATAATGTTTCCTGCTCCAAACATTATCTCTGGGGCCCTATGCTTTCTGAGGTTTAAAATGAAGTATTTCTTGGGCCTATTTTGAACATAAACTGTAGGTTTCAGACCTCAAACGTTTGTTCTTGGCGGTCATTTGCAAAGTCTTGGGCCTGAAGTAAATAATTGTCTGGGAATTCTCATAAGCACATGTTGCCATGTCTTCTTCATTCAGACATTTTCTTTGGGGACCTATGCTTTCTGGGATCAAGCTAAAATATTTCTGGAGCCCCGTTTGGAACACATGTTACAAATAGATTTCCCACATCAGACTTTCCTTTTAGCCCTACGCTTGTTGGGGTCTAAAGTAAAGTATTTTGGGGGAACTATAAAAACATTAAATGAATTTTGCATATGCTAAACTTACGTAACCGTTTTTGCGATGTCATTGATTTAAATTAAAGTATAGGGAGGGAGGAGGGAGGTTATTTTATAACTAATTACATATAGGTCTCAGACCCCAGACATTCGTGTGTACCATCTTGCTCTACATGCCGTCACTCCTCCGTTCGACCCTGACCAGGACCCACATTCTTTGAACATTACATAATAAATGCTGGATCAACAAATGCCCTACAAAGCACTGATGGAATCAAATGATGGATTCACAGGCGAGAACCCAATGTTCTGTACGAATCGATAATCACCTCATCTGTTCACAACGAGAGTCTGAAACTTCTCTCGACTATTTTTAGAAATGCACAGCTGACGACATCTTCTGCTGGAGGGTAAGCTCTGAATGCCAGAAAAGCTAACTTAGCCAATTTTATATTACTTAATTCTTTTTTTTCTGACATTCTACGTGAGTCAGCAACTGGCACATTACGGTCAGTACAATGTCGGGCACCCGAGGGATAATATGATAAGAAAGAAACTTAGCCACAGAAAACTTCCAAGCATGTTGCAAACGGAAACGAAAGAGGGCTGAGGTTTGAGGTTAGCAAACTCATTATGTATTAATGCATTCAAGAATAGATTGGATGCGCATAGTTTTTAGAGCAAGGGAATGTAAATTAAACTGGTTGTATACAGACTCTGTATAGTATTCTAAACCAGTATAAAGATTGTAAGTTAACTATAGTGAATTACAGTTAAAACCATTATTTGTGAGAACGAATTGATATAGACTTCCTGCAAGGGACTAACTGCAGTGCTTGACATATTGTTCTTCTACTTGTTATCACACAAGCGAAAGTATATAGCCACTATTATAGTTGGGCTCCTTTAAGAAGACCTTGCCCAAAACACTTTTTTTGTAGAAATTTGTTTTACATGATGAGGTTGCTAGCCAAATTCACAGCTCTCTTCTGTCTTCCTTTAATGACATGCATGGGGATACAGTGGTCCTATTTATTACTCCCCCGTAAAGGTCTCCAGATTCACTCGTGCCGTCAACTTAAGCCTCGCTTGAAACAAAAACGAGAAACAGACACCCCCCCCCCCCTCCCCCCGCCCCTCTCCCACTCTATAAATCGTGTCATTTATTTCTGTTTGTACGACTCTGAAATCTGAATCTGAAATCCGCAATAGAAAGCTACTCAAGGTCTTCCTTCAGAGCAACCAAAATTGTATAGCTGGAGTCCGTTAGCAGAACCTAGCCACCAACAACGTATAGCTGGAGTCCGTTGGCAGAACCTAGCCACCAACAATGTATAGCTGGAGTCCGTTGGCAGAACCTAGCCACCAGCAATGTATAGCAGGAGTCCGTTGGCAGAACCTAGCCACCAACAATGTATAGCTGGAGTCCGTTGGCTGAACCTAGCCACCATCAACGTATAGCTGGAGTCCGTTGGCAGAACCTAGCCACCAACAATGTATAGCTGGAGTCCGTTGGCAGAACCTAGCCACCAACAATGTATATCTGGAGTCCGTTGGCAGAACCTAGCCACCAACAATGTATATCTGGAGTCCGTTGGCAGAACCTAGCCACCAACAACGAGATCTCCCGACGGACATAACACAAGAGCATTTCCTCTTCTCTGGATCGCAACCTCTGTCAGGACGTCCGAGCTCGACAGCTTCCACACCTGTCCCTGCAAATCAGGGCAGGGGAAAAAACCCACACACCCTCATGGAGTCGCCACAGGAGTCGCCCGTTCATCGCCAGGCTAAGGCATTTCTCCTCCATGGAATGACAGAAGAATACTAATGATTATCTTGTATTATCTGTCATTCTCTTAATTACATATCTACTTCTTTTACGATTTGCGCCCTACAAAGTATACAGCTTCAACTGTGAATGATTTATTTCAAGAAAAATAAGTAAAATCACACAATTTGCCCAAGTAATTGTTGATTTTATAACTATTTTGTATGCATGACTAGATTGTTAGCCCATCATAGACAACCCTCTTCAGTCGTATTTCAAAGCATGCATGAATGTGTTCTTTCTTCACAATATGTGGTCCACTAAACCAAACAAGATACCAATCTATACATATTTTTTTGTATTTCTAAATCGTTTTCCTCTTCCTCTTCTTCTTCTTCTTCTTCTTCTTCTTCTTCTTCTTCTTCTTCTTCTTCTTCTTCTCCTCCTTCGTGCTCAATCTCCCGCTACAAATCTCTGAAAATTGCTTTGTAAGTAGCAGGATGTTGTTCAGAGAACGGAATGCGTTGTGTCGTAGTTTACAGTTTGACTGCAATATTTGGGACAATGAGGCTAACGTCCGCCCAGGCAAAACACACTGATCAGACAATGTTAGCCATGGTCAGGAGAAATATACTTGCCAAGACCCTCGCCTATCCTCCTCGTTGGTCGCCTGGATACAGGCTGTTGTCCAGAACAATAATCTGGCCTACAAGGTGAGGTTTGACGTGATCCCTGTAGTAGTGAACGACACGCAGATGAAGCCAAGCATATCACAACCGCCTAGCGGCCCTTTGTCCACCGTCGTCATCAGCACGCTCGGGATGTGAGGAAAGCTACTGCAACCCGCCACTTAACGCTCTTTTCAGGGCGCACATTCACATACTGATCAAATCCCCACCACGTCGCCGTTCGTATTCCTGGAAACAGGCTGTGTGACAAGTCTAACAAACGAGTTAGGGAAATACATTTGAATCACCATACTGATGAGCTTGCTAAAGAGCTTCGCATTGCACTACAGTCGTGAGAATTCACCTTCTCAAGCACGCCTCGGAATGTAAGAAAAGCCACCGTAACCTGCCACCAAAGAAACCTCAAGAGTTAACTCAACTCAGCGTGAGTAGCTTCGAGCAACCCTCGTCTTGCAGACGATTTAATCCATGATTTCAATAGATATTAGCAGGGCAACATTTGATGACTTGGCATGTATTCTTCGACTATGTATACTCCACAGGGAACTTTGACTGATTGATTAATTGATGATAATAAATCTATGCTTATACAGTCAAGTTGTCATTAAGCAATTATTCTGCTAATTCTTTCTTTCCTTCCTGGAGTTCGTGTATATCCTGTAAAAGATTTTTGGAATTCTTTGCTTTCCTTCGAGCATGACTCATCACAATGATCCTCAGGATGTCTGTGAGGTGACCTTACGGGCAGATCGATACTGATTGATCGACGTGGAAGTGGACAGGGAGTGGAGTAGGGTGTGCGAGGAGTCACTGCGTGCTAATTTCAAGAAATATGACAGTGTACGGAACTGAGCTTGTGATAACTGTCTTACCTGCGCACGGCAAACAAATGTAGGTTTATCAATTAACACTTTACAGGTCCCAACGGAGCATAGCTCGTCAAACAATTATCATTACAAGTTCTCTAATTTTGTTTTTGCATGTAGACTACTTGTATTGAAGATAGATGATTAGATAGATAGATAGATAGATAGATAGATAGATAGATAGATAGATAGATAGATAGATAGATAGATAGATAGATAGATAGATAGATAGATAGATATATGGAGGGAGGGAAGGAGGGAGGGAGGGATGGATGGATGGAGGGAGGTAGGGAGGGACAGTTTAGACGGTATAGATAGATGGAGAAACAGACAGACGGACGTAAGGGGGGGGGGGGGGGGGGGACAATCCGACCGACCACCAAGTCCTTTGTAGCAAGTCTTATGTAGCAAGTCCTTTGTAGCAAGTCCTTTGTAGCAAGTCCTTTGTAGCAAGTCCTTTGTAGCAAGTCCTTTGTAGCAAGTCATTTGTAGCAAGTCCTTTGTAGCAAGTCCTTTGTAGCAAGTCTTCTGTAGCAAATCCTCTGTAGCAAGTCATTTGCACAACATCGTTCTCCTAACAGCCGATTTGGAAGACACCCAGTCTTTGGTCGGCTCTCCCGCTTTTTTCACTGCCATTCTTGGAACCTCTTTAATGTGCCTTGTCTACCTTCATCTCTGTCTATCTCTCTTGCCAATATTATTTTTTTTTTCTAGACTATTGTTGCGTTTGATGTGGTCAAAGTATTTTAGTTTCATAGTCTTAATGCTGTTTACTAGCGATTTTAGTTATTTATCCAGCTCTTTTAGGATTTCTGTGTTTTACTTTCTCTCTATCCATGGTATTGTCGGCACTTTCAGGTAGCATTTCAGCTCGAAAGATTCAAGATTCTTTCTTAGTGACTGCGTGGTTGTCCATGTCTTGCGTCCATATGTTGCAATGGGAAGTCTTCAAGATATGCATTTTTGTCATTTTGTTAGAGTTCTAGCAAACGTTTTTCATATTAGTTCTGTTTCTAAGAATTGACGTCACTGCACTCCGGGCATACCAATAGGTGCTCAGTCTCTCTCATCAAATGGCGTAAAGTGTGGATGCTGATGGTTCCTGTAGCTCGCTGGATGTACACTCTCCTGCGCGGTCCTCTCATGCGCACCACTCCGCTTGAACCTTGTTTAATGTCGAAACTTTGCAGTCTGTGGATTGCTGTTTCATCTATCTATCATTTTAGTTAACCTTTTGCAGTGCAGCGGCCATTCTTCTTCTTACTACCTTTTGGCAATCTCAAGTGTTGCTTATGGGTTAAAAGGTTAAAGGACTTATGGGTTAAAAGGTTAAAGGACAAATGGGTTAAAAGGTTAAAGGACTTATGGGCTAAAAGGTTAAAGGACTTATGGGTTAAAAGGTTAAAGAACTTATGGGTTAAAAGGTTAAAGGACTTATGGGTTAAAAGGTTAAAGGACATGGGTTAAAAGGTTAAATGACTTATGGGTTAAAAGGTTAAAGGACATGGGTTAAAAGGTTAAATGACTTATGGGTTAAAAGGTTCAAGGACTTATGGGTTAAAAGGTTAAAGGACTTATGGGTTAAAATAGATCATACAGGTAAGGTGAGTGAGAAATTTAAGGTAGCAATGAAAAAGGCAAATGCAATGTTAGGTATTACAAAATAAAATATTGAACTTAGGAGCAAGGAATTGATAGTCAAACTGTATACAACTTTAGTTAGACCTAGATTGGAGTACTGTGTTCAGTGTGGAGTCTTTATCATAGAGGGAATATAAACATGCTGGGAAGGATACAAAGAATAGCAACAAAGCTCATAGTGGGATTCCAGAATTACTGTTAGGAGGAAAGACTCAGTAAAACCGGCATACATTGTCTAAAAAAGAGATGAATTCGAGGTCTTAATACAGGTTTATAGGATAATCAAAGGAATGGATAAATTAGACTATAACAAGTTTGTTTTCTTTAAAATACAACCACCTACGATAACAAGAGGGCATAGCTACAAATTAACTTAAGAAAGGTCCAGATTAGATATAAGGAAACATTTTTTAGCCAGAGACTGGTGAATGCGTCGAATGCATTGCCACAGGAAGTAGTGGAGGCAGGGAAAAAAATGCATTTAAGAATATATTGGATGCGCATAGCTTTTAGAGCAAACAATGTAAATGGAACTGATTGTATACAGACTCTGCAGAGTCTTCTAAACCAGTATATATATATATATATAAGCTAAATTATAATCGAGCTCACATATTCAAATCGTGTGACGTCCGTAACTTCTTGCTTCTCTGTGATAACTAAAGTCTAGTTTTTGCCTTACCAATGCTGATTATCTTGGTCCTGCTGATGTGTAGGTATAAATTTTACTTCTATCTATGTGGTTTAATCGACAGATATGAGAATTGTTAGGGCTCTGAAATAAAGGACGTTTGTCCCTACAGTTGTTAGGCAGTATATCTTGGTTTTGATGTTACTGTCGGTATTGCTGTTTGAGAATATTTTCAATGAGTTGGTTACTCTTTTGTACGCCCTGAAAAGGATGTTAAGTGGCGGGTTGCAGTAACTTTCCTCACATCCCAAGCGTGCTGATGAAGGTGGACTAGGGTCGTCCATGCGGTTCTGCTATGCTTGGCTTCATCTGCGTGTCACTCACTAATACGGGGACGACGTTGATCCTTCACCTTGTTAGCCAGTCTGCCATGAAAACAGCCTGTTTCCAGGGATGGCTACTAGGAAGCCAGGTGAGGGTCTTGGCCAGTATGTTTTGCCTGACCCTGACTAACATGTCTGATCAGTATATTTTGCCTGACCAGACGTTAGTCTTACTCCGCGATATTAAAAAGACATAACATATCGAGGTTTTGAATCCGCATCCCTTTGTTCGGAAAGCAAACAAGCTATCCATCCGATCGATCATCTTTCGCTCCTATATTATTGTAACCTGCATTAAGCTGATGTTATGAAAATCATGAATTCTTTGCACTAGTCTGTCTTTTGAATTGGCTAACGTGTTCAAAACAGCTTGTTCAAATAAAGAACCGTTAAGAATGAATTTGTGTTTAGCTGTCAGAGGTAATGTAATAATAAGATACGCACACGTATTATCGCCTAAGGACAGTTTGTTGTAGGTCAGAGAAGAAGAACAATGTCTATGTACACGAACAATAATTGCATAAATAAATAGTTCTGGGATGAACTATGCCGGGTGGAAAGATACAATATTGGAATTAACGTTAAGCAAACAAAGATTGAGGTGAAAGAAGAAGGGCGAACTGTTTGAGAAATCAACCATGAGATAAATATGGGCAAGTCATGTACAAGGATGAAGATGTATCTTATTTTATTTGTAAGTGAGAATAGTGATTTAATTTAATGCATGTGCCCTGTGTTGATTTGTGCACATGAAGTTGAAGAAGGATGTGTAACAGTTCCCGCCGGAGCAAGGGGAGTTTAGGATGCCTGAACATGTTAAAGCTTAAAGCTACCTGAATGCATGTCAAGGTCACTCACCGTCTCAGCAAAGGAGAACAGAGTTGAGTTAAGGAATGTAGACAGGTAGAAACTGCCCACTGGCCTTCCGATTTTGGTAGGGGGAGATTGATTGACAGACGAAATTGGCAGCGGGGCTTGCTGCGAGAGAATGAATGACAGGTGGGCAAAGTGTTTCGTTCCAATTGGGATTGAAGATGACCATACCTGAGATCGATTGGTCAAGCTCTGGCCTTGCTTGAGGATATATAACTCGAGACAAAGTTTAGCTCGAGAGGCTGGAGAGAGAGAGGCTGTATGGAGGAGAGTGAGAGAGAGAGAGAGAGACTGAATGTAGATAGTATGTTTAACTCACCGACTTAGATAGAGGAGCGATTGATAGACGGTTGGACGAATGTTTGGTGATAGAACAGCAGCGCTCAAATAGGTGTGTGAGTTTTGCATTAATAGATAATCTGAAAGTGTGTTTGTAAGCAAGGACACATTGTGAACGAGTTATGTCGAGATCGCCCGCATTAGGGGATTTCAGTAAGGAAGAGTATTTGATAAGGTATGTTGAAGACGCAGTTAAGGCGATGTGTGTGTGATGTAATTGCAAGGCAATAGAACTGGGTTTTTAGATAGTTGGGAATTCCATCAATAGCTAATGCTTACAATTCCCGTTTTAGTAGAATGTTTAGTTAAGATATGTATTATATTGTGTTTGTAATTTCTCTACTCATTCTATGATATGAGTATGATATAATAAATATGCCACCTGCTGTGTGATATGTCATTTACTGAGTATGGTCATGATGATGTGGATGAGTGTGAGAATGTTCTAAGTTAGATCACGGCAGCAGAGGGTCTGCTACAGATGTACTATCAAATGTATATGTGTGTCTGTGTGTGTGCGTGCGTGTGCGTGCGTGCGTGTGTGTGTGTGTGTGTGTATGTATGTGTGCGTGTGTGTGTGTGTGTGTGTGTGTGTGTGCGTGCATGCGTGTGCCTCTGCTGCTGTTGTTGTTGTTAATGCCCACAATAAGTACGATTACTTGTTTTTACGCCCTGAAAAAGTAGCTCTCCTCGCATTACGGCCGTGCTGATGAGGGTGTATCGGGGTTCTTCAGGCGGTTGTCCTGTGCTAGACTGTGTCTGTGTATCGCTCTGCGTACAGAACTGCGTACACATGAGGTGTGGTCTTGGTCAGTACGTTTTAATTTACCAAACGTTCTGTTCTCCTCATAAATATATACACGAGGGGTGTTCAAATGAAACCAGACCAAACTGTAACAAGTGAACATACGTACGATGCGCACGATGACGTCACCTCTGGCGCAAACAGCACATACCAACCGTCTATTTTGCAAAATGTCATTATCCTCCGACTCATAGTTTCCTCAGCAGATTGTTGAAACTATGGCGGGTGTGATATGGAATCCGTCCAGAGTTGATTAGCGAGCGGCGATTCGGTTTCTAACAGCTGAAGGATGCCGACCGATTGACATTCATCGCAGAATGCCGACGTGTGTCCTCTCTTTACCTCCTTTGTCATTACTTGACTAAAAATCTCCGCTGACACACATATCCCCAACTAACGCACGTATTCCCTGCTGTCACACATATATCCCCTACTAACGCACGTATTCCCTGCTGTCACACATATATCCCCTACTAATGCACGTATTCCCTGCTGACACAAATATAGCCTACTAACGCACATATATCCCCTACTAACAGACGTATTCCCTGCTAACACACGTATTCCCTGCTGACACATATATATCCCCTACTAATGCACGTATTCCCTGATGACACACATATATACCCTACTAACACATGTATCCCCTACTAACACACGTATTCCCTGCTAACACACGTATTCCTTGCTAACATACGTATTCCCTGCTAACACACGTATTCCCTGCTAACACACGTATTTCCTGCTGACACACATATATCGCCTACTAATGCACATATATTCCCTATTAACACACGCATTCCCTGCTGACACACATATATCGCCTACTAATGCACATATATTCCCTACTAACACACGTATTCCCTGCTAACACGTATTCCCTGCTAACACAAATTATATGTTGTTTAACGCTCACAATGAGGACCAAGTTCACGCCCTGAAAATCCCGTTAAGTGGCGGGTTGTAGTAGCTTTCCTCACATCCCGAGCATGCTGATGAAGCTAAACGGCAGTCTTCCAGACGGTTGTGCTATGCTTGGCTTCGTCTGCGTGACTCTAATTGCTACTGGGATCAAATCGATTCACTACTCGTCAGTCAGACTGCCTTGAAAATAACAGTTTCCAGTGGACGCTACATGGAAGTGAGGGGTAGTAGTCTCGGTGAGTATATTGTGCCTGGCCCTGACCAAACGTCCTGGCCAGTATGTTGTGCCTTGCCTGACTAGATTCTTCAATTCCCCGATCTGATAACCTTGTGTGATGTTTGTTTGCCAAGACGGGTCGGTTCTGTGCAAGCATCGTCCAGATTGTGACATCAATGTTAAAGCTTTTTAGAGACCTTATTTAAGAGACTTTCAGGTCGGGTCGGGTCATCCCGTAACCGATGAGGTCGTTGGGGCACACATGAAGATATCCTCACAACACCACACCACCCTTCTCTGTCAACGGCCGCTGCCTGTGCCTCTTCTGGTCAGAGATTGGTCCATTCTTTTATGTTGTCCTCCCACCTCTTTTTGGGACGGCCTGTTCGTCGTCTGCCTTGCACCTTTCTGTGGAGGATCGTATTTGCAAGACCATTTGATCTCGATATGTGACCGTACCAAGGGAGTTTCCTTCTTTTGACAGTTGCCAAGGGGTCTTTAAAGAGACTTTAGTGTTTCTTCTATCCACCTGTCGATCATCTGCCGGGTATGAACCTATGGTATATCTGCTTATTGGGGAGGCGCTCATCGGGCATGCTAACAATATGTTCTGTCCATCTTATCTAGGCTCCTTGCAGAAACGTATAGATGCTCAACACGTTAGAGTTGTTGGTTACCTCAGAGCTACGTCCTTTGTCCTAATTCCGTTTTTAGCAGCATGTCGGTCACAGCTCATGTAGAAATAATGTAACTGCCTGGCATGTCTGCTATACACTGTCCATGTTTCACAGGCATACAGAAGAGTTGTTATCACTACAGTACCCTGTACACTGTTTCCGTGGTGCCAACATTGATCCCTTGTCGGTTCCAAACATTCCCCTGCAGTCTACAAAACGCAGAGCTTGCCTATACAATTAGCGTATAATATAATGTAGAGATGTCGTTCTGCCCTATCACAAATGGGGGTAAATGGTCCACAAATTGGGACTACGTGGTCTACAAATTGGGCACTACAAGGTCCACAAATGGGGGCTCCTAGGTCCACAAATGGGGGCTCCTATGTCCACAAATGAGGGCTACATGGTCCACAAATGGGGGCCGTATGGTCCACAAAATGGAACCATGTGGTCTATAAGCAGGGGTTACAATGTCCACAAATGGAGGAAACATGGTCCACAAATTGGGGTGCAATGTCCACAAATGAGGGATACATGGTCCACAAATTGGGGTGCAATGTCCACAAATGTGGGATACATGGTCCACAAATGGTGGCTACATGGTCCACGAATGGTGACTACATGGTCCATAAATAAGGCTACACGCCCAACGTTGGATATATGCCATCTTAAATCAGTTGTGTTATTATGCATACCAAATTTGATCAGGTAATAAATAAAGCCACGCTGTCCATTATTTGGAGCACACATGCAAATACTACATAAGTTGAATGAATTACGGGTGGGGCTATCAAATTTGAATATCTGCACATGCAACGCATGCAGCCCTTTGAAAACGATACATAAGCTTGCATGTCTGATGTTTACATCAAATGGCCTTTTATCTCCCTAGGGGCGTGGTACTTCCGGCCCATTATTCGTTATTTTCCTTTCCTGGTTGCAAAATGTCCTAAGTTGCCAATTTGGATGATCAAAATCAAATTTTCATAAATTTTGATGTTTTTTTTTAAAATTCGTTGACGTCAGAAAATGTGTTTGGCTTTTTCAGAACTTGCTGACCTCTCAGAAAATCCCACATGTGAAAATTGTTTGCACTGAAAAGCGTAAAAGTGCAATTTATGATATTAACGATAAAAAAAAAAACTATAATTAAAATAGCAGCAGATTTTCTTGTACACTGCAGAGATGTATTATTGAATGCATTGGGAGGTTGTCACACCCTGAACATAAAGCAGGTTTATTTTCTACCCTGGAAATCTTTAGTTTTTTTAAGGAAGTGTTTCTCATTGTATGTGCTGTGTTTGTCTAGTCTTTTTTAGGGGCAGTGCTATGATTTTTCTAGACTTTTTTGTTGTTGATTGTCGTTCGTTGTATGCGCATTCTACCCCTTTATTTTAGAAGCAACGTTTAGCCTTTCTTGGTTTGTTTGCAGTGTTTGGATTTCTTTTACGTTGTAGGCTTCAATCCTGAAGCTGGCAAGTCCCGTTGGAAGGTGTTTGAACTTTGACTTGAATGCCTTGAGGTGTGAATAGAAATTGTAAGGAGTGATCGTATAGAAGATAAAAGTCAAGGGAAAAAAGTGATCAAAATGTTTCTTATGGCATTTATTGATCATCTTGAGGGTAACACGAGGCCTATATACTAGGCCAAGAGTAGCATGAGGTGCCGTTATTATATCAAGGTGCACATGAGGTTCAGTTAGTATATCAAAGTGCACATGAGGCTCAGTTATTATATCAAAAAACACATGAAGCTCAGTTATTATATCAAAGTACACACGAGGTTCAGTTATTATATCAAAGTGCACATGTAGTGCCGTTATTACATCAAAGTGCACATGAGGTTCAGTTATTATATCAAAGTACACATGCTGTTCAGTTATTATATCAAAGTACACACGAGATTCAGTTATTGAATCAAAGTGCACATACAGTTAATCTATTATACCAAAGTGCACATGAGGTTGAGTTATTATATCAAAGTGCACATACGGTTAATCTATTATACCAAAGTGCACATGAGATTCAGTTATTATATCAAAGTGCACACGAGGTTCAGTTATTATAGCAATGTACACATGAGGTTCATTATTATAGCAAAGTGCACATGAGGTTCAGTTATTATATTAAAGTGCACATGAGGTTCAGTTATTATATCAAAGTGCACATACGGTTAATATATTATACCAAAGTGCACATGAGGCTCAGTTATTATACCAAAGTGCACATGAGGTTCAGTTATTATACCAAAGTGCACATGAGATTCAGTTATTATATCAAAGTATACATGAGGTTCAGTTTTCAAAGTGCACTTAGGGTTAATCTATTATACCAAAGTGCATATGAGATTCAGTTACTTCATCACGGCGCACATTCGGTTTAGTTACTATACATCAAAGCGCACATATGGTCCAGATGCTATACCAAAGTGCACATGAGGTTCAGTGACTACATCAAAGCGCACGTGAGATTATTTATCATGTTCTACAGCTGATTTATTTAATATTTAATATAATTGATTTAATACTTGTGCGTTACACAACTTATTTTTTGTATCATGTTCCACGCCTGATTTATCTATCACTCCCCATTTCTTATATTTCTTCTTTGACGTTCGTCCCGAAAAGCACTTTGTTGTGTAGTTTACAGAAAGATTATAAATTCTGCCTTCCTCGGCCAGACAAATCAGATTTCAGAACAGCGTTTTTGGAATCTTGTTTGCATTAGCTCTTCAATCCAAACTATCTCGGTCAAGCTGCATCGGTGCAGTCTGTTTCCAGTGCTGACACGTGATATTCCATCAGAAGAATATGTCACAATTTTTCACGACAAAAACCAACAACTAGGTAGTTTGAAGCACAGTATTGCCGGTCTTAGACATCATCTTATGTGCAGAACATCGCCCCCATAACAGCCGAATGTGTACGACTCTCGATCTTTGGTCAACTCTCCCAGCTCACTCCCCGTCTACCGAATACAAAAAAGAGCGACAAAGCTGGTAGTGGGATTCCAGAATTACAGTTATGAGGAAAGATTTAAAAAACCGGCTTACAGTGTCTGGAAGAGAGAAGAATTCGTGGTGACTTAATACAGGTGTATAAGATGATCAGAGGAATGGATAAGTTAGACTATAACAAGTTTTTTTTAAATACAGTCACCAACAAGAACAAGAGGGCACAGCTACAAGTTAACTAGGGAGAGGTCCAGATTAGATATTAGGAAGTATTTTTTTTAGCCAGAGAGTTGTGAATGCTTGGAATGCATTGCCAAGGTAGGTGGTGGAGGCTGGGACGGTTAATGCATTTAAGAATAGATTGGATGTTTACAGCTTCTAGAGCAAGGTGATGTAAATGGAACTGGTTGTATACAGACTCTGCAGAGTCTTCTAAACCAGCATAAGGACGCTAAGTTAAATTAAGTTACGTCATAAGCTCTTTAATGCCCTTTCTCCATCTTCTCATAGGTCCGCCTCTGCTTGGCCTGTCTGATACCTGCCTGTCGTTTTTTTTTATAGAGGTTGTGGCGTTTAGTGTGGTCAACGTATTTTAGTTCCCTAGATGTAATATTGTTTACTTGCCATATTTTGTTCTATATCTAACTCCTTTAGGATTTCTGTTTTCCATTCTTACTATTCGTGGTATTTTTAGCACTTTCATTTAGCATTTTAGCTAGAGTCATTCAACCTTCTTTCTCAGTGAGGCTGTCATAATAGTGCATGCAATAGTACAAGTAAGCCTCTTTATTTATATATGGTGGCCTTCATGCACTAGATTACGTCTTAAGATATATACAGACACACACATACAAAAAACACGTAATCATTGATTGCTTTTAGCGTACGACGGTCTGATTTTTTTAAACTTCACTTTCAACATATTTCCGGTTGGTATTGATGATCTCATACAAAGGGAGCAAACCCAATAAATTAATCAGTTTATGCATCACCAGCTGGGATCAGTCACGGGTCAGTTGTGTATCAAGGGCGTCGTTAACAATGCGTCCGCTCCATGCGTCTAAATATGGGTGATTCGGGTTATAGTTTCCCCTTCCAACATCATTTGTTGCCATATTTTTCAAAGGGAACATGATGAATGCAGTTATTTGATTTGGGCAGTATATTTCGACAGACGGTGGACAGTTAAATCGAGACGGTGTCAGAAAGATTGTGCTAGGTCTTATCAGCTGTCACCATTGTTTAGGCATAAGAACATTTGTTTGGCAGCAAAGCAACAGATGATAAACAGTATATTTATGCCGAATCTGTGCAACCGATGCCAACCATGGTCCCTGTCTAAGGCACGCGAGAGCAGAATTTTTATGTATGAAATGAAGTGCTTGATTAAGGGCGTCAGTGTTAATAGGAAAAATGGATTATGAAACCTGAATTCGAAGTATGGTCAGTACTACGTTTTGTGCAAAGAACATGTCAAAACTAAAAACGATATTGGCTCACGTACTGGGTGCATGGCAGATGACTTAAACTCCTCAAGGAATCAAGATGCTGAACAGCGCATGAGCTGCAGTGGCCAGCGACCCCTAGCTGACTGCTAGCGTCAGGGCCAGCAAACCAGAGCTACCAAGACCCTTCTACACCTCCACGCGGTGATCCTGGATAACAGGTGGCAGCAGGGTAGACTGGCTAAGGAGAATGGATCGAATAGGGAATGCTAACCCGGTACTCAAAAAATGATTGCTGAAGTCGGATGTGTTGGACCGAATGGTGCAAATATCGCAGTCAATCTGTAAACTACAACACAACGCATTCCGTTCTCTGGACTACATTCTGCTACTTAAGCCCTTTCATGGTTTGGTAATGGGAGATTGAAAACGAAAGAAGCCAAGCCAAGCCAAACTCCCCACGACGATCAGTGGTATAAGTGGAAAGAAAACAAGCTAACTAAACTAACTAACTAACGAACGAACTAACTAGCTAGCTGTCTAGCAAGCTCAGTATCTAGCTAACTAACGAACTAAATAATTGGATAGGATTTGTTGTTTTGTTGTTATTCGTAAATACAGACTCATAGTTCTTCACAATTCGCGAATTTTGTCTGGTGCAGGATGTAGTAGTTCAGTTCTGGTTTTACCCGAAGAGGTACTGCAGAAGGTCGCCCTAACTGTAGTGCAATGTAATGTTTCTCTGTATTATTGCCCTTACATGCATCAAAGTGATTATTCCCACTTATGTGGCCAAGCTGCTGTAACCAAGCATGTTTTAATGTGCATTTCGTGAAGTTGAGGTGGTGTTTTGATCAGTTGGCGTTCACATCTCCCAGACGGGATAAGTAAGACCTTTTATAACGGTTGACTCCATAATACAATCTCAAAAATAATTAAACCGTTTCTACGAATTTATAATCCAGCTAACTGTAGACTGGATTACGAAAACATCAACATAACACAACAAAAATAGAATGCAATGGAGAACAATTCTTGAAAGATTGGTTTTTTCCATGAACTAGTTCTTCTACGCTACAAGTGGTACTTTACACCGGACAAAATAGGTACACTTGAGGTGAGATCACAGAAATTGTGCCGGCATACACAGAGAAAAGACACAAGTTGGGAAAATTAATGCAACATAAACGACAATAATACTGTTCAGAGATATACATTTTTTTCAAGATTTGAAAAAAAAACGAAAAAAAACAACAACTGTCTTACGAATTTATTCCCATTGCTGGGGTAGTCGTGGGGTTGTAAGGCTGGTGACTGCAGGCCGCATTCCCATTGCTGTACCCACGTTGTGTAGTGACTGTTTGTTTTCATCCACAACATAAAAAATTACATATTCCTCACCCTTGTCAGCATGCAGGCACTGGAATATTTCTGAATATTTCTTATATATATATATATATATATATATATATATATATATATATATATATATATATATATATATATATATATATATATATATATGAGTTGTATACGATTTTTGTTAATGGAAAAGGCAAAAAAAACGTGCAGTGTTATTGATAAACTTACGAAAATCAAACGCATACATACACATTTTCATTTGCAAATGTAAAGTCAATATGTTTGTATGGCTCTGTAACATGGAGAACAAAAAAAGAAACAACAATTACACATACTAGTTATTCTTCATCTTCTGCGTTCAGGCTTTTTGGTCATGCTATAATTATAGTCCTGTCGCTAAGAAGGGCCTACAGTCCTCTCCAGGTCAAGGTAGCGGCCCCACAGTTGCTACGTCAGTTATGCTTCCTCTGGTCAGATCTGGCACAGTAAATCTTGTATGCTCGGCAGTCCTGAAGGATGTGTTCGGGGGTCTGAACTCCGGTTCCACGTGGGCACTCACCTGTGTTCTGATATCGAAAGCTGATAATGGTGGCCCAATAGTCTGCAGTGATCTGCTCTCAGACGAGAAATGGTGGTCTGTTGGTGTCTGAGGAGCTGGTGGTATCTGAGGAGCTGTTGGTGTCTGAGGAGCTGTTGGTGTCTGAGAAGCTGTTGGTGTCTGAGGAGCTGTTGGTGTCTGATGAGCTGTTGGTGTCTGATGAGCTGTTGGTGTATGAGGAGCTGTTGGTGTCTGAGGAGCTGTTGATGTCTGAGGAGCTGTTGGTGTCTGAGGAGCTGGTGGTGTCTGAGGAGCTGTTGGTGTCTGAGGAGCTCTTGGTGTCTGAGGAGCTGTTGGTGTCTGAGGAGCTGTTGGTGTCTGAGGAGCCGTTGGTGTCTGAGGAGCTCTTGGTGTCTGAGGAGCTGTTGGTGTCTGATGAGCTGTTGGTGTCTGAGAAGCTGTTGGTGTCTGAGGATCTGTTGGTGTCTGAGGAGCTGTTGGTGTCTGAGGAGCCGTTGGTGTCTGAGGAGCTCTTGGTGTCTGAGGAGCTGTTGGAGTCTGAGGATCTGTTGGTGTCTGAGGAGCTCTTGGTGTCTGATGAGCTGTTGGTGTCTGATGAGTTGTTGGTGTCTGTGGAGCTGGTGGTGTCTGAGGAGCTGTTGGTGTCTGAGGAGCTGTTGGTGTCTGAAAAGCTGGTGGTGTCTGAGGAGCTGTTGGTGTCTGAGGAGCTGGTGGTGTCTGAGGAGCTGGTGGTTTCTGAGGAGCTGGTGGTGTTTGAGGAGCTGGTGGTGTCTGAGGAGCTGTTGGTGTCTGATGAGCTGTTGGTGTCTGAGGAGCTATTGGTGTCTGAGGAGCTGGTGGCGTCTGAGGAGCTGTTGGTGTCTGAGGAGCTGTTGGTGTCTGAGGAGCTGGTGGCGTCTGAGGAGCTGGTGGATTGGCTCAGGTCTATTGCTCACGTTCATGTTTTCCTTCCATTTGAGAACATACTGAGGGGGTAAATTGTTTCATCCTTCTACCTGCACTGGACAGAGCATCTTTTCTCTCGTTCCCTGTGATTCCATATTGGGAGTGTAGCCACTGAAGCGCAACTGTTCAGGTTCTTTGGATTTTGTTTAGTTCGGTTCTGATCTCCTGCACCATTTACTCATGTCTGGTTTTTTGAATAGTAAAGTAAAGTAAAGTAAAGTAACCTATAGCATTACTGTCGTAGGGGTGTGAGGTTGTTAGCCTTCTCACATTTCAAAGGCTCGGCTATATGAGGGCGGTAGCCATCTCCTCTCCCTCGCCGCTTTTACTTCCCGGACTGAACTGGTACCCATTTAAGGCTGAATCGACCCGGGAGCCATTGCGGCCTGGGAAAAACATTACCGCCTCAACTGGGGAATGAACCCAGGACCACTCAGATGCGAAGCCAGAGCGCTAACCACTGATACATAGTAGTATTTTCATAAATAAGTTTTGGGGCCTGTTCAGAGCGGTTGAAGGGTATGATACGATCACTAAAATGTAGGAATGTTCAAAAGAAGCAGACAAACAACAACGGTTAGGAAGATGAAACAAATACGCTGGAGATGGAAGAGACACATGTAGCATTACAAGCATTATAAGACTGTTGTGGGATCGTCACTGTAACATACATAAAGGTAGGTCAAAGCAATACGAGAACCGATCTTTAAAGAGTCCTAAATGTAATAGTAAAGACAGCTACACCTGATCAAGCAGCGAATAATTACTTAGTGTGTATTTACTGAAGACCTATGCTCCAGTGGTAGCTGAACACATTTAGATTGAATGATAAGAAAACATCTATATTTAAAATATCTAATCGAGTGGTTTGACGGAGTCTTTGTGTATGACAAGGACAAGAATAGCACCACTGCCACACAGAGAGCGTGTCGTAAGAGGCGACTAACTGTGTGACATGGCATAACACCAGCCATGGTTAGCTGGTTTGTTTAGAGCAGAATATATGACGCCTAACAGGTTGCGGGTCTACTTTGCTCTAGTTTTTTAGTCTATTAAGATGAACTCGCATATCGGTTAACCACCTAACGCAGCGGAGTATTAAGCTGCTCAAGCCTAGCCCGCTTAGCAGGAAATCCATCTTCCGGTTATATCCAGCTCGTACCACAGCTGGGACCTGCACAGGGGCATCTGCCCTTGTAGAAGCACAGGTCGACTAAGAACTAAGAACTAATTGCTAAATTATTATTTACCACAAGATGTAATCCCCTCTGTGAAGTACGTGGACCCCGAAATGTCTCCTGCCCATCAAAGTGCTAGTTACGCCTCTGATATTGTTATTACTAATTTGTTTATCACGAATATCACATTATTTGTTTGTGTGGAATATTTTCTGAATAGGTTGAACTTGGCGCTAGTTCAAAAGCAATAATATCATAACGGAGTATGTACCAAAATATAACGTGCGACCTTGTCGACCTTGTACCTTGTCAACATTGGTGTAAGATTAGTTGATCCATCGGCGTATTCTGGCTGGTAACAGAGTGGGGTCTCAAATAGGGCAATTTAATTTACCTCAAAGCAAAGAAAGATAGGGTTGAGTGGGGGGGGGGGGGGGGGGAAAGGAGGTATACAACCTAGCCCGCAAGCGATATTAATTTGTCACACCTACCCTATATATCCTCACTGCCGCTTCTCTCTCTCTCTCTCTCTCTCTCTCTCTCTCTCTCCCTCCCTCCATCTCTTCCCCCCCCCCCATCCCTCTAACCCCAGCTCCGCTTACATTGATATTGGTTAAACATGTCGCATTGGTAGCTTTTCAGTAAATTGAAAACTATCAAAAAGCACAATACAAGTAGATGGTGAACAAAAGCCAAGATACACACGAGAATAGTGGATACTGAAAAGACACCGGAGGACCGTCCGAGCAAAAAATAGTGAATCAGAGTGTCCAAAGATATAAGAGATGAAGGTTTTAAAGTGGCTCTGAAAAGGATCTGGGGTCTTGATCGTAAAATAAGATGATGTGAAATAACTGACGGCTGTAAATGATAACTTGATCAATCAAACAAAACCTATTCGGCTCCCCGTGGAGCATATGTTGTTAACAAATATACACCAAGTCATCAAACGTTGAACTGTTTATACCTGTTGAAGTTTTGTGGATAAATTTATTCAGGATTGTGTAAGTGATGCCATGCCCGACCCTCCGGCAGACTTGCCTGTGAGTTTAAAGTATTAATATTTTTTGCCTCCTCATTCGAGCTATGTCGACACTTGAGCGTAATTTGTAAATAGACTGAATCTAATAACTTTTATAAATGGTTTTTAAAAAAATACAATCTAAAATACCTGCGAAATTTAGATGTTAAAAAGATTATGGGACATAACTGAGAGATGAAGATGGTAAAAATATGATGTCAAATAACTGAGAGACATACGAGGCGTGTTCAAATTAAACCGGACCAAACTGCAACAAGTGAACATACGCACGATGCGCATGATGACGTCACTTCTGGTGTAAACGGCACATACAAACCGGCACACTTTTGTCACCATACACTGTGTGTCGAAAACAACAGTGAAGGACGTGAGTTAACGCAACAATATACGTCTGACCTGGTCTCGGAAGATCTTTCGTTAACTCATGTCCTTCTTTAAACATCTTTGTCCAGTTCTTCAGTGTTGTCTACAAGTTCTTCAGTATTGTCTTCGACATACTTGTGTCCCCATACACTGCCTGCATTCTGCAATGAATGTCAACTGGTCGGCATCATTCAGCTGTTAGAAACCGAATCACCGCTCGCTGATCAACTCTGGAAGGATTCCATATCACACCCGCCATGTTTTCAACGGTCTGCTGAAAAAACTATGATTCGAAAGATAATGAAACTTGACGGTTAGTATGTGCTGCTTACACTAGAAGTGACGTCATCCTCATCATACACATCGTACTTATCTTCACTTGTTGCAGTTTGGTCCTGTTTCATTTCAACACGCTTCGTAACAGGTATACAAATGGCTTGGCTTGGCTTCGTTCGTTCTCAATCTCCTACTATCAAACACTGAAAGGGCTTAAGTAGCAGCACGTAATCCAGAGAACGGAATGCGTTGTGTCATAGGACCTTTCGGTCCAACACATCCGACTTCAGCAACCATTTTTTTAGTACCGGGTTAACATTTCCTCTTCGATCCCTTCTCCATAGCCAGTCTGCCCTGCTGCAGTCTGTTATCCAGGATCACCGCGTGGAGGTGTAGAAAGGTCTTGGCAGCTTTGGTTTGCTGGCCCTGCCAGTAGCGGTCAGCTATGAGTCGCTGACCACTGCAGCTCATGCGCTCTATCTCAAATTACTTAGAGATTACTATGTGAAATAAGGAAGACGTAGAT
This sequence comes from Ariolimax columbianus, assembly GCA_036924085.1. Classification (NCBI taxonomy): domain Eukaryota; kingdom Metazoa; phylum Mollusca; class Gastropoda; order Stylommatophora; family Arionidae; genus Ariolimax; species Ariolimax columbianus. The sequence goes on along the minus strand of JAVGWX010000010.1, from coordinate 74,162,317 downwards.
GGTAAAAATATGCTGCAAAATAACAGTGATGCAGATAGTAAACATATGAAGTAAAATAACTGAGAGATGTAAATGGTAAACGATTATGTCGGCTCTAAAAAGTAAAATGTTACCTTAAACGTGTGCTGCAGTCGGAGATGAAAGAGTTGATATTTCACGATAAGAGGTCTCATCTTTTTGTTTGATGGGTTTACAAGATTGTTCCACATTGCCTTGCCTTGCCTTTCCTAAATATAGGTTAGGTACCCATTTACAGATGGGTAAGCTGCAGCATTGGACACTTGGAAACAAAGCCGTGTCTTTTCCTGTTCGAAGAAAGTGCATTAACCATACATGTGGTGTTAATAATGTTTTCAAATTATAAGAACTAGGCTAATGACAAAACTCCAAATTTGTTCAACATCTCGTTCAACTTTGCGTTCAACTTTGCGTTCAACTTTGCCTTCAACTTTGCGTTAATCTTTTAGCTCATCTTTTCGCTCATCTTTTCATTCATCTTTTCATTCAACTTTTCGTTCAATTTTTTGTTCAACTTTTCATTTAACTTTTCATTTAACTTTTCGGGGATCAGGATGCTGAGCAGCGCATAAGCTGCAGTGGTTAGCAACCTATAGCTGACAGCTAGCTTCAGGACCAGCGAACCAGAGCTGCCAAGACCCTTCTACACCTCCACGCGGTGATCCTGAATAACAGGTTGCAGCAGGGCAGACTGGCTAAGGAGAAGGGATCAAAGAATGAATGCTAACCCGGCACTCAAAAAATGCTTGCTGAAGTCGGCTGTGTTGGACCGAAAGGTGCAAATATCGCAGTCAAGCTGTAAACTACGACATAACACATTCCGTTCTCTGGTCTACATACCGCTACTTAAGCCCTTTCAGTGTTTGGTAGTGGGAGATTGAGAACGAACGAAGCCAAGCCAAGCCATTTAACTTTTCCTTTAACTTTTAATTAAACTTTTCACTCAACTTCTTTTCCTTCTTCTTCGTACGCTGTCAGACGTCAACTTGGATTTGTTCGAAGAAAGCAGCGGTCATCCTGAGGCTGTCGACATTGCCATAGAGCTTGTTTAGTGTTACCACTGGTGATGGCCACATGTGCTTTCTCTGGTCCTCGTATGTCGGGCAATTTTGCAGCAGATGTTCAGCGGTCATTTTCCCTGTACCACAGGTGCATTTGTCAGTGCCACCTATCTTCAGTTTATTGAATAGATGGTACCTCAGTCTATTGTGGCCTGTGCGGAGTTGGAAGACCACAACCTGCTCTCTTCTGTTCAACTGGTAATAGACATCATTTTTTGTGTAGCCAGTATGTTCTGTTTCCCATTTGGTCATGTATCTGGCTCTAATAAGCCTTTTGGACTCTTCGTAGGTCACACTAGAATCTGGTTGTGGTAGTCTTGCACCTTCTTTTGCCAGTCTGTTTGCCTCCTCGTTGCCTTGAATGTTACAGTGGGATGGAACCCACTGTACCACTACTCTTTTTGGAGCGGTCTGCTGGCATAGTTGACAGAGTACTGCTCTTAAATCATTAAGTTCAGTATTTTTCTGGATTGTTAGTGCTGTAACCACGGCCATGGCATCTGTAAACAGGACTATCTGGCTTTCATTGCTTTCGCCTGTCAGCATTGCTTTTACTGCAGCCTTCAATGCCTCTGCCTCCGCTCTGAAATTGCTTGCAAGAAGTATATATTCGGGCATTTGGTGGGGCGGTTTCAGTCGCAACTCTCGTTTGTCACCTTTTGCATACTTCTGAAAGTTTGGAGGAGGTCTATTCTTTTCAATCTATTTACTATTCGCCTTAATCACGTGAACTAGATTTTCCACTGTTTTGCTACACCCTCAGGTCATCATTCAACATGCCTTCCTTTCACCTTGACCTGAAGAGCAACATGCTTTCGTCCCACGCCATCTTTCCTACCCATTGATCCATCCAGCTTGTGTGGGCCCTGCTGGCAGGTACACTAACTCTAGCATGCCTCTCGTGGGGACAAGACACACAACCGCATCTGCCACAACCAGATAGGAATCTAGTAAATGTGTTTGCACTATTTTTTCAGCTTTAAGCAAATGGGCGCGCCAAGTCTAGGCTAACATGTACTTTTATCACGTAACGTATCATTGAGATTTACCCTAACCCTAGCCCTGAACCTACCTTCATTCCATTTACGTCAATGTATTTACTAAACTTGGAGTCGGCCTTCAGATTTTTCCAAATTGTTTTCTTAGCGGTACGTTCATTTCATACAAGGGTCCTCAAATCTTAAACAGTGCAGAACTAAACGTCTATATAGCGTCGTGGAAAATATTAAAATTCAGAACAACTGTGGAACAATTTATGCAGTTATTATTCGGTTGCTACGCGCAGCCACATCACACCCGAGTGGTACACGGAGTGGAAAGTATGCGACCACTGTAACATTTCAAGTATTTTGGGAAAAGCGACTATACATGTCTGTGTTAAAGACTACCAACATCATTATGTTTTATTTTCCTTCCTCGACGTTCATCCTGAAACGTTATACCACAGAGGAGAGTTCTTCTTTTTCTGGGTTCCGCTAACAAGTCCCGAACAGGGCTTTGCAAGTAGCAGGATGTAGTCGGGAGAACGGATCGCGTTGTGTCGTTAGTTTACAGCTTGGACTGCGATATTTGCACCTTTCGGTCCGACATATCCGTCTTCTGCAGAGGAGAGTTAACATCGTATTACTGAAGAAAGATGAAAGTTAGCATTACACCACGAAGACGGTTGCCGTTGTTGTTGTTGGGGCTGTTATTGTTGGGGTTGTTGTTGGGGTTGTTGTTGTTGGGGTTGTTGTTGTTGTGGTTGTTGTTGTTGTTGGGGTTGTTGTTGTTGGAGTTGTTGTTGTTGTTGTTGTGGTTGTTGTTGGGGTTGTTGTTGTTGAAGTTGTTGTTGAAGTTGTTGTTGTTGGGGTTGTTGTTGGGGTTGTTGTTGTTGGGGTTGTTGTTCTTGGTGTTGTTGTTGTTGGGGTTGTTGTTGTCGGGGTTGTTGTTGGGGTTGTTGGGGTTGTTGTTGTTGGGGTTGTTGTTGTTGGGGTTGCTTTTGTTGCGGTTGTTGTTGCGATTGTTGTTGTTGTTGTTGGGGTCGTTGTTGTGGGGGTTGTTGTTGTTGGGGTTGTTGTTGTTGGGGTTGTTGTTGTTGGGGTTGTTGTTGTTGTTAGGGTTGTTGTTGTTGGGATTGTTGTTGTTGGGGTTGTTGTTGTTGGAGTTGTTGTTGTTGTTGTTGGGGTTGTTGTTGTATAGATTGTTTTTGTTGTTGGGGTTGTTGTTGGGGTTGTTGTTGTTGGGATTGTTGTTGTTGGGGTTGTTGTTGTTGGTGTTGTTGTTGTTGGGGTTGTTGTTGTTGTGAATGCCCACTTTAAGTAGGTTTACTCTTTTGTGCGCCCTGAACAGGACATTTAGTGGCGGGTTGCAGTAGCTTTCCTCACGTCTCGTGCTTGTTAATGAACGAGGACCGCCTCTGAAAAATAGTTCTTTCAGTAATCAAGTAATCAATATATATATACATTTCAACAAATATATATCCACATCCAAACACACATACATTGTTGGTGGAATCCTCTAATTTCTGTACTGCTTATCACTGCGCTCATTCATCCTCAGGATTCCGGGGATTGATTCTGGAATGCCTGCAACTTGGCACGTATGTTATTTGATGTATGTGTTTTCTGTGTGTTTATGAGGATTCCGTGGCAATGTGGTTTAGCCGTCGGCCTCGTGATCAGGTGGTATGGGTTTGACTCCGGACCGCCATATTTTTCACGGGTGCTTGATGCGGTGTCCCCTGCATGTCGTAGTCGGCCCCTAGTCGTCTTGTCCTTGACTTGCCACTGGAGTCAGGCGGCTCGAGACGAGAGAATGAGGATAAAAAGTAGGGCAGTTAATCCTTACAAAAAATATCGCTAGCAAGTAAATGATCCTATCATCGTCTTGGATGGACGGCGGCCTTTGCCTTTGCCTTTGCTTTTATAATAGACCCACCTTAACGGTCGTTGTTTGTACCTTGTTTAAGTTAAAATGTAAACAGCAACAAAAGTTAGACGAGGCTGTGACGGAACTGAAATTTACAATAAAGTGTAAAAAATATGTCAAGGCATAGTTCAGATACCGCGCAGGAACTAAAAACGAGAACACAACTTACGTTATGTTCAAAATGTCGTTTTCATGAACAAAGTACAATTCTTATATAAAATAACACGTCACGGAAGGATAGATGAATACGTCATAAGAAGGTGTTAACACTTAACAAGTATATACAATTATTTTTATTTCTGTCTCTTTTTGATGTTTATATTTCTTCTTTCATGACGTGTTGGTTTATATGTGTATTGTCCGTTGTTCCTGTTGTATTGTTGTCGAATGCCCACAATGAGTAAGTGGACTCTTTTTGTGCGTCCTGAAGAGGACGTTAAGTTGCGGGTTGTAGTAGCTTCCCTCAATCCCGATCATGCGGATGAAGGTGGACCGCGGTCCTCAAGGCGGTTGTGCTATGTGTGGCTTCATCTGCGTGTCTCTCACTACTACGGGGATCATATCGATGTACATCTTGTCAGCCAGTCGGCCTTGAAAACAGCCTGTTTCCAGGAAACGCTACATGAAAGAGAGATTGTGGTCTTGGTCAGTGTATTGACCCTGACGAGAAGTCCTGGTCAGTATTTTGTGCCTGACTGAACTAACGTCTCAATCTCCCGTGATTCCTGAAGAATGCTCTTTGGTCGTAACCTATGTGTTTCTTGTATTCGTCTCAGTGCGGTATCTCAACCTTGCTTTCTATGTTCCTGACTTTCGTCACTCCATTTCTATCATGCGGTGCTTACATTGTTGTTTATAGTTTTTGTGGTTTATAGTTTTTGTGGTTGTTTATAGTTTTTGTGGTTGTTTATAGTTTTTGTGGTTGTTTATAGTTTTTGTGGTTGTTTATAGTTTTTGTGGTTATTTATAGTTTTAATGGTTTATAGCTTTTGTGGTTTATAGCTTTTGTGGTTTATAGCTTTTTTGGTTTATAGCTTTTTTCGGTTCATAGTTTTTGTAATTTATAGCTTTTGTCCTTTAAAGTTTTTGTGGTTTGTAGTTTTTTGTGGTTTATAGTTTTGTGGTTTATAGCTTTTGTGGTTTATAGCTTTTGTGGCTTATAGCTTTAGCTTCTTCAGGAAAGGGTAACAGCTTCATGTCCAAACCCTGTATGACATGCTTGGCAGGTTACAGCATAACTATTCTTTGTTTCCCTATACGGTCTCAGTAACACACAAGCTCTATCCTGACATATTTCCTAGCATCTTAATAAGGAAGTGATAGTCAAACTGTATAAATCATTAGTCCGATCTAGATTAGAGTACTGTGTGCAGGTGTGGAGTCCTTATCGTATAGGAGATAGAAACATGCTGGAAAGGATACAAAGACGAGCGACAAAGCTGATAGTGGAATTCCAGAATTACAGCTACGATGAAAGACTAAAAAAAAACGCTTTAGAAAAGAGAAGAATTCGAGGTGACTTAATTCAAGTTTATAAAATAGTCAACAGAAAGGATAGATTAGATTTTAACAAGTTTTTAAAAAATTCAACCACCCACAAGAACAAGAGGACACCGCTGCAAATTAACTAAAGAAAATGCCATATTAAATATTAGGAAATATTTTGTTAGTCAGGGAGTGATGAATGCTTGGAATGCATTGTCACATGAAGTATTGGAGGCAGGAACAATTAATGCAGTCAAGAATAGATTCGATGAGCATAGCCTTTAAAAAAAGGAAAACTAAATGAAACTGGTTGTATACAGACTATGCAGAGTCTTCAAACCCAGTAAGAAGACGTTAAGTTAACTCCATTTATGTCGCTAGACGCTCTACTGAATCTGCAACATGTCGCTAGATGCGCATCTGGATCGGAAACAATATGTCGCTAGGGACCGGAGACGCTAGTCCGGTCAAGCATAACACACTGACCATGTCGTCGCGTCAGGTACAAGAGCAACATACTGACCAGGACGTCGCGTTAAGTACAGGAGCAACATACTGACCTGGACGTCGAGTGAGAACAGGAGCAACATACTGACCAGGACGTCGAGTGAGAACAGGAGCAACATACTGACCAGGACGTCGAGTGAGAACAGCAGCAACATACTGACCAGGACGTCACGTCAGGAACAGGAACCGCATACTGACCAGGACGTCGAGTGAGAACAGGAGCAACATACTGACCACGACGTCGAGTGAGAACAGGAGCAACATACTGACCAGGACGTCGAGTGAGAACAGGAGCAATATACTGACCAGGACGTCGCGTCAGGAACAGGAGCAACATACTGACCAGGACGCCGAGTGAGAACAGCAGCAACATACTGACCAGGGCGTCCAGTGAGAACAGGAGCAACATACTGACCAGGACGTTGGGTCAGGAACAGGAGCAACCTACTGACCAGGACGTCGAGTGAGAACAGGAGCAACATACTGACCAGGACGTCGCGTCAGGAACAGGAACAGCATACTGACCAGGACGTAGAGTGAGAACAGGAGCAACATACTGACCAGGACGTCGATTGAGAACAGCAGCAACATACTGACCAGGACGTCGAGTGAGAACAGGAGCAACATACTGACCAGGACGTCGCGTCAGGAACAGGAACAGCATACTGACCAGGACGTCGAGTGAGAACAGGAGAGACATACTGACCAGGACGTCGATTGAGAACAGGAGCAACATACTGACCAGGACGTCGCGTCAGGAACAGGAACAGCATACTGACCAGGACGTCGAGTGAGAACAGGAGAGACATACTGACCAGGACGTCGATTGAGAACAGGAGCAACATACTGACCAGGACGTCGCGTCAGGAACAGGAACAGCATACTGACCAGGACGTCGAGTGAGAACAGGAGCAACATACTGACCAGGACGTCGATTGAGAACAGGAGCAACATACTGACCAGGACGCCGAGTGAGAACAGCAGCAACATACTGACCAGGGCGTCCAGTGAGAACAGGAGCAACATACTGACCAGGACGTCGCGTCAGGAATAGGAGCAACATACTGACCAGGACGTCCCGTCAGGAACAAGAGCAACATACTGACCAAGACCAAACCTCACTTCTGTGTAGAGCTTCCTGTATACGGGCTGTTCTCAAGTCAGTCTGTGTAACATGATATGGATCAACGGGATCACTGTAGAAGTGAGCGTCACGCAGATGAAGCCAAGCATAGCACAACCGCCTGGAGGACTCAGTTCTACATTCATCAGCAGGCTCGGTATGAGAAGAAAAGCTACTACAACCCGTCACATAACGTCCTTTTTGGGGATCACAAAAAAGTCAACATAATCATCGTTGGCATTAAACAATAACAACAATAACAACAACAACATGTCGATGGACGCCAGGGGAAGGTGTAATCTGCTTTATTGCACCATCTGTCCGACCGCCGGCATTTTAAATCTACGTCTATGAAATGTTTGTTACATAGCAATCCAGCTTTGTCTTGGTCGTCCTGTTGTTGACTGGGGGTATTTGCTTATGCTGTGGATACACTTTAAAACATTCTTGTCATATCTTCAATCCGTTTAATTCTCTTGCTGTCATAATATACCTCTCGTGGTGCTGTTACCACTTCATGTTTGATTTCTTGCTTCCTCACTTAATCTCATCTAGTGAAAATGATAGGATACCATAAATGGCTAGTACTTTCAAAACTCGATACTCTTTGGTTCCGTACCGGGACAGAGAGGGCGAGGACGTCCAAGGAAGAGATGAATGGTCAGGCCTTCGTCCCGGTGAGATACGTCAGGCGGCGACAGACAGAGAGAGATGGCGTGGGATTTTGGGAGTGTCTTCATGTGTGCCCCCACGACCTGATGGGTTACGGGATGAACTGAACTGCACTTTCAAAAACAGCCAGATTATAGTTCAAGATGGAATGATTGACAGCACATTAAGACTCGACAGATTAACAGTGCAAGCGTGACGTCATTGTCACAAAGAACTCACTTTCGACCGAGCAGTAAATAAGTTATAATAAGCCGCTGAAACTAATAAAGAAGCCTTTAAAACGCGATATAATTTAAAAGAACAGAGAGAGCATGTCAGTGCAGCCTTGACGTGAGAACAGTGACAAACTGAGCCATCAATCTCAACCATTTTCTGACAGACCTACAAATAAATCTCCATCTGGTCTCAAGGACACCCTTTGATTGTTGTTATATCAGTCCTACAGTACAAAGTTTATACAATCATATACGCTGCTGACTCAAGATTCATCACCATCATTGACATGCAAGCTGATCATTTACTTCGCTCTCTTCCTACTGACGCTCCGTAAGACTCGATCTTTGGCCAGTTCTCACCCCTCTGTCAGTTATGTTCTAAACACGGTCGATGTCTCGTTCACCTCCTCTTCTGCCAGCCTCTTCCTCGGTTTCTAGGCACCATACACTCTAGTATAGTTTGTTTTTCCGTAATCCATTGTGGTTTGTTTTTTCTGTGTTTTTTTTTGTGTTTTTTTTTCCGTTCGCCTTATTTCTCTAATCCCCAAGGCGGTGTGCGTTGCACTGTGATTTTTATTTTGCGCCTGTTGGCCCAGTGTATCCGACTTCAGCATGCATTTTATGTTAGGGTCTGCTTCCTCCTGCATTTTCTAAGGGTTTGCTTCCCCGGGGTAACGGCCGGTGCTGTAGTGGGGATCGAACCCAGCACCTTCGGATTGTGAGCCGTGCCACTTAAACACTTGACCAAGCCGTCCCTCCATTGTGGTGTTTATAACGTGAGCAAAGTATTTGAGTTTCATAGCCGTAATGCTGTTGACGAGCCAATCTTGTATTATATTTAATTCCTTTCAGTTCAGTTCAAGTGCCATCTCCGCATCGAAGGTCGGCTGCAATAGTTTGCCAGTGTACTATATACCACTTGCCGTAATGGTGCAATCTGACAGGCCATCTACTGATATTATCCACCCACTTATAACGATCAGCGACTGCCTTCCACTCTGCCCTCTAGTACTATCTTCAACAAGGAGGTATGTCTTGTTATATTACCAAAATAACCTAACCGTCGAACTCTGATTTCGCTCAGCAATTCTCTTCTCAGCAATTCTCTTCTCTTTCTTCTTCTTCTTCTTCGTCGTACGCAGTCAGACATCAACCTGTATTTTTTCGAAAAAAGCAGCGGTCATCCTGAGGCTGTCGACACTGCCATAGAGCTCTGACTCTTTCAATACCTCCACATTTGTTTTCTTCTCTTTCTCTGCCTTTTTCCGTTCTAGTCATGGTATTCTTAAACATTTCATGTAGCCACATGTGCTTTAGCGCAGTTGTCTTCACACAGTTCTAACTGTAGCATTCATGGTCCTCTTTTAGTGTAGAAGGAAGGGTGATGGCGATAAAGGATTTTGGCGATTAAGATGATGGCGTTAAATGATAGTTATCATCACTAGTATCATTTTAATTACCATCATTATTATCATGTTGTTATCAATCAACCGTTTGGTTCTTCCCGGAACACACGGCAGCATTGAACGCTCTTCCTCTGTTTCTGTTCGGAGCCGTTCTCTTGAGTTCCGTCTATGGGACTCGCATATCATTGGCCTCCTCTTTCACAGTTCTTTGCGAAGTGCTCCTTTGCACCGTTACTTGTCCCCTACTCCGTGGGTTCCAATCCAGTGCATGTATGATTATGTCGCCTGGTTTGTTTTTTCCTGAGAGTTCGTCCCATAAATCTTTAATTTCTTTAACCAACCTCCAGTTGTACTGCTTGTATAAGATATGTGTTTTAGTATTACCGCTGACCTACTAATGTGAAGGATGCAGCGTCGTAGACAACAATTGGAAGCCAAGACTTACAACAAAGGCAAGTGCAACATAATTAACAAACACATGTGTCTCCTGGCTACGCTTCTGGAAATAGGCTGTGTTACAACAGCCTGACTAACGATGTGGGGATAGACAATGTGATCCCCATAGTAGTTAGCTTACTGAGAAGCCTGCAATGCACTACAACCAAGAGGATTCAGGTCTTCCCTTCTTTATCACGGATCAAGATATATGAAAAGCCACTGTAACCTGCTACCAAATACAACATCGTCTAGAGCAGTGTTTTTCAACCTGAACGCACCGTCCACTAGGGGGTGATTCTAGTTTTCAGGTGGGTGGTAGAAGAAAAAGTACATGCTTTATTATAAAGACAACCTGAGGATACTATCGCAGAATACCAGCAAATCAACGAAAGTGAAAAATTTGATAACCTGTATTTTTCCCGTTGCAGTATACGGCTGTGAAACAAGGACAGTTAGTAATCCTGGAGTTTTTCGAGTCGAAATGTTTTAGACAGGTCTTCAGAATACCATAGACTGAAAAAAAGAAAGAATGCAAACATTCGACAGCAGTTGGATATAGACTAGAACTGATTCATACACTCCATCATGAACAAAAAATGTTAATACTTTGGCCACATCATAAGACGTAACGATCTTGAGAGAACGGTAATGAAAGGTATGGTGTCGGGCAATAGAGTCAGAGGCAAAACAAGAAGGCGATAACACCAAGATGTCAAGGAATGTTTGGGCATGACTCTGGAGCAGGCTAGAGATTTGGTGAGAGAACATGTTTCTTTCAGACTGGCTGTCATGGGAGCGACGTTTTGCAATGGAAATGCTACACGATGATTAAAAACATCCAAAACACACTCAGTTGACGATTTTTTTTGCTTAAATGTTTGCCTCACTAGTTTCTACTGGCGGAGGCGCGCCATTTTCCACCCCAGACCGTAGTCCATTGGGCGATATCAGGACGCATAAACCAGTGCTTGGATGCATGTGTGCATCTGTATGTACCTATGCGAGGTTTGTGCGCTTTCGGAAGCTAGCCCAACCAAAGTGCAATGGAAGGGCTTTACCACGAGGGCGAGTGTGAAAGTTGTGCAAGGGTGTGACTGTAGGACAGAGTCAAATGAAACAGAGTGAGGTGAGAAGAGAGAGAAGGGGAAGAGTGGCCCCCAGGGTGAGTCCCCATCCATCACCCTCAGTTGACGATTACTGAATTGTCTTCAATTTAGATTGTAATGGCCGGTAGGGAAAGTTTACTCTCACGAAAGTTATAAAAGTGCCTGCCAGGTTGAAGAGCACTGATCTAGAAAAAAAACAATTCAGGACATGTATCTTCGCATAACAACAAAAATATAGACATCTGTTGTTGAAGGTCTGGGGTTTTGGTGTGTTACTCTTAGTCGCGTGCCATGTTTCCAAGCCATACAACATGCCCGGTTTTTACATTCGAGTTAAACATACTGCTCTTATTGTTAGAACGAATGGGGCTCAATTTCCGTCATATTGTGTTGTGCCCTTTTTATCTACTGTATTTTGTTATGAGAACCTGAGTTGTAAAAGATGAATCGTTGCAATGTTTGGTTACGTGAAATGAATGTTACAACTGGATCTAGCTGACATCAGAACATAACATAAACACTCGAACCGGATTTATGGTTAGCTGAGGATTAAGTGAAGGACACACAAGGACGTTCAGGGCATGTCGTGTATCTGTATGTATGTATGAGTATGTTTGTGTGTGTGTGTGTATGTTTGTGTGTGTGTGTGTGTGTGTGTGTGGCTTTTTGAAGGTCATCCGTAAGACATTCCCCTAACGGTGTATCTTGCACGCAACACGCAGAGCTGTACATTGTGGCCCGCACTGCTGGGTGTTGTTGATGTTGTTGATGTTGCTGCTGCTGTTGTTGATGTTGTTGATGTTGTTGATGTTGCTGCTGCTGTTGTTGATGTTGTTGATGTTGCTGCTGCTGTTGTTGATGTTGTTGATTTTGCTGCTGCTGTTGTTGATGTTGTTGATGTTGCTGCTGCTGTTGTTGATGTTGTTGATGTTGCTGCTGCTGTTGTTGATGTTGTTGATGTTGCTGCTGCTGTTGTTGATGTTGTTGATGTTGCTGCTGCTGTTGTTGATGTTGTTGATGTTGCTGCTGCTGTTGTTGATGTTGTTGATTTTGCTGCTGCTGTTGTTGATGTTGTTGATGTTGCTGCTGCTGTTGTTGATGTTGTTGATTTTGCTGCTGATGTTGTTGATGTTGCTGCTGCTGTTGTTGATGTTGTTGATGTTGCTGCTGCTGTTGTTGACGTTGTTGATGTTGCTGCTGCTGTTGTTGATGTTGTTGATGTTGCTGCTGCTGTTGTTGTTGATGTTGCTGCTGCTGCTGTTGACGTTGTTGATGTTGCTGCTGCTGTTGTTGATGTTGTTGCTGTTGCTGCTGCTGTTGTTGATGTTGTTGATGTTGCTGCTGCTGTTGTTGACGTTGTTGATGTTGTTGATGCTGTTGTTGATGTTGTTGATGTTGCTGCTGCTGTTGTTGATGTTGCTGCTGCTGTTGTTGATGTTGTTGATGTTGCTGCTGCTGTTGTTGATGTTGTTGCTTTTGCTGTTCTTTTGCTGTTGTTGTTGCTATTATTACTGTTGTTGCTGTTGTTGATGTTGCTGATGCTGCTGTTGATGTTGTTGCTGTTTTTCTGTTGTTGTTGTTTTTGCTGTTATTCCTGTTGTTGATGTTGTTGATGTTGATGTTGTTGATGTTGATGTTGTTGATGTTCTTGCTGTTGTTCCTGTTGATGTTGTTGAAGTTGTTGCTGTTGTTGGTGTCTACAATGAAAAAGTTTACTCCTCTGTACGCCTTGGAAAGGCCATTGTTGTTGTTGTGGCGGGTTGCATCAGCTGTTTTTACATCCCGAGAGTTCTGATGAAGGTGGACCTGGGCCCTCCATGCGGTTCTGCTATGCTTATCTTCATCTGTGTGATGCTGACTACTATGGGGATCATGTCGGTCCCCCACCTTGTTACCTAGACTGCTAAGGACAGCACGTTTCTATGAAGGTTTACGGGGACGTCAAGGTGGGGATCTTGTCCGGCTTATTTTGCCTGGCCCTGACTAACATGTCTGATCAGTGTTTCGTGCATGACTCTGACTAACATGTCCGATCAGTGTGTTGTGCCTGACCCTGACAAACATGTATGATCAGTGTGTTGTCCCTGACCCTGACAAACATGTCTGATCAGTGTTTCGTGCATGACCCTGACTAACATGTCTGATCAGTGTGTTGTGCCTGACCCTGACTAACATGTCTGATCAGTGTGTTGTGCCTGACCCTGACTAACATGTCTAATCAGTGTGGTGTGCCTGACCTTGACTAACATGTCTGATCAGTGTGTTGTGCCTGACCCTGACTAACATGTCTGATCAGTGTGTTGTGCCTGACCCCGACTAACATGTCTAATCAGTGTGGTGTGCCTGACCTTGACTAACATGTCTGATCAGTGTTTCGTGCCTGACCCTGACTAACATGTCTGATCAGTGTTTTGTGCCTGATCCTGACTAACATAATTGATCAGTGTTTCGTGCCTGACCCTGACTAACATGTCTGATCAGTGTGTTGTGCCTGACCCTGAATAACATGTCTAATCAGTGTGGTGTGCCTGACCTTGACTAACATGTCTGATCAGTGTTTCGCGCCTGACCTTGACTAACATGTCTGATCAGTGTTTCGTGCCTGACCCTGACTAACATATCTAATCAGTGTTTCGTGCATGACCCTGACTAACATGTCTGATCAGTGTTTTGTGCCTGATCCTGACTAACATGATTGATCAGTGTTTCGTGCCTAACCCTGACTAACATGTCTGATCAGTGTGTTGTGCCTGACCCTGACTAACATGTCTAATCAGTGTGTTGTGCCTGACCCTGACTAACATGTCTGATCAGTGTTTCGTTTCTGACCCTGACTAACATGTCTGATCAGTGTTTCGTGCCTGACTATGACTAACATGTCTGATCAGTGTTTCGTGCCTGACCCTGACTAACATGTCTGATCAGTGTGTTATGCCTGACCCTGATTAACATGTCTGATCAGTGTGTTGTGACTGACCCTGACTAACATGTCTGATCAGTGTGTTGTGCCTGACCCCCCTGACTAACATGTCTGATCAGTGTTGTGCCTGAAATTCCTCTCCGAAAAGGGCGTTAAGTTGCTGGTCGTTGTAGCGTTCCTCACATCCCAAGCGTGCTGATGAAGGTGAACCGCGGTACTCCAGACGGTTGTGCTATGCTTGGCTTCATCTACTACGCGGATGACGTCAATCCACATAGATATAGATCTTGGTCAATGTATTGTGCTTGTCAGTGGCGAGAAGTCCTGGTTAGAATGTTGTGCCTGGGCGGACTAGCGTTTCCGATTCCAGAAATATGAAATAGAAGTTCCAGAAATCGGCATTACATATTGATTTTCTTCAACATCTTCTTTTTTCTTTATCTTCGTTTTTTTCTTCTACATGGTCATCATTTTCTTCTTCTTGTTCTTCATTTTATATACTTGACACATTTTTGACGAAACAATCAATTTTACATATTCGTGTTCTTCTTCTACTTCTTCTAATTCTTCTTCTTCTTCGTGTTCCTCTTCTTCGTCTCTTGCACTTGACTGATGACTAACAGCCCGTATCCATCCATCACTTCTATTGGCAGCAGGAAAATTCCTTCATATTCCTTGATAAACTGATATTATTTACACCGTGACTCGACTATTATTCATTATGTTCATTTCATAATGTCAACAGCTTCCACATTCTGCTTTCGTGACCATGTCAATAGCTTTCACATTTTGCTGCCATTATCATGTTAACATCATTCAATTTCAGCATTTATAATTATGCCAATAGCTTCCATTGTGGGCTATCATAATCATTTCAGTAGCTTCCAATTTTCTGCTGTCAAAAGCATGCCTAAAGCTTCCTGGTTCGACTTCTATGCGCATGTCAATAGCTCCCATTTTCGATTTCCATACTCATGCCAATAGCTTCTATATTTTGACCTTCTTTCTTCGTGCCAATAGTTTCCATCTTTGACTTTTATCTGTATATCAATAGCTTCCATCTTTGACTTTTATCTGTATGCCAAAAGCTTCCATATTTGACTTTTATCTTCATGTCAATAGCTTCCATATTTGACTATTTTCTTCAGGCCAATAGTTTCCATCTTTGACTTTTATCTGTATGCCAATAGGCTTCCATCTTTGACTTTTATCTGTATGCCAAAAGCTTCCATATTTGACTTTTATCTTCATGTCAATAGCTTCCATTTTTGACTTTTATCTGTATGCCAAAAGCTTCCATATTTGACTTTTATCTTCATGTCAATAGCTTCCATTTTTGACTTTTATCTGTATGCCAAAAGCTTCCATATTTGACTTTTATCTTCATGTCAATAGCTTCCATTTTTGACTTTTATCTGTATGCCAAAAGCTTCCATATTTGACTTTTTTCTTCAGGCCAATAGTTTCCATCTTTGACTTTTATCTGTATGCCAATAGTTTCCATCTTTGACTTTTATCTGTATGCCAATAGCTTCCATCTTTGACTTTTATCTGTATGCCAAAAGCTTCCATTTTTGACTTTTTTCTTGATTCCCATAGTTTCCATATTGACTTCTATCTTCAAATCAATAGCTTCCATATTTTACTTCTTTCATGCTAATAGCTAACCCGTTCGACTTTTTTATATTGACAATCATGAAAACTTCGTCATTCAGCTGTCCATACTGCAAGCAAAGCAAGTTTATTCTCTGAATATCCAGTGTTAAAGGTGTAGTCTCCGTAAACAGGTATGTCGGCCTTCCTAATATATAATGATTGATTGAATGATTGATTGATTCGCCTTTTCGCTACAAGTGAACCACACGGCCTACACTACAGCTGACCACTTTACCTGAAACGTGCATCTTAGCATTTGCAATATAATTTCCTACAATTGATTTCACATGATGAGGTTGCTAGCGACAGCCTTCCATAGTCATCGTTTCCGACATTGGTAAAGCCAAGACAAAATTCTCAGAAGGTTTCACTGGCCTTATTGTTTTCCACCTGTGCATCACTCTGTTTCTTAAATACCAGGGACAGTCATTAAGTAAAAGCAATTTTATATCATTAATATTTTCACAAGAACGAGAACCAGAAATTGTTTGTGTCTTATTTATCGAAATAGTCCCCATGCCTGGTAACACACTTTGTCCACTTGTCCACTAGCTTGTGGATGCTCTCTAGAAAAAAGAATTTTAGTGTGACCTTTAACCAATTGTGCAGCGCTTCCATTACCTCGTTGTCAGCTGCCTTAGATCCCTTCTGCTTCACACTTTCATATATTCGAGGTCATTATGGACAATTAGATGGGCATCGCCGTGATTCATGTTGAAGTCTACGGCTGTTTCATCAATAGTGACTCACCTGTTGCCACGGACTAGCTGATCGATCTGCTGTTTCACTGTGTCAGTTGTGCCGCTTGCTGGTCTCCCACGCCGCGGTTCATCAATGACGTTTTGCCTTACATTTTGAAACCTTTTCATCCATTCATACACAAATCCTCTGACTCAGACAATTTTCATACTGAACCTTCATTGATTTGTAGATTTCAGAATGATTCATGCCTTCTGACCACAAAACACGAATAACGTATCGTCGTTATTGAAAGTGTGCAAGTTGACGGTAGTGCGGCCAGATTTTACGCTTTATTGCGCATGCACATACTGCTCGATCGTCAGAATCTCTACGTGGAGTATTGCTAAGACACCATTTTGTCTCATAAAATAAGATTTTCCGTTCTTCATACTCTTCCATGCCCATTATACTAAAATTGCGGTTACTTAATGGCAGTAAATCGTATACAAGACAGTGAAAGAAGTCGCACTGTAGACTTTATCGCTGATCGAGGGTGAAGTGTTATAGAGATTCAGTATATTAACCCAAATTTTGTATGAGGTGGCGAGTGGTCAAGTTCTTTATCTCGCTAATTTTCATTCCCTAGCCGTAAACCAGGTACATGTTTCCAGCTGGGTCAGCTCGAGCTATCGGTTGCGTCGGTCGAACGCCACCATAGCCAGTCGAAAGTGTGC
The DNA here is from genome assembly GCA_036924085.1 of Ariolimax columbianus. NCBI lineage: Eukaryota > Metazoa > Mollusca > Gastropoda > Stylommatophora > Arionidae > Ariolimax > Ariolimax columbianus. The sequence continues at coordinate 74,145,385 of JAVGWX010000010.1, read as the reverse complement.
TCTGCCAGACCTCGTTTGTAGCAAGAGATGAAACCCCTACCTTTGCCTTGACAGCGTGAGTGCTATTGCACAACGCAAATCCGTCGCTGAAACTTACGTCTTATGAAGTCCTATAGCAGATACTGCCGTGAGATCAAGATGCTGAGCAGCGCATGAGCTGCAGTGATCAGTGACCCATAGCTGACTAGTGGCGTCAGGGCAAGCGAACCAAAGCTGCCAAGACCCTTCTACACCTCCACGCGGTGATCCTGGATAACAGGCTGCAGCAGGGCAGACTTGCTAAGATGAAGGGATCGAAGAGGGAATGCTAACCCGATACTCAAAAAATGCTTGCTGAAATCGGATGTGTTGGACCGAAAGGTGCAAATATCGCAGTCAAGCTGTAAACTACGACACAACGCATTCCGTTATCTGGACTACATTCTGCTACATAAGCCCTTTCATGGTTTGGTAGCGGGAGATTGCGAACGAGCCAAGCCAAGCCAGACACTGCCGTCAGGGATGAAATGTTGGAGACTTCATTGTCCCAAGTACCTTCTTCAACACCATCAATCAACTGATGCTGTGCTTCTAGTCCGGTGAGGTTCACCAAGGCGACTGTGCGTTTCTTGCCTTCGCCGGTCTCCCACAGCTTTTCGAGCATGGTTCCCCAGGCCAGACTGCCTCTCCTTGGTCTGCATAGGTAGGACTGTCCTGCAGAATATGTTCTGGTGTACTAAGTACCATCTTGTGTGAGGCAGGGTGGCCTGTTTCCTTCCTCGCTGCCTTTTTTACCTTAACCCGTATGTCGGGTACCAATTTACAAATGCACCCACCATACAACTTGGTGGACTGAAGTGATGTGATAGCGGGAGTCGAACCCCATATCTTAGCTTAGTATATAGCGTAGCGCAGTGGTTAGCGCGCTGGCTTTGCATCTGAGTGGTCCTGGGTTCATTACCCAGTTGAGGCGGTAATGTTTTTTCAGAACGCAATGGCTCCCATGTCGACCCAGCCTTAAATGGGTACCGGTTCAGTCCGGGAAGCAAAAGCGGTGAGGGAGAGGAGATGGCTACCACCCATATAGCCGAGCCTTTGAAATGTGAGATCGCTAACACCTTACACCCCTACGGAACTAATGTTTGGGTTACTTTACTTTTACTCATCTAAGAACAGATACCCTTAACACGCCAGTCTGGCATATTGGGAATACTGTGTTAGGCCCATATTTTTCTTGATCAATGGCATTCTACGAGTGGTCAACATCACGCCGGCGGCCTTTACTTTCCTAGATTATTCTGGTACCCCTATTTTTAGGTTTGGTCGAGCACAAGAGCAGTTTTGCCATATGAATAATTTCGAAACAACTGGAGGAGCGAACCCAGATCGCTCTGCTGGGTAGCCAGCACACAAACAGCTGCCCTATTCCATCAGGAATAGTGAACCACAGTTGACCAAGACCATATTCCGCATGCAGCTGTCGACCCTGGGAACAGACTGCACTCGTGTAGTCTAGCTAAAAGATTAGGAGTCGTAAAGGGAAGGGATACTAGGTCCCAAAACACTTCACTTAAATCCAATGTGTCGGGTCGGATGATTCAGATATCGCGTCTTCGCTGTAAATTACTACGTAACAACTTTTTTTAGGACGAACCAGGAAGAATAATAAGACGAAGAAGATGATGATGATTGTGGTGGTGATGATGATGATGTTGTCTAAGGAGGGTCGTGCATAGGTCTAGTAGCTTTAACATGTAAAATAAAGTGCTTCAGAAACCAGTACTAGAAGAATGCACACATTTACACTGCTAAGGTTAATTGAGAGGATCAACTGCAAGTGTGCGCTTATGCTCCGTATGGAATATAACACATTTAATGATTAATGAATAGTGTTTTTAGTTAATACATGTGCTAATTTTGCCTTGAGATTTACAACGGAGAGAACATTGGAGAACGAATGCTAAAGAAGTAACGAAAAGTGAAATTTTAATAATTAAATGGCATGTTTTTTTTCTTCAAGTTGAGTGCAACTTTCTTGTTGTTGTCGTATTACTGTTGTTGTTGTTGTTTCTGCTGTTGTTGTTGATATTGTGTTGTTGTTGGTGTTGTGGTTGCTGCTGCTGTGGTTGTGTTGTTGTTATTGCTGTTGCTGTTGCTGTTGCCGCTGTTGTCGTCGTTGGTGCTGATGTTGCTGTTGTTGTTGCTTTTATTGCTGTTGTTGTTGTTGTCCTCGTTGTTGCTGTGGTTGTTGTAGTTGCTGTTGTCGTTGTTGTCGTCGTTGTTGCTGTTGTTGTTGTTGTTGTTGCTGTTGTTGTTACTGTTGCTGCTGCTGTTGTTGTTGCTGCTGCTATTGTTATTATTGCTGTTATTATTGCTGTTGTTGCTGCTGTTGCAGTTGCTTTTGTTGATGTTATGATTGTTGCTGTTGTTGATAATGTTATTTCTATTGTTGATGTTGCTGCTGTTATTGTTGTTGGTTTTGTTGTTGTTGTTGCTGTTGTTGTTGCTGTTATTGTTGTTGTTGTTGTTGTTGTTGTTGTTGTTGTTGCTGTTGCTGCTGCTGTTATTGTTGTTGTTGTTGCTGTTGTTGTTGCTGTTGTTGTTGCTGTTGTTGTTGCTGTTGTTGTCGCTGTTGTTATTATTGCTGTTGTTGCAGCTGCTTTTATTGATGTTATGGTTGTTGCTGTTATTGATGATGTTGTTATTTGTATTGTTGCTGATGCTGTTGTTGTTGTTGCTGTTGTTATTGTTGAATGGCCTACATAAGCGAGTTTATTTATTTTGTGCTCACTGTAAAAGGCGTTACGTGGCAGATTGTAGTAGCTTTCCTCACATCACATCCCGTGCGTGCTGATGAAGGTGTCATTGGGTCATCAAGGCTATTGTGGTCGGCTTGGAATGACGCTCACTACTGTGGAGATCATGTCGATCCAGATCTCGTTAGATCGACTCCCACAAGTTTCAAGCGACCCCTGGTCTCACAGATTGTACGACCTGAATGTCTGCATCTTGAGCTACTTCCAGTCGTCTTGATTTTATGTCTTGCCACTGGTTCGCGGTAACTCAGGACGAGAGAGTGAGATTGGTGTCCAGCGCAGATTCTTTCTCACTATAATCCAACTTCAGCGCAAGTTACATCTCCAGGACGAGGACAGTCTGCTGATGTCGCCATCTTCGCTTGCGATGGGCAACTTATAATCTTGTAAATGAGCTAGAGAGAAGATGGAGTATATGGTCAACTGTAATCTTGTAAATGAGCTAGAGAGACCTGGATTATATGGTCAACTGTAATCTTGTAAATGAGCTAGAGAGACCTGGAGTATATGGTCAACTAAAATCTTGTAAATGACCTAGAGAGACCTGGAGTATATGATCAACTGTAATCTTGTAAATGAGCTAGAGAGACCTGGAGTATATGGTCAACTGTAATCTTGTAAATGAGCTAGAGAGACCTGGAGTATATGATCAACTGTAATCTTGTAAATGAGCTAGAGAGAAGATGAAGCTCGAAATTTTCATTGAAACTCGTCCGAACTTGTTTCAATCTAAGATATGATTACAAGAAGAAGTAGGGGAAGAAGACGAAGAAGAAGAAGAAAAAGAAAAAGAAGAAGCAGAAGATTATTATTATTATTTCTGTAATATCAACTTTAATATTATTATAGATTACCCAGAAACGGCATCAGTGCACGATAGACAGATTAATAGGTGGTCTATCGTATCCAGTGGTTTTCCTCAGGTAATGACTGTTAATGGCCCTGCGCTTGCAAATGGATATGCGATCGTCTAATTTACTTTTTATAGGTAAAGTAGGCAAGATTTCTAGTTCATTCACTTTTTAAAGAGATATATCATTTACATGAAACAGCTGTTGCCTTGCACATAGGCTGGGGACAGCACAAGGCTAAGCATTCTGCCTCCGCCCCAACTCACAAATGCAAACTGAAGACAGATGTGCTGTAAGGACAGATGTGCTGTAAAGATAGAGGTGCTGTAAAGATAGAGGTGCTGTAAAGATAGAAGTGCTGTGAAGATAGAAGTGATGTAAAGATAGAAGTGCTGTAAAGATAGATGTGCTGTAAAGATAAAGGTGCTGTAAAGATAGAGGTGCTGTAAAGATAGAGGTACTGTAAAGATAGAGGTACTGTAAAGATAGAGGTACTGTAAAGATAGAGGTGATGTAAGGACATATGTGCTGTAAGGACAGATGTGCTGTAAAGATAGAGGTACTGTAAAGATAGAGGTGATGTAAGGACATATGTGCTGTAAGGACAGATGTGCTGTAAAGATAGAAGTGCTGTAAAGATAGAGGTACTGTAAAGATAGATGGCTGAAAAAGATACATGTAGTGTAACGACGGATGAAATGAGCTCCCAGTCGCAGAGAATATTGCAACACAGCCCGTCTCATTGACAGACACACACACACACACAAACATTACTTTTTTTGAGTCGTTGTGACACACACACACAAACATTACTTTTTTTGAGTCGTGACACACACACACAAATTAATTTTTTTGGAGTCATTGTGACACACACACACAAACATAACTTTTTTGGGAGTCATTGTGACCCACACACACACAAACATAACTTTTTTGGAGTCATTGTGACACACACACACAAACATAACTTTTTTGGGAGTCATTGTGACCCACACACACACAAACATAACTTTTTTGGAGTCGTTGTGACACACACACACAAACAAAATTTTTTGGAGTCATTGTGACACACACACACAAACATAACTTTTTTGGGAGTCATTGTGACCCACACACACACACAAACATAACTTTTTTGGAGTCGTTGTGACACACACACACAAACAAAATTTTTTGGAGTCATTGTGAAACACACACACAAACATAACTTTTTTGGGAGTCATTGTGACACACACACAAACATAACGTTTTTGGAGTCGTTGTGACACACACACACAAACAAAATTTTTTGGAGTCATTGTGAAACACACACACAAACATAACTTTTTTGGGAGTCATTGTGACACACACACAAACATAACGTTTTTGGAGTCGTTGTGACACACACACACAAACAAAATTTTTTGGAGTCATTGTGAAACACACACACAAACATAACTTTTTTGGGAGTCATTGTGACACACACACAAACATAACTTTTTTGGAGTCGGTGTGACACACACACACACACACACACACACACACACAAACATAATTTTTTGGAGTCATTGTGATAAACACACACACAAACATCACTTTTTGGAGTCGCTGTGATACATACACACACACACACACAAACATATTTTGTCGGAGTCATTGTGACACACACACACAAACATAATTTTCGTGGAGTCGTTGCATTGCGAGGACGAAGCACGCCTCTCAATGCCCAAAGATGTCCAATCTCACAACAGATCTAAAAACCAAACATCGATTAATGGCTGAGGCATGGATGGCGGACATAGACGTCTCAAACCTGCTGGCTCAGCAATGCTGAAGCTCATAGAAACGATAGAGCTGGTGCAATGGCTTCAAGAGCACCGGTGATGGAGGACGTTACAGTTGGAGAGCGTGAGACTTTTTGTTCTCAGTTAGTGCCCACCTGTGAGAGAGTAGTGAATCAGCAGCGCACGTACGGACAGTCGGTTGTTCCCCTAGCTTACGCCGCAAACGATTGTAGTCTGCATCTTGACGCATCCTTTATTCCCCTGCCTGTAGACCAACACACAAAGTCTGCCTCCATCCTGGTCTGTCTTTGGCAAGTTACTCCCAGTTACAGGTGTTCATATCAACCGCATTCAGGACACGCTTGCAAACATCTTTGTAGCGGAGGAACGGTCTACATTTTTTAGGCTTGCCTATGGTCAGCTCTCCGTAAATGATATCTTCTGGTAGTCGTCCATCCCCCATTATGCACACGTAAAATTCAGCTCCCTAACAATATATATATACTCAGTTATCATAACATTTGTGATTGCTTCAGGTTTATCTAGCCGTCACGTGACTATTGTGTGATACACAAACCTTTGTCATCAAACTCCTGTTCTTGCCAGATAAAGTTTGATTGTAATGTGTCACCCGTCCGGATACAGCCAAAGTGACCTCGTCTGCGGTTAAAGGTGGCGTGACTCGCCAAAAGAATGCAGAACCAAATCATAACATCAGCAACGCGCCATCAATATTTCTAGTACTTGACCTTACGCAGATCGATCACCTGTCTGTCTGAACAATCGATTACAAGGATAGACTTTGGACCACTACACCACAGGGTAGGAGAGGACTTGGTAAGGAAACGGAGCAATAGAGATAACGAAGATGGCGAGAAGATGACCCAAAACATGGATTGGTGAAGATCTCCGCTTCCGTCTTTTATTTAAAAAGTAAACGAGTAAGGTTGTTTTACTACTTCTTCTTCTTCTTTTTCTTCTTTTTCTTCTTCTTATCATTATTATTGTTGTTGTTTTTCTTCTTCTTCTTCTTCTACTTTCTTCTTCCTCTTCTTGTTCTTCTTATTTTTCTTATTATTATTATTATTTTTCTTCTTCTACTTTTTTCTCTTCTTCTTTTTTTTTCTCTTCTTTTTCGCGTGTTTTATTACATTTGTAAGTGAAGGTCAGTTCTCTGGATAAGATTTACTGTGGGGGGGGGGGGGGGGGGGAGAGTCCAAGGCTCCCAACCAGTATTATGGGGACATTCAGTACGCAGGGGACGGCGGGGGATAGTGGTTAAGTGACACGGCTCACAACCCGAAGCTGCTAGGTTCGATCCCCATCACCCATCACAGCACCGGCCGTTACACCGGGGAAGCAAATAAATAATGCAGCAGGAAGCAGAACCTTATATGAAATGCATACAAAAGTCGGATGTACTGGACTGAAAGGTGCAAAATAAAAACATAGTACAAGGCACACCACCTTGGGGAATAGAGAAATAAGGAGAAAGCAATAGAAAATTTAAAAAACTATGCGTGAATAAGCGTATAACAGTACTGTAGGGTATATTAGGCTATTTGTGCTGCTTATCCGCACGTACTCGTGGATGAGGGAGCCAATTTTATCCAGTGTAGGTCACCATTCAATCTGCTTTATCCCGTTCCCATGCTCAACAGGGTCATTACGCTCGATCAAGACAGTGATAGTTGTCTCTGGTTTTGTTGACTTTCCTTCTGGCTTGATAAGGATCCTCTCTTCCTGGAAGGTGATTATTTGTTCTTTATGTTCTCGCGCGTTTTCTTCCTTTGTTAGTGCGTCTCCTATCTCGCTGGGGTGGAGGACTAACGTCTGGTCAGGCACAACCTACTCATCAGACATGTTAGTCACGGTCAGGCAAAACATACTGGCGGCTTCTCCACAGTCTTTATTGGAAACAGGCTATTTGCATGGCAGGCTGGCTAACGAGGTAAGGGATCGATGTGATCCCCGTTAGTAGTGAGCGACACGCAGATGAAGCCACGCAAAAACAACCGACTGGAGGACCCCGGTCCACCTTCATCAGCACGCTGGGGATATTTATTATTTTTATTTGCGTTCGCCTTATTTATCTATTCTCCAAGGCGTGTGTGCGTTACACTGTGGTTTTTATTTTGCGCCTGTCGGCCCAGTGCATCCGACTTCAGCATGCATTTTATGTAAGGGTCTGCTTCCTCCTGCATTTTCTAAGGGTTTGCTTCCCCGGGGTAACGGCCGGTGCTGTGATGGGGATCGAACCCAGCACCTTCTGGTTGTGAGCCGTGCCACTTAACCACTAGGCCACGCCGTCCCCCCACTGCAATCTGCCACTTAACATCCATTCCAGGGCGCACAAAAGAGTAAACTAATTCAATGTGGACGTATGAAACAACAACATATCTTGCTTCCTGGTGTACCACAGTGATTTAAACATTTCTGCTTCTTCTTTTCTTTGAGAAAACCAAGAATTGATTCTGTTATTGATGAATTATATATGGGTAATGTTTTTGTATCCTTCTTACAAAAAAAACCAAGAATGTTACTTCCCATTCAGTTTCTGTGAATGGTGGTTTGTTGAGGTGGGGTGTGGAAAGGAGGGCCGTTGGAATACCACGAGTTTTCTACCCTAGAGACATCTCTCACATGCTCTTCGACTAGCAATGATCCTAATCTTGTCTGGGTCACTCTCTCAGCCATATCAGAAGTCGTCAGGTGATTAGAGATAACTCGATAGAGTACTTCAGATCTGTCAATATATTTCTTTGTTTCTTATCAGTTTATGTCCTACTATTCTTCTTCGTCTTCATTCTGAAACTCCCGTTACCGAGGATTTTGCATGTATTGCAGGATATAGTCCGGTGGACGGGATGCGATAGGGGATGGAGTGGTAGAGACGTCATTTCACTTCTTTCAATCCAATTGTGTTTCTTACGATGCATAGGGGCACCACTATAGCTGACCTCTTGCAGAAACCTGTACAATATAACTTTGTGGCCTGTTATATAGATAGCTTCAGGCGTTGTGACGTAATTTACAGCTTGACTGCGATATTTGCACCTTTAGGTCCGGCACATCCTTCAGCGTGACATTTTTGGGTACAGCCTTTTATCTAGGATCACCACGTGGAGGTGACGAAGCGTCTTGGCAGCTCTGGGTTGCTTGCCCTAACGACAACAGTTAGCTTTGGGTCGCTTGCCCTAACGACAACAGTCAGCTTTGGGTCGCTGACCGCTACAGCTCACGCACTGCTCAGCATTTTGATCTTCATTTCTGCTTAATACTAGTTGCCCATTGCAAGAAAAGATGGCGACCGCATTAGGCTTGTGCTGAGAGGTGAGATTTCAATGTGTGACTTCAAAGTCTTATCATGGCGCAGAAGACTCTTCCGGGGGTGGGACACACATGTAAACAGTCAACTGGGGTAGTCGTCGCTCGTGTTATTCTGTCCAACAACTCGCTGCCTCTGAGCCTCAACCAACGAACTGTCGTTGGAGTACACTGACACGACTAGCCATGAAAACCAAGGTCTTCTTATGGGCACAACTCGAAAGGATTTCCTCAACGCTGGATCGGCGCCGCCTCTTTTTCTTCTGACATGTAGCCCGTCTCTCTCAGGACGTCCCGGCTGGTCAGCTTCTACATCTGTCTATGAGTTTCAGGCGCGTGAAAAGACCACACCCTTCATGGAGTAGTGCACGAGCTGCACCGGTCAGCGACCCAAAGCTGACTGCTAGCGTCAGGGTCAGCGAAATAGAGCTGCCAAGACCCTTCTTCACCTCCACGCGGTGATCCTGGATAACAGGCTGCAGAAGGGCAGACTGACTAAGGAGAAGGGATCGAAGTGGGAATGCTAACCCGGTACTAAAAAATGCTTGCTGAAGTCGGATGTGTTGGACCGAAAGATGCAAATATTGCAGTCAAGCTTTAAACTACGACACAACACATTCCGTTCTCTGGACTACATTCTGCTACTTAAGCCCTTTTAGAGCTTGGTAGCGGGGACTGAGAACGAACGAAGCCAAGCCAAGCCGAGTAGTCCCCGGGGTCGCATCTGGCCGAGCCACATTACCTCCACTCCATCTACCATTCAAGCTGCCGTCAACCATGATGTTGTGAGGTCAGAGCGACCGGTCCTGGTTGGCTTCGCAGATTACTTAACTTACTTTAGCCTCATCGCTGGAGTTCCGTTCTGTGAACTGAGCACCTTGTGTAATTGTGGAATTTTCGAGAGCCAGACGGAATAGGTTCACATATAGGAACGTGTCAAATGGAGAGACATGCGCAGACAACCTTACAACCAGTTTTAGGACTGACCAACCAGAGGATAGGGTCAAATAAAGATACATGATCAGGCAACCTTTTACCAGTTTTAAGACTGATCAAGAAGATGATGATGATGAAGATGATGATGATGATGGATGGATTGGGTGGTGGGTGGATGGATGGATGAGTGGATGGGTGGGTGGATTGGGTGGGTTGGTGGATGGGTGGGTGGGTGATGATATGGATGGATGGATGATATGGATGATATGGATGATATGGATGGATGGATGGATGAATGATAGGGATGGATAATATGGATGGATGGATGGATGATAGGGAAGATATGGATGGATGGATGGATGATATGAATGATATGGATGGGATGGATGGATGGATGATATGGATGGATGAATGATATGGATGATATGAATGATATGGATGGGATGGATGGATGAATGATATGGATGGATAATATGGATGGATGGATGATATGGATGATATGGATGGGATGGATGGATGGATGAATGATATGGATGGATAATATGGATGAGGATGGATCAATATGGATGATCTTGATCTTCTTCTTATTCACGATGTTTCTTACAACATCAACTATTTTGATTGTGTGTACGTGTCATCATGTGTTCAATCATTTGCCAGATTTTTTAAGAAACTATAGTAACTCCTTTTTTATTTTCATGTTTCTGTTTATCTCACCGATAAAAACGAACACCTGGCCTTTAATGGGGTTCGAACTTGTCTCTCTTTGTTGTTGTTTGTTATAGTTTTAAACTTTATTTTCGCAAAGAGGAGTACCGTTCAACCCCATACAGTCTTTCAGATTATATCAGAGTTTGTGAGCTGCAAGATCCGCAAGATATGCCTAGACTCTTGTGCAGGTCTAGATACCATTATAAGATGAAAAAAGTTGTAACATGTTATCTATTAAAATCATATATCTTATTTTTTTATATTACAAACGTGTAAATGTATCAGTGTAGCTTCTGATTCAAAGTATCAGAATGATTCTTCACCTGATATCAGTGTATTAAAATTTTTCTTCTCCTGATATCAGAGTATCAATCAATCAGACTGTTTCTCCTGAAATCAGAGTATCAGTGTATCCTTTTCTCCTTAAATCAGACTATCTGTGTATCAGACTGTTTCTTTTCCTGAAATCAGAGTATCAATTTATTAGAATATTTCTATTCCTTATATCAGAGTATCAATGTATCAGACTGTTTCTTCTTCTGATATCAATCAATGTATGAGACTGTTTCTTTTCCTGAAATCAGAGTATCAATGTATCAGACTGTTTCTTTTACTGATATCAGAATATCAATGTATCAGACTGTTTCTTTTCCGGATATCAGAATATCAATGTATCAGACTGTTTCTTTTCCTGATATCAGAGTATCAATTTATTAGAATATTTCTATTCCTTATATCAGAGTATCAATGTATCAGACTGTTTCTTCTTCTGATATCAATCAATGTATGAGACTGTTTATTTTCCTGAAATCAGAGTATCAATGTATCAGACTGTTTCTTTTACTGATATCAGAATATCAATGTATCAGACTGTTTCTTTTCCGGATATCAGAATATCAATGTATCAGACTGTTTCTTTTCCTGATATCAGAATATCAATGTATCAGACTGTTTCTTATCCTGATATACTTTTTTCTACATTTTTGTGTTTGTTTTTATCACATCTACGCAAACTGAGTTGCTAATTCTTGACTATTGTATTGTAATAGTAGGTTACAGTGGCTCCTCTTATATCACCGGGTCGTACCGAGGAAGCTAGACAACCAACACTCCCTCCCCCACTGCAGCTCAATGTAAGACTCCTCTATAGCCTCACCTCAATGAAATATTGATGAATGCTTGGAACACATTGCCACATAAAATAGTGGAGGCAATGTCAGTTAATGTAATCACATTTGATACATTTAGTTATTTTTAAATCGAATTGTGAAAAAGAAATTGATTGTATACACACTCGGCAGAGACTTTTAAACCAGTATAAAGAAGTTCACGGGGATCACAATGTCGATCCCCACTTCGTACGCCAAACTGTCAACCTGTTCCCAAGTCTACTACCTAGACGTCCATATGCGTCTTTGCCCGTATGCTGCATCTAATCGGACGCCAGGTTTCACTCCCATTGTGGAATACTAATCACCCATTTAATTGGAAAATTTGTGTTTAACTATTAACCTAAATATGATAGTACTGCTTCGGTGATAACGTGCAAACTTTGACCTGATTTTGACAAAAATTCGTCCAGACAAACAAACAAAAATACGATTGCTAATACTTTCCGTTGGTCTTTATTCAACTGCTGTTTATCTGATTACAGAAACAACATGATGGGGGCGGTTAATCTTCTTCAGCTTTATCAATTTGTTCGGTAACAAAAGAAGAGTTTGCCAGCAAGCAGAGTTAGCAGCCAGTGTCATAACATATGTTGCCCAGCGTGTCAAGTGTCTCCGTGTTGTCCTGGTAGACGATCACGTGTGTCCGTATGAGTCACACGGCATAGCTGACTACACAATAGCCACTAGCAGTCTCTTCCAACCTAGCTGGTCGACGGGTAGAAGACCACAATAATTTTATGGGCAAGCGTTTAGACAGATTCATTGGAGTGAGCTTTGAGTGTAAAGGTTAACGTCTGTTAGATGAAACATGTTGACAGCAGCCTAACCAAAGAGGTTGTTGTTGTTGCTTTCGTTGAATGCCCACGATGAGTAAGTTTACTCTGTGAACCCTGAAAAGGACGTTTCGTGGTGGTTTGCTGTAGCTTTCCTCACATACCGATCGTGCTGATGAAGGTTCATGCGGTTCTGTTATGATTGGCTTCATCTGCGCGTTTCTCCTCACTATATGAATCACGTCGATCCCCACTTCGTTATCCAGGCTCCAATGACAACAGCCCGTTTCCAGGGAGGACTAAGTGGAAGTCGAGGTGGGGATCTTTGCCAGTATATTTTGTCTGACCCTGACTGACATGTCTGATCAGTGCGTTGTGTCTGACCCTGACTAACATGTCTGATCAGTGTGCTGTGTCTGACCCTGACTAACATGTCTGATCAGTATGTTATGCCTGACCAGAAGTTAATCTTCTTCCCCTTCCAAATAGATTGTAGTCCACAATGAGATCCATGTAGTGGTGCGCCTGCTTCGAAGCCGTCTTACATTGCACTATAGCGAAGAGAACCCAGGCACACATTTTTCAGTACATTTCAGGATGTGAAAAGTTCTATGACAAATCAGTTATTAAATATAATTCAGCAAGTTGGACAAATTCAGGACCAGCAGCTTCTAATCAATGAAAGCAATAACATTGAGTGGGCAATATCCATGGCAGCTTGATCCCACCTGGTTGTGCTCTATGGCAGCTTGATCCCACCTGGTTGTGCTCTATGGCAGCTGGATCCCACCTGGTTGTGCTCTATGGCAGCTTGATCCCACCTGGTTGTGCTCTATGGCAGCTGGATCCCACCTGGTTGTGCTCTATGGCAGCTTGATCCCACCTGGTTGTGCTCTATGGCAGCTTGATCCTACCTGGTTGTGCTCTATGTCAGCTGGATCCCACCTGGTTGTGCTCTATGGCAGCTTGATGCCACCTGGTTGTGCTCTATGGCAGCTGGATCCCACCTGGTTGTGCTCTATGTCAGCTTGATCCCACCTGGTTGTGCTCTATGTCAGCTTGATCCCGTCTGGTTGTGCTCTATGTCAGCTGGATCCCACCTGGTTGTGCTCTATGTCAGCTGGATCCCACCTGTTTGTGCTCTATGTCAGCTTGATCCCACCTGGTTGTGCTCTATGTCAGCTGGATCCCACCTGGTTGTGCTCTATGTCAGCTGGATCCCACCTGGTTGTGCTCTATGTCAGCTGGATCCCACCTGGTTGTGCTCTATGTCAGCTGGATCCCACCTGTTTGTGCTCTATGTCAGCTTGATCCCACCTGTTTGTGCTCTATGTCAGCTTGATCCCACCTGTTTGTGCTCTATGTCAGCTTGATCCCACCTGGTTGTGCTCTATGTCAGCTGGATCCCACCTTGTTGTGCTCTATGTCAGCTTGATCCCACCTGGTTGTGCTCTATGTCAGCTGGATCCCACCTGTTTGTGCTCTATGTTAGCTTGATCCCACCTGGTTGTGCTCTATGTCAGCTTGATCCCACCTGGTTGTGCTCTATGTCAGCTTGATCCCATCTGGTTGTGCTCTATGTCAGCTGGATCCCACCTTGTTGTGCTCTATGTCAGCTTGATCCCACCTGGTTGTGCTCTATGTCAGCTGGATCCCACCTGTTTGTGCTCTATGTTAGCTTGATCCCACCTGGTTGTGCTCTATGTCAGCTTGATCCCACCTGGTTGTGCTCTATGTCAGCTTGATCCCATCTGGTTGTGCTCTATGTCAGCTTGATCCCACCTGGTTGTGCTCTATGTCAGCTTGATCCCACCTGGTTGTGCTCTATGTCAGCTGGATCGAACCTGGCTGTGCTCTATGTCAGCTTGATCCCACCTGGTTGTGCTCTATGTCAGCTTGATCCCACCTGTTTGTGCTCTATGTCAGCTTGATCCCACCTGGTTGTGCTCTATGTCAGCTTGATCCCACCTGTTTGTGCTCTATGTCAGCTCGATCCCACCTTGTTGTGCTCTATGTCAGCTTAATCCCACCTGGTTGTGCTCTATGTCAGCTTGATCCCACCTGGTTGTGCTCTATGTCAGCTGGATCCCACCTGGCTGTGCTCTATGTCAGCTTGATCCCACCTGGTTGTGCTCTATGTCAGCTTGATCCCACCTGTTTGTGCTCTATGTCAGCTTGATCCCACCTGGTTGTGCTCTATGTCAGCTTGATCCCACCTGGTTGTGCTCTATGTCAGCTGGATCCCACCTGGCTGTGCTCTATGTCAGCTTGATCCCACCTGGTTGTGCTCTATGTCAGCTTGATCCCACCTGTTTGTGCTCTATGTCAGCTTGATCCCACCTGGCTGTGCTCTATGTCAGCTTGATCCCACCTAGTTGTGCTCTATGTCAGCTGGATCCCACCTGGTTGTGCTCTATGTCAGCTTGATCCCACCTGGTTGTGCTCTATGTCAGCTGGATCCCACCTTGTTGCGCTCTATGTCAGCTGGATCCCACTTGGTTGTGCTCTATGTCAGCTTGATCCCACCTGTTTGTGCTCTATGTCAGCTGGATCCCACCTGTTTGTGCTCTATGTCAGCTTGATCCCACCTGGTTGTGCTCTATGTCAGCTGGATCCCACCTTGTTGCGCTCTATGTCAGCTGGATCCCACCTGGTTGTGCTCTATGTCAGCTTGATCCCACCTGGTTGTGCTCTATGTCAGCTTGATCCCACCTGGTTGTGCTCTATGTCAGCTTGATCCCACCTGGTTGTGCTCTATGTCAGCTGGATCCCACCTGGTTGTGCTCTATGTCAGCTTGATCCCACCTGGTTGTGCTCAATGTCAGCTTGATCCCACCTGGTTGTGCTCTATGTCAGCTGAATCCCACCTGGTTGTGCTCTATGTTAGCTGGATCCCACCTGGTTGTACTCTATGACAGCTTGATCCCACCTGGCTGTGCTCTATGGCAGCTGGATCCCACCTGGTTGTGCTCTACGTCAGCTGGATCCCACCTGGTTGTGCTCACGTTACATCACGACATCCCAGTCCAGCTAAGATGGAGTTCATCTCACCAGTAGTCCCAAGGAATGGACAACCCCAAGTGCGTTATGTTAGCTGAATCCCCCTGGTTGTCTCGAGTTACATCCCGATATCACATTTGAACTCCCTGGAAGTCCAAGGCACTAACCATATGTGAGTCATCCCCAGAGACATCTTGCAAGCTGAATCTCACCTGGTTGTATACGAGTTTCAATACTTCTTCAATGGCTCTAACGAAGGCAGTAGTCTACTTGAGGCTCCGTGCCCTTCCATACAGTTTCTAGTGGGAGGACACTGGATGTTGGCAAATGCTACTTTTTTTTATTGGTATACGATGGGCAGGACTGCAAAATGTGTTTTTGCTATCATGGGTGCTGTGCCACAGGAAAAGGTCCGTCTTACCAATCCTCGACTTATTGAGTTTTAACACGATCTTACAGTATAGCTAGGAATGAGTTCACCTCACTAGGAACAAAGATTTAACCATTCACATGTGCATTTGCAAACTGGAACGCATAAAGGTGTACACAAGTAACGATCTCACATTCGAGCTCACGGAGATTTCAAGGAACTATCCACAAGGATTAGACATCCTCAGGTGTGTCTTGCACGCTGGATCCCACCTGGGAGTGCACGAGTTTTAAAACGACCTCATTGTCGAGCTAGGATGGAATTCACCTCACTATCCACAAGGATTAGACATCCCCAGGTGTGCCTTGCAAGTTGGATCCCACCTGGGCGTGCACTAGTTTCAAAACAACCTCATAGTCGAGCTCACCGGAAGCTCGCGTCACTAAATACAACCTAGAATAGACCACCAATAACATTATATCCCAACATACACCCAGTTCTTTCAAGGGCTACACCCCAGCCACAAGCCAACAAAATAATTTATTCGTACAGATATAACCAAAGAGACTGTCTGTTGTTGAATGTAACGTTACTTTGTCTAAGGACAGGGACAACCTCAAAACACACAAAACGACGGGAGACTGCCAGGGATCAGGTCAGGTCAGGTCATCCCGTAACCGGTGAGGTCGTTGGGGCACACATGAAGACATCCTCACAACTCCACGCCACCCTTTTCTGTCAGCGGCCGCTGCCTGTGCCTCTTCTGGTCGGATATTGGTCCAGTCTTTTATGTTGTCCTCCAACCTCTTTTTGGGACGGCCTCTTTGTCGTCTGCCTTGTACCTTTCCGTGGAGGATCGTATTTGCAAGACCATTTGATCTCGATATGTGACCGTACCAAGCGAGTTTCTTTCTTTTGACAGTTGTTAAGAGGTCTTCAAAAGGCCATATTGCTGTTGTAATTCTATTTCGTATTTCCTCATTTGTAACTCGATCTTTGTACGTGACGTTTAAAAGTCTTCGGAAACATCTCATCTCCAAAGCCTGTATCCTTCGCTGAATGTCAGCTGTAACTGTCCATGTCTCACAAGCATAGAGGAATACAAACAGGACCAGTGTACGCATTAATCTGATTTTCGTACATATGAATAAGGAAGGTAAAACTAACAGAAATAGTCTCTTAAAATCGGATAATACAGGAAACATTTCAACGCAGTTTCATTTTCGCTTTGCTGGTAAAATTATGTAACACTGCATGATGCTTGGAGTACAATTAGATGTGTACCAATAATTAACAATCAAATATGCGAACCCGTATTAAACATTATAGCAGATGTGCGTTGAACAGAGAAGGTTGCATAAGAGAATAGAATATCTGGTAAACTACTTTACCTGCACGCTCCGGTCGACTTAGCTGTAATTGGGCACCTGGTTTACAGTTAGGGAAGAACAATCAGCGAGGAAGATAACTGGTCACCCGAGTTCAAAACAATCTGTGATATCGTGTAAAGAAGTCTCTAACACTTCATCCCAGACTGCAGCGTCTACTGTGGGACAACCTTCACTGTGCAAACTATAAGAACCATCAGTATCCTTGTCCTTCGTTATTTTTTATAGAGACCGCGCCTATGAATCTGCCGAGTGTGCATTGATGTCCTTCTCTGCATAACAGATCATCGATTGATAACACGTACATCAATACACGGAACTCGGACACGTCACAATACTGATAACAGCGTCACACGCCGACTAGGATTTCTATCGATCGACCCCTGACCTATCGTCTAGACCAACCTGTGGGAACGTATGATCTAATTAACTGTCTATTCAGTGGACAATTTCTGATACAACGCCGGCTTTAGAAAATGCAGAGCTGCAGTTTCAGAATGTTGGCGGAGCCTTCGGAAAACGAATTATTTGCTCAGATGTTTTGAAATAATTAAGTTTATTTTTATTTCTAATATACGGGGTCAATGAAAGAACGAAACCTGATCTGGGTATATTCACTCTAAGGTCGGCCCTACGTGGGAACAAAAACTATTATCGCCATTAACCTTCTGTTTCAATCAAACAGAAGAAACACATCGTTATAATAATAATAATAATAATAACAATGTTCGCTTGGGCGTCTGAGACCCGTTGCTTCGGATGAACACCCCCATTTCCAGTTGTAACTGCGTTCTGCCAGGCCTCCTCTAGGGCAGATGGGGAGGCTGCTACCTGTTGGAGCCACGTGTTTCGAGGACGACCTCTCAGGCGCTTCCAGCCAGCAGGGTGGAGGCCGTTAGCGCTGTTGACTGTCTTTTGAAGAATCTGGTGAGCTGGGACCTCCATGTCCAGTCGGACAACATAACCGAACAGGGAAATGCGGCGACGTTCCAGAATAACCGAGACTGGGGGGAGATGTGTCCTTGCAGAAACATCTACAGTGTTATCGTCATAATTATTCTCAGCGGGGGATAGCCGTTTCTGAGTATGTTTGTTGTTGCAAATAAGCCCGTTATATGGCAACTACTCAAAAGAAATTAAATGAAGACTAGTCATGGCAGCGCAGCGGCTAAACAACCTGAAGAAATTATGGCAGGACACCAGCAAAACGACAAATTTAAAAGTCTTGAGAGCCTGTGTCTTTCCCGTTGCAGCATATGACTGCGAAGCATGGACGCCTACCAAATCATTTAGAAAGGGAATCGATGCCTTCCAGTCAAAATGTTGTAGAAAGATCCTCAGAATACCCTGAACTGAGATAAGAACAAGTACAGACATTCGGCAAGAGTTGAGCATGGATGAGAACTGGTTTTCAATTCCATCATGGTCAGACAATTGAAATACTTTGGTCACATCAAGAGACGGTCTTGTGAGGGCAGTGATGGACAGTAGGAGGCCAGGTAAAAGAGGAAGAGGTAGACCGAGAAGATGATGGCACAAAGATATACAGGAATGCCTGGGTATGACTTTGGCGGAGGCTGGATATTTGGCTAGGGAACGAATTTCGGTGACGGGAGCGACGTTCTACAAAGGGCATGATACATGATGATGATGGTTTGAGCGAACTGTACTTGCTTAATTCCGAACGAGAAAAGAACAAACAGACCTTGTTCACATTCTTGTTCGTCTTCTTCCTCTTCTTCTTCTTCTTTTTCTTCTACTACTTCTTCTTATTATTATTCTTTTTCTTCTACTACTACTACTACTACTACTACTACTACTACTACTACTACTACTACTACTACTACTACTACTACTTCTTCTTCTTCTTCTTCTTCTTCTTCTTCCTTCCTTCCTTCCTTCCTTCCTCCCTCCCTCCCTCCCTCCCTCCCTCCCTTCCTGCCTGCCTGCCTGCCTGCCTGCCTTCTTTCCTCCGCCTTCCTCCTCCTTCTTCTTCTTCTATTACTCCTTCTTCTTCTTCCTTTTCGATTTCTTTGTTTCCCAATGCCGGGGAATAGTAGGTATTTACTGTTTATTCCTTTATCCACACGGTAAGTGTTTCTAAAGCTTCCTTTCAAACCCGGTCGTATGATCCACAGACGCTTGACGTTTATGAATAGGGAGATGAATGCAATTAGATAGTCTTTTACCCTACAAGGGTTAGATAGCACTTTTAGTCGACTCTTACGACATGCTGTCAGTGTCCATGTCCTCGTCTCTGTCACACACACATAGCACTACAGACAAATATTAGATTCACTTAGCTCAAAGTTTTTGCTTCCGTTTACAGTGAAGGGAAGCTACATTTTAAATGCAAGAACAATTACAGAATATATTGGTTGCATCCCTTACTTGGACAGTTACGTGCTACCAGCTTTCTTCTTTTTCGTTCGCTTTTAACAAACAAAAATGTGTTGTTTTCTTTTAAAGCGTATTATACGTTTCAAGAAATTGTGAGAAATCGTGAGATTTCACAAAATATATCGGCAGGATGTTTCAGCTTCGTTAATTGTGAGAGCGCATAGCTTAGGAGTGTAAATCGTGTGCACGTTTGGTTTGAATTCCCAACATACCGTGTTCGCGTGTCCGGTTTGACTGCGCATGTCGTGGATTTCTCTCGGTATGACCACTTCTCCACATCCAGAAAGAATTACCAAAACTAATATACTGCAAAAACTTACATTTTGAAACACACTACAAACACACACACACACACACACACACACATACATACATACATACATACATACATACATACTACATACACTGGCCAATTACCTAAAATGCTACGATCTGGGTTTGAAAGGGACGTGACTTCGCCAGAAGAATCCATTTTACGGTTACCGCTTCCTGCAATATTTTTTAAAAAATCAGATTAATTTAACTTAAATTTACGTCTTTATACTGGATTAGAAGACTCTGCACAGTCTGTGTTCAACCAGTTAAAGAAACTCTGGGAAGGAGTAACTTTGGTGCTCTCGTTCCTCTCTCTTCTTACCTCCCCCTGTTTCATTTGACTCTGTCCTACAGTCACACTCTTGCACAACTTTCACACGTGCCCTCGGGGTGAGACCCTTCCATTGCACTTTGGTTGGGCTGGCTTCTAAGAGCGCACAAACCTAGAATAGGTACATACAGACGCATACATACATCCAGGCACTGGTGAATGCGTCTTGATAGCGCCCAAATTGACTACGGTCAAGGGTGGATTAGGGGCTCCTCCGCTAGTAGAAACTAGTGAGGCAAACACATACAATTTTAAAAAAATAAAAAATACAACCAGTGAACTCTACATAGTTTAATAGCTGTCAGTGGGGGCCTTATGATTTGAAGTGATAGTTTTCTTCTTTGAAGTGATAGTTTTCTTCTTTGAAGTGATAGTTTTCTTCTTTGAAGTGATAGTTTTCTTCTTTGAAGTGATAGTTTTCGTCTTTGAAGTGATAGTTTTCTTCTCATAAATTCATGACCACCTATTTGTTTCGGATTTGATCTACAAAATATTGGTACTGTTATTAATCAGCCTGTCGTGAAAAGGACAAAAACTAAGCTTTCACTGCCACAGTCTGTGTTGATCATGCTTGGCCGTAGAGCATTTACTTAGAAATACGAGCGAATCATCAATTCCACCCCTTTCTATGACAGGATTTTGGACTTGCTACGATTTGAAACGTCATATAATTTCATTTCAACCTTAGCTTCTCCAAGACCGCCATGTTTATCTCTTATCATCCTACGTCCTGTGACCTTTTTGTTATTGCAAATATATTTCAAATATATTTCAAATATATCCATTTTTCCAGCTGTTTTATTTATTATCCATGTTTCTGAGCCATACAATAATGATGAACGAGTATACATTACACAGGGATACTCATATTTTGTGTGTGTGTGAGTCATTCGTTTGAATGCCACTTTTCCTTTCACGTGTTGAAAATCTTTATTGACATTGGTTTTCCCGAAATGGGTTATGTCTCAAATCTTGCATTCTTTCTTATTATATTTCCAAGAAAGTTAAAACTCTTTTTATGTTCTTGAATCATATCATCTTTCCTTATCTGTAAAGCATATATATATATATATATATATATATATATATATATATATCGTCCGCCTTCTATCACCAAGGGGTGCATATTCCATCAACTAACTCTCGCTAAGCAGCTCCGTCTTGTGCAATCTTTTCCACTTACTTCCAGTTTTGTTCCTGTTTTCTTTACTTCCACCTTCAGATCTCTCCATGTTTTCCTTGGTCTGCATATGCCTCTCCTTCCCTGGGGGTTCCATGACAGAGATTGCCTGGTTATACTGGCCTGGGGGTTTCTTTCTATATGACCCATCCATCTCCACTTTCTTCCTAAGATTTCCTGTTCCAATATACCTTGTCCCTCTCTCTCCCACAGTCTGTCGTTTGTAACTTTGTCAAACCATTTTATAGCAAGAATCTTTCTCTGGCATCTGTTGACAAAAACCTGCAATCTCCTGTCATTGCTTTTGGTCATCCCCCGGGTTTCCGGTCCATACAGTAGGACTGGCATCACATTTAAATTGAAAATCCTTATTTTTGTCTTCCTTCTTATTTCCTTGGAGTTCCATCTTGGTTTCAACATTCTGAATGCAACTCTTGCTTGTAGTATATTGTTTTTATATCCTAGTCTATTCCAGTCTATTCCAGTCTATCCAGTTTCCTTTGCATTTGGCTTTGGCTGTTTGACAGAAGGACTACATCATCCGCAAAATCCAGGTCCTCCAGCTGTTTATTCGATATCCACTGGATTCCATTTCTCTCATTTGTTCTTACTTTCATAATTCAGTCCCCTGCCAGGATGAACAGGAAAGGCGACAGTAGGCAACTCTGCCGTACCCCTAATTTAATTTTGAATTACTCTGTGAGTTGTCCTTCGTATATAACTCGACATTGCATACTTTCATACATCTGTCTAATTATATTTGTGGGCATTTGAGGAATTCCACAGGGCATCAGTAGTTTCCAGAGTAAATCTCTGTCTAAACTGTCGAAAACCTTTTCATAATCAATTAAATTGATGAGCAATTTCAGAGCGGAGGCAGAGGCACTGAGGGCGGCAGTGAAAGAAATGGTAACACATAAAGAAAATGAAAGCCATATAGTCCTGCTTACAGATGCTCTGGCCGTAGTCACAGCGCTAAAAAGCCAGAAAAACACTGAGCTTAATGACTTAAGAGCAGCACTCTGTCAACTATGCCAGCAGTCCGCACCAAAAAGGGTAGTGGTACAGTGGGTCCCATCACACTGCAACATCCAAGGCAACGAGGAGGCAGACAGACTGGCAAAAGAAGGTGCAAGACTACCACAAACAGATACTAGTATGACGTACGAAGAGTCAAAACGGCTTATAAAAGCCAGATGCATGACCAAATGGGAAACTGAACATACCGGCTACACCAAAAACGATGCCTATTACCAGTTGAACAGAAGAGAGCAGATCGTTGTCTTCAGACTTCGCACTGGCCACAATAGACTGAGGTACCACCTATTCAACAAATTGAAGATAGGTGGTACCGACGAATGCCCGCGTGGTACCGGGAAAATGACCGCTGAGCATCTGCTGCAGAACTGCCCGACATACGAGGATCATAGAGAACAGATGTGGCCATCACCAGTGGAACCACAAGAGAAGCTCTATGGCAGTGTCGACAGCCTCAGGATGACCGCCGCTTTTTTCGAAAAAATAATGGTTACTGTCTGACTGCGTACGAAGCAGAAGAAGAAGAATTAAATTGATGTACAAACTCGAATTCCATTCCAATGATTGCTCCACAATTATCCGCAATGTGGCTATCTGGTCAATGCATGATCTATTCTGTCTGAAGCCCGCCTGCTCATCCCTTATCTTGTTATCCATTGACTTGTTCAACCTTTCTAATATTACTCTATAAAACACCTTTCCTGACACTGATAATATCATTATTCCTCAATGATTTTCGCATTCCTGTACATTTCCCTTCTTAGGTAATTTCACCAGGTAGCCCTCTCTCCAATCTTTTGGTAAGCTTTCTTGCTCCCAGATTGCGCCTTTCAAGTTTTGAAGCATGTTAGTAGATGTTTGAACATCCGCTTTTATGGCTTCCCGTGGTACTCCATCCGGTCCTGTTGCTTTTCCGTTCCTGAGAAACTCTATTGCCCTTCTAATCTCTTCTTTACATGGATTATCCCAGTTGATCGGCAGGTCCTCCTCTGCTGGTGGGATGTCTAGGGAGTTGTCTGGTGCTGGTCTGTTCTACAGCTCTTCAAAGTATTCTACCCATCGTTTCTTGTTATTCAAGGTTAGTTATATTTTCCCCAAGTGTATGTTTGATTGGTTTACCTTGTTATTGATACTTTCTCGGATAGTTTCTTCGTAGCCTCATATAGGCCTTTTATATTTCTCTTTCCTGCAACCTCTTCAGCTTCCTCAGCTAGACTATCAATGTAACGTCTTTTGTCCGTCTTGATGCTCTTTTTAACCTCCTTGTTGATCTCTATATACTCTTTCTGTTCTCTGCTTTTTGTGGTTCTCGTTTTACTATTTAGTGAGGCCATTTTCTTATTTCTCCTCTTCTAGATCTTAGTGATTGTTACTGCTGTTATCCATTCCTTATGCTGCCGTTTCTTCATTCCTAGAACTACCTCGCATGCAGTTTTCCATGGTACTTTGTACTTGTTCCCATTTATCCACAATGCTGGCCCCTTCATCTTGTTGCTCCAGTGATTGATATCTGTTCCTGAGTGCTATACGGGACTAGTTTTCTTAACATCTTCTTAAGGTGTTGTACGCAGTAACGTGACCTGCTGACTTGCATCGTTCTGTTTATACTAACTTCAGTTGTACTTTGGCAATCACTAAAAAGTGGTCTGAGGTCACATCTGCTCCCCTGTAGACACCCTAACATCTAATAACTAATATATATATATATATATATATATATATATATATATATATATATATATATATATATATATATATATATATATGTGTGTACATTAATATGTATATATATATGTATATATATATATTTCTAATTCACATAGTTTTCTAGATATTATAGTTTTCAAGATATTATAGTTCCTAATTATTTTAGTTTTATTAGTTCTTCTCTAAATCTCTAAATCCTGGTATTCAATCAGACACGTGTGTCTAGTGCCAGGTAGTCAAATGTGTAGTAAACCTATTTCGCTCTTTTGCCTTGGTGTACCATTTAATTATTTAAATGTCTCAAAGAAATAGGTCTAGATGGTAAAGACATAAGACTGCTCCGTAATCTGAACTGAGAACAAACTGCTACAGTAAAAGGAGGAAAGTTATGCTCTCCAAGTATAAGTGTAGAAAGAGGAGTGAGACAGGGATGTATATTATTGCCGTGTCTTTTTAATATTGAGGGAGTCTCGTAGCGCAGTGGTTAGCGCGATGGCTTCGCATCTGAGTGATCCTGAGTCCTTCCTCTGTTGAGGCTGTAATGTTTTTTCAGACCTCAACGGGTCCCGGGTCTACCCATCCTTAAATGGCTACCGGTTCAGCCCGGGCAGTAAAAGCGGCAAGGGAGAGGAGATGGCTACCGCCCTCAAGCCGAGCTTTTGAAATGTAAGATCGCTAACATCTTACACCCCTACAGTAGTAATGCTATGGGTTACTACACAGAGTAAATATAGCGGGGACGCCAGGACTTGGCATTGGAGAAGTAATGAACAATCTAAGATACGCGGATGATACAGTTTTTGATGACAAAATGTGAGCAAGAATTCCAGGAGCTTGTGACAACAATATACACAATAAGTCAAGAGTTTGGATTAGATATAAACATAAAGAAAACAAAGACTATGATAATTGGGAAAAGTGACAAGAAACCATGTATGCAGATACAAATAAAAAATCAACTTCTTCAGGTACAAAGTTTCTCCTATCTAGGTCATATAATAACGGAAGATGGCAGCTGTGAAAAAGAAATCAGAAAGAAAATAGGTATGGCCAAGATGGTGTTCAGCAACATGCGGCACATACTGACACCCAAACAGATAAATTAGAATTTGAATATGAGAATTGCTAGGTATTATGAATACTACTTTATGGCGCAGAAACATGGACAATGAATAACTTGAAACGAGTATTGAAGCCTTGGATGTGGGGGTATATAGAAGATTGGGTCGCATTTCTTGGAAAGAGAAGAAAATAAATTTGGAGGTATTGGAAAAGTTGGGAATGAAAAGAGAATTAATGACCGAAATCAGGGTTAAACAGTTACGTTATTTTGGTCATATAACAAGACATACTTCCTTGTTAAAGACCATACTGGAGGGTAGGGTGAAAGGCGGTTGTTCAAGAGGCAGACAACGCTTTAAGAGGGAGAATAACATCAAGAGATGGACTGAAAAAAGTCTCTCAGATTGCACAATTATGGCAAGAGATAGAGTACACTGGAGATCCATTGCAGCCGACCTTCGATGGGCTGATGGCACCTAAACTGAACTGAACCATGTTGTTTCCGGGGCTCCATTATGCCATCTCTCCACCTCACCCTCGGTCGCCCGATAGGGTGGGTAAAGTTGTATGACCACCATGACGTCACTCTACGTGTCCATCTGTTATCCGACATGCGTACCACGTGGCCAGCATATCTGAATTTTCGTAACAGAGTGACATCTATGATGTCAGAGAAGGAAGTTCGGCGTCTGATCTCTGCGTTGAGGTTTTAGTCTCGAATTGAGATTTTCAATGCTCTTCGCTCCATCGCTCGTTGGGCAACGCGTAGTCTTTCTGCAAGAGCTTTCCATAGGTTCCACACCTCGCAGCCATATACCATGACTGGAAAAACCACACTGTTGAAGTTAGAAGCCCTTGCGTTGTCGTTTCGCACCTGATGCAGAGTGGGTTTAATACAGTTTAAGCTGTTATCGTTCGTGAGATCTCTCGATTTATTGAATGGTAGTTCGTGATCTCTTGGCTCAAGTAGATAACGAATCTACGTGTTCAACGGGACAATCTCCAAGGTGCATGTGCATATCTTCTTTTGAGCAGAAGATGTTGAGCATGAACTGCGTTTTCTTTCTATTGATTTGAAGGCCAACTGTAACGCTTGCTCTGCTGAGTTCATTTAGGGCTTTCTCCGATTATTTGATGCTGTGACTGAGAATGACTATGTCAGATGAGTAAGCATTTCTCCGTCTATGTTTATGCCCCTATCCTCCCAGTCCAGGTTGTTAAAGACCTCCGTAAGGGCGCTGTAAATAACTTTGGTGAGATTGTATCACCCTGTCGGACGCCACGTTGTATCGGTATCGTCATAGGTCTATAGAAGAGGGTGATATCACACCTGATGTTTATCCCCACTTTGAGTTGAGCGTATTTTTCTGCAATTCACTGATTTCTCAGGGCATTCAGCACCGCAGTTATTTGGATGCTATCGAAAGCCTTCTCATAATCCATGAACACAAGGCATAAAGGCTTATGTACTTCATACGCCCTCTCCATTAATTGGTTGATTGTGTGGAGGTGGTCAGTGACTGAGAAGCCTTTCCTGAAACCTGCCTGGTCTCGTGGTTGGTTCTCATTTAGTAGCTTCTCTGTGCGGTTGGCGATCACTCTAGTGAAGAGTTTATGAAAGGAGGAGAGCAGACAGATCGGACGGTAATGTGCCAGGAGGAGAGCAAACCGATCGGACGATAATGTGCCAGGAGGAGAGCAAACAGATCGGACGGAAATGTGCCAGGAGGAGAGCAGACAGATCGGACGGTAATGTGCCAGTAGGAGAGCAGACAGATCGGACGGTAATGTGCCAGGAGGAGAGCAGACAGATCGGACGGTAATGTGCCAGTAGGAGAGCAGACAGATCGGACGGTAATGTGCCAGTAGGAGAGCAGACAGATCGGACGGTAATTTGTCAGTTTTTCTTTCTCCCCATTTGCATGGATTAGAATGTTTTTTTACGTTTTCCATTGGTCGGGGATTTGGCATTCGTTTAGACAGATGTTGAACAAAGTAGTTGAATGGCGAACAAGTGTATCTCCGCCTGCCTGGATCAGGTCATTTGTGATTCCGCCTTGTCCTGTGGCTCTACCTGCTTTAAGTTGTTTGATTGCATGTGCAACCTCATCTGATTCGATCTTTGTTGCCGGCACAGATTCGTGGTTCAGAGACAATTTCGTGACTATCACCTTTGATGCAAAAAGTCGGTGTAGTATCTCTTACATTTTGCCTCTATATCTGTTCTATCCGTCGCATTGAAGTCGTCTGGATTTTTTCTATTGGAAAAGGATTTTTGAGCATTTATTATTATAATTATTATCCTTCTTAACTGTTAAAATTTTAAAGATATTATAGGTCTTAATTATTATATTTTTTGTAGCTATTATGGTTTTTAATTATTATAGTTTTCTAGTTATTATAGTTCTTAGTTATTATAGTTTTCTAGATATTATAGTTCTTAATTATTATAGTTTTTTTTAGCTATTATAGTTTCTATTGATAGTTTTTTTTTAGCTATTATAGTTCTTAATTATTATAGTTTTCTAGCTATTTTAGGTCCTATTTATTATAGTTTTCTAGTTATTATAGTTCATATTGTAGTTCTCTAGTTATTATAGTTATTATTTATTATAAGTTTATATGTAGTATATTTTTTCTCATTACTATAATTTTCTCAGTATTATATTTTTTCTTTATGATTGTTTTTCTAATTATTTTCGCTTTCTCATAATTATTATGCATTAATTATTATAGTTTTCTCAAAAGCAACCACCAAGAAAAAAAAGTTGTCTTCACAAACTGCAGATTTCTAATAGAAGCAATCCAGAAAATAAACAACTTACTGGTGTTATCGGAAATTGGTCGTTGTCTTGTAAATCCGGATACCACTCGCGTGTTTACCTTTACGTTCATCTTGTCCTATTTCACACCAGCCAGGGTTTATGTCTACCATTAACAACTGACCTGTTTTAAGAAGCCTGCCACAAAGTAATGTACATGTTCTTTTATTGATAATCTGTTGTTATTATGAGGCTGCTAGATGCAATTCACAACTCTCTTTAGTCGTCTTTCACAACCAAGCATGAAAGTGCAGTGGCCCTATCTTTCCTCTCTCAAAAAAGAGGATATATTCAGGAAACGTGCATTGCTTATATATTAATTTGTGGAGAAAGACTAACGCCTGGGCAGGCCCAACATCTGATCGGACAACCCGCAATTTAACGTCCTTTTTAGGGCGCACGAACGGGTAATACTACTAATTGTGAATATTCAACAACAACATATATTAATTTAGCACCCTGTCTGGGTGTTTTGGTCGGAAGCAATCTCTTCCTTTCTTCCTGCTACTTGATTTGACATTTCGCAAGTTCTTAAAGTTTCATTAACTTGCCTTGAAAATAGGATTTCTGGACAGTGACTGCTAATTAAAAACTCAGATAAAATGTGAGCGTGGGTAAAATTAAAGGAAGGAAAATAATTCGACAGAACACCGGTTGTGAGTTCCGCCTCTGAAAGCTGTTGTAGTTACTGCGTGAACTTTGAACTTATTAACTGTTCTTGTCACATGACATTTATATTCCAAAAAGGTGGATTGGATTTCTGTTTGACAATGTTTCCTTTCATTGATTGGTTGACATTCGCTCGAGTTTTATCAGTAAACAACGATCTGAGCTTATTTACGTAATACGAGAACTGGCAAGGTGGACGTATGACAGAGTGTCGTAGTGCATGAAGTGTTAGAGAGACTTGATTGTACTAGGAACCGATGTCTGATATATAGCGGGGATGAGCTCCCTTAATCACTGCTTCTCTTACTGTACGTCAAATCCAGGGGAAATTGGGACGCCAGCCTGGTCAGGCACAACTTACTGACTAGGACGTCGCGTCAGGCACAACTTACTGACTAGGACGTCGCGTCAGGCACAACTTACTGACTAGGACGTCGCGTCAGGCACAACTTACTGACTAGGACGTCGCGTCAGGTGCAATATACTGACTAGGACGTCGATCAGGGTCAGGCACAACATGCTGACTAGGACGTCGATCAGGGCCAGGCACAACATGCTGACTAGGACGTCGCGTCAGGCGCAATATACTGACTAGGACGTTTCGTCAGGGTCAACTGGAATTTTGCTCGATCGACGGCCGTTATGTCTACTCGTTTTTATTTCTAATTGCTAAGGTATTTTTAACCTGCGCACCACTAAACACGTGTGTCTGATCTCACTACTCAGAGATCAAGAGAAATATTTACCGGATGATCCACGTGAAAAAATTCCGGTTTCCACCGTGATTTGAACCCGCGACCTCCAGCACCTGGGACGAACACCTTAGCTCGAGACCACTGGGTTACATGCCTATTACCCTACTGTCCGTCCCCGGCAAGTTCTTGGCGCAAATGCTCCTCTCCAGATTGCAGCCCCTTTTAATGAGGCATCGTCGCCCCTTACAGTCAGCGTTCACAGGTTCTCGCTCCACCATTCACGCCGTTCACGCCCTCTGCCTCATCACAGACCTGCAATCGAGTTTAACCACCCTTTCCACGTCACCTACGTTGACCTTCGAGCTGTCTTTGATTATGTGGACAGACACGCCCTGTTGAATGCCCTGCAATGTGTGGGTACCCTGCTGGACCGAACTGATGAGCTTCACAGTCACAGCAAAATTCGGTTCGAGCGGAATCTCAGAGTTCTCTACATCATCTGGTTTCTGACAGGACTGCGCTTCTCTGCTGCGCCAAGGACGGGATCCTCACACAGTGCTCTGCACACAATCCAGGAGTCCTCGTCGGCGACTTCCGGGTAACCGGTATCGTCTATACTGATGACGTCATTATCATGTCGCGCTTCGAATTCTCAGGCCCTGGTTACGAGAAGAAGCCGTGCTCATCCTGGAGACGTCCTCGGGGCCGCCCTCGCAACACTTGGCTAAAATAGATCGCCACCTCCCTAATAGAACTGCAGGCTGCCTGGGACGCGGCCATCAGACTTGGTCATGGACATGGTCATTCCAAGCGACGGGCCCTGGTCGCCTAAGCGTACTATTGATTTATTGAAAACCTAAAAATACCAAGATTTTCATAAATTGGTGTTTGCACAGAACAGAGATTTGAAATTTTAAGGGGAGACGATCACTACTATGGAGCTGCTTGAAAGAACCAGAAATATTCAGGAGCAGAGTATGTACTATAATTGAAATATAATTTTTCCGACTCTCCGTCTGTTGAAACATAGATCCAACACTGCATTTATCTTACCCTAAAACCATCTGTAAGAAAAGTCTAATTAGAGTCATGTGTTGAAGCAAATGTCCAACAATGCACTTGGTTTACCATAACCATCATCATCTTCTAGCATATCCTTTGCAGATCATCGTTCTCACAACAACCGATTTGTACTACTCTCGATCTCTAGCTACAACTCCCGTCTCTGTCGCTGATAACTTCATGACCGTTGTGATGTTGTGTGTGTTATCTTCTACTCGGTCTGCTCTGTTCCGCTTTTAAGGCACTATACCCTCCAGTGTCGTACCCTCCAGTGTCGTACCCTCCAGTATCGTACCCTCTAGTATCGTACCCTCCAGTGTCGTACCCTCCAGTATCGTACCCTCCAGTGTCGTTTCCTCTAAGCCATTATGGCCATTGATGTGGCCAAAATATTTTAGTTTTCTAACCAATTGTCCTCAATATGCAGCTCTTTTAGGATATGGGAATTTTTTCTTTTCGTTATCCATAGTTTGTGTTCAGCCTCAGCTTTAAGAAATGCCTAATTCCAGTCAATTGTTGAAGCAATGAAAAACATGAAAAAACTAACATGCTCGGTCTATCAAATTGAGCGCAACGAGGTTTGAACCTGTTACGTCAGGTACGTACTGCCACGTTGGAATGTCTTTTAAACTGGAGTAATTTATTCAAAGATGGCGCCGTACCTGGCTGCGGGTCTACATTGCTCTGTTGAATTAGTTAATTATAGATGCAGCCAGACCATGATTTGCCGGGAATTCACACTTGTCGACGACTTACACTTCTTTTCACGGAAACGTGTTGTTGTTTTTCATTTAAACTGGTTATTTCGCTCGTTCTGTGTGTTTTCTTCCGTCTGATTATACTGGAAAGCATATGGGCTATATGAATAGCACTACGCTTAAACCTATGTTATATTTCAGGGTCTAGTTTACATGGCTGAACTTCAAGAAATTGACGCTCTACGCCCTGGTTGCAAACAGTGTCAGCTTTGTTGTGGGGAATTTGGACACAACTAAAATGAACTGCCATCTGGAGAGAGATGGGCTACATCAGGTGTGTAGCAGCCCAAGACACATCTTTGTTGTATGGCGGGAGCTGGTACGTCATCATGTCATCATACAGCGATATACGTTGCACTGTTTCGTTAGACCTGTGGCCCAGTGCATCCGATTTCAACAGGCTTTTCAGTAAGGTTGCCCTCCTTAGCGCTTGGGTGTCCCCAGCCCATCTGCAAGGCAGTAGTTGTTTGAGGTCAGAGTTGTCTCTCTTAGGAAAGTTGTCTCTCTTAGAAAAGTTGTCTTGCAGGACAATCGAGTCTTCACCACTCGGGTCGAAAGGGTGTGATGATGATGATATGATGGACATATGTACTAATTTTTCAAGTATTCCCGAAGAGAGGCAGTCCAGTGTGTCTGTGTCCCAGGATCGTCACGTCGTGCCAGAAACGTACCATATACATGTGAGTGGGGTATCTCCTGGCTCCTCTGCAGTGGTGGTACACCTAGCATTCCCCGGCACCTGGGAGGTTGTCACAAAGGGGCAGAGGTGCAATGTCCGCTGGCCTGCATCTCTTCTGCGTCCATTGGGATGACTGATATAAGACAAAAGTAAAGAACGAGGCAAGAATGCATTTAGCCGGGAAACAAGCTTGGACATGGCACGGAGATGGTGTTCGTCTGGTGTGCGAACAAATCTCATGATCGAGGGCTTAGTCTCAACAGTTTGCAGTGAGGTGGCTACTCTATTGCTTACGACTCCCCGACCGAGAACTAAGTCGTCTACAAAGGATTTCACACCTCCATGCCGCATGGGGTGAATATCGGACAGGTCCTCGTCCGCTTTGATCGGCGGGACGGCAGAGACCTCTTTCTGCTGCTCGACCAGGTCGGGCCGAGGCGCGATACCCATGTCCCGACCATATCGTTGCCTCCCATCGTAGTGGTGCTAAGAATATCGTCACATATCCGGGCGGGATTCTGACTTAGAGGCGTTCAGCCATAATCCCTCAGATGGTAGCCTCGCACCACTGGCGGTCCAGGGCTGAGTCTCAACAGTTCGCAGTGAGGTGGCTACTCTATTGCTTACGACACCTCGACCGAGAACTAAGTCGTCTACAAATGATTTCCCACCTCCACGCCGCATGGGGTGAATATCGGACAGGTCCCCGCGCGCTTTGATCGGCGGGACGGCAGAGACCTCTTTCTGCGGCTCGACCAGGTCGGGCTGAGGTGTGAGTCCCAGGTCCCAACCATATCGTTGCCTCTCGACGCAGTGGGGCTAAGAATATAGTCGCATATCCGAGCGGGATTCTGGCTTAGAGGCGTTCAGCCATAATCCCTCAGATGGTAGCTTCGCACCATTGGCTTATCAGCCAACACGTGGACTAAATGTCCGAACCTGCGGTTCCTCTCGTACTGAGCAGGATTACCGTAGCAACGACCTGTCATCAGTAGGGTAAAACTAACCTGTCTAATGACGGTCTAATCTCAGCTCACATTCCCTATTAGACCCATGGAATCAAGAAAGAGTTATCAATCTGTCAATCCTTACAGTGTCCGGACCGGGTGAGTTGTCCCGTGTTGAGTCAACTTAAGCCGCAGGCTCCATTCCTGGTGGTGCTCTTCCGTCAATTCCTTTAAATCTCAGCTTTGCAACCATACTTCCCACGGAACCCAAATACGTTGGTTTCTCGGAAGCTGCCCGCAGAGTCATCGAAGCAACTCCTGCGGATCGCTAGTCGGCATCGTTTATGGTCAGAACTACGATGGTATCTGATCGTCTTCGCGCCTCTGACTTTCGTTCCTGATTAATGAAAACATTCTTTACAAATGATTCCGCAGTAGCTCGTCTTGCGGCGATCCAAGAATTTCACCTCTAACGCCGCAATACGAATGCCCCCGTTTGTCCCTGTTAATCATTACCCCCAGTTCCGAAAACCAACTGAGAGCTGGTACGACAAACTGCAACAACAGTGCCTCAACGACCTTCTAGGTTATGGGACTGGTGATGAAGAATGTATTCAACCAACTTAACAAGACAGATACTAATGATTTTCAACTACCAAACTCTTAAAATATATTTGTATCATCTACTGCAAGAAAGGTCAACACATACGAAGCTGATAAAGTACATCATCTTCTTCTTTAATCACCTCATGTAATGCTTCTATCCCACGAGGCTCACGTAGAGAATGCGTTTAAGGTCTTCGCTGGTCCTCCAGAGCTTTTTGAGCATGGTCACTACCCTGAGGCCAGACTAGCTCTCTTTGCTCTGCACCAGTTAGGCAGCCATGCAGGATATGTTATGATGTTTGCTTTGCTGCTCCACAATCGCTTGGAGCGGTGTTTCTAAGACTCATTCTGTGGAGGTGGACCTAGAGTATCCATTGTCCCGTTCTGAGTCTGAAGGTCATTGTCTGTCCATCTCTGCTAAGTTTGTCTACACTGTCATTTGTTGGCTTACATTCTTTGTTCTGGTATCTCTATTCCAAAGTCATTGATCGTTTATGCGTGTCTTTGCTTCTTTTTATATAACTCTGGGGACGGCGAGTCTACCCTTCGCTGCTTCCGGTTTTTGCAAGCTCACTGTTTTCTCGTTAGGAAGGATCCTATAGTGGGCAGGAATCTACTGTACTACTAGATGTGTTTGGGAAGGGTTGGGGGGGGGGGGGGGGGGGGGGGAAATTGGTGGGTTGAAACAACCCAATATTATATTGCATTTTTTTAGGCAAAGGCCGCCGTCCATCGTAGACGATGATGGCATAATTTATTTTGCTAGCGCTATTTTTAGTAACGATTTACTGCGCTACTTTTTATCCTCACTCTCTCGTCTCCTGTCGCCCGTCCCTAGTGGCAAGTAAAGGACAAGCCGACTAGGGGGGCGACTACGAGATGCAGGGAACTCCGCATCAAGCACCCTTGAAAAAGACGGCGGAGTCCAGAGTCGAAACCACAACACCTAATCACGAGACTGACAGCTGAACCACGGAATCATTTTGCATTACGTTTTAGAGATTTATGGAGATACTCATAACCTCAAGCTGATCATAGCTTTATTGAGTATACTTTCAAGTGGTTACATCTCGTCTCTAGCCGCCCGACCCCAGTGGCAAGTCAAGGACAAGAAAAGTATTCAAACAAGTAGCTAATAATATGTACTGCACGTAACGGGATGACGTGGGGTTGTGTGGATGTCTTCATGTGTGACCCAACGCCCTCACCGGTTGCGGGATGACCTAACCTGAGTGTGTTTCCTTTTTTTCTATTTGTTGTTGTTGTTGTTGTTGTTGCTGCTGCTGCTGCTGCAGCAGCAGCAGCAGCAGCAAGGTAAAGTGTGAATTTGGGAGAACTGTAATGTTTCCTAGAATGTTGCCCGGACATTGTTTACCAGCGCATTATTATCAATGTTTAACTGCCAAATGTTCTTTTATGTGCACAGTGTGTACAATGTTATCTTGGAGTTTTTTCGCCAATCTCCAATATGACTGGACGGTTGTCTCACCTCCCTTGAGACCATTGGGCGATTGAAACTTCTGGAATTCGCGTTTCTTGCTTTCGTTTCTTGAGAGACAATCCGCAGCCTACTGTAGATGAGGGCCTTCCGACTCACGGGGAAATCCAATTGAAACGTCACATTCCAAGGCCGACTAAATAACGGAACGTGCATGTGTCAACTATCAGTGCAACTATAATGCCATGTTCGGGAAACACAGATGGATATGCAGTTGGTTTCAGGGCAGGATTATGTGAAAGGATCACTCTCAACATTGATTTGTTGTGTTTTGGTACGGTGAATTTGTTTTATTTCTCTGTGTGGAGCGTGGATTGATTATAAACTTTTGCACAATTTGAATTCCGTTACTTAGTTGGCTTTGAATTGTAACGTTTCAAAGGGATTTCCCCGTGAGGGAGAAGGCATGTATCTAAAGTAGACTGTAGCAAGCCTCTTTATCCCCCAGTGATAGTCACCACTGCTTTCTTTAAACATATTCAACTGGTAGATCTATGGCGATACAAATAGCATCAGGCTGACTACTGTTTGGAATACTTGGAATACTGGTATTCAAACGGCAGGTTATGCCTCCTGTCAGGTAACCGAAGCCTGACCATTGCTTTGTTTGGATGTATTTTAAGAATAAGATAAAGAAGACAACGAGCTGCCTGCTGATTCCTTGACGTTTGTGCGTGTTTTCAAACCTGGTTGTTATTTGTTTGATTTACCAATTGTCTCATCTTGGTTTGTTAAAGTGTGATATTTATTTTAACTTTAGATTTAGAATAGCATAATGTGTATTTGTTTTATCAAGTGTCTGTTCTTTTGGAAGTGAACGTCGTTGTTTTGTAATCAATTGCTTTCAGTTTATTTGTATTATAATTATAATCAATTAACTTTTGCGTATTACGTGTGTCAGTTGTCTTTGTTTATAAGTTATATCAGTTTGTCTTTGTTTATAAATTATATACATTGTCCTTGTTCATAAATTATATACATTGTCTTTGTTTGAAAGTTCTATCAGTTGTCTCTGTTTGAAAGTTCCATCAGTTGTCTCTGTTTGAAAGTTCCCTCAGTTGTCTCTGTTTGAAAGTTCCATCAGTTGTCTTTGTTTGAAAGTCCCATCAGTTGTCTTTGGTTATATCAATTTGCTTTGTTTATCAATTATATCAAGTGTCTCTATTTATATAACAGTTGTCTTTGTTTATAAATTACATCAATTATCTTTATTTGAAAATTCCATCAGTTGTCTTTGTTTATAAGGTCTTTCCGTCGTCTTTGTTAACTTGTCTTTCTTAATTTGTCAAAATAGTTGCTTTTGTTTATTAGTCTTATCAGCTGTCTTTGTTTATTAGTCTCTTAGTTTGTCTATGTTTACTTGTCTTACTAGTGATCTTCCTTTGTTCACTTGTCATAATAATTGTTTTTTGTTCACTTGTCATATTAATTGTCTTTGTTCACTTGTCATATTAATTGTGTTTTTTTCACTCATTATATCACCTGTCTTTGTTCACTTATGATATACTTTTCTTTGTTCTGTTGGACAATCAATTGTATTTGATCACTTGTCATTATTTTGGCCTTTGATCACTTGTCATGTCAACTGTCTTTGATCATTCGTCATATCAAATGTCTTTGATCACTTATCATATCAAATGTCTTTGATCACTTATCATATCAACTGTCTTTGATCACTTATCATATCAACCGTCTTTGATCACTTATCATATCAACTGTCTTTGATCACTTATCATATCAACTGTTTTTGATGCATGTACCTAATTAGTTGCTAATCGTTGACAATGAAAACGTTTTAGAACAAATGCAACAAGCCCCATTAGACACCCACTGTAGTATACTCGAACACTCCTACCTGGAAATCTAGCTGTACAGTTTTACATACCAGTCATTGGATTGAACCCTTCTCTGACACAACTAACCTGATTCACGCTGGTTAATGAGTCTACTCTGCCATTAAGTTACACGCTCATTTGTCATGTGGGTGGAGTCCTTAACTGTGAAAATATTCCAGACAGAAATAGACACTTACCACGACCTGGAGCTAGCGTTCTGCTTCTGTTGTTTATCCATGGTTTCCTGTCTCGAGATCAGCCTTCCAGAAATAGCTTAAGTGCTTTATCTTTTTATAATAAAGTTCTTGTTGTAACAAAATGCATTTATTAAAACCAGATTCCGTTCAGGATGTACCGCTTCAAGTAAGTGTCAAGACTAGGGTCTGAATCCAGTGCCCGTTGCTTCAGATCATGCAACGATCCTGACACGCAATGTCCAGCTATGCTGATCACTGTAAACATCTCAAAGTGCATATCTTTTAAACAGACATGCAAGAACTACACACAGAATCAGTAAATCAATAGATGGTTGATATATCGATTATTAATCAATTTATCATTAATCAATAGATATCTGAATAAGACACGTTCCCACAAAACAGATTATAACATATGTTATTTCTGCTGGGAAATCTTGACCTACTTTATAAATGTAATTTTGAATCGTGACTACAGACCTTGTTTCGTAGGTCCAAAGTGAGTGTTCACACAGCGCAATCTACAGAGATATAAATAGTAACTTTAGCTACTTTTTGGGGAGGAAGACTAACGTCTGGTCAGGCAAAATATACTGATCACACATGTTAGTCAGGATCAGGCAAAATATACTGATCACACATGTTAGGATCAGGCAAAATATACTGATCACACATGTTAGTGAGGATCAGGCAAAATATACTGATCAGACATATTAGTCAGGATCAGGCAAAATATACTGATCACACATGTTAGTCAGGATCAGGCAAAATATACTGATCACACATGTTAGGATCAGGCAAAATATACTGATCACACATGTTAGTGAGGATCAGGCAAAATATACTGATCAGACATATTAGTCAGGATCAGGCAAAATATACTGATCACACATGTTAGTCAGGATCAGGCAAAATATACTGATCAGACATGTTAGTCAGGGTCAGGCAAAATGTACTGATCACACATGTTAGTCAGAGTCAGGCAAAATGTACTGATCAGACATGTTAGTCAGGGTCAGGCAAAATGTACTGGCCAGGACCCTTACATTTACTTCCCTGCAGTCCTCCTTGGAAACGTGCTCCTTTCATGTCAGCCTGGCTAACAAGGTGAGGGATCGACGTGATTCCCCGTAGTAGTGAGCGACACGTAGTTGAAGCCAAGCATAGCACATCCGCCTGGAGGACCCTTGTCTACCTTCATCGGTACGCTCGGGATGTGAGGAAAGCTACTGCAACCCGCCACTTAACGTCCTTTTCGTGGTCACAAAAGAGTAAATCTATGCATTGTGGGCTTTCGCAAACAACAACAAAAACAACAACAACAAAAACAACAAGCTATTTTTTAGAAAAGATAAAATGTTCAGGAAGAGAATTACTTAAAAAAATTATTCAAGAGCTGAAACTCACGATAAGGTCTCCAAACACTCTATCTTCATCGGCACCTTTGCCTTCCTGTTTTTTACACTATGTAAAAGTTAACATTGTTTTTTGTTGTTTTTAGAATGCAAATATAAAAACTAGGTTGTTCCGGTACAAGGAGTTAATTATACTCGGGGGAAGGGGGGAAGGAGAGAGAGTGAGAGAGAGAAGGGGGGGGGGGGTGGAAGGCTGCAGGATTTTAATAAATTTATTTTGGTATTTCTTTGTGGAATTGGTGCAATATTGTATTTTTTGTAGAGGGGGGGGGGGGTGGGTGGGTGGAGCGTGGATGTTTGTTGGGTTTTGTTTTTTGTTTTTTGTTTTTGTTATTTATTTTGTTCCTGCCATCAAGGATTCGGCAATATCTAATAGATTAATAGATCGCATTAGTAGAGGTCAAGTGGAGAAATAGAAGTCCACGCAAACAGACACTGGTCATGCCTAGTTGAATAACAGATTATCTTGGGCAGGTCATTCTAGGATCCATCCAAATCTGAAAGATTAACTGGTCGCTCTAGTGGAAGTAGTGTACACAATTCCAGCTGTCGAGGTTAAGGGGACGTTGGTTAAAATAGAAGAAATACAAGTCCACGCAAGGGGACAACGGGGATGTCAGATATGAGCTTGTACAAAGAGTGTACACGCTACTCCGCGAATAAACTAAACGAATAAGCAAATAATGTACAATAATTAGCAAATAGTGTAAACGAATCAGCAAATAATGTACACGAATCAGCAAGTACTGTACACGGATCAGCAAATAATGTACACGAGTCAGCAAATAATGTACACGAATCAGCAAATAATGTACACGAATCAGCAAATAATGTACACGAATCAGCAAATAATGTACACGAATCAGCAAATACTGTACACGAATCAGCAAATAGTGTAAACGAATCAGCAAATGATGTACACGAATCAGCAAATACTGTACACGAATCAGCAAATACTGTACACCAATCATAAAATAATGTACACGAATCAGGAAATAATGTACACAAAATAGCAAATACTGTACACGAATCAGCAAATAATGTACACAAAACAGCAAATACTGTACACGAATCAGCAAATACTGTACACGAATCAGCAAATAATGTACACCAAACAGCGTAATATTTCTTAAGCTGTCTTCTAAGTTAGTACTTTGTCATTGTTGGTCATCGTGGAAAGGATCTTGTGTTACGTTGTATCACATTTTACAGCCTGGCTGCGATGTGTACGACGTTCAGTCTGACCCATTTCCTTGTTTGCCTTCCTTTTTCCTTCCATTTTCTCTTAGCCAAGCTACAGGGATGCAGCCAGTTTCCAGGGACCATACTTGGGGGCACAGCTGGGTCTTATACAGCTATGGCTGGCTAACTCTGACGAGAGCAGTCAGTTAAAGGTCGATGATTGCTCCCATCTGGTTCACTGCGTCAATCAGCTTCAGACACAGTTCTATCCCAAATGATTCGTAACAAGAAGTTCATTACTTACTTACTTTCCGTGTCCAAACACCATGTCACACAGCATCCGTCCAGTATTCAGAAACTTGAACTGCCTTGTCGTTCGCCTCCATCATGTCGTTCATGTCACAGGTTTCAGGGAGGTTGGGGCAGGTCATCAGATGATCTTGGTCCTGAACTGCGCCGCATTCACATGTGTCGACATCTGAGTATCTCCATTTCTTCAAGTTCACTCTGCAATTTGAGACACCAGTTAGAAGTCTGTTCATTGCCTTCCACACAGCGTAGGGCAAGTGGTGTCCATGCGCATTATTTCATTAATAGCTCATTAATATAGGCTGACATTTCAAATTAATTGCTCGTAGAACAGACACGATACAGTATATGACAGTAGGATAAAATATTTGAACTTCCATGTGGGGACATTATTTGTGCTTTTTCTTCCTGAAAATGTTTGAAAAGGTCGAAAAGATGGCACACAACATCAGGCCCCAGTTGGCGTTTTTTGGGTTATGGGTTTGTCTTCCCACTGGGGGTTTGTCTTCCCACTGGGGGTTTGTCTTCCCACCATGGGTTTGTCTTCCCACTGTGGGTTTGTCTTCCACTGTTGGGTTGTCTTCCCACTGTGAGTATGTCTCCCCACTGAGGGTTTGTCTTCCCACTGTGGGTTTGTCTTCCCACATCTGCTGCCAGATTTTGACCACATAAACGCTTGCAGAAGGATTCTGTTGCTGTCCATTCTAAGAACATGCCGATGTATGACCATCGGTTTTCCTGATGAGAGATGAAACATATTCTTGGTTAGTTACTTCTCTAATTGTTTTGTTGGTTATGAACTTCTCCCAGCCAATATTCGACAGCACTAGTTCAAAAGCAGTTATTTCAATCATGTTTCGGAACGCAGGACATAATGTGACTTTAAAGGAAATCTATTTTAATACAATAGATCTGACATTGAATTAACACTTACTTTAACCACTTTAACTTTTATCAAACCAATGGATATTTTTTTTTTTTTTTTTTTTTTGCGTTCGCCTTATTTTCTCTAATCCCCAAGGCGGTGTGCGTTGCACTGTGGTTTTTATTTTGCGCCTGTAGACCCAGTGCATCCGACTTCAGCATGCATTTTATGTAAGGGTCTGCTTCCTCCTGCATTTTCTAAGGGTTTGCTTCCCCGGGGTAACGGCCGGTGCTGTGATGGGGATCGAACCCAGCACCTTCTGGTTGTGAGCCGTGTCACTTAACCACTAGGCCACGCCGTCCCCTGAACCAATGGATATGACATTGAATTGTATACATTTATAAATGTTATCAAATCGAATGCAGTGGTAGACTGGATTCGGAGCAATGGCTGTACACGATGATCTTTTCAACCTCATTCATATCCCGCTGTGGTCACATTTTACGACATGCCATAACAATGATAGTCGTCCTACACTGTTCATCTCAGATACCAATAACCTGAATTAAGAAAAGGCTAAATTTATCGCACTTTCTGTGATTGGATCACCAAGATAGAAATTCGATATTCCATGATCCTCCCTCGGTGGTATGTAAACGTGGTAGAAACGTGTGTAAATTTTGGTCAGGAGAACACCCAACACTCATCTTGTGGACCATCAATGAGCCAAGCCATGGGATAACATGTAGGATTGCATAACAAGGTAAAACAAAGGCAAAGGCCATGATGATGGCCTAATTTATTTTGCTAGCGTTATTTTTAGTACGGATTAACTGCGATACTTTTTATCCTTACTCTCTCGTCTCGAGCCGCCCGACCCCAGTGGCAAGTGAAGGACAAGACGAATAGGGGGCGATTGCATAAGATATATATATATATCTTATCCAGACAAGGTCGGTGGCTTTCTCTAAACCATTTTTTTTAAAGTAAGGGAGTGTTTCTCTGGCAAGTGACACAGCCTAAAATACATTGTTGTTTGCATCCGGGATTACGATGCCGAGCGGTGCATGATTTCAGCGGCTAGCGACCTAAAGCTGACTGATAGCGTTAGTGCCAAAAACTCAGAGCTGTCAAGACCCTTCTACACCTTACGTTGGTGATCCTGGATAGCACGTTGCAACAGAGCAGACTGACTAAGGAGAAGGGATCGAAAAGGGAAGGTTAACCCGGTGCTCAAAAATGCTTGCTGGAGTTGGATGTGTCGGACCGAAAGGTGCAAATATCGCTACCAAGCTGTACACAGCGACACATCACCGGGTATCATCTTACTACTTGTAAAGCCTTTTTCGGGACTTGATAGCAGGAGCTTGTGAACAAACAACGAATAAGAAGAAAGACATTTCCACCCGCTGCAATACGATATACATCGTGGAGACCGACATTGAACTTCGTTACCGCTTATACCAACACCTCAACAACATGTCTAATAACGTTGGTTCTCCAATAGCCAATCATTTCAATTACCCTGGACATCAGAGCAAAGTTGATATCAGAATCGCTGGCATCATCTCGTGTTCCACTGACGATCGACACGGGTCTGAGTTCTAGAACGGTTAAACGACCATATGGGATGCCTTAAACCGTGTGGTTTTAATCTATTCCAAACCTTTAAGTTGATTCTCCTGAACATTCCTCTCTGTCGTTCTCCCTATCCTCCGTTCTCTTCCACCTCTGTTCTTGTATATCTGTATTATTACTATTATTATTGTTGTTATTGTTGTTATTATTATTATTGTTATTATTATTATTGTTATTATTATTATTATTATTGTTATTACTGTTATATATATAAATATATATATATATATATATATATATATATATATATATATATATATATATATATATATATATATATGACCCCTATATATGGTGCATACGCCACTCATACACTTACGATCCCCAATCTGTAGCGAAAAAGAATGACTTGATAAGAGCTCGAGCGACGGTACAGCTCCAGCTCCGTGATTTGCAAGATACGGGGCTCAGTCTGAAGGCTGATGAGATTCAGATGTTTACTAACAGGCAGGATATGAGGAAGTTTTACAGTGCTCTGCAGGCTGTTTACGGTCTGTACAGATCAGATCTGACACCGTTCCTAAGTGAAGATGGCAATTATGTAATCAGTGAGAAAGATAAGGTCCTGGTAAGATGGGTCGAACATTTTGCTAAGGTCCTTAATAGACCCTCTAATGAAGAAGCGATTGATCATCTACCAAAAATAAATATGAATGAGAGCTTGGATGATCCTCTGACCGAGCAAGAAACTAGAGCCACGGTTTACCCCCTCGCAAACCATAACGCTGCGAGAGCTGGCGGCGTCCCAGCAGAGATCTATAAAGCTGGCGGCGTCCCAGTAGAGATCTATAATGCTGACACCATCCCAGCAGAGATCTATAAAGCTGACACCATCCCAGCAGAGATCTATAAAGCTGACATCATCCCAGCAGAGATCTATAAAGCTGACACCATCCCAGCAGAGATCTATAAAGCTGACACCATCCCAGCATAGATCTTTAAAGCTGGCGGCCTAAAAATGGCTGAGAAGCTTACTCATTTGTTTTTCGAAATGTGGAAGAAAAAAAGCATCCCACAAGAATTCAAGGACGCTTCTATTGTTCATTTACGTAAGCGTAAAGGCAGTAAACAAATATGTGATAACCACAAAAGGATAACTATGCTGTGCCCATGAGAAAAAGTGCTTGCAAAAATTCTTCTCTGCAGACTAAATCTTCACCTGGAGCAGGGGCTACTACACGAGACTCAATGAGGCTTCAGGAAGAACCGCGGGACCATCGATATAATCATCGCTGCAAAGAAAATCCAATAGAAGTGTCAAGAACAGAATGTTTCTCTCTATACGACGTTTGTGGAGCTCACTAAGGATATGAGACTGTAAATCGCAACGGTCTATGGAGAGTTATGGCCAAGTTTGGGTGCCCGGTAACATTCGTTGCAATGGTGCCACAATTTCATGATGGCATGCGTGTAACAGTTCCCGCCGGAGCAAGGGGAGTTTAGGATGCCTGAACATGTTAAAGCTTAAAGCTACCTGAATGCATGTCAAGGTCACTCACCGTCTCAGCAAAGGAGAACAGAGTTGGGTTAAGGAATGTGGACAGATAGAAACTGACCACTGGCCTTCTGATTTTGGTA
The DNA here is from genome assembly GCA_036924085.1 of Ariolimax columbianus. Classification (NCBI taxonomy): domain Eukaryota; kingdom Metazoa; phylum Mollusca; class Gastropoda; order Stylommatophora; family Arionidae; genus Ariolimax; species Ariolimax columbianus. The sequence goes on along the minus strand of JAVGWX010000010.1, from coordinate 74,101,508 downwards.
GGGGGAGATTGATTGACAGACGAAATTGGCAACGGGGCTTGCTGCGAGAGAATGAGTGACAGGTGTGCAAAGTGTTTCGTTCCAATTGGGATTGAAGATGACCATACCTGAGATCGATTGGTCAAGCTCTGGCCTTGCTTGAGGATATATAACTCGAGACAAAGTTTAGCTCGAGAGGCTGGAGAGAGAGAGAGGCTGTATGGAAGAGAGAGAGAGACTGAATGTGGATAGTGTGTTTAAAGATTTATAAATATAGTGCGTGTGCAGCTATAGATCTTGATTCGCATGTTTAACACAAGTGTCGCAGTTATATATAACTTGTGTGTGTAGTTGGGAATAGAGGAGTAGCTAGTGGTTAGAGTGTTAGTTACCATAGACAGCTTTTCCAATCATCTGACTGGTAAGTGTGACATTTTTCTTCCACCCATTGTTGTATTATTGACAAGACTTTGTGCGTACTTGACAGTCTTATAAATTTTTTTGGTGGGCCAGACGGGTTTATTCAATATGTCGAGGTTGGACAATGTTAAACAATGTTATCATTGTCTAGCTTTTGGACATTTGTCTATAGGATGCCCAAATATATTTCGGAATACGAACGTTGTCTGGAGAAGAGGACTGTTTGTCAAAAACAAGCCTTTCATGGCACTAGCTGCAGTCAGCGACAAGTGGGAGGACAAAAGTCAACTACAAAACCAGCTAAGAGAACTAACAGGCAGAGTTATTCGGCTGGAAAGACAGGAAAACGACCTCCAATGGAAGCTGCGACAGCTGTTGCAACAGTTTGAAAAGGGAGCTTTCAAACCAGCTAGGAAGGAGAGAAGAAATCAAGAAATCACAGAAGTAAACACGGCCCAGTATTTTGGAAGGGGACAGAGTGGTAGGAAAGTGAGTAGGAAGCCCGTACAACTTCCACATTCCGATCCGTGGAGGGACAGAGGTGGAAATCTCAGGACGGACGTGTGTGGACGACTGTATAGAGCTGTCGAAAAGTATAGGAGTTTGACCCAGGTGGAGAGGCCAAGTCCATTGAGGGGAGGAGGAATGGTTGGGCAGAAGTTTGAATCGGGCAGATTCTTAGACCACAAGAGGCCTTTTGCACGGTTACAGATGGAGAGGCAGGACAGGAGCTATAAAAGAGACTTTGAGCACGGGGCGGATGGACAGAAAGAAAGAGATACAGGTTTTGTGTATCCAGAAAAATTAGGGACGGAGGGCAGGTTACGCAATACAAACGAGACAAACGTTCGCTCAGAGGTCCAGATAAAATGTTACAGCATCGGACAGTGTAGGCCGAGAATTCAGGAAGAGGGTATTACGTCGATTAACATGGTCGGGCGTGCTGAAAGGGGCCAAGTTTACCAGGAACTTGTGGTCAAGCCTGGTAGAGCATTAGTTAAAGTCGACGAAGAATCGAACAAGGAAATAGTCAGAGATTCGTCAGGTAAAGAGGAAATGAGAGGGGGAGGAATGGTGGCAGGGCCTAGCCATGCGGGAGAAGTTGTTGAACAGACCGAAAGAAGGGACAACCCTTCGGCCACCGAGGAAGGAAGTGTGAATGACGCACAGTTGGAATGCGAAACGGACGCACCAACAGCAGCCAACAAAAGCGGAACAGAGTTTCTAAGGAAAACGAAGAAAAGGGAAAGACAGGTTAACCACAGCCAGGACAGCGAACCAGTCATCGAAGCAAAGATGAAAAGATCTCAGTTCGAGATAAGCCAACAGTCAAATGAACAGTGTGAAAAGTCTTTCCCACAAATAGTGAATACAGATGGACGGAAGGCTGAAGTAGCGGACGATGTAAGTGTACGTAACACTACCAGAGAACCGGTGGGTACGAACCAAACAGCCGTGAAACAAACAGACCAGACGATGGGCGTTTTACAGGAGGAAATCGCGCAGCAATCAGAGACAGCTGATGGGGCAGCGCGTAGTCTGGTTGAAATAAGATGTACTGACAAGGAACAGTTGATACAATGTTTACTGACGCTAGCCAAAAACATGGAAATCAGAAATGGAAGTAGGTAAAGTCGCGTGGAGTACTTACACACATGGGCTATCATGTGAAACTCCAGTTAATGTATGCATTTGCATAAAATTTGTTTCATCTACCGTTATCCTTGGGAAACGGAGATTTGAATAATTAGGGGGTAGGGTATAGAGATGGAGGAATGACCAGATGTTAAAAATTCCTTTGAATTCGTTGTCTCAAGTAAACGCCAGACAATGAGCGTACCACGGACGGTCAGTCTGCAGCTAGACTGACCGAGATCAAAGGGACATTTCCGACCAGAGAAACAGACAGAACGGACAAGAGACGCAGGATAGCTGGATGCGCCAGGTAATGATTACGCGACGAAGGGTAACACGTGGACGCGATGTTTCGGTCAAAATCTCACCAGGTAGCTTTGATGCGGGGAATTTCGGGAAACAGCGGTGAAATAGTTAGATCACAACACTCGGTTTTGATTCCTCGTGACAAAGACGCCAGCAGTTAACGGGGCTATGCAACTTTAACAAAGACTGCACCTGGACTAGGAGGGTTACAGCATGACGTAATTCGACAGGTGGACGATTCGGTTTTTGACTTTTGACTCAGACATAGTTTAGTATCTGATTAAGTTACAACTTAGTCATAGTTTAGTGACATAGTCTAGTAGAACTTAGTCATAGTTTAGTATCTTATAAAGGGGGCATTAACAGGTGCTCATCTGTGGGGCACGAGCAGGAGTGAAGGTTGATGGCACTTGGTCATGTTTATGTGTGTAAATATTTTGATATTTGGATTTTGACAAGCGTATTACTTGCACTTTAATTGATTGTTGTTGGTTTGTTTAAACATGATTATGTGTCCTGACATAAGTATCAAGGTGGGATACTTACGGACTGAAATACTGATATCATGAGTATGCGTGCAAATATTTTGACATTTGTATTTGGTGTGGGTTTTGACTAATGGTATTACTTGCATTTTTAGTAGGTTGTATGGTCGATATAGTATGCATTGAATTTTTCTTTATTTTGTTGTTTAAACATGATTACATATCCTGACAGTATCAAAGAGTGATACTTGCTGACTGAAATATTGATATCATAAGTATGGGTGCAAATATTTTGGTTTTGGGTTACGACATTGTATGCAATGCATTTGTCTTTAATTTGTTGGTTTTTTTTGTTGTTGTTGAATCATCATGTAGCGCTAAAAAGCCAGAAAAACACTGAGCTTAATGACTTAAGAGCAGCACTCTGCAAACTGTGCCAGCAGTCCGCACCAAAAAGGGTAGTGGTACAGTGGGTTCCGTCACACTGCAACATCCAAGGCAACGAGGAGGCAGACAGACTGGCAAAAGAAGGTGCAAGACTACCACAAACAGATACCAGTATGACGTACGAAGAGTCAAAACGGCTTATCAAAGCCAGATACATGACCAAATGGGAAACCGAACATACTGGTTACACCAAAAACGATGCCTATTACCAGTTGAACCGAAGAGAGCAGGTCGTTGTCTTCAGACTTCGCACTGGCCACAACAGACTGAGGTACCACCTATTCAACAAATTGAAGATAGGGTGTACCGACGAATGCCCGTGCGGTACTGGTAAAATGACCACTGAACATCTGCTGCAGAACTGCCCGACATACGAGGATCAGAGAGAGCAGATGTGGCCATTGCCAGTGGAACTGCAAGACAAGCTCTATGGCAGTGGCGAGAGCCTCAGGATGACCGCCGCTTTTTTCGAAAAAATAATGGTTACTGTCTGACTGTGTACGCAGAAGAAGAAGAAGAAGAATCATCATGTTTACAGGTATTTTATACAGGTTAAATAGGTGATCTACAGAGCAGTATATCTCATCCAGACTGTAGGCCTCCGCAAGCACAGGTCACCACGAGTTCCAGAATAAGAACTAGCATGTGGGACACTCAGCTGGACGACTTAATCGGAGATACATCATAACAAGACATATTGTTATTTTATCACATGTATGTGGAGTCTTTGCAGAGAAGACTATATTGATCAGAAGTTGTAATATTGACTATGACATATGTTGTCAAATATCGTTTTTGTGGGAAACATAAATAATTTTGCTGTTTTCTTTGAGAGGGGATAGCTGTCAAGAGAGACAATGATAACTAGCCCGAGGATAACCCACGTAAATTCGTGGCCTCACAGGAGTTAGTATGAAGGGAATCGTCGGCCAGGCGTGTAATGAGACCGCCTGAGAAAATTGACCTGAACTGGTCGAGTGTAACATTTAAGGTTCGTGTCCTTAGAGGAAGGCACGGGAACAGGGCGAGGTATATTGACCTCAATGAGTAAGGAGAATTCCTTAAGGTGTTTCTGTTTTGATGAGTTAAAGGTCCCGCAGGGACAGACTTAGGTGAATTTGACTGTAAAACGATGTAAAAGTGTTGGTTTGTGTTGTAAAAACGACCAGCCAGTGTTTTTCTTCTGCTTGTATTGATTGTGTATGTATTACAAAAAGTTTATATGTATCAAATGACATGTCTTTTTATGCATGTACGATGTGAGTGAAGTTGTAAACAGGAGTAGTGTTTACATTTTGGATAGTGAAGACGAAAATGGTGGTCATTTGCCAGATGAAAAAAATGACCATCCATGTTTCGGTCTGTAGTTTAGGGAGGTAATGTAATAGTTCCCGCCAGAGCAAGGGGAGTTTAGGATGCCTGAACATGTTAAAGCTTAAAGCTACCTGAATGCATGTCAAGGTCACTCACCGTCTCAGCAAAGGAGAACAGAGTTGGGTTAAGGAATGTGGACAGATAGAAACTGACCACTGGCCTTCTGATTTTGGTAGGGGGAGATTGATTGACAGACGAAATTGGCAACGGGGCTTGCTGCGAGAGAATGAGTGACAGGTGTGCAAAGTGTTTCGTTCCAATTGGGATTGAAGATGACCATACCTGAGATCGATTGGTCAAGCTCTGGCCTTGCTTGAGGATATATAACTCGAGACAAAGTTTAGCTCGAGAGGCTGGAGAGAGAGAGAGGCTGTATGGAAGAGAGAAAGAGACTGAATGTGGATAGTGTGTTTAACTCACCGACTTAGGTAGAGGAGCGATTGATAGACTGTTGGACGAATGTTTAGTGATAGAACAGGATCGCTCAAATAGGTGTGTGAGTTTTGCATTAATAGATAATCTGAACGTGTGTTTGTAAGCAAGGACACATTGTGAACGAGTATGTCGAGATCGCCCGCCTGAGGGGATTTCTGTGAGAAAGAGTATTTGATAAGGTGTGTTGAAGACGCAGTTAAGGCGATGTGTGTGGGATGTAATTGCAAGGCAATAGAACTAGGTTTTTAGTTAGTTGGGAATTTCATCAATAGCTAATGCTTATAATTCCCGTTTTAGTAGAATGTTTAGTTAAGATATGTATTATATTGTGTTTGTAATTTCTCTACTCATTGTATGACATGAGTATGATATAATAAATATGCCACCTGCTGTTTGATACGTCATTTACTGAGTATGGTCATGATGATGTGGATGAGTGTGAGAATGTTCTAAGTTAGATCACGGCCAAGGCAAACAGTGGGATCTGTTACATGCGTGACCAAGTCATTGATCAGGGAAACTACTTTTCCCCCTTTAGAGATACTAACGTTGTGAAGCAGGGCTGTCTGCTGGTCCGGTTCTCTTCAGTATGATGTTTTCTGCCATGCTGTGGAATGCCTACATCGATTGCGACGTCGGAGTTGGGCTTCATTACCGCACTGACGGTGCGTTATTCAATCTGAGAGTCTTTATCGTAGAGGGAATATTAACATGATGGAAAGGATACAAAGAAGTGCGACATAGCTTATAGTGGGATTCAGGAATTATAATTATTTGAAAAGACTAAGTAAAGCATGCCTACAGAAAGAAAGAAGATTTTGAGGGGATTTAATGCGGGTTTATAAGATAACCAAGGGAAAGGATACATTAGACTATAACCAATTGTCCAAAGTAGAGCTGCCTGCAAGAACAAGAGGACACAGCTACACATTAATTAAAGAAAGATTCAGATTAGATGTAAGGAAATATATTTTAAATCAGAGAGTGGTAAATACATGTAATGAATTGCCAAGGGATATAATGAGGAATGGGTCAGCTAATGCATTCAAAAAAAGATCGGATGCCCATAGTTATTTTTACATGAAGTTGAGATGAAGAAACTAGTTGTATATAAACTCTGGAGAGCCCTCTGAACCAATACAAAGAAGTGATAACCTCTGCGAGATTCTCAGAACAAAACGTGACATACGCCAACAAGAATCAGATATTGTTTCATCAACAAACCAGGCGTACTAATCACATGTAAGTAATGGCAGAAATGCCATTTCTTCCAGATAATAAACCTTGCACATAATAAATTCCAGGCGAACAAATATCGTAAACAGGCATAACAAGCATTCTTTTATATAACAAAAATAGTTTACTGCAATGAAGAAAAAAAACTGAAAGGAATTTCAACAATTCTTTTTCACTTTAATCAACTAACTAAATAATTCATTTCTCGGTGACGTCATCCGCCTGCGCGCAACTTCCGCTAACCATTGTCAAGAGCCCGATACGGCCTACAAAAATCACGACTTTTGTCGCTAACTGTCATTTAATGTCTGTTCTGTGGGCTGACATTTATAAAACACGATTGTTTGCTGCTGTTAGAGGGCCCAGTTTAGGTATTGAAAACGGCAAGTGATTTACAATGTAGTTTTTCTTTGCTTTATGCTGGCACCTTTGTGAAATATGTCTTCTGGAAATTAGCCCATTGTGAGTTACATATTGTGGACAGAAAGAACAGGACAGCATCAAGAAAAGACAACGGTATTTGCGATGACACAGTTGATGTATGAACGTGGTGGCTGTTACATAGAGTCTATATGTTGACATGAGATTTTACAATAAATAAAGAACATACACATTAGCAGGCAAAGGCAATTTTTAAAAAGTTCGCGTATTGTTTTACCAGTACTTTTGGATTATCTTGGCTCCTTGAAAACAAAATAGCAGAACAGCCCACAGAGTTTCACGTGAAAATGAGCACACTGAAGATAAAGACTATCGTAATAAACAATCAACATAAGCAAATTAATATATTATAAATGAAGATATAATCGAAAAGGCACATAAGTTTTTTATTTTTGGGGGGCGAACCATCACAGACGTTGGCTATAATGATACTGACATGCACAAGAACTGCATTTGAAGAAAAGGCATTTAGAGGAAGAAAAAAGAAATTGCTAATCTCAAAGAATATCAGTAAAAGAATTACACCTACTAATATGCGACCAAATGCAATGTATTAGGCTGAAGTATGGACTTTGGGGAACAAGGATGACAAAAGCGTGGGAACTAATGAGGTGCTATTGGCCGTAGAATGGAAAACAAACGCTGGACAGAAGGCAGATCCAATGACAATGTCTTTAATGAGGTACACGCACAAGAACAAACATTGAAAATGATACAGAAACATGCCTTGGTGGTGCAATCTGCTAGGCTTTCCATTGTCCATATTTTCATGGTATACCTGGCTGAGATACAGTATGCGACATGAAAGTCTTCCACAGAAGAAACTAGAAGGCAAGATTCATGGGGAAGCTAGGAAGGAGCAGCCAAGACTAACCTTTACATCTCAGGCATGAAGAGACATTAAAGTAAGAGCGTATGCTGAAATGAAGAGAGCTGCAGAGGATAGAGTAAAATGGAGAGACATTCTTAGACAACCTTACATCCAGTCTTAGAACGGACCAACCAGAGGATATGGTCAAATGGAGAGACATGCTCAGACAACCTTACAACAAGTCTTTGAACTGACCAACCAGAGGATATGGTCAAATGGAGAGACATGCTCAGACAACCTTACAACAAGTCTTAGAACTGACCAACCAGAGGATATGGTCAAATGGAGAAACATGCTCAGACAACTTTACAACCAGTCATTACGATTAATCGAACAATCCATGGTTCAGAAGAAGTAGTCACATTAACAATTGAGGCGCAGGGCATTAAAGCCACCACATGATGATGTATAGTGCCTGGTCTACACAAATGGTACAGTTCAGATTTCCCATGCGCAACATGAATTGAGGTCAAGTGCCATCTCCACAGCAAAAGTTGGGTCGCAATTGATCTCCCACGTCCCTTGTCAGGCCTTGGTGGTGCAATCTGCTAGACTTTCCCCTGTCCATATTTTCATGGTATCCTGCCACCTATGTGGTTGCTTAGATCCGGTACGTTTGCCCTCACTTTTCTTTCCAGTATTGTATTCAGCAGCAATGGCATGACTAAATCTCTGAACTGTCTGCTTAGTCTGAGTCGGCCTGTACACCTACAATGACGGTGGCGTCGTTGCAGGTTCCAACGTGTGTGCAAGTTGGTGGTAGACTGTAGGGGCATTTCTCTGCTTGGTGGGCTGGGTTCGAGCAGTACTGCGTTTCTTGGACTTATGCGGGCCTCAGCTGTTTCAAGTCGGTTCTGTATCGGTCATGGGTTGTTCAGTGAAAGGTTAACTTATTCGCGGGTACCACAGAGTGGTTTCTGTGCTCCAGCGTTCCTCTTTTCTTCTGACTACATGGTCAGCCCAGCTGTACTTGGAGTTGTTGGCATGAAGTGTTACATCCTTGACGTGTGGCAATACCCGGATATCACTGTAATGTAAGCCCTTCAGACGATGTTGCCTAAGTGATAGGTCTACGAGACGGCACTCAAGCGAGAAATGTCTTGTCCTTAGATGGTTCTCCGTGGCTTTTATCAGAGACCAGGTTTAACTTCCATTGTCTGCTTTCATTCATAAATTCTTTCTTGCATCCGTAATACTTTCTTATTTGCGTTTTGTCCCCACAAGATGCACCCCATTCCTCTATATATCTACATTTCAGTCATCAATTCTCTTCTCAAAGTGTCCCTACCTTGTGCCTTTTTCTGCGACATACAATAAAAACCTTTGTACGAGGGGGTTTCAAATAAAAACCTTAGAAATGGGATACAAAATTTCGTGAGTTCTTTGACAGACTGTCTCGACCGGGTCGGACACAGAACTCGAGCAGTTATTATACTTTCTACTCCACTCATATACATGGTTAAATGAATGGCATACCATACTGAACTGTACTGGATCTTCATTCGCCCATTAATGTAAATAGGTTTCACCCCTTAGTTGGTTCGTGTCATAGAAGGGGGCCATCTTTTAACTTTATGACGTCATGTTTTTCGTCTCCACCGCCGTGATACGTGCAGGAAATTTTTGACGTTCGTAGCAAAAATATTAACAGCTTACAATACAAAGGCATGGTTTTTCTCATTTCTATCTCACTTCTAACGTTTTCATTTGAATCCCCCTCGTACCTACTATCTGATCGCTCCAATGTTTAATTTGCAAGTTATTTGTTTGGATGGCATTATGTGACTCATGTTGGTGAAAACGGATTAGAGCATCTCTTTTCTCTTCTTGATCTCCATTTCACATCATTTGTTATTATGCGTCTCCAAGATTGGAAAGCTCTTGGCATATTCTAGTGCTTCAGTGTCTTTTCTTATCTGTGTTTCAAATGTCGTGTCTGGTTAGTTAATTATCAATGTTATCTTCTTCTCAGTATTAATGTCCAGTCTACATACCTGTCTTTTGTTTGTCCCTTGATTAGTGATCCTTCTTTTATATGTGTTGAGCAGGGGAGTTCATCCCAGGTTTAGGGAGTGGGCGTCTATAGGTAGGGAGCCAGTTAAATGACGCACCCAGGATTTGTTCGGAGACGGGTTTTGGAGGGGGGGTGGGGGGGGGGGGGGAGCTTCTTTAATTTTTTTTTTAAATAAATAGTTGTGGCAGCAATTTTTATCTCCTCTAAGGGATCAAGATGCTGAGCTGCGCATGAGCTGCAGTGGTCAGCGACCCATAACTGACTGCTAGCGTCAGGGCCAGCGAATCAGAGCTGCCAAGACCCTTCTACACCTCCACGCGGTGATCCTGGATAACAGGCTGCAGCACGGCAGACTGGCTAAGGAGAAGTGATCGTAGAGAGAATGCTAACCTGGTGCTCAAAAAATGCTTGCTGAAGTCGGATGTGTTGGACCGAAAGGTGCAAATATCGAAGTCAAGCTGTAAATTACGACACAACGCGTTCCGTTCTCTTGACTACATTCTGCAACTTAAGCCCTTCTCAGGGTTTAGTAGCGGGAGATTGAAAACGAACGAAGCCAAGCCTATCTCCTCTAAGACCGAACGTAGCGCACAATATTGCATGTCACGTTGCTGTTGTCAACTTGATTTTTGTTAGATTCATGGGACTCAGTGGCCAAGAGACCAGAAGCATCCCAATGGGCTAATTTTCGACCAATCTGACAACCCTTCACAGAGCCCCGGACTATATTTGTACCATCACCACTTCTTGCTCTTTCTATGCTGTCCGCATCCATAGCAACGCTTAGACAACAGCTACAAACATCATCTGCGGCTTGATGAGACTTGTTTATCCAAGGAAATGCGTGGTTGGTGTGATAACTGATGAGGGGGGGGGGGGGGGGGGATAATAAATCTTTGACCGATGTTGCACTTGGAAGAAAAACATATTTTGATTCCGGAACAAGGTGTGCTCTGTCAGTTTTGATGAACTGAAGATCAAATCTTCCACAATGCTCATGAAAATGTTTCCCAGACCAAAAAAACAAAACAATTTCTAGTTACTTGAGTGGATCTATAAAAAAAAGTTCGAAAAGTTATGGAAATAGGGACTGAAAGTCAAGCTTCGTAGATGCTAAGTTTGCAGGAAAAGCTACAAATGGATACGTCACTATCTAGAGAACAGAGCCGCTAGGGTCAAAGTCCAAGGAAATACTCGCAGAAACAAGGAGTGCGCTAAGGCAGAATTGTCATTCACGTTGTTTCTAACGCATATACACGACATAACACGTATATACACGACATAACACGTATATACACGACATAACACGTATATACACGACATAACACGTATATACACGACATAACACGTATATACACGACATAACACGTATATACACGACATAACACGTTTATACACGACATAACACGTATATACACGACATAACACGTATATACACGACATAACACGTATATACACGACATAACACGTATATACACGACATAACAGCTATATACACGACATAACACGTATATACACGACATAACACGTATATACACGACATAACAGGTATATACACGACATAACACGTATATACACGACATAACACGTATATACACCACAATAACAGATACGTTCTCAAAGAGTGCACACAGTTATGTTCTAGAGGATGACCAGCTTTGTGGATATCTGCAGCAAACAATCACAACAGCAAACACTTTGATGCAGAAAGATTTAATAACTTTATTAGGAGTAGGCCAAAACGATTTCACATTAACGATGTAAAAAAAACATTTGTCAAATATTTACCCTTTCAAACAAACCGCAGATCTCATATTTAAGGCTGAATGAAAGAATGCTTCGCCTAGTTCAAAACCCCAACTATTTGGGAATTATCTTTGATATGCGTCTGATCGAGCGAACACAGATTCGATCAAGATAACATATGTACATCATGGACAAATTTTCTGGCACTTCATAGGAAGCAGCTGGGCATATTCTTCTGTTGCTGTACACTGGATATGTGTGACCCGTCTAAGAATGTAGTATTTGTGGCGTGCCCAACTTCAGCAAAATCAAACTGACAAATGTGATAGGGTCAAGAATCAATCAATGAGAATCATAACAGCCACAACAGACTGAGGTACCACCTATTCTTCTTCTTCTTCTTCTGCGTACGCAGTCAGACAGTAACCATTATTTTCTCGAAAAAAGCGGCGATCATCCTGAGACTCTCGCCACTACCATAGAGCTTGTCTTGCAGTTCCACTGGCAATGGCCACATCTGCTCTCTCTGATCCTCGTATGTCGGGCAGTTCTGCAGCAGATGTTCAGTGGTCATTTTACCAGTACCGCACGGGCATTCGTCGGTACACCCTATCTTCAATTTGTTGAATAGGTACCACCTATTCAATAAAATGAAGATAGGTGGCACTGACGAATGCACGTGCGGTACTGGGAAAATGACCGCTGAACATAGATGTGGCCATCACCAGGGGCAACACTAGACAAGCTCTATGGCAGTGTCGACAGCCTCAGGATGACCGCTGATTTTTTCGAAAAAATAAAGGTTCACGTCTGACAGCGTAGGAAGAAGAAGAAGAAGAGGAAGAAGAAGAGGAAGAATCACAACAGGCGGTGCGAAGTCCACACCCATTAAAGAACTAGATATCCGTATAGACCTTCAACCAATAGAGAAGAGACTGCAGGGTCCAACAATAAGGTGAGAAATTCAGAAGGTTGATTGATCTCCCATTTGTACCAAACAATAAATGGACTTGGAAATAAAAGACTAAAATGGGACAACTTTGTGGCATCAGTTGCACAAATAATATCCATTCACACTACTCACATACTACTGGAGACAAGAGCGCATATTACCTTTTGTGTTCCTGTTATTTGGCTCCAAACAATCTCTAGTTTACAGTACACTGAAACGTGCTCAGTTGTTGTTGTTGCTGTTGTTGTTTCTGCTGCTGCAGGTGGTGCTGCTGCTGCTGTTGTCGTTGTTGTTTAATGCCCGCAATGAGTAAGTTTAATTTTTTTTTGCTCCCTGAAAATGGTGTTATGTGACGGGTTGTAGGGAATGTGTTACAGATTAAATCTGCGTGGGTTGATCATCTCCTGCCAGTCAAGCTCGGAAGGTGATGTATTGCTGGTTGAGAGTTCAAACATGCAGAGATAAACCCATGCTCATGTTTCTTCTAATCGCTACCAAACATGACAACGAGAGAAACTCAATGCAGATCGTTCAATGTTAGCTAAACCTGTGTAAAAATACATAGATCGATCAGGGATTACCAGTACGTTAGCGGGTATAATCAATTAATCAATCAATCAACACCATCACCTGGTTTGAGTGGTTTACCTCTGTGTGCAATAAGTCCTCTACGACACTGAAAGCATGATCCAGCTCTTCTACAGAATTAGATTCTCAGAAACGTTAATAGGTTCACAACTACACTGAGAGAATCTTTGGGAGATGCCACTAACAACGTCTTATACATCCTTAAATCATAGAAGCGTTAAAATAACAACCTTTACTTGAAACAATACACATTGAGGTCACAAATATTTATTTTCACATACATATACCGATGTATTCATGTACACATATTCACATACATACACACCTGCATTTACGATGGCTGAAAATGATCTGTATAACTTGGGACAATCAACTAGTGTAAACATTCCAGTGGTGTGTGATTGTACAGAAAAACCTATAAAGTTTTGTTTTGTATGTGTTTTGCTTGTATGTATGTCTATTTTCTTGATTTGTTTTATTTAGACCAACAGTTTGTACCAAGTTCTTGCTTTTAACTCGTCAATGTCTGTCATCCGTGTTTTGTACTCAAGATATTTCACGAATCCCCAAAGAGAGAAATAACTGAATGACATGTCGGGAGATCTAGATGGCCAGTGAATTTCACCTACACGGTCAATTCACCTGTTTGGGAATGTCTCATTCAGGGACTTACAGACGTGACGCTCAAGTCCCAATACAGCGGAGCACCAACTTGTTGACAAATGGTGTAGGTGCAGTTATTCCAGTTGCGAACAGACAAAGTGTTGCAACATGTCCAGGTAGGTATTGGAGCTCACTGTTGATTCGCCAGAGAAGAATGGTCTAATCAGCCGATCATGTCACAGACCTCACCACACATTAACTTTTGGACTTTCTCTAATATGGCCTAATATCATAAAACATTATTCTTGCCAGAACATGAGTGTCCTAGTCGACTCTGTAAAACATAGTCATTGCAAATTCTTTACGGGCGACATTATCTTTTTATGTAACCTACAGGAAGATTTGCTTCTTGTAAGGATGGAAATTCACATGTGTACGCAAGACATCACGAACTGTCGAAAGATGAACACGAAACTCTCGTAATGCATTTCTTGTCGACCTGCGCGGACTGCAAACAAAGTCCTATCGAATGCGCTGTCCAGTCCCCTTAAACTGATTGTACCAAGCTTGAATGCTTCAATTAGTTCTAAATCTTTCGTTGGACTTGTATATCAAATTTTTTTTTTTATCCATTCAGCTCACTGCTTTTTCTGGTGCACTCATGTGTTATAAGCGCATGTGGATATATGGCTTCGCTTGGCTTGGCTTCGTTCGTTCTCAATCTCCCGCAACCAAAACATAAAAGGGCTTAAGTAGCAGAATGTAGTTCAGAGAACGGAATGCGTTGTGTCGTAGTTACCAGCTTGACTGCGATATTTGCACCTTTCGGTCCAACACATCCGACTTGAGCAATCATTTTTTGAGAACGGGTTAGCATTCTCTCTTCGATCCCTTCTCCTTAGTCAGTCTGCCCTGCTGCAGCCTGTTATCCAGGATCACCTCGTGGAGGTGTAGAAGGGTCTTGGCAGCTCTGGTTCGCTGGCCCTGACGCTAGCAGTCAGCTATGGGTCGCTGACCACTGCAGCTCATGCGCTGCTCAGCATCTTGATCCCAAGCGCTAGTGAAAACCGTTTTCTTTTACTATGACGATGTGTTATTTTGAAGAGCCCTATGCGCTTGTCGTTTTATTTCAGGAAGGATCTTCATTTCACTATCATGTTCGAAGGAGGAAGACTAACGTCTCGGTCAGGCAAAACATACTGATCAGACATGTTAGTCAGAATCAGGAAAAATATACTGGCCGAAACCCTTACCTCCACTTCCTTGTAGTTCTCCATGGAAACGAGCTATTTTCATGGCACCCTGGTTAACGAATTGGGGGATCGACGTAATGCCCGTAATAGTGAGCGACAGGCAGATGACACCAATCGTAGCACAGCCATCTAGAGGACCACGGTCCACCTTCATCAGAACGCTCGGGATGTGAGGAAAGTTACTTTTATGTGCGCCTTGAAAGGGACGCTTAGTGGCGGATCCGCCACTAAGAGTCCCTTTCAAGGCGCACAAAAAAGTAATCCTACTCATTGCGGGCATTCAACAACAACATCAACAACTACAACAACATTAACAAAAACAGCAACAACAACAGCAACAAAAACAACAAGATCATCAACAACAGCAACAACAACATCAACAACAACAACAGCAACAACAACAACAGCAACAACAACATCAACAACAACAGCAACAACAACAGCAACAACAACAGCAACAACAACAGCAACAACAACAGCAACAACAACATCAACAACAACAGCAAC
The DNA here is from genome assembly GCA_036924085.1 of Ariolimax columbianus. Taxonomy (NCBI): domain Eukaryota; kingdom Metazoa; phylum Mollusca; class Gastropoda; order Stylommatophora; family Arionidae; genus Ariolimax; species Ariolimax columbianus. The sequence goes on along the minus strand of JAVGWX010000010.1, from coordinate 74,086,216 downwards.
AACAACAGCAACAACAACAGCAACAACAACAGCAACAACAACATCAACAACAACAACAACAGCAACAGCAACAGCAACAACAACAGCAGCAGCAGCAACAGCAGCAGCAGCAACAACAACAACAACAGCAACAGCAACAACAACAGCAACCGCAACAACAGCAACAACAGCAGCAACATCAACAACAACAGCAACAGCAACAACAACAGCAGCAGCAGCAACAGCAGCAACAACAACAACAACAGCAGCAGCAGCAGCAACAACAACAACAACAACAACAACAGCAGCAGCAGCAGCAGCCATCAGGTTTATCGAACCACTCATTGTGCGTGCGCGTGAATGGACCAAAATGATTAGCGCTGTAGAGTAAATATATGGCTTATGGTTGCCCAGTTTTGAAAGATGCTGGAATTTTCAAGATGAAACTCATCCAGTCTGCCTGCTAGCTCATCCATGAGGCTGTTTTAATGGATTCCCACTCCAGTTTCTCCTCCATTTTATGTTCTCTGTGCTTTTGTCTCCCAAAGGTGCCTCTTGGGTTGGACTTTTAACTTAACATGGTGTTCAAGTAACGATGGTCAGTTCAAAACTGCGCACCACATACACTCTTGGTTATTTTTAACATCACTTCGGCCCCGACATCTGACAAAAGGGTAGTCGATAAGATGCCAGTGACCGGACCTTGAATGCATCCACGCGGTCTTATTTCTAGCTGGGAGTAAGAAGATGGTGTTGGTAATAAGTTCATTTGTTGCACATGTTTTAATTAAAAACAGGCCGTTACCTATGTCTTTTGAGCCAATGATGTCACCCCATGTAGTGAAATCTGCGTCATATGTGACGTTAAAATCCACTAGCAGAATCAGTTTGTCAGATTTTGTAACCGCAGCGATACGTTCCTTCAGATTGTCATAGAATCTGTTTTTTACTGCGTCCGGTGCGTATGTTCTGATTATTGTGACCTGTCGTTCAGCTGTCAGAGAAAGTCACATTGTCATGAGGCGATCGCTCATTCTCTTAGGTAGACATTTTAATTTCTGTACTATGGTGAACTTCATGGCAAATCTAATCCCAACCTAAACGTCCTTCCTGACCGCCAAAAAAGTGTAGCCAACACCATTATCTGACAGTCGTGTCTCGCTCAGAGGGAATGTGCTGATTTCTAGCCAGTTCCCTTGCGACCAGGATGGTTTCCCATTCCGACCTACCAGTCTTTCTTTTGCCCAAGAGTGTGCTCATATTTCATGTAGCATGTGTAATAGACAATGCAGGTTCCTTATTTATTTTTCGACGGTAATAGAAATGGAGCCCTTCCAGTACCGGTATGCTTGTCGAGGTGTAGAGAATCAGGCAAATTTTAGATCTTTTCTATCCAATTTCTCGGACTATAGAGGACTGCTCAGTAGCTTGAGAGGTGCTTGGTTCTACAGACTGGGTCTACTATCAGATAAGTTGACCATTTTTTCATTATTTGTTGATTTGTTAGTTCAGTATTGTTGTCCCTAATGAAGGCCTATTGGTCGAAATGTAGGTTTTGTTTGTGTTCCCGTCTCGGTGCGGTATCTGACCATACCAATTTTTAAATTTTGATTAAACTCAACCTTAATCAACTTTTACAATTTGTTTTTCATGTTTTTTTCCCATTGGTTCTACAGTTGTCTCGTCAATGACAAGACGACCATATTGCTTGAACCACAAGTTCGCAGGTCTGCGACTACAGCTTCCATTGTATCCTCCACTGCTGCTTTGCCGCTACCCCATCGGCATGGGGCTTTTTAATCATGTGTATTATATGTAGATGACATCATGAGTTGCACGTGAATTTGATTAAAGTAATGTGGTTTGTACAGTCAGACTCCTTCTCTGGCGTGTGCCCGACATGGTCTAGCAACTAGATAGTGGTGAGACGTCTAGTAAAGGGTCCGGAGGCAAACGATTACTAGGGCTTCTTGTGTGTTTCGTTCTGTTCTTAGAATCTGTCAATACCTGCTGGCCCCGCCTTTTTGAACGTCGGACGTGCTATCTACCCCCTGCCGCCAATCTGTCGCGGCCAGGATTCACATGCATGGGTTGACACACCCTATTTCGCTGATAGGACTCTCCCTCAACTACCCACGCTTGATTCAGTCTGCTGGTCGAAACGGTGACACATGGTGTGTTCGCTACCCATAATTTAGATCTATGTAATATGGGCAGCGCATGTCCTCTTCTGTTCCTTCAGCCGATCGGGTGAAGACTTCAGGAAAACTGTTGTTGTTCAAAGCTAAACGAACAGAGTTTACCCCATTTGACAAATTATGTCTAATAGCCGGTTATTGATATCCCATTGCGTTCTGGTGGTGTGGGTCATTGATGGTGGTGGTCGGTGGTGGTCGGTGGTGGTGGTGGTGGGTGCTGGTGGTGGTGGGTGCTGGTGGTTGGTGGTGGTCGGTGGTGGTGACGGTCGGTGGTGGTCGGTGGTGGTCAGTGGTGGTGGTGTTGGTCGGTTGTGGTTGGTGGTGGTTGGGGTGGTCGGTGGTGGTGGTGGTGGTGGTTTGGGTGGTGGTGGTGGTTGGGGTGGTCGGTGGTGGTGGAGGTCGGGGGTGGTTGGGTTCGGGGGTCGGTGGTGGTTGGGTTCGGGGGTCAGTGGTGGTGGGGGTCGGTGGTAATGGGTGGTGGTGGTGGTCGGTGGTGGTTGGGGTCGGTGGTCGGTGGTGGTTGGGGTCGGGGGTCTGCGGTGGTCAGTGGTGGTGGGTGGTGGTGGGGGTCGATGGTGGTTGGGGTCGGTTGTTGTCGGTGGTGATGGGGGTCGGTGGTGGTCGGTGGTGGTGGGGGTCGGTGGTGGTGTTGGTGGTGGTGGTGGGTGTCGGTGGTGATGGTGGGTGTCGGTGGTGGTGGTGGGTGTCGGTGGTGGTGGTCTGTGGTGGTGGTGGGGGTCAGTGGTGGTGGTGGTCGTGGTCGCTGGTGGTGGTGGTCGGTGGTGGTGGTGGTCGGTGGTGTTGGTGGTCGGTGGTGGTGGTGGTTGGTGGTGGTGGTGGTGGTGGGGGTCGGTGGTGGTGGTGGTGGTCGGTGGTGGTGTTGGTCGGTGGTGGTCGGTGGTGGTGGGGGTCGGTGGTCGGTGGTGGTCGGTGGTGGTGGTGGTGGTGGGGGTCTGTGGTGGTGGTGGTGGTCGGTGGTAGTGGTGGTCGGTGGTGGTGGTGGTGGTCGGTGGTGGTGGTGGTGGTCGGTGGTGGTCGGTGGTGGGTGGTGGTGGTCGGTGGTGGTGGTGGTGGTCGGTGTTGGTGGAGGTCGGTGGTGGTTGGGTTCGGGGGTCGGTGGTGGTTGGGTTCGGGGGTCAGTGGTGGTGGGGGTCGGTGGTAATGGGTGGTGGTGGTGGTCGGTGGTGGTTGGGGTCGGTGGTGGTTGGGGTCGGGGGTCTGCGGTGGTCAGTGGTGGTCGGTGGTGGTGGGGGTCGATGGTGGTTGGGGTAAGTTGTGTTCGGTGGTGATGGGGGTCGGTGGTGGTCGGTGGTGGTGGGGGTCGGTGGGAGTCGGTGGTGGTGGAAGTCGGTGGTGGTGAGGGTCGGTGGTGGTGGGGGTCTGTGGTGGTGTTGGTGGTGATGGTTGGTGTCGGTGGTGGTGGTGGGTGTCGGTGGTGGTGGGGGTGGGGGTCTTTGGGGGTCGGTGGTGGTGGTCGGTGGTGGTGGTGTTGGTCGGTGTCGGTGGTGATGGTGGTGGTGGGTGTCGGTGGTGGTGGTGGTGGGGGTCGGTGGGGGTCGGTGGTGGTGGGGGTCGGTGGGGGTCGGTGGTCGGTGGTGGTGGTGGTGGTGGGGGTCTGTGGTGGTGGTGGTGGTCGGTGGTAGTGGTGGTCGGTGGTGGGGGTGGTGGTCGGTGGTGGTGGTGGTGGTCGGTGGGGGTGGTGGTGGTCGGTGGTGGTGGTGGTGTTCGGTGGTGGTGGTGGTGGTGGTGGGGGTCGTTGGTGGTGGTAGTCGGTGGTGGTGGTAGTCGGTGGTGGTGGTGGTCGGTGGTGGTGGTGGTCGGTGGTGTTGGTGGTCGGTGGTGGTGGTGGTTGGTGGTGGTGGTGGTGGTGGGGGTCGGTGGTGGTGGTGGTGGTCGGTGGTGGTGTTGGTCGGTGGTGGTCGGTGGTGGTGGGGGTCGGTGGTCGGTGGTGGTCGGTGGTGGTGGTGGTGGTGGGGGTCTGTGGTGGTGGTGGTGGTCGGTGGTAGTGGTGGTCGGTGGTGGTGGTGGTGGTCGGTGGTGGTGGTGGTGGTCGGTGGTGGTCGGTGGTGGGTGGTGGTGGTCGGTGGTGGTGGTGGTGGTCGGTGTTGGTGGAGGTCGGTGGTGGTTGGGTTCGGGGGTCGGTGGTGGTTGGGTTCGGGGGTCAGTGGTGGTGGGGGTCGGTGGTAATGGGTGGTGGTGGTGGTCGGTGGTGGTTGGGGTCGGTGGTGGTTGGGGTCGGGGGTCTGCGGTGGTCAGTGGTGGTCGGTGGTGGTGGGGGTCGATGGTGGTTGGGGTAAGTTGTGTTCGGTGGTGATGGGGGTCGGTGGTGGTCGGTGGTGGTGGGGGTCGGTGGGAGTCGGTGGTGGTGGGGGTCGGTGGTGGTGAGGGTCGGTGGTGGTGGGGGTCGGTGGTGGTGTTGGTGGTGATGGTTGGTGTCGGTGGTGGTGGTGGGTGTCGGTGGTGGTGGGGGTGGGGGTCTTTGGGGGTCGGTGGTGGTGGTCGGTGGTGGGGGTGGGGGTCGGTGTCGGTGGTGATGGTGGTGGTGGGTGTCGGTGGTGGTGGTGGTGGGGGTCGGTGGGGGTCGGTGGTGGTGGTGGGGGTCGGTGGTGGTGGTGGTCGTGGTCGGTGGTGGTGGTGGTCGGTGGTGGTGGTGGTCGGTGGTGTTGGTGGTCGGTGGTGGTGGTGGTTGGTGGTGGTGGCGGTGGTGGTGGGGGTGGTGGTGGTCGGTGGTGGTGGTGGTCGGTGGTAGTCGGTGGTGGTGGGGGTCGGTGGGGGTCGGTGGTCGGTGGTGGTCGGTGGTGGTGGTGGTGGTCGGTGGTAGTGGTGGTCGGTGGTGGTGGTGGTGGTCGGTGGTGGTGGGGTGGTCGGTGGTGGTGGTGGTGGTCGGTGGTGGTGGTGGTGGTCGGTGGTGGTGGTGGTGGTCGGTGTTGGTGGAGGTCGATGGTGGTTGGGTTCGGGGGTCGGTGGTGGTTGGGTTCGGGGGTCAGTGTTGGTGGGGGTCGGTGGTAATGGGTGGTGGTGGTGGTCGGTGGTGGTTGGGGTCGGTGGTCGGTGGTGGTTGGGGTCGGGGGTCTGCGGTGGTCAGTGGTGGTGGGTGGTGGTGGGGGTCGATGGTGGTTGGGGTCGATTTTGTTCGGTGGTGATGGGGGTCGGTGGTGGTTGGTGGTGGTGGGGGTCGGTGGGAGTCGGTGGTGGTGGAGGTCGGTGGTGGTGAGGGTCGGTGGTGGTGGGGGTCGGTGGTGGTGTTGGGGGTGATGGTGGGTGTCGGTGGTGATGGTGGGTGTCGGTGGTGGTGGTGGGTGTCGGTGGTGGTGGGGGTAGGGGTCAGTGGGGGTCGGTGGTGGTGGTCGGTGGTGGTGGTGGGGGTCGGTGGTGGTGGTGGTCGTGGTCGGTGGGGGTGGTGGTCGGTGGTGGTGGTGGTCGATGGTGTTGGTGGTCGGTGGCGGTGGTGGTTGGTGGTGGTGGTGGTGGTGGTGGTGGTGGGGGTCGGTGGTGGTGGTGGTGGTCGGTGGTGGTGGTTGTCGGTGGTGGTCGGTGGTGGTGGGGGTCGGTGGGGGTCGGTGGTCGGTGGTGGTCGGTGGTGGTGGTGGTGGTGGTGGTCGGTGGTAGTGGTGGTCGGTGGTGGTGGTGGTGGTCGGTGGTGGTGGGGTGGTCGGTGGTGGTGGTGGTGGTCGGTGGTGGTGGTGGTGGTCGGTGGTTGTGGTGGTGGTCGGTGTTGGTGGAGGTCGATGGTGGTTGGGTTCGGGGGTCGGTGGTGGTTGGGTTCGGGGGTCAGTGGTGGTGGGGGTCGGTGGTAATGGGTGGTGGTGGTGGTCGGTGGTGGTTGGGGTCGGTGGTCGGTGGTGGTTGGGGTCGGGGGTCTGCGGTGGTCAGTGGTGGTGGGTGGTGGTGGGGGTCGATGGTGGTTGGGGTCGGTTTTGTTCGGTGGTGATGGGGGTCGGTGGTGGTTGGTGGTGGTGGGGGTCGGTGGGAGTCGGTGGTGGTGGAGGTCGGTGGTGGTGAGGGTCGGTGGTGGTGGGGGTCGGTGGTGGTGTTGGGAGTGATGGTGGGTGTCGGTGGTGATGGTGGGTGTCGTTGTGGTGGTGGGTGTCGGTGGTGGTGGGGGTAGGGGTCGGTGGGGGTCGGTGGTGGTGGTCGGTGGTGGTGGTGGGGGTCGGTGGTGGTGGTGGTCGTGGTCGGTGGGGGTGGTGGTCGGTGGTGGTGGTGGTCGATGGTGTTGGTGGTCGGTGGTGGTGGTGGTTGGTGGTGGTGGTGGTGGTGGTGGTGGTGGGGGTCGGTGGTGGTAGTGGTGGTCGGTGGTGGTGGTTGTCGGTGGTGGTCGGTGGTGGTGGGGGTCGGTGGGGGTCGGTGGTCGGTGGTGGTCGGTGGTGGTGGTGGTGGTGGGGGTCTGTGGTGGTGGTGGTGGTCGGTGGTAGTGGTGGTCGGTGGTGGTGGTGGTGGTCGGTGGTGGTGGTGGTGGTCGGTGGGGGTGGTGGTGGTCGGTGGTGGTGGTGGTGTTCGGTGGTGGTGGTGGTGGTGGTGGGGGTCGGTGGTGGTGGTAGTCGGTGGTGGTGGTAGTCGGTGGTGGTTGGGTTCGGGGGTCGGTGGTGGTTGGGTTCGGGGGTCAGTGGTGGTGGGGGTCGGTGGTAATGGGTGGTGGTGGTGGTCGGTGGTGGTTGGGGTCGGTGGTCGGTGGTGGTTGGGGTCGGGGGTCTGCGGTGGTCAGTGGTGGTGGGTGGTGGTGGGGGTCGATGGTGGTTGGGGTCGGTTTTGTTCGGTGGTGATGGGGGTCGGTGGTGGTTGGTGGTGGTGGGGGTCGGTGGGAGTCGGTGGTGGTGGAGGTCGGTGGTGGTGAGGGTCGGTGGTGGTGGGGGTCGGTGGTGGTGTTGGGGGTGATGGTGGGTGTCGGTGGTGATGGTGGGTGTCGGTGGTGGTGGTGGGTGTCGGTGGTGGTGGGGGTAGGGGTCGGTGGGGGTCGGTGGTGGTGGTCGGTGGTGGTGGTGGGGGTCGGTGGTGGTGGTGGTCGTGGTCGGTGGGGGTGGTGGTCGGTGGTGGTGGTGGTCGATGGTGTTGGTGGTCGGTGGTGGTGGTGGTTGGTGGTGGTGGTGGTGGTGGTGGTGGTGGGGGTCGGTGGTGGTGGTGGTGGTCGGTGGTGGTGGTTGTCGGTGGTGGTCGGTGGTGGTGGGGGTCGGTGGGGGTCGGTGGTCGGTGGTGGTCGGTGGTGGTGGTGGTGGTGGGGGTCTGTGGTGGTGGTGGTGGTCGGTGGTAGTGGTGGTCGGTGGTGGTGGTTGTGGTCGGTGGTGGTGGTGGTGGTCGGTGGGGGTGGTGGTGGTCGGTGGTGGTGGTGGTGTTCGGTGGTGGTGGTGGTGGTGGTGGGGGTCGGTGGTGGTGGTAGTCGGTGGTGGTGGTAGTCGGTGGTGGTGGTGGTCGGTGGTGGTGGTGGTCGGTGGTGTTGGTGGTCGGTGGTGGTGGTGGTTGGTGGTGGTGGTGGTGGTGGGGGTCGGTGGTGGTGGTGGTGGTCGGTGGTGGTGTTGGTCGGTGGTGGTCGGTGGTGGTGGGGGTCGGTGGTCGGTGGTGGTCGGTGGTGGTGGTGGTGGTGGGGGTCTGTGGTGGTGGTGGCGGTCGGTGGTAGTGGTGGTCGGTGGTGGTGGTGGTCGGTGGTGGTGGTGGTGGTCGGTGGTGGTGGTGGTGGTCGGTGGTGGTCGGTGGTGGGTGGTGGTGGTCGGTGGTGGTGGTGGTGGTCGGTGTTGGTGGAGGTCGGTGGTGGTTGGGTTCGGGGGTCGGTGGTGGTTGGGTTCGGGGGTCAGTGGTGGTGGGGGTCGGTGGTAATGGGTGGTGGTGGTGGTCGGTGGTGGTTGGGGTCGGTGGTGGTTGGGGTCGGGGGTCTGCGGTGGTCAGTGGTGGTCGGTGGTGGTGGGGGTCGATGGTGGTTGGGGTAAGTTGTGTTCGGTGGTGATGGGGGTCGGTGGTGGTCGGTGGTGGTGGGGGTCGGTGGGAGTCGGTGGTGGTGGGGGTCGGTGGTGGTGAGGGTCGGTGGTGGTGGGGGTCGGTGGTGGTGTTGGTGGTGATGGTTGGTGTCGGTGGTGGTGGTGGGTGTCGGTGGTGGTGGGGGTGGGGGTCTTTGGGGGTCGGTGGTGGTGGTCGGTGGTGGTGGTGGGGGTCGGTGTCGGTGGTGATGGTGGTGGTGGGTGTCGGTGGTGGTGGTGGTGGGGGTCGGTGGGGGTCGGTGGTGGTGGTGGGGGTCGGTGGTGGTGGTGGTCGTGGTCGGTGGTGGTGGTGGTCGGTGGTGGTGGTGGTCGGTGGTGTTGGTGGTCGGTGGTGGTGGTGGTTGGTGGTGGTGGCGGTGGTGGTGGGGGTGGTGGTGGTCGGTGGTGGTGGTGGTCGGTGGTAGTCGGTGGTGGTGGGGGTCGGTGGGGGTCGGTGGTCGGTGGTGGTCGGTGGTGGTGGTGGTGGTGGTGGTCGGTGGTAGTGGTGGTCGGTGGTGGTGGTGGTGGTCGGTGGTGGTGGGGTGGTCGGTGGTGGTGGTGGTGGTCGGTGGTGGTGGTGGTGGTCGGTGGTGGTGGTGGTGGTCGGTGTTGGTGGAGGTCGATGGTGGTTGGGTTCGGGGGTCGGTGGTGGTTGGGTTCGGGGGTCAGTGGTGGTGGGGGTCGGTGGTAATGGGTGGTGGTGGTGGTCGGTGGTGGTTGGGGTCGGTGGTCGGTGGTGGTTGGGGTCGGGGGTCTGCGGTGGTCAGTGGTGGTGGGTGGTGGTGGGGGTCGATGGTGGTTGGGGTCGGTTTTGTTCGGTGGTGATGGGGGTCGGTGGTGGTTGGTGGTGGTGGGGGTCGGTGGGAGTCGGTGGTGGTGGAGGTCGGTGGTGGTGAGGGTCGGTGGTGGTGGGGGTCGGTGGTGGTGTTGGGGGTGATGGTGGGTGTCGGTGGTGATGGTGGGTGTCGGTGGTGGTGGTGGGTGTCGGTGGTGGTGGGGGTAGGGGTCGGTGGGTGTCGGTGGTGGTGGTCGGTGGTGGTGGTGGGGGTCGGTGGTGGTGGTGGTCGTGGTCGGTGGGGGTGGTGGTCGGTGGTGGTGGTGGTCGATGGTGTTGGTGGTCGGTGGTGGTGGTGGTTGGTGGTGGTGGTGGTGGTGGTGGTGGTGGGGGTCGGTGGTGGTGGTGGTGGTCGGTGGTGGTGGTTGTCGGTGGTGGTCGGTGGTGGTGGGGGTCGGTGGGGGTCGGTGGTCGGTGGTGGTCGGTGGTGGTGGTGGTGGTGGGGGTCTGTGGTGGTGGTGGTGGTCGGTGGTAGTGGTGGTCGGTGGTGGTGGTGGTGGTCGGTGGTGGTGGTGGTGGTCGGTGGGGGTGGTGGTGGTCGGTGGTGGTGGTGGTGTTCGGTGGTGGTGGTGTTCGGTGGTGGTGGGGGTCGGTGGTGGTGGTAGTCGGTGGTGGTGGTAGTCGGTGGTGGTTGGGTTCGGGGGTCGGTGGTGGTTGGGTTCGGGGGTCAGTGGTGGTGGGGGTCGGTGGTAATGGGTGGTGGTGGTGGTCGGTGGTGGTTGGGGTCGGTGGTCGGTGGTGGTTGGGGTCGGGGGTCTGCGGTGGTCAGTGGTGGTGGGTGGTGGTGGGGGTCGATGGTGGTTGGGGTCGGTTTTGTTCGGTGGTGATGGGGGTCGGTGGTGGTTGGTGGTGGTGGGGGTCGGTGGGAGTCGGTGGTGGTGGAGGTCGGTGGTGGTGAGGGTCGGTGGTGGTGGGGGTCGGTGGTGGTGTTGGGGGTGATGGTGGGTGTCGGTGGTGATGGTGGGTGTCGGTGGTGGTGGTGGTGGGTGTCGGTGGTGGTGGGGGTAGGGGTCGGTGGGGGTCGGTGGTGGTGGTCGGTGGTGGTGGTGGGGGTCGGTGGTGGTGGTGGTCGTGGTCGGTGGGGGTGGTGGTCGGTGGTGGTGGTGGTCGATGGTGTTGGTGGTCGGTGGTGGTGGTGGTTGGTGGTGGTGGTGGTGGTGGTGGGGGTCGGTGGTGGTGGTGGTGGTCGGTGGTGGTGGTTGTCGGTGGTGGTCGGTGGTGGTGGGGGTCGGTGGGGGTCGGTGGTCGGTGGTGGTCGGTGGTGGTGGTGGTGGTGGGGGTCTGTGGTGGTGGTGGTGGTCGGTGGTAGTGGTGGTCGGTGGTGGTGGTGGTGGTCGGTGGTGGTGGTGGTGGTCGGTGGGGGTGGTGGTGGTCGGTGGTGGTGGTGGTGTTCGGTGGTGGTGGTGGTGGTGGTGGGGGTCGGTGGTGGTGGTAGTCGGTGGTGGTGGTAGTCGGTGGTGGTGGTAGTCGTTTGTGGTCGGTGGTGGTGGGGTCGGTGGTGGTGGTGGTCGATGGTGATCGGTGGTGGTGGTGGTGGTGGGGGTCGGGGGTGGTGGTGGTCGGTGGTGGTGGTGGTGTTGTTGAACGCTCACCATGAGCAACTGTCCTCTTGTACACGCACTGAAAATGGCGTTAGGTGGCGGGTTTCAGTAGCTTTCCTCACATCCCGAGCGTGTTTGGGAAGTTGAACCGGGGTCCTACAGACTGGTGTGATATGCTTGGCTTCATTTGCGTGCCGCTCACTACTATGGAGATCATTTTGACCCCCATCTCGTTAGCCAGACTGTCATAAGACATATCGGTTTCCAGGAAGCACTGCTTTGGAATTAGGAGGGAGATGGGGGTGGGGGGGGTTGTGGGGGTCTAACATAGCCAGACAGGCTCTTACATGGAATCCTCAGGGGGAAATAGAGAGAGGTAGACCCAAAAATATGTGGAGAAGAGCATGTGAGAAGGAACTGAAATTAAATAAATACACTTGGAGAAAAGCAGAAAGAACAGCTCAAGACCGTGTACGCTGGCGAAATGTTTTCGATGACCTATGCACCGAGAGGAGCGACGGACTTTGATTGATTGATTGATTGAAAGCAGTGATATGCTTGAGATTATTATTATCTCAATAGAACTTGACTTGGATTTTTTTTTTTTTTTTGCGTTCGCCTCATTTGTCTAATCCCCAAGGCGGTGTGCGTTGCACATGTGGTTTTTATTTATCGCCTGTCGGCCCAGTGCATCCGACTTCAGCATGCATTTTAGGTAAGGGTCTGCTTCCTCCTGCATTTTCTAAGGGTTTGCTTCCCCGGGGTAACGGCCGGTGCTGTGATGGGGATCGAACCCAGCACCTTCTGGTTGGGAGCCATGCCACTTAACCACTAGGCCATGCCGTCCCCCTATGTCTTGGATTGAAATGGGCGATGACCAAATATTTGTTCTCTGTATCTCATATGTTGAACATTTCTGAATCAGATGTTCAGCGGTCGTGTTATCAGTGACTCAGACACATTCATTGGTATGTTATGTTTTTAGCTTGTTGAATAAATGTTATCGTAACTTGTTATGCCATGTGCGGAGATCACCTGGTCGGCCCTGTTTTATTTGTAGTAAGCGTCATTTTTTTGCCGTCATGGATGCTGCGCTAACCACTTGTTCTTGTGTCTGTATCTGGAAAACCTCCTGGTCTTTTCATAAATTATATATTATGTTGCCACATCGTTCTGTCTTCTCTGGCCAGTATGCTAGCCACGTGATTGCCAAGTAAGTTCCAATGAGAAGAAATCCACTGAATCATCACTTTCCTGAATCGTTAAAATAGTTTAGAGACAATCTCCCAGAGCTCTTTTAGATCTGTATTTTGTTTTCGTATGCATGATTATTTATGGAAATAATAGAAGCCATAATAAATATGTGAGATTATTTGAAGGATACACAATGTATGGGAATAAGAGAAGCCAGGGGAAATAATGTGATTATTTGAAGGATACACAATGTATGAGAATAAGAGAAGCCAGGGGAAATAATGTGATTATTTGAAGGATACACAATGTATGAGAATAAGAGAAGCCAGAGGAAATAATGTGATTATTTGAAGGATACACAATGTATGAGAATAAGAGAAGCCAGAGGAAATAATGTGATTATTTGAAGGATACACAATGTATGAGAATAAGAGAAGCCAGAGGAAATAATGTGATTATTTGAAGGATACACAATGTATGAGAATAAGAGAAGCCAGAGGAAATAATGTGATTATTTCAAGGATACAATGTATTGGAATAAAAGAAGCCAAAGGCAGACCTCCTAGTGTATGTTGCAAATAGGTGTGATCATTTGATTGCTGTGTCTTCTTATTACACGCACGCCACATCAATACGGTGCTGATACATCCATTTTTTTTATAGCGGGACCTTGTTTTTCAAAACGTACTAAGCATTGTACTGCAGTGTGTTAGATGTTCTTGGTATATAATAATTGGTCAGTAGTTTTGACACTTTCTCTGTGTACCTTAACGCCATCGTGACTACCATCCGTACTGGATCGGCTCTTTCGTGGCAGAGTACCTGGCACTGTCGCCTACTCGTTTGCCCTTACGGGATGGACACCTCTTTGTCATCTCTCATCTTGACGTCCGTCATTTAAAAATCTAAAATTACGTCGCACTGTTTTCTTTCGGTCTGTGGCCTCAGTGTATATTTGTTTGATAATGGCGATAACGACAACAATGATAAGTTTGAGAGCGAAATACAATACATCATAAAAATATTATCTCCGCGTAGACATAATGGGAATGGTTGATAATTTAACATAGAACCGGGGGTTATGAAACAAAAACATTTTTTCATCACAACATTTTTTAAAGGTCCACCTCAGATTTCAGATAATTTTGTTTTTTTAATCTAATCTTTACAAGTTTAGCCTTTTGTTCTGTATTTTCTGTTTTTCTAGTATACTTAATTTACGTGTTTCGCCCATTTATGCTATGCTATGCCGAAAGTTGATGTTTCCTCCCCTGTTTCTTGTACTGCACGGTCGCCGTTACAGTAGAAAATTCCCAGGAAACTAAACAAGGCCTTTACAAGTCCTGCGTTAATATTCCAATTCTTCTGTATGGTTCTGAAACTTGGAACGGTATTGCAAATATATTTTTTTAAAGTCTTGAATCCTTCCATAAGAGCAGTCAGGGGCACGTCCTTGAAATCCACAAGTAAGACCAACATTAAGTTCGACCGACAAAAACTTCTCGAGAGTATTGTTTATATGATTGACTGTCGCCGACTCTCTATATTCGGTCATGGGGCCCGCATCCCCAAAGATGTCCAACCCATCAGATCCAGCTCCTGGCAATCAATATCAGGAGGGACAAAACATTGTCCCATAAGAAGTCGCCTACGCAACACATGGCTACTACAAATCGCTGGCACCCCATAATTACTATAAGTCTCAAGGACCCTCGGCCACCAGCCGTGGACAGAGAGGATTGGCGCGGCTGGTCTTGGTCGCCTAATAATACTGTTCGCTAAGGCGTCTGAGGCCCGTTGTCTCGATCGGCCACACCCATGACCAACAGCTTTGGCGGTCTTCCAGGCCTCGTTCAAGGCGAATGAGGAAGTTTATATTTTCTGGAGCCATCCTGTGCGAGGACGGCCCTGCTGCGCCCCATCTAGTCGGGGGAATACTGTCGGCACTGAGGAACGACTTGTGTAGTATTTTGTGGGTCCGGGTTTCCTGATCGAGCCGTACAACATGACCGAATAAAGAAACTCGGCGTTGGTCAAGTGTTTCCTGGTCTAGCCGTACAACATGACCGAACAAAGAAACTCCGCGTTGGTTTAGTGTTTCTGAGATTGGGTGGAGGCCTGTTTTAGCAGAGACCTCCACGTTGCTGATGTAGTCATGCCAACGGATGCCCAGGATACACCACGAGTCTTCCAGTCTCGACATGTTATGTTTCAGCAATGAAACACGCACACAAACACACACACAAACACACACACACACACACACATATATATATATATCATCATCATCATCATGTAGCATGTCCTTTATAGAACGTCGCTCCCATCACAGTCTGTCTGAAAGAAACTCTTTCCCTTGCCAAAACTCCAGCCTCCACCAGTCATACCCAGGCATTCCTAGATAGCTTCTTGGTACCATCGTCTTCTTGATCTACCCCTGCCTCTTTTACCTGGCACAATACCTTCCATCACTGTTCTCTTAAGACCGCCGTCTTGGTTCTTTGTTTAGAAGTTTTGGTAATCGTCCACGATTCGCAGTCATCAGCTGCAACAGGAAAAACACAGGCTCTCCAAACTTGTACTTTTGTCGTTTTGTTTATATATATATATAGACACACACACACACGCACGCACGCACGCACACACAGGAGTGTTCAAATGAAACCGGTCCTAACTGCACCAAGTAAACATACGTACAATGAGCATAATGAGGTCCCTTCAGGTGTAAACAGCACATACCAACCGTCAAGTTTGCAAAGTGTCATTATCCTCCGACTCATAGTTTCCTCAGCAGACCGTTAAAATCATGGTGAGTGTAATACGGAATCCGTCCAGAGTTGATCAGCGAATGGTGGTTCTGTTTCTAACAGCTGAAGGATGTCGGCCAGTTGACATCCATCGCAGAATGCAGGCAGTGTATAGCGACAAAAGTGTGTCGAAGACAACAGGGAAGAACTGAACAACGATGTTTAAAGAAGGGTGTGAGCTAACGAAATATCTTCCGAGACTAGGTCAGGACAGGCGCATATTGTTGCGTCAGAAGATTCCATCGCCAAAATTGATGCAGCAATTCGGGTGGACCATCGCTGGAGCTTACGTTCGCTATCAGAGGAATTCGCTGTGTCGCTAGGAACAGTTTAATTGGTGGTTAGCAAGAACCGATTGTGAACACCTTCCGATACTTCAGTTTCTTGCTAACCACCATTTTAACTGTCCCTCGATCAGAACTAAAGGATGGATGGAGAATTACAGTCCAACCCAATTTGGTCATTGTCTCATTTGTCAGACCTGCATGAGGGCGCGCATTGTCGTAAAGGAATAGCAGTTCTGTAGGATTCTTGTGAGGACAAACTATCGGAAGCGTCGAGTGAGTTTGATCAGAGTCTTGATGTAAGCTTGCGAATTGATTGTCTTTTCTTGGCATCACATCTACAAGAATCACACCTTTCTGTGTTCAAAAAGACAGTTCCACAGAATGTTTTATCAGTGCTAGGACAATCACTTGTCTTGACTGTAGTTGTCGCCAATTTGTTTATATTTGTATTGCCATGGAATTTTCACACATTCTCTGTCATGGACAGGCTTATATATTAGTCATTTTATCGTTTCAAATAACATGGATGTCTTGAAATGTAAAATGATCTCTTGATATTTGGTCTGCTCAAATGTGTGATAACCAATTATTCCTATTGGCATCAAGATGCTGCAGCGGTCAGCGACCCATAGCTGACTGCTAGCGTCAGGGCCAGCGAACCATAGCTGCCAAGACCCTTCTACACCTCCACGTGGTGATCCTGGATAACAGGCTGCAGCAGGGCAGACTGACTAAGGAGAAGGGATCGAAGAGGGAATGCTAACCCGGTACTCAGAAAATGCTTGCTGAAGTCGGATGTGTCGGACTGAAAGGTGCAAATATCGCAGCCAAGCTGTAAACTACGACACAACGCATTCCGTTCTCTGGACTACATTCTGCTACTTAAGCCCTTTCAGGATTTGGTAGTGGGAGATTGAGAACGAACGAAGAAGCAGAAGAAGAAGAAGTTCGGATCAAATCAAATTGATCGTGTTATCTATTGCCTGATCGGTTGGACCAAATGTGTGATAACTTTTGTGATTTATTTATGGTATCAAATGTCTGACAACTTTTATGATTTATTTATTACAAACTAATGTCTTGTATTGAATATTGATTTTAAAATAAATTTATGATTATTGCATCCACATCTTTATCTTCGTAATGTTGATTGTCTTTCGTTGTTGGTGTTGTTAAAAAGTAAGTAACATGTCCTTCTCAGAACGTCGCTTCTTACAACTTCTTACATGCTGTCAGGCAATCAATAAAGAGTATTACTTGGATACCATGAGGCGGTTGAAAGAGACAAAATTAAGAGAAGGCGTCAAACATGGACAAACAAAACCTGCATGAT
Organism: Ariolimax columbianus; assembly: GCA_036924085.1. NCBI lineage: Eukaryota > Metazoa > Mollusca > Gastropoda > Stylommatophora > Arionidae > Ariolimax > Ariolimax columbianus. Next base: position 74,070,097 of record JAVGWX010000010.1, on the reverse strand, counting down.
GTACCACGAGAACGCACCAGTACACACATCACAGCTTATTCGTGACGTTTTAGCAAAGCATAATCCGACTGTTGTCCCACAGTCCCCATATTCTTTAGATTTGGTCCCTGCAGACTCCCCCCCCCCCTTCCCGCCCCGCCAAAGTTAAATTCGATTCATTCTAAAAGATACTTTCAGACCATAGTAGAGATGAAAGAAAATTCGCTACGAGACATGCACGTTATCCCTGAAAATGGCCACAGGACGCATTCAAAGACTGTACAATATCGATAGCGATGTATCAACAGTGGATATAACTATTTCGAAGAAGACAAGTGTAAGTACAATTTTAAGTAAAGAAAAATTGCGTTATTACGAAGTTCGGTCTCTTTTTGAACTGCCTTTGCAACGAGGAGGCAGACAGACTGGCAAAAGAAGGTGCAAGACTACCACAAACAGATACCAGTATGACGTACGAAGAGTCAAAACGGCTTATCAAAACCAGATACATGACCAAATGGGAAACCGAACATACTGGTTACACCAAAAACGATGCCTATTACCAGTTGAACCGAAGAGAGCAGGTCGTTGTCTTCAGACTTCGCACTGGCCACAACAGACTGAGGTACCACCTATTCAACAAATTGAAGACAGGGTGTACCGACGAATGCCCGTGCGGTACTGGTAAAATGACCGCTGAACATCTGCTGCAGAACTGCCCGACATACGAGGATCAGAGAGAGCAGATGTGGCCATTACCAGTGGAACTGCAAGACAAGCTCTATGGCAGTGGCGAGAGCCTCAGGATGAACGCCGCTTTTTTCGAAAAAATAATGGTTACTGTCTGACTGCGTACGAAGAAGAAGAAGAAGAAGAACTGCCTTTGTAGTTACTAATCTGATGTTCTGGAGTTTAAAATGGATTTGGCAGTTGCAATAAAAACATAAACACCTATGGTTCAGTTATTTCACCAGGACAAGCCCAACGGAAACTACGTTACAGGCACAAGGCTTTCGTCAGGGACGAAAAACGAACAAAAACACCGAACGAATCATAACAGTAAGAGAGGACCTAACAAACGTATACAGTACGACTTGATGTGAAAGCCCTTTGCCATTGACTGGCCATGGATGATGAATCAGCTGTTCATGTTGTTGTTGTTGCTTATATGTTAGCCTCACTAGTTTCTACTGGCGTAGGTGCGCTCATTCCATCCCAGACCGTAGTCCATTGGACAATATCAGTACGCATAAACCAGTGCTTGGATGCAAGTGTGGATCTGTAAGTACCTAAACTAGTGTTTCAGTGATGCAAAAGTGTTTCATGTCATTTGTTGATCCTCTCGCTGATCATTCCGGTCAGTGATAGGTGGTTTCCAATTCCTTTTTTTTTTCTTTTTTGGTACTCTGTCCGGATTCGGAGGCTCTGTCTTACTTTCGATTTCCAGGGATTGGGGTGCCAAAAAGCGGGAATGGGTATATTTATTTTTATGTTCACACCTCACTTGTGCTTTTTTTTTTCTATTTTTTTTCTTTATAAAATTGATAGGGACCTTTCTATCCACCTGGGCTATTGAGCGTCATGGAGAGCTTAAGTCGTCTTTCTTTGGGTTAAGTATTTCGCGTCTGCTGTTATAAGCTCGTATTGTTGTAGGATTACGCGAGGGTCAGATATCCATCTGTAACGTAACCTCTCTCGTGCCCTGTAGCCAGTTGGTCCTTCATAAGTTAGACCTAGATTGAAGTACTGTGTACAGGTGTGGAGTCCTTACCTTATTATGGAGAGAGATATAAACATGCTGGAAAAGACACAAAGAAGAGCGACAAAACTGATCGTGGGATTATATAATTATTGTTATGAGGAAAGACTTAGAAAACCTGGCCTACAGTGTTTAAAAAAGAGAAGAATTCGAGGTGACTTAATAAAGGTCCATAAGATAATCAATGGAAAGGATATATTAGACTATAACACGTTCTTTTTCAAAATACAGCTGCCTACAAGAACAAGAGGACACAATCATACATTTATTTAAGAATGTTCCAGATTAGATACCCGGGAATATTTTGTTAGTCAGAGACCGGTGAATGCTTGAAATGCATTGCCACATGAAATAGTAGAGGTAGGATCAATTAATGCATTCAAGAATAGATTAGGTACGCGTTGGTATTTTTAGATCAAGTAAACGTAATAGAAAAGTTGATCTGGTTAGATCAACAAATCATTTTTGTTCAGCCATTGTACTCAACACAAGAGCAAGCTGCTACACAATTGTGTATGCTCTCCTTTATCATTCTTTCTCTCTTAGTGAATCATCGTATTCCAATTAGGATAGAGTAGACTAAACAATAAATTATCAATTCTGCTACACAGAACGATATATATATTATAAAATGTATATGCATACATAAGTATACACGTTAATATCTACACACAAATACAAACAATATACATAAAACTATGAGTGTACACAATAACAAGTAGACATTTGTACATATTCTATAATATATGTAGAACGCCAAATTTGCATAGTGATAGAGATCTCGACCCAGCTGTAAATGGATACCTGGTTACTGTATATGAAAGAAATGGTGGCGAGGAAGCAAACTGGTCACTTCATCTCATAAATACTCAGTGACCTCCTGCAATGAAGTATCTAGCACGCCATACACGACATGCTATAGACAAGTGTTTCCCAACAGCTGGTCCACAGACCCCGGCACCGGTCAGCGAAAGTTATGGCGACTTAACTCATTTACTCCTTGAGGTTATCTAAGCTCTGATTGACTAATTTTGTTCACTAAAATGACGTCAGCTTACGTTTACGTACTTTTCGGACACAAGAGCTCATCTACATTCTCTTTGTTTATTCAAAGTATGTAAGGATTGGTTTTTTGTTTGTTTGTTTGTTTTTTGGTGTAAATAAGTAAGCCTACAAATGTGGGCAAATGTAAATTCGGTTAATCGGAAATTGAAAGACAAGCTTTAGAGGTGAATTTATTGGGGGGGGGGGGGGGGGGGGGGGAGACTGGTCAGGAAAAATATACTTATCAGACATGTTAGTCAGTGTCAGGTAAAATATACTGCCCATCACTTTGACTTCCCCGCAGTCCTTTATGGAAACGGGCTGTTTTCATGGCAGCCTGGCTAACAAGGAAATGGATCGACGTGATCCCCGTAGTAGTAAGTGACACGCAGTTGAAACGAAGCATAGTACAACCGTATGCAAGACACTGGTCCAACATGCTCATCAGGCCGCTCGGATTGTGAGGAAAGCTACTGCAACCCGCCACTTAACGACCTTTTCAGGGCGCACAAAAGAGTAAACCTATTTATTGTGGGCATTCGCAAATAACAACATGTGAATTTATTTGCTATTACATACTGTCTTGTGGTATTTCGGATTATAACTTATTTCTAGTAATAGCTTTTTCTTTCTGTCTGAGCTGTCCTCAAAAAATAGTTCCTAGATTGACTGGTCCGCGAAAAATAGTTCCTAAATTGACTGGTCCGCGAAAAATAGTTCCTAAATTGACTGGTCCGCAAAAAATAGTTCCTAGATTGACTGGCCCGCGAAAAATAGTTCCTAAATTGACTGGTCCGCAAAAAATAGTTCCTAAATTGACTGGTCCGCAAAAAATAGTTCCTAGATTGACTGGTCCGCGAAAAATGTTCTTAACTTCCCTGGTCCGCACAAAATGTTTTGAACTTCACTGATCCGCGAAAAATAGTTTCTAGATTGACTGATCCGCGAAAAATAGTTCCTAATTTGACTGGTCAGCGAAAAATAGTTCCTAAATTGACTGGTCCACGAAAAATGTTTTCAACTTCACTGGTCCGCGAAAATATTGTCCTATTTTTAGAGATCGGCAGATGTAGAAAGGTTGGGCAACACTGGAATAGATAACTTCGACCTTAACCTTCTAAATTATATTCTAAGTAACGATACCAACATGGAGGCTGCGTGGCCTAGTGGTGAAGCGTCCGTTTCACAATTCCAACGCGTCCGGTTCGAATCCTACTTGTGTCTAGTTTGGCAACGTTCTTTACGTCACGGTTACCAAGAAAATATATAAGAGAAAAATAGGTTGGCGGTTTTAAAAAGCGACATTCTGTAATGGACATGCTAATTACTTTTTAACAACACCAACAAAGAAAGACAATCAACATTACGAAGATAAAGATGTGGATGCAATAATCATAAATTTATTTTTAAATCAATATTCAATACAAGACATAAGTTTGCCATAAATAAATCACAAAAGTTGTCACACGTTTGATACCATAAATAAATCACAAAAGTTGTCACACATATGGTACCATAAATAAGTCACAAAAGTTGTCACACATTTGATACCATAAATAAATCACAAAAGTTATAACACATTTGATCCAACCGATCAGGCAATAGATAACACGATCAAACTATTTGATTTGATCGAAAATATTATTTATCACACACTTGAGCAGACCAAATATCAAGAGATCATCTTAACATTTCAAGACATCCATGTTATTTGAAAAGATAAAATGACTAATATATAAGCCTGTCCGTGACGGAGAATGTGTGAAAGCAAACTCCATGGCTATACACATATAAACAAAGTGGCGACAACCACAGTCAAGACAAGTGGGTGTTGTAGCATTGATAAAACATTCCGCCCAAGCTAGCGGTGTGACTTCACCGAAAAGTTGTGAGTTCAATCCTTTAGTTTAGCAGGGAGGTGGGGGCGGGGGGAACGAAACACCTAAACAAGACCGGCAAGAGAGGAACGACACTTGGGACTCGTGGCACAGGTGAGACCGCCATGTTTAGAGTGTTCAGGCACTAAAGTGGCCAAACAGTTATTCTATTGAGAAACAACTTCAAACTAGCATATTGTCTCTTGTTGCATTGATCTTCGTGGAGTACCGTCCATTGATATCCAATACTGTAGAAAAATATGCAGTACTTCCATTTTTTTAAATAATTGTTGGGTATTTATGTTTTCTTAAACTCAAAATCCTGTCTCATAGTACTCGTCTTTTGTCGAATTGTCGGTCACCGTATCAAACACAGCACCTTAACAGCATTATTTCCATTCATTGTTTAACGATATAGAAAAAAAAATGCTTAATGATGTCTGCTCAAATCCGAGAGGAATCACATTTTTTCTTTCAATTTTGAAAAAAATGTATTTTGAAAGCCGTTATTGAAAACGAGAATATGGCTTGTCAATTTTAGAATTTAATTTTGTACAGTTAATATTTTTAACAGTAATATTCTTTTCGTTTGTTCTCAGTCGGTAAATTGTGCAAGATAAAGAGAGTGAAAGTGATGTTTGAATCTAGTCATTAGGTGTCAAGAGCATAAATTGTATACTGTTGCTATAAAAGGCTGGCGTATCTTTTTGTTCCAAAGCTTTATGATAAACACCGTTACTATTTTTATTTTATTTTTATCAAGTTTATATACTTCTCATCTAAAATCTTCCGCCATTATCGACGAATTAAATGTTAGTATTTCTAATAATTCTGGTCTTTGCTATCTTTGTCGTCACCATGTGTACTCTGTAATATGAGCAATGCAGTTACTTCCACATAGTAATAGAATGTTTTACATGAAACACTAAAATATGAATGACGGTAAACATTCTTAAAATATCAACTGGATGCTTTCACACAACTTTCAATGATATCGTACTAATGGAGTTGGAAAAACATTTCCATACTGGATTTCGACTGAGTCGCTACACGCTCAAGATTCCCCAGCTTTAATTGCACACCTCACCTACAGTTATGGAAAGCAAGTCAGCGAGAATTGCTACTCGTCCTAATAAAAACAATGAGACTTCAAACATTGAAGTCTTTACACTTAATCCAAGATGGCAGTGGCATCTATAGGACTACCTTGGTCTTTCAACAAATGTCACACATCAGCTCTTTGATTTGTTATTTTCGCACACAAGTGCGTCTATGGTATCCACTCCACACACAGATTAATAACGAATAATACTAATTTTGACCATGATACCAAATCCAAATACATTACTTTGACCGTGATACCAAATCTGATTCCACAATCTTGAGACTGATACTAAATCCAATTCCATTACTTTGACCGTGATTCCATGTCTGACTCCATTACTTTGCCATCATACCAAATCCAATTCCATTACTTTGACCGTCATACCAAATCCAATTCCATTACGTTGACCGTGATACCAAATCTGACTCCATTTGTTTGACTGTGATACCAAATCCGATTCTACAATGCAGGCTTTATACAAATAATAAATATAACGAAATAACTCCTTAAAATGCATTTTTTTTCATAAAAGCAGAGGCGTTTCTTCTCGATTAATACCTCTGACAAGATAAAAGATAAAATCACAAAAAAGAGCAGCTCTTAATTCTGCTAGTTTTCTGCATAATTGTGTCGTACTCTTCACATTTCATATTGATATACTAATAATTGTCTAACTTTGTTGATTTATTTCTTTTGTGTCGTTTTAGTTCGTCCATTCCTTGACAAGATCTTTATGTATGATTAAATACTGGTTATTTCTGTCACTTTTCCTGTGTTAAACTGAGAATTTTAATCTTTTCAGGTTATTCAAAATTGAAAATTTTACAGTTTCAGAACATATTCGTAACAAACAAATGGAAAAACATTATATCACAAACATACATTTTAAGATTACCGACATTTAAAACAGATCATTAGATCAAGTGATTCACCAAGATTATACGTAGTGTTAAAATTAAACAACACAATAAAATATACAATATTTTATATAATAAATTCATGTCAAAGAATGAAGTGAATAAATTGTTTTTATGTGTTACATGCAATCAATGTGGATATACGGAAGTCGATGATGGACATTGAGCAAGTAAGTTAAAATACGATCACTGAAGATCAACTTCGTATTCTTCGTCTTATTTCGGTCCTTGAGAAAACGAGTTATTTTATTCTTTATTTCGGTGTCATATATGGTGTAATGTTCATCGAACCTTCTTTCACACCCAGAAACTCTGTTTCACTCTCAAAGATGTTTCGCAAGTGTGAATGATAAGGAGCGGAGGGGACGGCGTGGGCTAGTAGTTAAGTGACACGGCTTACAACCCAAAGGTGCTGAGATCGATCCCCATCACAGCACCGGCTGTTTCCCCGGGGAAGCAAACCCTTAGAAAATGAAGGAGGAAGCAGACCCTTACATAAAATGCATGCTGAAGTCGGATGCACTGGGCCGACAGGTGAAAAGTAAAAACCACAATGCAACGCACACCACCTTGGGGATTTAAGAAATAAGGCGGACGCATACAACAATTTTTTGTTTTCAAATAAAAAAAATTTTCATGATAAGGAGCGCAAAAAACCATGGGTTGACAAGTCTTCTACCCTACAGAGGTTATACAACAGTTATTCACTTCTGGTGACAAGCTTTCATGGGTGTATATGTCATATTCTCAACTATGTGGCACTCAGAGCCACAAGAACCCACTGAGGTAATTACTGAAGACAAGCTGAACGACTCAGGTAAGCTTTGTGAACAAAGAAATGCATGAAAGTTAGTCAACAAAAAACGTTAAAACTAGTAGTCATATGCAGAACATATGCCCGTCGGTTGGTCTTCACAATATCAAAGAAACAACAGTAATTTAACAATTAAACGTTCTCTCCATTCCCAAATCAACTCTCTCTCTCTCTCTCTCTCTCTCTCTCTCTCTCTCTCTCTTCTGCCTCGCATCCCCATTGCCCACTTTTTCCTTCCCAGATTTTCAACGACCTCTCTAAATATGCTAATGTCTTTCAACTTCAAACGGCTAAACACAACATCCATTTCTCCCTCCCTCATAACGACCCATCCCTTCAACAAGTCCCCTTCCACCCAACCCTAGACTCCCATTCGCCATTTTCACCCACTTATGATGACATCACGTTGATTCGATCATTTAATCAAATTTCCCTTAAAATCATTTGCTGCAATCGTGAGCTGCAGAGGTCAGTGACCCATAGCTGACTGCTAGCTTCAGGGCCAGCGAACCAAAGCTGCCAAGACCCTTCTACACCTCCACGCGGTGATCCTGGATAACAGGCTGCAGCATGGCAGACTGGCTAAGGGCAAGGGATCGAAGAGGGAATGCTAACCCGGTACTGCAAAATTGATTCGTGAAGTCGGATGTGTTTGACCGAAAGGTGCAAATATCGCAGTCAATCTGTAAACTACGACACGACGCATCCCGTTCTCTTGACTACATTCTGCTACGTAAGCCCTTTCAGTGTTTGGTAGTGGGAGATTGAGAATGAACCAGAAGGTGCTGGGTTCGATCCCCATCACAGCACCGGCCGTTACCCCGGGGAAGCAAACCCTTAGAAAACGCAGGAGGAAGCAGACCCTTACATAAAATGCATGCTGAAGTCGGATGCACTGGGCCGACAGGCGCAAAATAAAAACCACAGTGTAACGCATACACGCCTTGGGGAATAAATAAATAAGGCGAACGCAAAAAAAAAAAAACACAGACATACCCACAATTGATCAACACAGACAGATGGTATATTATGTTATTTTTTTTAATGTAATTGTATTTTTTCCACGTCTTCTCATAATTCAGAAGAAAATGAAAATGCAAAAGAAAATTTATTAAAATTTTTGTTTAAATGAAAATGTTAAAAATATTACAATGGGAAAAACAGGTCTCGAAAAAGAGTAAAAGGGGTGAGAAAAGAAAAAAATTATGTGCTCTGAGCTTGGCAGTCCGAAACCGAAATACGCGGAGAGACGTGACAGAGATTTCACCGATTTGAGCAATGTGAAGAATGCCCGATATGAGTAATGTGACAATGTGAGGAATGATCTATATGAGCAATGTGACAATGTGAGGAAGGATCTATATGAGCAATGTGACGAATGACCGCTGTGAGCATTGTGACAATGTGACGAATGACCGATATGAGTAATGTGACAATGTGACGAATTACCGATATGAGCAATGTGACAATGTAACGAATGATCTATATGAGCAATGTGACAATGTGAGGAATGATCTATATGAGCAATGTGACAATGTGAGGAATGACCGATATGAGCAATGTGACAATGTGAGGAATGACCGATATGAGCAATGTGACAATGTGAGGAATGACCGATATGAGCAATGTGACAATGTGAGGAATGACCGATATGAGCAATGTGACAATGTGAGGAATAACCGATATGAGCAATGTGAGGAATGATCGATATGAGCAATGTGACGAATGACCGATATGAGCAATGTGACGAATGACCGATATGAGCAATGTGACGAATGACCGCTATCAGCAATGTGACGAATGACCGCTATGAGCAATGTGGGAAAAAACATGAAAAAAACTAGTAAAAGTTCATTAAGGTTGAGCTTAATCAAAATTTAAAAATGGATATGGTCAGATACCGCACCGAGACGAGAACACAAACAAAACCTACGTTACGACCAATAGGCCTTCATCAGGGACAACAACACTGAACTAACAAATCAACATATAAGAAAAAATGGTCAACTCATCTGTTTCAGGTAGGAGACGCTTTCGTGACAATGTGAGGAATGATCTATATGAGCAATGTGACAATGTGAGGAATGATCTATATGAGCAATGTGACAATGTGACGAATGACCGCTATGAGCACTGTGACAATGTGAGGAATGACCGATATGAGCAATGGCCGATATTAGCAATGTGACAATGTGACGAATGACTGATATGAGCAATGTGACAATGTGACCAATGACATGCCGACCTACTCGCTGCTGCGGCTGTGCTGACTACACAAGAAAAACCTGACCCTGACACAAAATAACTTTCAAAAAGTTAACCTTGTGTATTTTGGGGAATCATTTTGTGGCTCTTTTCTAAGCTATTGTTACGGAATTTATTGTTACGGAGCTTATTGTTACGGAGTTTATTCATATTGATTGAGTCTGCTATGAGGAATTATAGGAGTGATAAATAAAAGCCGCTTGCAGTGGCAGTCGCAAGAAACCGTACAGGCTAAGATTTGTTTCAATCTCAGCTAGAAATAAACCCAATGCATTCCCAAGTTTGTAAATGAACGCCTTAATCCTAAATAACAGAGACAAGATATGTGGGCTAACGATTCTTAACCTTTTGAATATCACTTCCCTTGTGAGAATTTGCTTTATCTTAATATCTCCCACATCTACGAGATTAAGAATTGAACTACCAGGAAACAAATCCCCAAACATCTTCTTTCTAAGTTAACATTTCGCATCCCCCATGATCAACGATTTACAAATCTTCACATCCATATGCCATGTACATGTATTGCACCTTGCCTACATTCTTTTGTTATTATGTGTAACTTCATCGATGTTGGTGTTTCAAGTTGTTTTCTTTATGGCATGTAGTGCAATAGGCATTGTTTTCGGTTGTTTTGTTTCCCCTTAGGTCGAAGTCGAGATCGGGATCAAGATGCCGAGCAGCGCATGAGCTGCAGTGGTCAGCGACCCATAGCTGACTGCTAGCGTCAGGGCAGCGAACCATAGCTGCCAAGACCCTTCTACGCCTCCACGCAGTGATCCTGGATAGCAGGCTGCAGCAGGGCAGACTGGCTAAGGAGAAGGGATCGAAGAGGGAATGCTAACCCGGTTCTCAAAAAATGCTTGCTGAAGTCGGATGTGTGGGACCGAAAGGTGCAAATATCGCAGCCAATCTGTAAACTACGACACATTGCATTCCGTTCTCCGGACTACATTATGCTACGTATGCCCTTTCAGGGCTTGGTAGTGGGAGATTGAGAACGATCGAAGAAGAAGAAGAAGAAGAAGAAGAAGAAGAAGAAGAAGAAGAAGAAGAAGAAGAAGAAGTCGAGATCGCAAGGTGTAGAGCCCTCATTCCAGAAACATGGATACAGAGCCAGGACCGGTTCAAAATAATCTTTCAGGTTGAAGGGATAACGATGGAGAGGAGCAGCCGGTGACAGAAGAAATAATCCACGTTTTACATGAGCTGAAGAGATAGAACTCTTGCAACTCTTGGATAAGTGTGTACTCAGGTGCATTAGTCAGATATCGCAAAAAATGAGCAATTTGACACAGAGATAACTACTCCATACGAGCAAGGAAGACAATTTCGAAGCTGCAGCAACGGACTCAAGAAGCGCACTCCAAGCCATCTGAAGCCCCAAACATGATAGACTCTCATACAAAATGAAACATAAGAATAGGTTGCTGTTCAAAAAAAAAACAACAGATATAGTCCTACAATGGATTCCTGCCCACTTTGAGATCCTTGAAAACGAGAAAGATGGGCTCGCAAAGGCCTAAAGTGGCCGTACTTAGACTCACCATCCACGGAGCTATAAAAAAAAAAGCAAAGACACTCAAATGAAACGGAATGGAGAGACTAGCACAAAGAACACAAGCCAGAAAATGACAGAATAAACAAACTTGGCAGAAATTGGCAGACAAAGATCTTCAGACGTAGAGTGGGACATTGCAGACTCAAGGCTCATTTCCACAGAATGGGTCTTCGAGATACCGAAACAGGCGATCGTGGAGTACCCAAGCAATTACTTTTTCCTTTTGTTCTGGGTTTTCGGTCTTTTACTAATTCCTGTGATATGGTTATATCATATAATTATATAGTTATATATAATTATTTTGGTAATGCATCAAAGACTGCCTGCTGGATGAAGACACCGCAATAGTTGGAGCAACAATCCACAGACTGTTAAGTTTCGACATTAAACGAGATTCGAGTGGACGGCGCAGGAGAGTGTACAATTAGCGAGCTATAGGGACCATCAGCATCCATACCTTACACCATTTCATGAGAGAGCCTGATCACCTATGGGTATGCCCGGAGTGCAGTGACATCGATTCTTAGAAACAGAAACATAAACTAATTCGTGTGTTCTTCTCACATGGTAATCCTCTAGGCTTCATCATAAGTGTTATGCCTATTTATGCTGATATATTTTTTCGACTTCCATTTACAATATGTCCACCACTTCATTGTCATGGTTACTGCAAGGAGATTAGGTATGCTGTAACACAATTCGCTGACATTGATTATGTAGTATTTCTCACAGTTCGTATTGGTCTGCATTTGTTTGTTGTTTTTTTTTTTTTTTTTTTTTTTTGGGAGAAATACTGCCGTATTCATTGACAGCTCATCTATAAAGAGTACTACTTATCCATCTGTGTTTTCAGTTGCCATTAGAACTTCTACTTCATAATTTTAAAACCGTTGACGTTGCTTGAAAATAGCCAAGTTGCTGCAATTTTTGTAGCATTTTTTTAGATACGGAAATTGTCATTAGCATCCAATCTCTGTTGCATGTGTTTCTGGTCCAGTGTATATACACAGTTCCAGACATTAAGATGCAAGAAACTGTCATTGAGTAATTTTATTACTAACATTTTTACAAGGAGTGCGAACCAGGAATTTTGTGTATTTTATTTTTCGTGCCTAACAGCACCCTTTGTCCACCCGGCCACTAGTTTGTGGATGTCCTCTGGAAAAAAAAAAGTCTTTTAGTGTGACCTTTGAACAATTTTGCACCATATCTATTACCTGATTGTCATCTGTCTTGAAACCAATCTGCTACTCACTTTCACATAACAGAGATCATCATGGACAATTATGAGCGCAGCGCGGTGACTCATGTTGAAATCTACGACTATTTCAGCAATAGTGACTCGCCTGTTGCCACGTACTAGCTGGTCGATCTGCTGTTTGACTGTATCAGTTGTCCCGCTGGCTGGTCTCCCACGCAGCGGTTCGTCAATGACTTTTTTTCTTCCGTTTTGATATCTTTCTACCATTTCATACACTTACATCTGACTCAAAAAACTGTCTCCATACTAAACCTTCATTCTTCTGTAGATTTAATGTTTCACACCCTCTGACCACCAAAACCAAACTGCACCTCGTTGTTCTTCCACCGTGCAAGTTGACAGTGGTGCGGCCATGTTGCACACTGTATTGTTCATGCGAAAACTGCTCGATCTTCACAATCCCCACAAAGAGCATTGCTAAAGAGCCATTTTGTGTCCCGAAATAAATTTGTCCGTTGTTCATACTCTTCCGTGCACTTTATAATAAAATTGTCAGTTGCACATTCTCTTCCGTGCACTTTATAATAAAATTATCTGTTGCACATACTCTTTCGTACACTTTATAATAAAATTGTTCGTTGCACATACTCTTCCATGCACTTTATAATATAATTGTCCGTTGCACATACTCTTCCGTGCACTTTATAATAAAATTGTCCGTTGCACATACTCTTACGTGCACTTTATAATAAAATTGCCCGTTGCACATACTCTTCCGTGCACTTTATAATATGATTGTCCGTTGCACATACTCTTCCGTGCACTTTATGATCAAATTGTCCGTTGCACATACTCTTCCGTGCACTTTATAATCAAATTGTCCGTTGCACATACTCTTCCGTGCACTTTATAATAAAATTGTGGTTACTTAATGATCGTCCTTGGCAATAACGCCAATAGACGTCTAGTGTGGGTTACGTCAGTTCAAGGCAACTGGAGATTAATGGCAACAAGTTCAAAGCACATTTCTCTGCTCTCCCCGTCTAAATTATCTGTCGAATACAATATTCTATTTACATTCATTTGTATTACTTATGTGTACTTCAACACAATTCCGATGAAGACTATAGAGCGCTGGTTTCGCTGGTAGCCTTGTCATTCTGTAATAACATAAAACTTGAACGGTGTTTGCCCACGTTTCACGACTTGTGATCATTAAGAGACATTCCTTTCACTTGAGAAATAGTGAATAGTTCTTGTATCCCTGTACAAGTGTTACATTAGATTAATTTTGTTTTGGCACAAAGGCGAACTGGGTGATTAAGATTGTAAGTCTTGATGTTCTTCACCTCGTAATAAGAGGCATGCATACAATCCGTACGACCACCCGTTGTGGACCACCCTTTATGATACAGGCTAGCAGGCCCTCGATATTTTCATTAGACTTATCTGTTGGGACTATGAGGCTAACGTCTGGTCAGGCAAAACACGCTGATCAGACAATGTTAGCCAGGGTAAGGAGAAATATACTGGCCAATATATCGTTGATCGTTCTGGAAACAGACTGTTGTCGAGGACAACAGTCTAGCTAACAATGTGAGGTTAGACGTGATCCCCGTAGTAGTGAGCAGCAAGCAGATGAAGACAAGCATAGCCCAACCGTCTGGAGGACCCCAGTCCACCTTCATTAGTAAACTGGGGATGTAAGAAAAGCTACGACAAACGGCCACTTAACGCCTATTGTAGAGCGCACAAAAGAGTAACCTACTCATTGTAGGCATTCGCAAACAAAACATATCTGTTCCTCACATCCTAAGACCACTATCTCAACATCGAAATTAGCAAAGTGGATAACTAGATCTGCAATTAAATATAGAAGAGCTAAAAAAAAAAGCATGGAAAATATATAGAGGCAGGTAAATTAAAAGTAATGTATTTAAAATATTTGGACAAGCAAAACATAGCTCATAAGTGAATATAGCAGCAGAAATAGAATTTGGAGAAAAAAAATTGCTCAAAAGATCAAGACTGATAGCAAGAGCTTGTCTTTTTATGTCAGAAATAAACAGATAATGAAAGACAAAGGATAAAAAATAAGCGATAATAGAAATACTGCTAATTTATTCAATCAGAACTTTGGCACAGTATACACAACACAAGACTGCTCCAAGATCACAGAGCCTAAAGATATTTTCCAGAGAGACATAAATACAGGGGGACTAAGATCAATCTGTATTACGTAAGAAATGGTTTTTAATAAAAATGGAGGGGTTGAAAGGGGATAAATGTACAGGTCATGATTGTACTCATGCAAAATTGCTGTTTGAAATTATAGATCTGCTAGCAAAACCATTGCCTATATTATATTTTCAATCACTTGCAAAGGGGATTGTTCCAGGGGATTGAAAAGATGCACGAGTAATCCCCTTCTTTAGAGGGCAAAAAAATCAGATCCAAATAACTATAAACCGGCGAGTTTAACAAGCATAATTTGCAAAATGTCAGTAATCAAAGACAACGAACATTGTAATGTATTTAGACAAATTTAATCTAATCAGAAATAGTCAGTATTGGTTTACTAAAGGGAGATCGGGCTTAAAAAATCTATTAAAATTCATGGAGGAGGTTACTGAAATGATAGATAAGGGGGAGCCAGTGGATCTTATTTATCTAGATTTTGTAAAGTCCTTTGATAGAGTACATCATCAAAGATTGTTTATGAAGTTATAATCACATAGAATAGGTGGGGAAGTTGCCAAATGGATTGACAATTGGTTAACGGAAAAAAGGCAGAGAGTGGGCATAAATAAGGAGCACTGTGAGTGGAGTGAGGTAAAGAGTGGAGTGAGGTAAAGAGTGGAGTGAGGTAAAGAGTGGAGTGAGGTAAAGAGTGGAGTGAGGTAAAGAGTGGAGTGAGGTAAAGAGTGGAGTGAGGTAAAGAGTGGAGTGAGGTAAAGAGTGGAGTGAGGTAAAGAGTGGAGTGAGGTAAAGAGTGGAGTGAGGTAAAGAGTGGAGTGAGGTAAAGAGTGGAGTGAGGTAAAGAGTGGAGTGCGGTAAAGAGTGGAGTGACACAGAGCTCGGTTTTATCTTGATATATACAAATGATTGCAAAATTCGCGGATGATACACAACTATGCAGTAGTGTCTCATCTAAAGCAGAAGTTGATATATCGAGGTCAAATTTCGATAAAATTCGAGAATGGTCTGTAAGTTGGCAAATGGATTTTAATGTAGATAAATGTATAGTCATCCAGATGGTTAGATCCAATATGGAACATAATTACAGAATAAGAAAGAACAATATAAGAAAGATAGAAAAGGAAAGGGGCCTAGGGGCTAAAATAGACTACACGTGTAAGATAAGTGAGCAAGTTCAGGTAGCAGTGACGAAGGCGAATGCAATGTTTAGCATAATAAAAAGAAATATTAAACATAGGAGCAAGGAAGTGATAATTAAACTGTATAAAGCATTAGTTAGACCTAGATTGGAGTACTGTGAACAGGTGTGGAGTCCTTATCATAGAGGGGATATAAACATGCTGGAAAGGATATAAAGAAGAGCGACATAACTGATAGTGGGATTCCGGAATTATAGTTATGAGAACAGACAGAAAAACCTGCCTACAGTGTCTAGAAAACAGAAGAATGTGAGGTGATTTAATACAGGTTTATAAGATAATCAAAGGAACGGATAAATTAGACTATAACAAGTTTTTAAAACAAAATCACCTACATGAACAAGAGGGCATAGCTACAAATTAACTAAAGAGAGGTCCAGATTAGATATTAGGAAATATTTTTTTAGTCGGATAGTGGTGAATACTTGGAATGCATTTCCACGGGAAAAAGTGGAGACTTGGTCAATTAATGCATTCAAAAATAGATTGGAAGCACAATTTTTAGACAAAGTGAAGTATAAGAAACAGGTTGTATACATACTTTGCAGAGTCTTCTAAACCAGTATAAAGACGTTACGTTGAAGCTTGTGTGAAGTAGGGTGGATTGGCTAGTTCTCTTCCTCACTCTCTTTTCCTTCCCTGTAATCATTAGTAAAGTGCTCATTTATACCTGGATCGACTGGAGCGTGACGGTTGTGGAAGTTGAACCCTGTACTTCGCAGCGAAGACCGAGTGCTCTACCACCACACACATCAGATTTCTCAGCGAGATCATTTTGTATTGTATCACGTAACTAACATATATTTCTAATCTATAAATTATCTCATGAAATGTCTGTTTGTGACAGACTGACTTCCTGCATAAGCACGGCTTAAGAGTCCTTGTTAAAATAACAAAATGCAAATATGGTGATAAACTGAAGAAAAATGAAACAAATTTCAGATGAATGAAGTACAGGTGCTCCAACAAAATTACAAATTGTCTACAACTTCAATAATCTTGGGTCTTTTTAACTTGGCACGTGGTTTTCAACTCAAGATGTGTCTTTTTGTTTATATGGAAAAAAGTTAAAAGTGTCGAATTTCCAAAACCAATTACGCATACAACATCAAATAAGTATCCTCCTACGTACGCTCAAGATTATGTCAAAATAACAGGAAGAAATATGCCGAATCAATGACATCTTTTTAATGAAAAATGGGACAATTCTCTTGGGGCATTTTCAGAAAATATAAAAAAAATTTTTTAAGTGTAAACATTTGTAATTACATGCAGTGTATTTGCCTGTATCAAGGAGCACATGTCATAGAGGTATGGAGCCATGTAGGCCCCATACAAAATGCCACCCACAAGAACAAGACGGCATAGCTACAAAATTAACTAAACAGAGGTCCAGATTAGAAATTAGGAAATATATTTTTTTAGTCCGAGAGTGGTGAATGCTTGGAATGCATTGCCACGGGAGGTAGTGGAGGCAGGGGCAGTTAATGCATTTAAGAATATATTGGATGCGCATAGCTTTTAGAGCAAGGTGATGTAAATTAAACTGGTTCTATACAGACTCTGCAGAGTCTATGAAACCAGTATAAAGACGTTCAGTTAAGTTACAAGCACAGTAATGCATTCTGTGCAAAATAATGAAATATCTTCAAAAATGGAGCGATGTTACCCTGGATTGAATGCATAGACCAACTGTAAATCTGGTCGTAAATTCTTCTTAGTTTTCGGCTTTTAATACTTGGGATCGTAGTTTTCAAGCAGACATGTCTTGCCTGCTGTCATGTTGTCATAGGCCTATTTGTGGCACATTCTTTATTTTATAATTATTACTTCCTTTGCCTTATTAGGTCTGGGTGATGAGCGTTTGCGTGTTGGATAGGAATTTCACAACTTTTTGGATGCTTGAAACTTGAGAAATTCGAAATGCCACAATTTCGCGCTTTACCTGTCAGCTATACTGCCCCCCCCCCCCCCCCCCTCCTTACTCCACCCCTTCTTCCGATTTCGTCCTGAAATAGTTTACAGCGAGGTTCCGATACCTGCGCCTTTCCGCCCGACACATTAGCACGACATTTTTGGGTTCGGTCTGCCTTCGCTCTTCGATCAACATTTTTTTAGCCAGACTCCCCGAATAAATCCTGTTTCAAAGGCCGCCAAATGAAGGCTGAATGAGCGGTAATTAGCTGACATTGTTGTTGTTGTTGCTTTTGTTGGTGCTGTTGTTGTTGTTACTGTTGCTGCTGCAGTTGTTGTTGTTGTTGTTGTTGCTCATGCTGGTGCTGTTGTTGTTGTTACTGTTTGCTGGTGCTGTTGTTGTGTGTTGTTGTTATTATTGGTGCTGTTGTTGTTGTTGCTGTTGCTGTTGTTGTTGCTGTTGTTGTTGTTACTGTGGCCTACTGTTAAGGTGTCCTAGTGCAATACTCGCTCGATGTGTGTGCACCTCAGGTCAGGTCAGGTCATCCCGTAACCGGTCAGGTCGTTGGGGCACACATGAAAACAACCTCACAATACCACGCCGCCCTTCTCTGTCAGCGGCCGCTGCTTGTGCTGCTTCTGGTCGGAGATTGGTCCATTCTTTTATTTTGTCCTCCCACCTCTTTTTGCTTCTTGGGACGGCCTCTTCATAGTCTGCCTGGGACCTTGCCGTAGAGGATCGTATTTGCAAGACCATTTTATCTCGATATGTGACGGTACCAAGCAACTTTCCTTCTTATGACAGTTGCCATTAGGTCTTCAAAAGGCCCTTCTGCTGTTGTAATTCTATCTCGTATTTTTTCATTTGTAACTCGATCTTTGTACGTATATATATATATTGCTTGATGACACATTCCTCACCTCAGCATAGCTTCAGGTCCCAACTTCGTCTCCAATGGAGACTGACTTGGGCCTCCTCCAAAGGCGTCTCGGATGTTGTCGTGTACAGCAAGGGAATCAGATCAACGCACATGAGGTCTTCCCCGCGGTCTCTTTGTACCTTGGTGGCATCAGATTGCTGTCGCCGTGCTCCATTGATCATCATATCATCGCAACATGTGAAATGCCGATCTATGTTTTACCTTGTCTTCTTAGATTACCGCTTCATTCCCCAGAGACACTCTTTTTATGTTAGAATTGTGGAGAACTTGCATACGTTGGTTCCGGAAAGTGATTCCGAGCAAGCGTCTCTCTCGAGAGAGAGGGAGGGGGGGGGAGAGAGAGGCCTGGGTTTTTCTCCATTTGTCCTCCAGCGATTTTGTTAGTGTCCATGTCTCAGAACTGTAGCACATCGCAGGAGCGCAGTGGAATTGAAGGGAAAGGCTAGTAGGTTCTGGTCTTGGCAACCATCAAAGACCGTGTTAATAGACGAGAAGACGTCTTGTCAATTCAGGTTCTACTTTATTCTCCATATTGAGGAGGTGGCCAAGATGGATGTACTCGTTGACATCTTCTAGTTGCACTCCGCCAAGGAAGACTGGGTCACAATTATCAAAACGACAGTTTAACACTTTGGTCTTCGAGACATTCATCTCGAGTCCCGCTGTCCTATTCTCAACATTAATTAACTGCATCATTTGGTTTACTTCTGCAGCTGACTCTGTGGTGAGCACTATGTCATCGGAACATATATGTAAAGAGCGTGTGGCCGACTGATCTTCGATGTCTGACCGCTTACAAGAAAGGCAGTGGTTCGAATCACCGGTAAGTATATATATATATATATATATATATATATATATATATATATATATATATATATATATATATATATATATATATATATATATAGCAGAGTAGGAGGGTATCAGGGGTGGCATCAAATTGCCATAGGACAGAATGAAGGCAGTAAATGGTGCAGAGCAGATGATACTCACTATTGAAATCCAACAAAGGCATCTTTGACATAGAGGAAGTAGAATGCAAAGATTATTTGATATTCTCGCACCATTAATTGGCACGAGAGTTTCACTAATTTAAGTCAGTCTAAACAACACAATTAATGAGGCTAGTTCATAGAGCAAACAGAATAGGGTGTCTGGGTGTCTTCCATGTATGTCAGAAGAGTCAACATAGAAAGGTTATTCGTGAGATTGGCAACCTCATTATCTCGTCATCATCTGTTATTTAGATTCACGAAATATTGCCAGTGTAGAAACGAATCGGGAAAGAACTCGATAATATACACATTTTAAAAAAATAGAGAACATGCAATATCGTCGATAGTTGAAGAAGCATTCATTCGCCCCCAACCACAGAAAATAGATTCATATAGAATGACTGTGGAAAAGGTGTAATTGAAAGTTCTAGAAACAATACCACATCTATGATTTGTAATTAACATGCCCTTTGTAAAACATCGCTTCTTACAAATATCAATCTATTAGGCTGTTATCAAGTTTCTTGGAAGATTTGCAGTAAGGTAGGTTGTCTTTACTTTCCAAACACGTTAGAACGATGACACCGAGAAAAAAACTCAAGTCTACCAAACTGGACACAGCGGAATTCGAACCCGGAGCGTTGGTAATTTGAAAGCGATGTTTCACCTCTAGGCCACTCTGCCTCACCCATATACGATACAGAAATAAAATAGTCATTATTCAGTTGTCCATGGAATCGACAGAAACAGACAAATCAGCAGCTAAAGAGCAGATTTCAATGCCAAAAGAGATATCACAGCTTTCAAGTGACAGGATAAATAACCCGTATATAAAATATTCAAATAAAAAATATTACATTTGAGATTTGTCCTGGCATTGACTCGTTATTGTAAACATGATCGAATGTCATACATTGACAAATACATTTGATGTCATTATATGATGTCTTCAAAAATACATGAACATATATCATTAAGATCATATCAGTTTGTCATATCTAGATCGAAGGTCGACTGTAGTGGAATTCTTACTTTTCCAAAATGTTACCTAAATGGTATAATGTGAGTTTTGTTGCGCGTCTTTTGAAACTATCCTCTCGTTTGTAGAAGTGTCTTCCTCTTAACTTTTTGCCTTGTCAATTTTCCATCCAGTATATTTCTCAGAATGTTATTGTATCTTTACATACTTCCACACTGCTGCAACTGTATTTATCTTATTTCGTTCATTAATTCTCTTTTTATCATCAACTCCTCTATGACCTTCATTGTTTCCTTTCTATTCCACGAGATGCACCTATCTATCCACATCGTCAATGCATCCTATATGTTACAACTGTTTAATAATTAAATAATAATTACATATAACAAAATTGAGGCATCTGACATCCAAATTTATAACGATTGTTTTAAATCATCTCATCAGACAATCTATATTGATGTACTGCGGGGATATGTAATCTTGTTTCTTGTGATATCTGAGTGACAGTTGAATTCTTCGAACTATTGTTAAAAATCGATATGTTGATATTCTTGACGTTATAAACACATGCAGATACCATTACATGGCATTGGGTCACAGGGAGAGAGCCCGTATGTTGCTGGATCAATAACAAGAACAACACATTTCTGATTGCATGCCTTGCTGTTTGGTGCTATATGCACACTAGGCTTGTGGGTTTGGAGTTTTTTCTGTCAGATGCCTAGATGATTTAATTATTTGCCTGCATATATATGCCATTGATTCTTTTACAATGTGTGTCTGTCGGCTTTCCTTATTCCTAAATCTGTCTCTGCTAGTGACAATGACAGAATGCTTTATAAAATATATCTTGAACAACACATGGATACTTTAGCTCAGACCTTTCCATTATACAACAGAGTACTTCGGAAAACACATCTTCAACATGGATACTTTAGCTCAGACCTTTCCATTATACAACAGAGTACTTCGGAAATAACATCTTCAACATGGATACTTTAGCTTAGACCTTTCCATTATACAACAGATTACTTCGGAAAACACATCTTCAACATGGATACTTTAGCGCAGACCTTTCCATTATACAACAGAGTACTCCGGAAAACACATCTTCACCATGGATACTTTAGCTCAGACCTTTCCATTATACGACAGAGTACTTCGGAAAACACATCTTCAACAACACATGGATGCTTTAGCTCAGACCTTTCCATTATACAACAGAGGACTTCAGAAGACACATCTTCAACAACACATGGATACTTTGGT
Source organism: Ariolimax columbianus (assembly GCA_036924085.1). Taxonomy (NCBI): domain Eukaryota; kingdom Metazoa; phylum Mollusca; class Gastropoda; order Stylommatophora; family Arionidae; genus Ariolimax; species Ariolimax columbianus. The sequence continues at coordinate 74,048,076 of JAVGWX010000010.1, read as the reverse complement.
GCAGACTTCATCATTATGCAACAGAGTACTTCAGAAAACACATCTTCAATAACACATGGATGCTTTCGCGCAGACCTTACCATTATACAACAGAGTACTTCGGAAAACACATCTTCAACAACACTTGGATGCTTTGGTGCAGACTTCGTCATTATGCAAACAGTGTTTCAGAAACCACATCTTAAAATAAAAAAATGAATGCTCTGGCGCAGATAACCTCAATATGTCAAACAAAGTTTCACACAAACCTGCCATTACAAGAACGAATATTTGAGTCCATGCTTCCTGCAAAAAGAGCAACTACAATGACGGGGCACATGCTCCTACCAAAATAATGGTAATGATAATAATGAGAACAATAATAATAACAATATTTAGAACTATGACACCAATTGAACATAATTAATATAATTTATGTAACATTTGTCAATATCACGTTTACAGAATCTGGTGGAGACATGCCTACCACACACGCGATCAAATATCCTTAAATACGCAAACATCTGCTCACAACAAAAAGTGTAAAATCAAATTTTAAACAAGTCTCTATAGAAGTGCATAGTAACTACTTCTAGTTGTGGGCTAGATGACATACCTTGAGAGCTTTGGCGGGCCAGTGGCATATCTCGAGGACATTCTCAAGTTAGAGATGACATACCTTGAGAGCTTTGGCGGGCCAGTGGCATACCTCGAGGACATTCTCAAGTTAGAGATGACATACCTTGAGAGCTTTGGCGGGCCAGTGGCATACCTCGGAGACATTCTCAAGTCAGATGACATACCTTGAGAGCTTTGGCGGGCCAGTGGCATACCTCGGGGATATTACCAAGCCATGTAACATACGTCAACAGATTTGGTTGGTCAGTACGGGCCCTCTAGGTTATTGGACGGCCAGGTGACACACCTCGAGAGATTTGACCGATCAGAACCCATACCTCGAGGACATTGGACGGCCTGAATACATACCTCGAGAGATGTGACTGACATAACCTGACATAACCTGATAACACTGGCAGGTCAGATGGTATACATCGAGAACTTGATGAGGTCAGTATGTACGTAATTATAATTGTGTCATGTTTTGTTTTTTATAGCCTATAGTAAAAAAATACGACACATAATCCAATAGTAAACACCGTCGTTGGAGATGAAATGTTGCCGACTTCATTTTGCAAGGTCTCATCTTTTTATGAAGTGTTGTGGCCACTTCTCTTCATCTCTGCATTGACTTCGCTAAAGGTAAGCAGGCAACCATTGTACAGAAGAGTAGTCGTTATTGGAAAGCATCCCTCCCATTTGCAGTGAGAAACAGACACTCTAAGAGCTGTGTCACTCAGATTCTAGGCTTCAATTTGCCAGCAGTGAGAAGTGGAACTGGCCACCACTGGCTCGTAGAAAAGGTGAGACGTCGTGCAATGGCATCTTCCCAAGCAAGAATAACTGCACGAAGACTGCCTTTAAACAAAATTCACTAGTGATAAGAATAGCCAGGTGAAAAACCTGAAGAGTGGTCCTGTGATTAGGGTACCCATCTTCTTATCAGAAGGAGATGGGTTCAAAATTCGGAAAGAAATCATCATCTTCTTCTTCTTCCTCGTTCGATTTCAGGACTCGACTTCAATTACTCTAACGAAGGCAGCAGCCGTCTTGAGGCTCCGTGCACTTCCGTACAGCTTCTCGTGGAAGGACACTGGCTGAAGCCAAATGTTACTTCTTTTATTGGGATACAGTGGGCAGGACTGCCAAATATGTTCTGCCTTCATGGGGGGCTGTGCCACAGACGCAAAGATCAGAAGTGTCAATCTTGAACTTGTTGTACAGATGGCATCTCAGTCTGTTGTGTCCTGCGCATATCTGGAGAATGATCTCGCCTGGGCAGTTGGTGATAGGCACCGTTTTCTGTGGCCAGGGTGGTCTTTTTTCCATTGTGCACTGTACCTGCACTGCTTTTGTCTCATTATATGTAATATTGATTTCTATATCACTCTGCTGCAGCGTTTTTCCCTCTCTGGCGAGTTTGTCCGCCTTTGTGTTGCCTGAAATGTTTAAGTGGGTTGGAATCCACTAGATTTTGCTTTTTTTTTAACCACTGGGACAGGCTATCGAGTGAGTCTGCCAGAGCTCCGAGTTCATGTTTGTGCTCGTTTTTGAGAGCCGATAATACTGAGAGGGCGTCTGTGAGAATGACCACTTGCTTTTCTGATTGTACCTTACGGTTTATAAGGGTTTCATATGCTTGTCTCAGGGCACTGGCTTCGGAACTTAGGTTGCTGCAGCGTCTTCCAGTGACAAATAGTGCTGAGTATACTTCGCTTTTTAGTTTTAGGTACTTTTAGGGGTTGTGAGCTTAGTTCTCACATCACCGCTCGATTTTAGATATAGGGCACACGGTATTGCTGTGTCTCCCAGTTGTAAACGGGTATCTGACGAACCAGAGGATGATTTGGAGCCAGCGGGACAGCTACGGAGTTCGTGCTCTGTCGTCGACACTTTCAGAAATGAAGCGAGTTCTAAAAACCATTTCCATTGCGTGTTATTTTTTCAAAGGAGAATTTTGTCTTAGAACATTATGTCCTGCACACTGCGCTGTGACTTACGGGTATGTCGGCGATATCCTGAATTCTATCAATCTACCGTCTGATTTCACTATTGGTATATAGTGTGAATAAAAATTTTAATTGTTCTTTTTATCAGCGAAGAAACTTAACAAAATATTGAAATTTCGCATTAGTTTAGTTAATTTCGTTTAGTCGAAGAATCCAGGCCATTTCCACACGATTTAACCATCCACGTCATCTGCACACGGTTTAACTATCCACGTCATTTGCACACGGTTTAACCAAATCCTACTGTAGAGGTTTAACCCATAAATTCTTTGTTCTTCTCCTTATTTTGATCGTCTCATTACAATGGACGAACTCCGTAGAACCGACGAGGATCCAGAAAAAGATTAGATAGATTGTTTACATAATTTTGAATTGTTGCCAGGGCAACGACCGTTGAGTCCACTCTTTTCGATTTCCAACTGTCGAGGTATTTTTAAGGTGGGGTGACATTGTATGCGGGCATCCGATCTCTACTATTCAAAGATCCAGCGAAATACCAGAAATGCACGTTAAAAAAATCACGGTCTCCACCGGAATTTGAACCAGCGACCTCCAGCACCCGAGGCCGGCGTCTTACCTCGAGACCAGAGCGTCTCCAAAGTTAGCGATAACTAACGTTCACTACGTGCTTTGCATTATTCTAATAAGACGCTTGTGTTACTGAGGTCCGAATGGGGAGAAAATACTAGTAACCTGCTATACATACTGAAAGAGACGACAATTGAATGTTGAGCATTTATCTGGCTACCTCGTTTTACAGACACGGTCTACTAGAAGAGAAAGAGAGGAAGGCCTCTGCCCTCGATAGTTGAGTAGGATTGTTGTCATAGTTGTCAGAGGGCCTGTCTATCACAGCACGGGACTATGTTCCCGTCCCCATTCGTGACACGCTCTAGTCTTCCAAGCTGTATATAGCTACCGGGCGAACAGTTAGAGAATGCAAGGCAGCGAGGAAACTTTCTGACCAACCACCAAACAAATGTTGAAATCGTGTAGAATTCTTCAACGCAGTTTTAAGTGAGAACAATTATAGACGTATATCGACATTTCAACCTAAATAAGTCTTCATCAGAGATTTGAAAACTCAAAACAACCGACTCGAAAATATAGAAACACGTGGGACCGGAGACAGAATGAACGAGATGACAATAGTCAGAGACTCATAGAATATGTCAGCGTCGGCTAACCAGAAATGCTCAAGATCCTTTTCCGTCTCAAAGTGGCAGCCCTGTAAACCGGCTGCGTCTGTGCAGCTTGGCTGAGAGAATGAGGATCTAAAACCTAGTCCCAAAAAATGTGCAGCGCTGGACCTGGATGTGTCAAGTCGGAAAGCGCAGATATCTGTAAACTGGGACACACCGTAGAAAAGCGTTCTTTTCAGGCCTAACGAATAATAAGAAGAAGAAAGAAAAAAGAAGAAGACAAAGAAGAGGAAGAAGAAGAAGAAGAAGAATAGGAAAAAGAAGGAGAAGAAGAAGGAAAAGAAAAGCTAGTTTAAAAGGACTACTAGTATCATATACAATAGTATTTTTAACATTTTTAATAGAGACATTAGTTCGCTGTTTTCTGTTGTGCTGTTTTTACTTTGTCAGGTGCCTGATAAAGACCATCTAAGGTCTTCTTCTTCTTCTTCTTCTTACGCTGCCTTCTAATGTCTAAGAATCGTTATACGTCTGTTACTATGTTCATGTAAAATTGCATTGTTATTTAGCTAGCATTTCAATTCGTATTTACATTACTGCAATCAGCTTCCGATGTTCATTCTCCCAGCCCAAAGATTCAACTGATTCCAGCTTCGCAACAAACAAACAAAAACAACAACAGCACAAGCTAAGTTCAGTAACAACGACATCCAGTGACCAGCATACCAGGATACGACACGTCCTTGACATCACCATCAAAAATGATCATGACTAAAGGGTTGTAGTCCGTTGGGGCACACACGGGGGCAGGAACTAGTTCTGGTATTCTGTCATGCAAAATACTTTTAATGCCAGTAAAACTGCTGGCGACTCTATATCTATCTGGGCAGCCCCCTTTGCAGTAATAGGCTGTGAACCCTGCAGGATAAAGAACCCAGTCATTCCAACCAATATCAGCGAAGTCCACGTATATGCTGTGTCTGCAGCATACGTTGTCTGTACAATCCAGACTGACATGACCTTGACGTTTGACCCTAATTTTGCTAACGTCCTTATTCAATGTTGTCACTTGTAAACTCGCTTCAGAGATTCGAACCTGTTCCTTTTGTGGTGCAGTAGCAATGTTTTGCTTAAAAGGTTTAGCAAACACATGCCGACCTTCGCTGTTGATATTTACAGAAGACTCAGCTTCAACTGTGATTCCTAGTGTAACAGTGTGATCGTCAGAATCAACAATGTGAGAGAGAAACTGGGGTTCAATGGCTATTTCGATGGTCCTAAATTTGGGAGATTTTACAGTACGTGAGTATATTAACGTTTGCGTAGTGTTGTCTCCAGATAATTGGTCTGGTGATCTGAGCAGATAAATGTTCACATTAATGGCGTGGCTATCTTTGGAGTGAAGTTTGCGTTTTTGCCGATAAATACTCATGCGCAAGATTGCTGACCGTACAAGAAGGTAGTGATATGGTATTTCTGGTTGTTGAAAGTTGGTGCTGAATTTGACAACAGTTATATCAGATGTCATTGCTGGTGTTTTTGCCGGTTGGACTTGAACCCAAAGTTCATGATCTGTGAAGAATAAATAGAAAAAAACGGTAGGTATTTTCAGATGAATTTGAAAACAAACAGATCTAAGAATCAACCAAATAAATGGATATTTCAAGAACACACGAAAGATAGGCATTACATATACTGCTATATCGATCTAAATAAGCAAATATTGTCTGGTTCAGGTAATGAATGAGAAGATCGTTTTTTGCAAGAGCTATTTCAAAAGAAGAAGAGAAGACGAAGATGATGATTGTGGAGAAAAGGAGAAATTAGCGGTGAAGAACGTGAAGAAACAGAAAGAGAAAAACTAGAGTAATAGTAAAGGGAAGAAGAAAAAAAGATAAAGGATGAGATAAAGGAGAAGAAAAAGAACAAAATGAAGACGAAGAAGAAGAAGAAGAAGAAGAACAACAACAAGAACAAGAGTCAACTATGACTAAATCTAATTGTAAGTTAAGCCATCAAGCTCTGTCATGGGTGCTCCTGAAACTATCTGGAAGAAAAGAAAAGAGGTTCACAATGGCTCTCCCATGCAGGTATTCTTGCTGGATTTAGAAGCTTCAAATAAGCATTCAGCGTCTGAGTAGCCTAGTGATAGACAGTTCTCCTCTGGGACCAAAGGAAACAGGTTTTATCCACGTTATCAACACCTCCAGTTAGTTAGTTAGTTTTCTAGTTAGTTTTTCTAGTTAGTTCTTTTTAGTTAGTTTTCTAAGTTAGTTTTTCTAGTTTTCTAGTTAGTTTTTCTAAGCTAGTTTTTCTAGTTAGTTTTCTAGCTAGTTTTTCTTTCCACTTATACGGTTAAGCACCTTGAGAAACTTAAGTCGTCTTTTCTGCGCCAAGTGCGTTGCGTCGGTCTATGTGAGCCATGCCACAGTGAAATCACTCTAATTTCATCTTTACACCTGCCTCGCGGCCGTCTCTTTGCCCTGTAGCCCGATCTACCAGTGCTGTAAGCCATTAGTTGATGAGGGTGCATTCTCATGAGATGACCAAACCAACTTATTGTGTGCCTGGAAATGAATTCGGCGCAAGACGTAGTTCCAACCATACTACGAATGCTGTCGTTCCGCATTCTGTCTCTCCCGGTAACACCGATGGCTTCCCTCAAACACTTCATATCACATCTAGGGGGCGGCGTGTGCTAGTGGTTAAGTGACACGGCTCACAACCAGAAGGTGCTGGGTTCTATCCCCATCACAGCACCGGCCGTTACCCCGGGGAAGCAAAACCTTAGAAAATGCAGGAGGGAGCAGACCCTTAAAATAAAATGTGCGCTGAAGTCGGATACACTGGGCCGACAGGCGCACAATAAAAACCACAGTGCAACGCACTTGGGGATTAGAGAAATAAGGCGAACGCAAAAAAAACACATTAACAGGGCTTTGTAAGTAGCAGGATGTAGTCCAGAGAACAGAATTCGTTGTGTCACTAGTTTACAGCTTGACTGCAATATTTGCATTTTTCGGTCCGACACATTCGTCTTCGGCAGCGCCATTTCCTAATTCGTTTCTCTATCACCACCGGTATTAGTGCATGGCCGCTTCTTCTTGGCACTTAGCTGGGTATGTGATTGGCTCTAACAAGGAAAATAAATTACAACACGAACCCGTCAACAGAACTACCTAATTAGGGAAGGGAGGAAGATTAACGTCTGGTCAGACAAAATATACTGATCAGACATGTTAGTCAGGGTCAGGCAAAATATTCTGATCAGACATGTTAGTCAGGCTAAGGCAAAATATTCTGATCAGACATGTTAGTCAGGGTCAGGCAAAATATTCTGATCAGACATGTTAGTCAGGGTCAGGAAAAATATTCTGATCAGACATGTTAGCCAGGGTCAGGTAAAACATACTGGTCTATACCTTCACATCGGCTTCCTAGTAGCCCTCCCCAGAAACGGGTTGTTTTCACGGCAGCATGGCTAACGGGGTGAGTGATCGACGTGATCCCCGTAGTAGTTAGTTACAAGCCGTAGTAGTGCAGCCTGTTCCCAGATTAATCACTTTGAGGCAGAATATGGTCTTGTTCAGCTGTGGTGCGCTGATCCTGATGCAAGCTGCCAGCTATGAGTTATTGGCTGCTATCAGCGTATTCACTGCTGCATCTTCGGCCTCCTAATTGGCAGACACTAACAGGAAGTGAGTTATCAGGAACGCGGGAGTCACGGAATCAGATACGTGACGGAGTAGACCAAACAGGCATATTACTGCAACTAAAATGCATTCTTCTTCTTCTTCTTCATCGTACGCTGTTTACAGCGATATTTACGTTGCACTGTTTTATTTTGTTAAGCCTGTGGCTCAGTGCATCCGATTTCAACAGGCGTTTCTGTAGGGATGCCCTCCTTAGCCTTTGACTGTCCCCAGGATATCTGCAAGGCAGCAGTTGTTTTTGGTCAGAGTTGTCTCTCTTAGGGAAGTTGTCTTGCAGGACTAACGAGTCTTCCCCACTCGTGTCTATAGGGTTTGGCAATGATATGATATGATGGACTATGTACTAGTTTGTACTATCCCGGAAGAGAGGCAGTCCAGTGTGACTGTGTCTCAGGATCGTCACGTCCTGCCAGAAACGTAGCATATGCATGTGAGTGAGGTATCTCTTTGCTCCCTTTATTTTCTCGGCTCATCTGCAGTGATGGTACGCCTAGCATTCCCCGCCACCTGGGACGTTGTCACAATAGGGCAGAGGTGCAATGTCCGATGGACTGCATCTCTTCTGCGTCCATTGGGATGGCTGATAGCAGACAGAGGTAAAGAGCGAGGCAGGAGTGCATTTGACCAGGTGCATTTCTGCGGCTCGACCGGGCCGGGCTGAGACGCGAGCCCCAGGTCCCAACCATATCGTGGCCTCCCATCACAGCGGTGCTGAGATTTAGGGCGGGATTCTGGCTTAGAGGCGTTCGGCCGAAATCCCTCAGGTGGTAGCTTCGCACCATTGGCTTTTCAGCCAAGCACGTGGACCAAATGTCAGCGACCTGCGATTCCTCTCGAAAGAGTGCATTTAACCAGGGGACAAGCCTGGTAATGTCACGCAGATATTGTTCACCTGGTGTGCGGACATATCTCAAAATGCATTCAAATGAATAAGAGCACGCGCAGACCACATCAAACAAAAATAAAACCTATATCAAGGCCAGAAGGTCTCCGCTAGAAATCAAAACAGCAGAAAGACACACAAAAACTAAGATATCGTAAAACAATTATTCAAGATGCAAGAAGGTAACCATGTAAGCAAAAATAGTGACTCAGAACTCATGAAACAAGGTACGTATTTTTTAAATTAAATATGATAATTCTCGAGCGATTGGTGGCGGTCATAAACCATCAGTTGCGAGATAAACACGCGAGCTTCAGGCAGAAGATATCTGTGTTCTTGTGCCATAATTCACCCATTCTGAAATTGTATACCATTCAATGACCACACGGGTTTCCGTACAAAAATAATTATACGTGTCTAGCTATCAAGGTGCAGTTTTGTTTGGTGCAGTTTTGTTGTTTCTTGTGGGCCCTAAAAAGGACCTTGATGCTGGTTTGTGGGTTTTGTGGGCGTTGAATAGGGCCGTGAAGGGAACAGATTACCAAGGATCGCTGAAGCTATGCACATATCAGGACATAAACATGTTGTTCGTTCGTAGCTGCACAATTTAAAGAGGAGGCCACAATTCTGTGATGTACTGCCGAATATTGTCGAACGGGTCTAACTGACGGACTTTATTCCGATGTCACCACAGAAACTCACACATGTAGGAATCGATCTGTGTCTGTGTCACATGTGTCTGTGTGTTCCGTTTTGGTTAGGGTTAGGGTTAGGGTTAGGTGCCCTCTAATCATGTGCCAGAACGAACAGGAATGTCCTGCTGACATGTGCGACATCTCTAACGATCTTGGCGAACTGTGAGAGACAAAGTCATAACATGATTTTTAGCACACAGTCGGACGGTGTGTATAATTTGTCTTTCCTGCAAAAACTGCACACAATTTATTTTCTTGCGTGTCAAGTGTGACAACCGCAAGAAATCCATCTTCCACGTACGATGTTAGATCTGATAATGACATGGACATAGGTTTACCGCGCGTATTGAAGACGCGCGAATTGAAAAGTATAATCCGTGGGTGAATTAACGTACAAGTACTTTATGACAGGTTCGTGGAACGTGAAGAAAACTGTTTGCAGCTTAAACAGTGCTGTTACTATGGAATACCAGGCTACTAACATAATTAGGTAAACGTGCGAGGGATGGTCGAAATATTTTGCACTTTAGTTAGTGTTAGTTGCGCATCACAAGCAATAGTGGTGACATCATCAGATGGTTTGGTCTTGATGGTGTAACTTGACAAATTATACCAAGATCAACGAGCCGCTGTCCGAGTATTTGGGTAAACAGATTGGTTCGCACTACAAAAGGGAGTACGACAGGGATGTATCCCCTCACCTTATCTATACAACATATGCGGAACGTATAATGCGAAATGTTAGAAAAGACGAGAACATTGACAGTTTTGATACATTTACGATTGACGGGTACGAGATTCTAGAGTTGCGATACGCACACAACACAGTGATACTATCAAGAAGAGCAGAAGGGCTACAGCAGCTACTTTCAGTTGTAAATCGACATAGTAAACATTAAAACCTGTTTATAAACATAACCAAAACAAAGATAATGACCACCGATAAAACACAATGTCAACATAAATTTACAGTGGGTGGTGAGGAAATAGATCAGATCACACATTTTGAATATCTGGGCTCCAGAATTGACAAGAATGGTGACTGCTCGAAGGAAATCAGAAGAAGACTTGGCATGGCAATGTAGAGACTGTGTTTCTCCTGTCGCAGCTTATGGCTGCGAATCATGGACGATTACCAAAACTTCCAGACAAAGAATCGAATCCTTCGGGTCAGAATGTTACAGAAAGATCCTCAGAATACCCTGGACGGAGAAAAAGACAAATGTAGACATTCGGCAAGAGTTGAGCATAAAGGAGACATGGTTTATCAATTTCATTATGGCCAGAAAATGTAAATACTTTGGTCACATCAAGAGACACTACGGTCTTGAGAGAACAGTGATGGGAGGTATCGTGCCAGATAAAAGAGGCGAACTTTGGATCATAGAGAGGTCTGGAAGGATGGACTTAGAGTCAAGCTAAGAAGAAGTGATGTTTGTGGGAAGATGTACAAGTGGATCAACCACTACCTCAAACAAAGAACGGCCAGAGTCCAAGTACAAGGGCAGATGAGCAAAAAGGTGACACTCGAGCAGGGAGTACCCCAAGGGGGAGTACTGTCACCCACACTCTTCCTGGTATATATAAACGATATTACAGAGAATATACCAAGAAGAGTCCATAGCTCAATGTTTGCAGACGATCTGGCTATGTGGACCTCTGAAAAGAATCTCACCATAGCAAGAAATCGGATGCAAACGGCCCTAACATCGCTGGAAGAGTGGGCGAACTCATGGCTGGTCAAAATAAACGAGGAGAAAACCACGTGCACAATATTCTCGCTCTCATTAAAACCCCAAAGTACCAAATTAAGCCTAAATGGCAAAATCCTGCAGCCAAACGACAACCCAACCTATCTGGAAGTCACATTTGATCCGCGCATGACATGGAAAAGTCAGATTGAGAGAAACCGAATGAAAGCCAGAGAAAGAATGGCGATCATGAGGAAACTTGCTGGCACAAGCTGGGGAGCAGACGAAGGCATACTAAAGAAACTGTACACTGGAAGAGTGAGACCAGTTCTCGAGTATGGCATCGCGGCATGGACAACAGCAGCGAAGGCGAACTTCGATAAAGTTAACAAACTTCAAAACCAAGCCATGAGAATTATAACAGGTGGCATGAAGTCAACGCCAATTGTAGAACTTGAAAAGATTACAAAACTGCAATCCATGACCGACAGAAGAGACTGCAGAGCCCAGCTGCAGTCAGAGAAACTCCGAAGACTGACGGACCATCCAATGTACCAGAGACTAAACAATTTGGGAACTGGGAAACTAAAGCGGAGAAACTTTGCAGAAATAGCCAAAGCAAAGATGCACGAAGATCCCATAAACGCACTAACAACACCAAAACCCATCACTACTGTACGAAAACCTTGGAGGCAGGATATATTTCCAGAGGTGGTAGGAAATATACCAGGTATTGCAAACAAAAACTGCCAGACCGAAAAAGAAAGGAGAGACACTACCCTAAGCTTCATAACGAAAAGCTACCCAAGCATGGACTGGACCCATGCATACACCGACGGTTCTGTAACAAACACTACACAGAACGGAGGGGCAGGAGCATTCCTGAACCTACCAAATGGCAGAAAAATAACACTGTCATTCGCTACTGGTAAGTACACAAGCAATTTCAGAGCGGAGGCAGAGGCACTGAGGGCGGCAGTGGAAGAAATGGCAACACACAGTGAAAACGAGAGCCACATAGTCCTGCTGACAGATGCTCTAGCCGTAGTCACAGCGCTAAAAAGCCAGAAAAACACTGAGCTTAATGACTTAAGAGCAGCACTCTGCAAACTGTGCCAGCTGTCCGCACCAAAAAGGGTAGTGGTACAGTGGGTTCCGTCACACTGCAACATCCAAGGCAACGAGGAGGCAGACAGACTGGCAAAAGAAGGTGCAAGGCTACCACAATCAGATACCAGTATGACGTACGAAGAGTCAAAACGGCTTATCAAAGCCAGGTACATGACCAAATGGGAAACCGAACATACTGGTTACACCAAAAACGATGCCTATTACCAGTTGAACCGAAGAGAGCAGGTCGTTGTCTTCAGACTTCGCACTGGCCACAATAGACTGAGGTACCACCTATTCAACAAATTGAAGATAGGGTGTACCGACGAATGCCCGTGCGGTACTGGTAAAATGACCACTGAACATCTGCTGCAGAACTGCCCGACATACGGGGATCAGAGAGAGCAGATGTGGCCATTGCCAGTGGAACTGCAAGACAAGCTCTATGGTAGTGGCGAGAGTCTCAGGATGACCGCCGCTTTTTTCGAACAAATAATGGTTACTGTCTGACTGTGTACGCAGAAGAAGAAGAAGAAGAAGGATCATAGAGAGGGAAAAACTGCCCTGGTCATCAACCTCACTCTCTGGTCCATAAGTCAGGGCGGCTGGAGGTAATTCAGGACGCAGGAGTCAAGGAACGTAACTGGAAATTTGTATGAACTTTAGTCCTTCTCTAAGTATTCACCGGCATCTTGATACACGTCTTCTCCAATCTATTCTTCGCTTTCATGATGCCCTTATTGTAGAACTCTCCCACCTAGGATCGGAACCACGTTTCCAGTTCAGTTGCCTAGTCATGGACGTCAAAAAAATGTACTGGTATGAAAGCATGCCCCATCCGCCATTTTCAACTGATTTGGCACCTTGTGACCTCTTTCTATTCCCAGAATCCACTTTGTGGGCGTCGTTTTTCTGGCGTCCAAGACTCGATTACTGAACTGTAGATGGGGCTGCGGGCCCAGATGGAGGAGGTTTACAATCAGGGCATTAGAAAGGTGACGGTTAAATGGGAGAAGTGTATCGCCTTGTATGGTGAATACATACAGAAGAACTAAAGGTCACGTCAACTGACTCCCCCATACTAAAGTACAATGTTTTTCGATCATCTCTCTTATGAGAATCTATGATTTCGGGTTTTGCAAGAGCGTCGACTTTCGTAGTTCTTTGTGATAAAGAAGAGGAGTGCACCAAAGATGTCTCCTTTCATCTTTTGTTTTCTTGTTGGCTAAGAAATATAAAGTTCAGAACGTCGCCCAATGAAATTGGGTGGTTTTTAGCGAAACAATTTTCAATACAAAATGACAACGCCTCACGAGAGGTCTCAGAATTTGGGACTTCATTCCAATAGAGGGAAGTCCCAAATGCTTTGATGCATTGCATCAGAAAGGCAATCCGATTGTGTTAGTGGAGGAAGAACTACAGGACGTTCAATCCTTATATCTTGGAAGCAAATGTCGATAAATACAGAGACCCTGATAGGTATATTCAAATCATGATATATAAAGCCATAAATATTTTCTCGCCACCGGCAATTTTTGGTGATCAAGGGCGATTCAACTGAAACTTGGCAGACAATACAAACGGCCACCAAAAACGTCAAGACATTCATCAATATATACCTGCGCAGATTTAAGGATTTGAAATGGTATGACAAGGTCGCATATCTCGAACTTAAAGAGAGGAACTGGTACATTTTTGTCGATGCTTTAGAGAGTACCAGGCAAATTTATGGCTATGTTTTAGAGAGGACCGGGCAAATTTATGTTGATGTTTTAGAGAGGTCCAGGCAAATTTATGTAAATGTTTTAGAGAGGTGAAGGCAAATTTATGTTGATGTTTTAGAGAGGTTCAGGCAAATTTATGTAAATGTTTTAGAGAGGTGAAGGCAAATTTATGTTGATGTTTTAAAGAGATCCAGGCAAATTTATGTTGATGTTTTAGAGAGGTCCAGGCAAATTTAGGTAAATGTTTTAGAGAGGTCCAGGTAAATGTACGTTGATGTTTTAGAGAGGTCCATGAAAATTTGTGTTGATGTTTTAGAGAGGTCCATGCAAATTTATGTGGATGTTTTAGAGAGGCCCAGGCAAATTTATGTTGATGTGTTAGAGAGGCCCAGGCAAATTTGATGTTTTAGAGAGGTTCAGACAAATTTGATGTTTTAGAGAAGTCCAGGCAAATTTATGTCCATGTTTTAGAGAGGTCCGGGCAAATGTACGTTGATGTTTTAGAGAGGTCGGGGCAAATTTATGCGGATGTTATAGAGAGGACGGGGCAATGTTATGTCAATATGGACATAGTAAGACGATGTAAGACATACAGTAAAGAGGCCACAGTATAGTATTACCAGACAGTCCCTGTTTTAGACACCCAAGTGTAGGAGAGTTCGAGCCCGGCCGAGACACTCTTTGTGAAGAAGAGCAAAATCCAAACATCACAGAAGCCATTTTGGTCGAATCTGAAGAGGAATTCACTAGATTGACTACGCAGAAGCTACTTGAAGGCTTGTACTCTGCAGGGAGCAACTGATTGCTGATTGATTGTTGATTGATCGTAGGGGATCAAGATGCTGAGCAGCACATGAGCTGAAAGTGGTTAGCGACCCATAGCTGACTGCTAGCGTCAGGGCCAGCGAACCATAGCTGCCAAGACCTTTCTACACCTCCACGCGGTGATCCTGGATAACAGGCTGCAGCAGGGCAAACTGGCTAATGAGAAGGGATCGAAGAGGGAATGCTACCCGGTACTCAAAAAATACTTGCTGAAGTCGGATGTGTTGGACCGAAAAGTGCAAATATCGCAGCCAAACTGTAAACTACGACACAACGCAATCCGTTCTCTGGACTACATTCTGCTACTTAAGCCCTTTCAGGGTTTGGTAGTGGGAGATTGAGAACGAACGAAAAAGAAGAAGAAGAAGAAGATTGATCGTAGTAATACAAAAACCTAGAACGCTCACTGCGCGGCACCAACTATGGCAAGCGATTTCTATTTCAAAGTCCGTCAAATTTCATGTCCGATTTGCAGATATAAGATGGTGTCGTTTGTTTTGTGAAACAGGAAGGTCACAAGAGAAATGCACAAAATGGAAAATAGAAAAGACAAGAGAAACATAGAGAATATATGCTGTAAATAATTTCGTTCTTAACGCTCTCTCTCGTCCTTTCTCTCTCTCTTTCTCTCTCTCATCCTTTCTCTCTCGCTCTCTTTCTCTCTCTCTCTCTCTCTCTCTCTCTCTCTCACACACACACACACACACACACACACACAAAATGTAGGATTCAATTAACAGAATCGATCAACAAAAACATTCACAACATATTAAACAGTCCAAAACGGAAATAGAAAATAGACAAGAGTCAAGGAAAATTTTAAAATAATTATTCCACTTTGCGAAACAAAGAGACAGTCATATGATTGACTGAACAATACTGATGTATTTCAACTTTTTCTTTCATCTTTCTTCTTTTGTCCTACTGTTCTTGCCTTGCGACGTCGCGGAGATGAGGTACCGGTAGACTTCTGGTTTGCGACTTCTTATGTTTTCGACAGTTTTCGGAGTGTTTCTTTGATTGCCTCTATCCTTTATCGTCAGGACCAACTTCTTGCTTGTGGTTCTGAAACCTCCATGTAGTATGATTTCGCTACAGTTTTAAGCGCATGAGCTGCAGTTGTCAGTGACTCATAGCTGACTGCTAGCGGTAGGGCTAGCGAACCAGAGCTGCCAAGACCCTTCTACACCTGAACGAGGTGAACCTGGATAACGGGCTGCAGCAGGGCAGACTGGCTAAGGATAAGGGATCGAAGAGGAAATGCTAACCCGGTACTCACAAAATGCTTGCTGAAGTCGGATGTGTTGGACCGAAAGGTGCAAATATCGCAGTCAAGCTGTAAACTACGACACAACGCATTCCGTTCTATGGACTACATTCTGGTACTTACGTCCTTTCATGGTTTGGTAGCGGGAGATTGAGAACGAACGAAGCCAAGCCAAGCCAAATGTCCAGACCAATTTATTTTCTGTGTGTCTACCGATTTAGGCCCTACAATATTTATCCTCGTGCTGTTGCCAATTTTGTCGCGAGTTGCTACACTTCGTAAACAACGCAACTCACATGTTCGATCTAACGTTTGTGGCTATCTAATAAGGCCCAATTGTTACAGAAACAAAATACAAAAATGGAGTAATAGCTGATAATCATGACTTCTGACCTCAGATGACATCACCAATAAACAAAGCTCAACAAGAAGCAGCAACGCTTTTTCGAGGTCAAGGTCTTCCGTCGAACATCAAAGGGAATTAAGCAGTGCTCACACCTTCTTAACAACAACAAACGTTACAGAGTTGTAGAGCGCTCGTATTTCATGGCAAAGGTATCGAGTTTGATCCCCGTTATCAATACGCTCCAGTAGACCAATCTGGAAATGGGTACTTGTCTTACTGTTAGGAAGGAAAAGTAGCAATGAAGGGAACTATCAACCCCGCCTCACAAAACGGTTAGGTGTAGTACAATAACGTCCCCAACTGAGACACTCTGTCCAACAATCATTCTCTTGCACAACTATCACAGGCGCCTTAAGGGAGAGCCCCTTCCTTTGCACTTTGGTTGGGCTGGCTTCTGAGAGTGCACAAACCTAACATAGGTATATACAGACGCTCACATGCATCCATGCACTGGTTTAGGCGTCGTAATATCACCCAATTGACTACAGTCTGGGGGGGGGGGGGAATAGGAGTGTCTACGCCAGTTGAAACTAGTGAGGCAAACACGTAAAGTAAAATAAATAAAAATAAGGGTTATGGGACTACTGGGTTTTTTTGTTACACTTTACAATCCTGACTAAATTGATTAGATTTGTGTTTTAACCTTTTACAGTTCGGTCTCATTTTTATGATTCGTATCTTAAGAAACAAATGCGAGGCGTGTTCAAATGAAACCGGACCAACTGCACCAAGTGAACATATGTACGATGCACATGATGACCGCACTTCTGATGTAAACAGCACATACCAACGTCAAGTTTGCAAAATGTCATTATCCTCCGAATCATAGTTTCCTCAACAGACCCTTGAAAACATGGTGGGTGTGATGCGGAATCCATCCAGAGTTGATCAGCGAGCAGTGATTCGGTTTCTAACAGCTGAAGGATGTCGACCAGTTGAAATGCATCGCAGAATGCAGGCAGTATATCCTGACAAAAGTGTGTCGAAAACAACAGTGAAGAAGTGGACAATCATATTTCAAGAAGGACGTGAGTTAACGAAAGATCTTCATAGACCAGGTCGGGTGCATATTGTTACGCCAGAAGACGTTATCGCCAAGATTGATGCAGCAATTCGGGTCTTGCAAATCTGACGTTCGTCACACTTTTGTCACCTCAACTAATCGTGTACGAACGATGGAAATGATTAATTATTAAAATAGAATCATCCATTTTAAAAGTAAATGTCAGAAATTGGCAAACGATATGTGCATGCTTTACAAGATACAGATTAGTAACAAAGAACACAAAAACTTTAACACATGGATGTTAATGAAAGTGTAAACGTGTAATGACACCTTATCGGGAAGAAACTGAGTGTAAATGTTTATGGCACTGTACCTGGAAGAAATTAAGGCACCTAACAATATAATTAAACATACGCAGAGTCTGAACATACAAGGCAAGTGGAGTGTGGGGACACCAAATAAGATCTTGTAAATAAACATGAAAAAAAGGATTGAATGGAAACTAGTCTTATGAATGTAGGTAGAGAAAATAATAACAATCATAGGAAAGTGACGGTAGAAACCCTACGCGCCTATAGCCCCTGAAGGGGAAATAATTATGTTCTGTTAAGAATCGACGTCATTGCCCTCCGAGCAGATCCATAGGTGTGCAGTCCCTCTCGGCAAATGCCAAAGAGTGTAGACACTGATGGCGCCTGTAGCTCGTTGGTTATTCACACTCTGCTCCATTCTCCTTGGACTCGCGTTTGATTTCCATATCCTGGTTGCAGCAGGGCAGACTGGCTAAGGAGAAGGAATCGAAGAGGGAATGCTAACCCGGTACTCAAAAAATGCTTGCTGAAGTCGGATGTGTTGGACCGAAAGGTGCAAATATCGCATCCAAGCTGTAAACTACGACACAACGCATTCGGTTATCTGTACTACATTCTGCTACTTAAGCCCTTTCAGGGTTTGGTAGTGGGAGATTGAGAACGAAGAAGAAGAAGAAGAAGAAGAAGAAGAAGAAAAAGAAGAAGAAGAAGAAGATGATGATTTCCATATTTTTGTACGTAAATAATTATGAAAAATTATGAAAGAAGACGATTCTAGTAGACTAACTTTAGATGAAACTAAAGAGAACACAAGGAAGACAGGACCCGATGTCGTCCACATAAAGGATTTATGTATGGCGTAAACATTGGAATTAATTGATTTTTTGTTTTTTACTTGCTGTTTTCTTCGTTGTTTTCCTTGACTAGGACTATTTTCTTTCTTACGATATTTATTCACCAGTTATTTTAAGTTGACTGCCGGACACCTTATAGGAGAGGAAAGAATAAGTTCACTACAGTTCGATGCACGTCGAAAAATATTATTTAAGAGAGGTGTGCATGGCGCTAGCAATCTCATCCTGTATAACAAATTGCTGCAAAAGCAACCACTGCAAAAGTACACACAGTGATTTCGCCCAGGCTTCCTAACGGATCCCAACAATAGTGGTTACACGATACTCCGGCTGGAGCGCACAACAAGAAAAGATAAGACACATTTTTGTCCTAAGATTCTTGTGTTAACGTCTTTCCCTTCGAAGAAATTTAACGGAGTGTAGGTTGCAGTGATAATTTTTATATCCAATGGTGTACTAAAGAAGGTTGGCCTAGCTGTAGTGCAATGCTAGGCAACTCAATAGTCTCACTATTACGGGGATCGCAACTACGATCTCTACCACTCTGGCTAGGTTGCTGTAACACAATGTATGTCCAGGGACACAAGTGAGCGTGATCTGGTGGTCTTTGCCAACACTTTGCACGTGATCCTGACGCAAGTTACTTAACATTCAACATTTTGTTGAAAATACTGAAATACTTTTACTCGAAAAGATCACATCAACTTTTTTTCACACATCACATTATCCTCTGCGTCAGTCCGACAGATGTGACGTATGCGAAGAAGCCAACAATATTATGCATGCGTCCTGATCTTCTGCAACGCTGTACTTGATGCGTCCCTAGGTCTTTGGTTATTCCATCTCGCCATTACATAGGTGGGCGAACCAGTGGACGTGTGCAGGCATATGACCATCAAAACGTTGTTCTACGTGTCGAGCTGTTGTCAGGCAAGCATACCACAGGTCCAACCCAGCGATGTTTGCATGAGATCACTGTTTCCCCATGTCCAACCCAGCGATGTTTGCATGATATTGCTGCTTACACAACGTCCCAAAACAAAGTTTGATGCTGAATTTCTAGATTTCTAGATTGGAGTACTGTGTACAGGTGTGGAGTCCTTATCATAGAAGGGACATAAACATGCTAGAAAGAATACAAAAAAGAGCGACAAAGATTATAGGGGGATTCCAGAATTACAGTTATGAGGAGCGACTCAGAAAAACCGGCCTACAGTGTCTCGAAGAGAGAAGAATTCGTGGTGACTTAATACAGGTTTATAAGATGATCAGAGGAATCGATAAATTAGACTATAACAAGTTTTTTTTAAATACAGCCACCTACAATAACACGAGGGCATAGCTACAAGCTGACTAAAGAGAGGTCCAGGTTAGATATTAGGAAATATTTTTTTAGTCAGAGAGTGGTGTCTGCTTGGAATGCATTGCCAGGGGATGTAGTGGAGGCAGGGACAGTTAATGCATTTAAGAATAAACTGGATGCGCATAGCTTTTAGAGCAAGGTGGTGTAAATGTAACTGGTTGTATACAGACTCTGCAGGGTCTTCTAAACCAGTATAAAGACGTTAAGTTAAGTTAAGTTAAGTTTCGGAACTTATCCCGTATTGACATTTTTAGTACTCGCTGTTCAATTGCTCTCCGAGTAACTGTTTGTTGGCATCTGTTTAACGCACCTTCCACACTTCGCATCCGTCAATCATTGCCGGAATGACAATGGAATTGAAAGTATGCACTCTTGCTGTGGGTCTTACATCTCTTGGAGTATTAGTTTCATGGAGTTAAAGGAATAGCAAACTGCTTTTCGTCGTTATTTTTGAAATTTTAATTCGCTTTAAAATATTTTGATGTAATGGTATTGCGTCATTAGTATACTGCCCGTATAATATATTGAAATACGTTTACAATAACAATCAAACGAACAAAGGGAGGTGCGTGGTGTGTGCTGGAGGAGAGTGGGGGGGGAGGGGGTGCTGGAGGGTTGTCAATCGAGCGCAAGCTTGCTTTGCAATCCCAACATGCCGGGTTCGAAATCACTTTGTGTCCAATTTGTTCTGGGTATGACCACTTCTCCGCGGACAGAAAGGATTGGCAAAACTACTTTACTGCAAAAGTGCCGTAGTGGAACAGATTACATACACATACAAACAAGTATCCACACATTGATCAATACGTCTACGTTACAAGGAGATACACACAAGCATCTATACACTGGCCAATACTTCCACATTACAAACAGATACACACGCATCCACATACTGACCAATACGTCCTGTTATCGCACAAAGGACTACGGTCTGTGGTGGAAAGAGGCGTGCCTTCGTCAGTAGAATCCAGAAAGGGAAACTCTTAATCAAACCACATACAAAAAATCAACAAAAACAATTTCTGAGGATATGGATCTTCCACGTGGCAACGTAAGGGTGCAAAACATCGACAATCACACAAATACAGAAAAGAAAAATGAATATTTCGAGCTAAAATGCTAAAGAAAAGTTATAAAAATACCACGAACACAAAGAAAATATGCGAGGCTTCCAAACAGAGCTGGGAATATATCAAAATTGGCTTGTAAATCGCTGACAATGGAGGGGACGGAGGCAGTATAGTCTTAAATGGCGGCTGTGCTAAGAGCGACGTTCTGCAAAGAACATGCTACATGATGATTGAATTTATAAATGTATTGTTAATTACTATCTGCATTGTTTGTATTTATTTGTCCCATACAAATTATGTATGTACACATTCGTATACAAATGTGGGTCAAGATGCAGCAATGCGTGAGCTTGCATCATGGTCTGCGAAACATAGCTGATCAAGACACTATTCCGCATCCCTATGGCGGCCCTGGAAACAGGCTGCACTAGCCACTAGTGTACTCTGACCCAGCAATAGGGGTCGCAGTGGGAAGGCCAACCAAGTACTCAAAAAAACCAACGTGGCGCATATATCACATCCTCGCTGTAAACTACGATACAACACCACGACTTTTTCAAGATGAACGCCAAAGACGAAAGATATAGAACTGTTGCAATCGTTGTATTGTTAGGAGTTTTGGCTATGACGTAAGTCCTGCATTCTTTCGTGCCATCATGTAGCATGCCCCATTGTAATACGCCGTTCCCATCACAGCCCGTCTGAAAGTAACTCGATCACTTGCCAAATCTCTAGACTTCTCAATAATCATGCCCAGGCATTCCTTAACATGTTGGTGCCATCGACTTCTTCGTCTGACTCTGTCTTCCTTGACGTCTTGGGGTCATCGCCTTCTTGGTCTGACTCTGTCTTCCTTGACGTCTTAGGGTCATCGCCTTCTTGGTCTGACTCTGTCTTCCTTGACGTCTTGGGGTCATCGCCTTCTTGGTCTGACTCTGTCTTCCTTGACGTCTTGGGGTCATCGCCTTCTTGGTCTGACTGTCTTCCTTGACGTCTTGGGGTCATCGCCTTCTTGGTATGCCTCTGTCTTCCTTGACGTCTTGGGGTCATCGCCTTCTTGGTCTGACTCTGTCTTCCTTGACGTCTTGGGGTCATCGCCTTCTTGGTCTGACTCTGTCTTCCTTGACGTCTTGGGGTCATCGCCTTCTTGGTCTGACTCTGTCTTCCTTGACCTTGGGGTCATCGCCTTCTTGGTCTGACTGTCTTCCTTGACGTCTTGGGGTCATCGCCTTCTTGGTCTGACTCTGCCTTCCTTGACGTCTTGGGGTCATCGCCTTCTTGGTCTGACTCTGTCTTCCTTGACGTCTTGGGGTCATAGCCTTCTTGGTCTGACTCTGTCTTCCTTGACGTCTTGGGGTCATCGCCTTCTTGGTCTGACTCTGTCTTCCTTGACGTCTTGGGGTCATCGCCTTCTTGGTCTGCCTCTGTCTCTAATGTTCAGGACTATATCTTTCATTGCACTTCTCACAAGACGGTTGTGTCTGTTGATGTGGCCAGAGTATTTCAATTTTCTCTTCATGATGGAATTTCTGAACCAGTTCTCTTCTATACCCAACTCTTGTTGAATGTTCACATCGTTCTTGTTTTCGGTCCATGGTATTCTGATGGTATTTCTATAGAAATTTTGACTCGAAAGACTCGATTCTCTTCCTTGAAGTTTACGTAACTGTCCATGTTTCGCTACTGTATGCTGCGATAGGAAAAAAAACAGGTTTTTAAAATGTTACATTGTGTTGGTTTGCTGGTATTCTGTCATAGTTTCCTTAGGTTGTGCAGCCTCTGGTATTCTGTCATAGTTTCCTCAGGCTGTGTAGCCTCTGGTAATCTGTCATAGTTTCCTCAGGTTGTACAGCCTTTGGTATTCTGTCATAGTTTCCTCATGTTGTGCAGCCTCTGGTATTCTGTCATAGTTTCCTCAGGTTGTGCAGCCTCTGGTATTTTCTCATAGTTTCCTCAGGTTGTGTAGCCTCTGGTATTCTGTCATAGTTTCCTCAGGTTGTGTAGCCTTTGGTATTCTGTCATAGTTTCCTCAGGTTGTGTAGCTTCTGGTATTCTGTCATAGTTTCCTCAGGTTGTGTAGCCTCTGGTATTCTATCATAGTTTCCTCAGGTTGTGCAGCCTCTGGTATTCTGTCATAGTTTCCTCAGGTTGTGTAGCCTCTGGTATTTTGTCATAGTTTCCTTAGGTTGTGCAGCCTCTGGTATTCTGTCATAGTTTCCTTAGGTTGTGCAGCCTCTGGTATTCTGTCATAGTTTCCTCAGGTTGTGCAGCCTCTGGTATTCTGTCATAGTTTCCTCAGGTTATGTAACTTCTAGTATTGTCATAGTTTCCTCAGGTTGTGTAGCCTCTGCATTTCCATTGTCAATCTCCTTCTGATTTCTATAGGGCAGTCGCCATAGTTGTTCATTCTGGAGCCCAGATACATGAAGTTCGTGAACTGTTCTATTTCCACACTCCCGAGGGTGAATTTATGTTGGCTTTTTGTTGTGTCTGTGTTGGCTTTTTGTTGTGTTTGTGTTGGCTTTTTGTTGTGTGTGTGTTGGCTTTTTGTTGTGTCTGTGTTCACCATCTATGTTTTGTTTGAGTTTACATAGATGTTTTGATCTTCGCTGCATCTATTCGTGCAGAGATCCCTAAACGAATGGAAAATGTTTTACCTGACTCACTTTATACAGAGCAATAGCTATAAGGCAAGACAGAAAAACCGGCCTACGATGTCTAGAAAATTGATGAATTCGAGGTGATTTAATACAGGTTTATAATATAATAAAGGGACAGGTTAATTATAGTATAACTAGTTTTTTTTCAAAGTACAACCGGCTACACAAACAAGAGGGCCCAGTTACAATTTAATTAAAGAAAGGTTCAAATTAGATATTTAGTCAGAGAGTGATGACTGCTTAAAATGCATTGCCACGTGTAATAGTAGGGTCAGGATCAGTTCATGGCCAAAAGTAGATCACGGTCAGTTAATGCATTCAAGAATAGATTGGATGCGCATAGTTATTTTTAGATCAAGCGGAGCAGAAGAGATTGGATGTATACGGACTTTGCAGAGTCTTCTAAACCAGATAAAGAAAAATGAGTTATGGTTTACTCTTGCGATATCAAACTTTGAAAATAAGTCGGCGACGCCGACCACTTATCATCTTTCGGGAATCAAGACGCTGAGCAGCACATGAGCTGCAGTGGTTAGCGACCTATAGCTGACTACTAGCGTCAGGGCCAACGAACCATAGCTGCCAAGACCCTTCTACACCTCCACGCGGTGATCCTGGATAACATGCTGCAGCAGACTGGCTAAGGAGAAGGGATCGAAGAGGGAATGATAACCCGGTACTCAAAAAATGCTTGCTGAAGTCGGATGTGTTGGACCGAAGGGTGCAAATATCGCAGCCAAGCTGTAAACTACGACACAACGCATTCCGTTCTCTGGACTACATTCTGCGACTTAAGATCTTTCAGGGTTTTTAGTAGGAGATTGAGAACGAACGAAGAAGAAAAAGAGATCATCTTTCGTTTTCAGAATAAACATTCGCATTGGCAGACTTGCTACCATATTTTCTCGTCTTACAGCACATGTCTGGGAAAACTCCAAACTCACAGCTAAGACCAAGGCCATGGTCTACAACGCATGCATTGTCACGTACACTTAGATATGGCAGTGAAACGTGGACAACATATTCCAAGCAAGAGCATAGGCTCAACACCTTTCTCCAATGGCGCATGAGATCCATCCTTGGCATCTCATGGAGAGACAACGTAACAAAAGCGGAAGTGCATTCTCGCATCGGTCTTCCAAGCACGTACACTCTCCTTCACCAACGAAGACTGCGATGGCTTGAACATGTTCGTCGCATGGAAGACGGTCGCATCCCCAAAGATATTCTCTATGGTCAGCTGGAGTGTGGTAAAATAACAGCTGACCGACCACAGCTGCCGCTCAAAGACGCATGTTTGCGGGAAATGATGACTCTGAATATGGATCTGACATCTTGGGAAGACATAGCTGAAGACCGATCCAAATAGAGATGTAACCTGAAGAGACACCTTAGGATGGGCGAAAATAAGCTCATGCAACAAAAAGGAAGCAAAGAGACAACACGGAAAGGAAAAGGAAAACCAAAAACTCAGCAACGAGTTGTTACTCCAAGGTCGCATCAACCTATAGTCAGACATGACTGAAATAGGGCTTTACTTAATATTACTTACTGAATATATTAGTCTTTTAATGATGCCAACATTATGATGTTTACAGACCAATCACAATTTTACATTAGTCGCCTGTTGTGGCATATACTGTAGGGAGCGTCGGCCTGTTCATTGCCCAGTTGTATAGCGCTGTGGTTAGCGAGCTGGCTTCGCATCTGAGTGGTCCTGGGTTCATTCCCCAGTGGAGGCGGAAATCTTTGTTTAGACTGCAACGACGCTCGGGTCGACCCAGGCTTAAATGGGTACCGGTTTAATCCGGGAAGTAAAAGCGGCGAGTGAGAGGAGATGACTACCGCCCTCATATAGCCGAGCCTTTGAAATGTGAGATCGCTAACACCTCACACCCCTACGGCAGTAATATTATGAGTTACTTTACTTTACTTTATTAGAAAGTACATTTTCTAAGAAGACTCTCAATTCTACAAAATGTGGAGTCATTCGTATATGTTTGTACCAATATAGACATGACATCTAAATTATATGAAAGCGAATTCAATTTTCATTGTATTTTGGGAAATTATGGAGAACAACCGAAGTTATGTCCAACACAAAAATAACAATTTCATATTCAATGTAAAGTTATGTCTTTTGAGACACGGAGAAAAACAAAAATAACAACGAAAAATCTACAGACTTTCATAAATAGCTACCTGTACAAAATACAGGGATTGAAATGGTATGGTAAGATCATCAATTTGGAACTGTTCGATAGAGCCGTAATGATATCAGTGAAACATGACCTGGAAAATGCGCTGGCATTCGATAGGATACACATTTAAGGAAACCAGCTGATATCATTACAAGACATTCTCTGTTCTGGAAACCCCAAGCAGCGGCAGGTAAATAACATCTCAAATAATTTCAGAGCAGAGGCAGAGGTATTGAAAGCTGCAATAGAAGCATTGCTGACAGGCGAAAGCAGTGAAAGCCAGATAGTCTATTTTTTACAGATGCCCTGTCCGTGCTTACAGCGGTACAGAGCTAGAAAAATACAGACCTAAAGGACCTAAGATCAGTACTCTGTCAACAATGCCAGCAGTCCAAACCCAGAAGAGTCGTAATACAGTGGATCCCATCTCACTGTAACATTCAAGACAGCTGGGAGGCAAACAGACTGGCTAAAGAAGGTGGAAGGTTGCTACAACCAGATTCAAGTGTGACCTACGACGAGTCCGAAAGGTTCATTCGGCCAGATACATGGACAAATGGGAAACAGAGCATACTGGCTACACAAGCACTTATACTTATTAAGAGTTGAACGGAAGAGAGGAGCGTACGAAGAAGAAGAAGGACGGAAGATAGCAGGTGTTGGTCTTCAGACTTCACACAGGCCACAACAGACGAAGGTACCATCTATTCAATAAACTAAAGATACAGTCTACTGACTAATGCACCTGTGGTAGTGGGAAAATGACCCCTGAACATCTGCAGAAAAATTGCCAGACATACGAGAACCAGAGAAAGCACACGTGGCCATCGCCAGTGCCAAGACTAGACAAGCTCTATGACAGTGTTGACAGCCTTAGGATGATCGCTGCTTTCTTCTAATAAATTCAAGTTAACCTCTGACAGCATACGAAGAAGAAGAAAAAGAAGAAGAAGAAGAAGAAAAAGAAGAGGAAGAAGAAGAAGAAGGAGGAGGAGGATGAGGAGGAGGAGGAGGAGAAGGAGAAAGAGAAGAAGAAGAAGAAGAAGAAGAAGAAGAAGAAGAAGAAGAAGAAAACAAATACAGAGTTTAGAGCTCGATACAAGCATAAAAAAGCAGAGAAGGATTGGACATATCTAGTACTGATAGTCAAGTACAGGAGAACCAGGCGTGTATACGTTGAAGACCTGTGCTCCAAAATGAGCTAAAAGGTTTTGATGACAAACCGGGAGATTCACACGAGAAGCCTATAATTACCCATCGCTCTAGTTCCCCATGGAGTATAGTACATGAACGTTGGCTCGTCCCTGATTTCCATTTTAAGTTGTCTTCCTTATGCGTTTCAATAAATTAATAGTTATCTGTCTGATGGAAGTTTAGCGGGTAGCACGCGATCCGCTTGTATCGTATCGTTTCCTGCGTGGGAGTCAAGTAGCTACAATGTTACCTAGCAACCAACGCTTCGACCAATGAAATTCCTCAGTGTAACAGATTGCATACCGCTTATAAACAATGGACACTTACTTACATTTCCTACAGGCACGAAAACAACAAAAGACCGCCATTAGGCTCATGAAGACTATTTTAGCCGTAACATAAATTGTTTTTTGTATCTGCACTCTTGTTTGCTGTTGTTATTTAGGTATTTATTTCATTTTGTATCCACAGGCCAATACCATTTTGAAAATATAAGGCGTTACTGCAGGCCTGGGGTTTACCCTGCAATCGGCAGAATTTTAGTATATAGTATACACGAAGACAAGCTATGCATGTTAGAAGATTATTAAAATTGTAAGGGATAAATATGAAACTAAAATCTTTTTTTTTAAATTTATGTAACGAAATATACAAGGCAATCATTCGAACAAAATATTGCAACGAAGATTACATATATAAACACACACATCATCATCATCACGTGTCTTGTCGGTTGACGTTGACGATCATGGACCTCCATCCACTCCTATCACGTGTGGTTTGTCCACTCTGTTGTTGATCGCCCCCCCCCCCATGCCATTTTTTCAAGTTCTCCAATATGTTATCTCTCTCATCATCATCATCATCATCATCATTATCATCATCATCATCATCATCATGTAGCATGTCCTTAGCAGAAAGTCGCTCTTATCACAACCATTCGTTATGAATCTCCATCAGCAGTCAGTCTACTCGATCAGCAGTCAGTCTACTCGATCAGCAGTCAGTCTACTCGATCAGCAGTCAGTCTACCTGCCTGCCGCGTGTTCATGTTTAGGGTGTCCTTGATGTCTCGATCAGCAGTCAGTCTACTCGATCAGCAGTCAGTCTACCTGCCTGCTCCATGTTCATGTTTAGGGTGTCCTTGATGTCTTATGTCCATTTACGCCTTGATCAGCTTCTGCTTCATTTTCCTGGAACAATGCCCTCCAGAACTGCTGCTTCCAGTCCGTCATGACGCTTGTTGTGGTCGAGAAACCTCAGTTTCCGAGATATAACATGTTTTATAAGCCAGTTTTCTTCGACACTCGGATCTTTCAGGGTGACTTTATTTGTGTGACTAAGACAAACAGGAATAGAACGCAACAGTTACGAATACAGAGAAAGCACAATAGAAATCTGGAGAAAGATAAGAAATTACGAGAAAAAATATATAACAAACACGCTCAACAAAATTGAAGATCTCCAACAACAAGGGAGGGAAAGAGAATTATTCAGGGAGATTAAAACACTGACAGGAGAATGCAAGCCTTCACTACAAGCAATCAACGACAAAAAATTGTAATGTGATGGCAGAGAGCAAAGATATACTGACAGACGGAAGGAGTTCTGTAGGGAGATGTATTAAGACAACATAAAGAATAAAGACTTTATTACAAGTGATGAAGGGAGAGAGAGCCAGAACATACACTGGACGAGGTTCGTGCGGCAATAAAGGCACTGAAAAAAGGGAAGTCACCAGGATATGACAATTAACCAACTGAACTAATACAGGCAGGAGGAGATGTATGCATCCGCATGTACCAAACATTATGAATGAAGGTCTGGTTCGGTTCAGAATGGCCTGCAGTATATATATATATATATATATATATATATATATATATATATATATATATATATATATATATATATCCCCATACCAAAGAAAGGAAATCGTCTTCTGCTGCGTTCGTTCTCAATCTCCTGCTACCAAACCCTGAATAGGGCTTCGCAAGTAGCAGAATGTAGTCCAGAGAACAGAATGCGTTGTGTCGCTAGCTTACAGCTTGACTGCGATATTTGCACCTTTCGGTCCGACATATCCGTCTTCGACAGGAAAGGAAATCCAAATGTATGCATCAACTACCGCACTATTGCCATGATAAGACATGTCAGCAAGATCTTATTACGTGTAATCATGAAGAGACTGGAACAAAGTTAGCGTATGAAATACACGAAACTATGGCATGTTTCAGACAAGGCAGAGGCACACGAGATCACATCTTCAATATGAGACACATCTTTGAGAAGTGCAGAGAGTACATTGTAAACCTCTATACGTGCTTTATAGATTACACCAAGGCTTTCGAATGTGTATAACATCAGCAACTGTGGCAAATAATGAAGGACATGGGTTTTGCAACACACCTGATACATCTAATAGAAACACTCTACAGCAGACAACAAGCCGCCGTTAGAGCCAATGAAGGTACAACAGAATGGTTTAAGATTCACAAGAGACGCAGACAAGGGTGCATACTTTCACCTTATTTATTTAACATCTACGCCGAAAACGGCATGTGAAAGGTAAATACAGATCACAGTTACGGGAATTTTGATCCATTCACAATAGGAGAGAGGGAGAGCTAAGATATGCAGATGACACAGTCATGCTGTCAAACAGCGCCAAGGGCCTACTGCTCATGCCCGTTCAGAAGCACAGTGAAGCTCAGAACCGTCTCGTGAACATTAAGAAAACTAAGATAATGTCCATTGACAAAACAGAACTGCAACCCCAGATTGCTATTAATAATGAAGAAATCAAAAATGTTGAATACTTTGGCTCTACGTTATCCAACGACGGAGACTGTTTAAAAGAAATTTCTAAACCGTTGACCATCGCGATGCAGATGTTAAACAACATACATAATTTATGACATAATACTAACAAGCAACTACAACTGAAGATCCTGAGAACATGCATATTCTTTGTGACAATGTATGTGTGCTGGACATGGACACAAGCAGAAAAGAATAAAATTGGAGCGTTCGAAACAAAATGTTACAGAATAATCCTAAAAATTGCTTGAATAAAGAAAGTGACAAATAAAAGCATCCTAGAAGACCTGAATGTTGAAGAAAACTGGCTCATAAAAAATGTTATGTTTCGGAAATTTAATTTGTTCGGCCACGTCAAATGTCATGACGGACTGGACAGAACGGTCATGGAGGGCATGATACTTGGAAGGAGAAGCAGGAATCGACCGAGACGAAGGTGGATACAAGACATCAAGATACTCTAAACATGAACATGGAGCAGGTGGGAAGATTGACTGTAGACTGAGATTCATATCAGCTGGCCGTGATGAGAGCGATGTTCTATAAAGGACATGCTACATGATGATGATGATGAAGGTATTTTAAGAATTCTGCTGTATCATTTTGTCTCGAAATCCCCCAATCTTCTTTCTTAATATTTGTGTGATGATCAAAGTCTCGCAGCCGTACATTGCGACTGGGAATACGCATGCTCTTAGGATCTTCAAGTTTAATGTATTGTATTACACATTTAGCATACTATTCAGTTTCTGCATCGCTATGGACAATCGTCTCTTTATTTCCCTTGCACAGTCTCCATCGTTTGTTATCATAGATCCAAGGTATTCAAAGTAATCCACGTGTTCAATTTCTTCAATACCTAAAATCATTTTGGATTAAGTTATGTGTGTGTCCATAAACATCTTATTTTGTTTGATTTGTTTTTTGTTTTGTTTTTTTATTCAGGAAAAGATTCTGATCTTCACTGTTGTTTTGAACGAACGTATTCAGTTTTACCAGGCCCTCGGTGTAGTTTGAGAGCGTAACTGTTTCATCTGCATACCTTAGTTCTGGAATCTCTCTCTATATATATATATATCTATCTCTCTCTATCTCTCTCTATCTCTCTCTCTCTCTCTCTCTCTCTGCCTCCCTATATCTCTCTTCCCTATTTTAATCGTTGTCTCAGGATATTAAAAAATCCCTTTTCCCATGACATGTCAAATGTCGCTAATGATGCTAAGATTATACTTCGCAAATAGTTTATGCCGTTCAAATCTGCAGTTTTCTAAACAATTTATATTATCTGTTGTAGTTTCCTGGTGCCTCAAATTATATTGGTGCTCTAAACACGTGCTCATTTTGCTTAATGGTTTCCCTGATGTTGAGCATGGCATTGATCCCACTGATGCTGGGTTTCCTTCTCGATTTTCACACTCTATATCTTCATACGGCCACTTACTGCTTATAGTAAACACCTCATTTCACATTTTCTCTGTTATTCGTGTCCCTTGGTCATGAGTGTAGTTTTTCATTTCTTGAATCGTAATACCTTCATTGAAACTATCATACACATTTCTTGTGAAACAAATGTTGCGCCTTTGATGTTTTGTCTGTTCTATTTTGCTCTTTCGAGAATCGACGATTCTCTGCGTGCCCGGCAAACACATAGGGGCTCAGTCACCCTAATCAAGTGGCCATGAATGCAGATACCGATCGTTCCAGTAGTCTTCTGTAAGTATATTCTTCGGCTCTGTTGCCTTCCTTCACGATCCATGATTCATTTTAAAATCATGCAGTCTGTAGAGTTCAGATTCAATGAAGGTATTGTGAACAACCAATAGACAGTCATTGATCGTTCTCGGAATAACATTCCTATTTTGTTCTATTGTATTTTGTCAATATAATATAAATCATTGAGATTTATCTTCCCGAGGCTGTGTATTGTGTAATAAATTTCGTACTGCAATGTCACCATTAAAAATATAATTACGCGTCACCTTGTCATCTCAGTCTCTCACAATTCGGATTGTCATCCTTTTAACACACAGATACGCTTTTTTTTCCTAATATTCTTCGTCTTCCTCTTCTTCTGTCGATACACCGTAAAAATTACTCGCTATTTATAGCTGAATAACATATAGAAAGTATTGTTTCCAATCGCACGCTGGGTTAAACGAACTGAACCACGTGTGAGTGAGTTGGGCATCTCTCCCATGCTGATCTCAGTCCACCACACACCAATTTCCCACACCAAACCCGCCAAAGTCTAAATGGAAAACAACAACGCATTTCCGTGAACACAAGTGTAAGTCGTCAACATGTGTGAATTACATGCCAAAAAAATGCCTGTATTTGGTATCAATTACTTTAGAGCACATGAGCTGCATTGGTCAGCGACCCATAACTGACTGCTAGTGTCAGGGCGAGCGAACCAAACCTGCCAAGACCCTTCTACACCTCCACGCGGTGATCCTGGATAACGGGCTACAGCAGTGCAGACTGGCTAAGGAGAAGGGATCGAAGAGAGAATGCTAACCCGGTTCTCAAAAAATGCTTGCTGAAGTCGGATGTGTTGGACCGAAAGGTGCAAATATCGCAGTCAAGCTGTAAACTACGACACAACGCATTCCGTTAACTGTCTGAAGGATTCCATCATGCCATGCGTTCGCGAGAAGTTTTCCGATGAGGAAGACTTTTATTTCTAGCAAAAACTACCGTCAGGATAAAAGGGTCTGTCTTTCTGGAAGTTTGCCAAACACAGGGATTGGGCGAACTGGCAACGTTGAAATTTCCCCTCGTTTCCCAGGGAGCCGCGTAGCGCAGTGGTTAGCGCGCTGGATTCGCATCTGAGTGGTTTTGGGTTCACTTTACTTTACTTTTTCTTATGCTGGAATGCGTGATGGAATCGTCGTCTCCCTATACAAAGGCAAGGGGAGTCGCAAAGACTTCGGTAATGACAGGCCTATAACACTACTCTCGGTACCGGGGAAGGTGTTTGCCCACGTCCTACTTGCTAAACTCAAGCCTTTGTTGGGCACAAAACGTCGCCCAGAACAGTCTGGCTTCTTCCAGGGTCGTTCTACAACCGACTCTATCCTTGCTCTGCGCCTCCTCGCCGAACTGCACCGGGCCTTCAATCGCCCCCTGTACGCTGCATACATGGACTTGAAGTCCGCCCACGACTCAGTTGATCGACCAGCTTTATGGAAAGCCCTCCAGGGAATAGGCACCTCGGCCACCTGTTGAACCTGATCAATGAACTACACAAGGACACCGGTGCCAGAATTCGATTAGGTGACAGATTCCCCACAACTTCGGGTGTCAGACAGGGATGTGTTCTTGCCTCTGGCCTATTCTGCCGGGCAGTCGACTGGCTTCTTGACCACCTCAGCACGCATCATAAAGGTATAGCTATTGATCAGTCAATCTTCACTGATCTCGTTTTCGCGGACAGATCTGCGCTGCAGCGGTCTTTGAAAATGTTAGACAGTGTAACGCCCTCCCTAGGCCTGTCTATATCCTGAGCTAAAACCAAAGATCAGAACCTTATTTTCGACACAGCACCCCAGGGCATTGCAATTCAAGGTTACACTGCGGGGGACAGGGCACTAATGAATTCATCTATCTCGGTAGTATGATATTATCCGATGGGCGCAGCGCTCCAGTTATGACAAGACGGATCGGATTAGCTGCGTCCGTTATGAACGACCTCCGACGTGTGGGGAGTAATGCCAGGATCTTACTCGGGACAAAAATCCGCATCTACCAGTCCTGCGTGGTCCCAGTTCTTGCTTTACGACTCCGAAACCTGGACATTGCTGAAACATGACATGTCGAGACTGGAAGCCTTTCACATGTGCAACCAGCGGCGTATCCTGGGCATCCTATGGCATGACTACATCCGCAACGTGGAGATCTCTGCTAAAACAGGCATCCACCCATTCTCAGAAACCATTGATCGGCGCCCAGTTTCTTTGTTCGGTCACGTTGTACGGCTGGACAAGGAAACCCCTGCCCACATGATACTACACAAGTCGTTCCTCAGCGCCAAAAGTCTTCCCCCGACGGGAGGCACAGAAGTACCGTCCCCACAGAGTATGGCTCCAGCAAGAAGCAACCTCCTCATCCGCCCTGGGCGAGACCTGGAACCACGCTACAGATGTGGGTAATGATGTCGCCGACCGGCGCAACGAGCCTAAAACTTCTAAGTGAACATCATTATTATACGGTAAAGATAATTTTTCTGGCGTAAAACAGGCAACGATCAATTAAAAGAAAACACAACATGCAGACATCCTCGAAACTGAAATTGAAAAGTGAGAAGCACTTATATCGGATCCATGGAAACAGAGCTGTGACATGTTCAAAATAATTTTGCTGAATTCACAGATAACGAAAAACAAAGTGAACAATCAGCAATAGAACAAAACATGAGCTCAAGAGATAGTACACTAGTAACTCCTGGACACGTGTGTACATAGATGGATCGCGCGAGGAACTCCTGGACACGTGTGTACACAGATGGGCCGACTATGGAGAACGCACAAAGAAAGAGTAGGCAGTGGAATCTATATCGCACACTCCAAACACGACATATAAAACTACCTATTACCAGCAGGAGAGACATGTACCAATTTCAAAGCTGAAGCAATAGATCAGCAACTCAGCAACTCAGATTGTTATCAGCCAAAACACAGCAACAAGAAAAATAGTCAACAGACTCCAGGAACGTACTCCAAGCCATCTCAAGCCCCAAGCAGACTCCAGGACCATACTCCAAGCCATCTCAAGCCCCAAACAGACTCCAGCAGCGTACTCCAAGCCATCTCAATCCCCAAACAACATAGACTCCCATACTAAATAAAACATAATATCTAGTTGTCCTATAAGACAGAGTTAATCCTACAGTGAATTCTGGCCCACTATTGGATCCTGAGAACAAGAAGACAGATGAACTCGCAAAAGCCGGAAGTGGCCTCATGCAGACTAGTCCTCCACGTAGCAGTAGAGAAGCAAAGACACTCATCAAACGATCTTTGAGGTCGGAATGGAGAGACCAGCACAAAGAATATAAGCCAGAAAATGACAGCATAGACAAGCGTGGCGGAGATGGACAGACAAAGATCTTCAGACTCAGAACGGGACATTGCAGACTCAAGGTCACTTCCACATAATGAGCCTTTGAGACATCGCCACTTGCGATTGCGGAGCACCCAAGCAAATACCAGAACATTTACAAGACTATGCAGACGATACTTGTACAGACGAAAGAAACTCAGTAAGGCCCAGGGTAGTGACCAAGCTCGAAAAACTATGGTGGTCCTGCGAAGATCTGAATTGCACAGTTTCATTCGTGAACCTCACGGGGCTAGAAGCTGACTGCTTGAATCAGGGTCAGCGACACATAGCTGGCTGCTTGCATCATGTCCAGCGACTCGTAGCTGACTACTTGCATCATGTCCAGCGACTCGTAGTGGCTGCTTGCATCATGTCCAGTGACTCGTAGCTGACTGCTTGCACCAGGGCCAACGACTCGTTGTTGGCTGCTTGAATCTTGGTCAGCGGACCATAGCTGGCTGCTTGCACCAGGGTCAGCGAACCATAGCTGGTTGCTTGCATCAGGTCCAGTAACTCGTAGCTGGCTGCTTGTATAAGGGTCAGCGAACCATAGCTGGCTGCTTGAATAAGGGTCAGCGAACCATGGCTGGTTGCTTGCATCAGGTCCAGTGACTCGTAGCTGGCTCCTTGCATAAGGGTCAGCGAACCATAGCTGGCTGCTTGAATAAGGGTCAGCGAACCATAGCTGGCTGCTTGAATAATGGTCAGCGAACCATAGCTGGTTGCTTGCATCAGGGCCAACGACTCCTTTACGGCTGCTTGAATCTGGGTCAGCGTACCATAGCTGGCTGCTTACATCATGTCCAGCGACACATAGCTGGCTGCTTACATCATGTCCAGCTACACATAGCTGGCTGCTTGCATCCTTTCCAGCGACACATAGCTAGCTGCTAGCATCAGGGCCAGCGACCAGAACTGACCAAGACCCTATTTCGCATTCAAGCGGAATAATCAAATAACAAAACCAAGAAAACAGTGTTGTTGCCCCGTCTATTACAATACCGGACTGGGTTCAGGCTGCACGTGTGTACTCTTGCTAGGAGAATAACGTTGGGAAAATACATTCGATGAATTACTTTCTCAGCAACCCTCGTATTAAGTCAAAGAATATTAATAGACAATATAGTTCAATTTATACGTTCTCCTTGTCCTTTAAGATGAATGCGTTGAATTGTGTTGTGCGCCTTGCATGTCAGTGAAGTTAACTTTACATAGAGTTTTGACTATTTAAAATGTAGCAAATTCATTTATTTACAGAGCCGTTCAATTAATTCCCACAATTACGAGATAAAGTTTGTTTTCCATTTGTTAAAAACGACTTTCATTTGCTTTAATCGGCATATTTAGCAGCATGTTTCGAAGTTTCGTAGAATATCTAGAGACATTTCGTAGAAAATTAGGGATACACTGAATACCGTTTGATAAACTGGCTAGATACGTGATTGGTCTAGGTCTTAGTTTCTTGTCTTTTAATTTGTGTTGGGGAGTGCGGGTGGGGGAGGGGGTCTGGAGGAGGAGAAGGAGAGAGAGAAATTACCATTCCTCGCTGCATTATCTTCCTTAACAGTAAGTCAATCAGGTACCAATTTACATCTTGTCAGACTGCATCGTGTCAAGGCTAAGGATTGAACCCGGTAAATTTGCTACTAGAAACGCGCGCTAACCTCTCCGCCAGTCATAAGAAGAATGTATATAAGAGGAGGGGGCAAAAATTATAATTCGAGACTGCCCATTATTTTCCTTTCTTTTCTATTGTTCGTTACAAATGTTCGGGGCTTGAAAATGTTAAGTGTGGTTCACCTAGTCAATCAAAGATGTCACCAGTCAGTCAAAGATGTCACCAGTCAGTCAAAGATGTCACCAGTGAGTCAAAGATGTCACCAGTCAGTCAAATATGTCAGCATTCAGTCAAAGATGTCACCAGTCAGTCAAATATGTTACCAGTGAGTCAAAGATGTCACCAGTCAGTCAAAGATGTCACCAGTCAGTCAAAAATGTCACCAGTGAGTCAAAGATGTCACCAGTCACTCAAAGATGTCACCAGTCAGTCAAAGATGTCACCAGTCAGTCAAAGATGTCACCAGTCAGTCAAAGATGTCACCAGTCAGTCAAAGATGTCACCAGTCACTCAAAGATGTCACCAGTCAGTCAAAGATGTCACCAGTCAGTCAAAGATGTCACCAGTCAGTCAAAGATGTCACCAGTCAGTTAAATATGTCACCAGTCAGTCAAAGATGTCACCAGTCAGTCAAAGATGTCACCAGTCAGTCAAAGATGTCACCAGTCAGTCAAAGATGTCACCAGTCAGTCAAAGATGTCACCAGTCAGTCAAAGATGTCACCAGTCAGTCAAAGATGTCACCAGTCAGTCAAAGATGTCACCAGTCACTCAAAGATGTCACCAGTCAGTCAAAGATGTCACCAGTCACTCAAAGATGTCACCAGTCAGTCAAAGATGTCACCAGTCACCATGATCGGACTACAGTCATGCAATTTATGTTAACAAATTTCAACTAGGCACTCATTCACTTTTATTTCTACATAACAATGCGTACAAAAACCAAAATATATTGTATTACTTACACAGTGTTAGCCTATTTCTTCTTAAGAGAAACTGCACTGCTGTCAGAGGCATGGCGCTTGTGTCCTTGAACATGTTTGATAGTTTCAGCACTGAAGTACCATTTATCGATAGCTTTAGTGGGTTTAAATTGTGGCAGCGGAGGTTCATTTAGATTCACCGTCATAAGCTGGTTTATGTACAATATATTTTAACCGTAATATCTTAATATTCCTGCTAGAGTAGATATGTAGAAACGATACGTAGTATCTATATGGTTTGGCTTCCTTCGTTCTCAATCTCCCGCTACCAAACCCTGAAAGGGCTTAAGTAGCAGAGTGGTGTCTAGAGAACGGAATGCGCTGTGTCGTAGTTTACAGCTTGACTGCGATATTTGCACCTTTTGGTTAAACACATCCGACTTCACCAAGCATTTTTTTAGTACCGAGTTAGCATTCCCTCTTCAATCCCTTCTCCTTAGCCAGTCTGCTCTGTTGCAGCCTGTTATCCAGGATCACCGCGTGGAGGTGTAGAAGGGTCGTGGCAGCTCTGGTTCGCTGGCCCTGATGCTAGCAGTCAGCTATGGGTCGCTGACCACCGCAGCTCATGCGCTGCTTAGCATCTTGATCCCATATCTATATAATATAGATGAAGTAAGTAAATACGTAATTAACGATTAAACACTGAGGTTTTTTTTACTCGTCAAGCATATATATTTTTGCAAGTCACAGACGAGTAGAAGAGCGCTTTTTTTCTTCAAGCATTGTATATGCTACTCAAGTACAAATAATTACCTGTCTTGTAGTTATTGTCGGGAATAAACATCCTCAACATTACTTATCAATAGAATATGCTAAAGAACGGTTATTTATTTTCTACTCCCCCTCGTGCATAAATGTAACATACAAACATACACACATCACACACACACACACACACACACACACACACATCACACATACACACACATCACACACAGATCATACAACACAAATCACACACATCACACACATATCATACAACACAAATCACACACAACACACACATCACACACAACACACACACATCATACAACACACACACATCACACACAACACACACACACATCACACACAACACACACACACACATCACACACAACACACACACACATCACATACAACACACATACATACACACACACAGCACACACAACACACACACACATCACACACAACACACATACACACATCACACACAACACACACACACACATCACACACGACACACACACATCACACACAACACACACACACACACCACACAACACACACAAACATCACACACAACACACACACACATCACACAAACACACACACAACACACACACACACACAGCACACACAACACACACACACACACACAAACACAACACACACACACACACATCACACACAACACACACACATCACATACACACACATCACACACACACATATTACATATACAAACACATCACACACATATCATACACACGCACACATCACACACAACACACACGCACACATCACACACAACACACACACACATCACACACAACACACACATCACACACATACACATCACACATACAAACACATCACACATACACACATCACACACACACACACACATCACACACACACATCACACACAACACATCACACATACACACACATACACACACATACACACACATACACACACATCACACACACACAATACACACACATCACACATACACACACATCACACACACACACAACACACACACACATCACACACACAACACACACACACATCACACACACAACACACACATACATCACACATACACACACATCACACATACACACACATCACACACAGATCATTCACACGCATAAACAAACTCACGCACACACACACGCGCGTGTTTAGATCTCAATATTGATCACATATCTGAGGGCGAAAGAGGACTAACTTTTAAATGAAATATTTGTAAGATGTTACATTTTTGTGAGGGAAAAAAATTATTCAATTTAGGAGGCAAATTTTTGGACGTACTAACTTGCCGGGAGTAAAGATTTCCTATTTCAGAGTACTCCACTCAGCTGTAATTACCAACAGATGGGACACGAATCCGCTAAGTGCGCTAATTCCGGTTGGAATATGACGAATCCAATTAACTGCATTGGGGGGGGGGGGGGGGGGGGGAGGTAGAGTTTAAAGTTCTTTCTTTAAAGGGCCCTGTTTTTTCTTCATACTCTTTACTCTCTGTCTTCCTATCTCTATCCGTCTCTCCTTCTGTACCTTAACCTTTTTCTCCCCCACCCCCTTCTCTTACCACCATTAATAGGCCAAGGGCAACTCCGCCATGTCCGGTCCAAGTGCGGTTAAAAGAAAGGATCAGGGCTGGGTTTGGGGTCAGCTCTCCGCCCCCGACATAAAACACCATCTTGCTTCAATAACCAAAAACATCAACCAATTTATCTAACGAGCCAACCTAGAAGGATAAAGGCCCTTCACAAAGGTGTATGACGTGGACCAGCGAAAGCCGTCAGGAAAGTGTAAGGAAACCTTTCTATCGACAAGGAAAGTGTAAGGAAACCTTTATATCAACAAGGAAAGTGTAAGGAAACCTTTCTATCGACAAGGAAAGTGTAAGGAAACGTTTCTATCAACAAGGAAAGTGTAAGGAAACCTTTCTATCAACAAGGAAAGTGTAAGGAAACCTTTCTATCAACAAGGAAAGTGTAAGGAAACCTTTCTATCGACAAGAAAAGTGTAAGGAAACCTTTCTATCGACAAGAAAAGTGTAAGGAAACCTTTCTATCAACAAGGAAAGTGTAAGGAAACCTTTCTATCAACAAGGAAAGTGTAAGGAAACCTTTCTATCAACAAGGAAAGTGTAAGGAAACCTTTCTATCGACAAGAAAAGTGTAAGGAAACCTTTCTATCGACAAGAAAAGTGTAAGGAAACCTTTCTATCAACAAGGAAAGTGTAAGGAAACCTTTCTATCGACAAGAAAAGTGTAAGGAAACCTTTCTATCGACAAGAAAAGTGTAAGGAAACCTTTCTATCAACAAGGAAAGTGTAAGGAAACCTTTCTATCGACAAGAAAAGTGTAAGGAAACCTTTCTATCGACAAGAAAAGTGTAAGGAAACCTTTCTATCAACAAGGAAAGTGTAAGGAAACCTTTCTATCGACAAGAAAAGTGTAAGGAAACCTTTCTATCAACAAGGAAAGTGTAAGGAAACCTTTCTATCGACAAGGAAAGTGTAAGGAAACCTTTCTATCGACAAGAAAAGTGTAAGGAAACCTTTCTATCAACAAGGAAAGTGTAAGGAAACCTTTCTATCGACAAGGAAAGTGTAAGGAAACCTTTCTATCGACAAGAAAAGTGTAAGGAAACCTTTCTATCAACAAGGAAAGTGTAAGGAAACCTTTCTATCGACAAGGAAAGTGTAAGGAAACCTTTCTATCGACAAGAAAAGTGTAAGGAAACCTTTCTATCAACAAGGAAAGTGTAAGGAAACCTTTCTATCGACAAGAAAAGTGTAAGGAAACCTTTCTATCGACAAGAAAAGTGTAAGGAAACCTTTCTATCGACAAGAAAAGTGTAAGGAAACCTTTCTATCGACAAGAAAAGTGTAAGGAAACCTTTCTATCGACAAGGAAAGTGTAAGGAAACCTTTCTATCGACAAGAAAAGTGTAAGGAAACCTTTCTATCAACAAGGAAAGTGTAAGGAAACCTTTCTATCGACAAGGAAAGTGTAAGGAAATCTTTCTATCGACAAGGAAAGTGTAAGGAAACCTTTCTATCTACAGGGAAAGTGTAAGGAAACCTTTCAATCGACAAGGAAAGTGTTAGGAAACTTTTATAGTTTAGAACAGACGATTGTTCTTCTGAGTGTGTCCTTGAGGCTCCCTCTTTTCAGAACGCCCCTTGGTGTGTATTCGAGTGTTTGCAATAGAATACGTTTGTTGTTCATTATAAGGAGGACATGTCCGATGTATGCCCATCGTTTTTTTCCTGATGATGGTCGACACGTATATTTGGTTTGTCTCAGTTCTTATCGGGTCATTAGTTATGAACTAGTCCCAGCGTATATTCAATAATTTTCTTCAACATTTATTTTCAAAGATATTTGGTTTGTTTTCAAGCGCTTTTGTTGTCTTCCAGTTTTCCCATCCATATGGCAGGACTGATATTACGATTGAGTTGAATAGTCTGAGCTTGGTATATTTGCTCAGTGTCATTGATTTCCAGATGTTGATGAGCTGGAAGGTGCACGAGGACAAAGCAATTCTAGTGGCAATTTCTTTCGTGGCATCTTCATTTTGTGTCATTTTGCTTCCAAGATATATGTAGTGTTGAACATTTGACAAGAGTAGTGGGGCAATACAAGAAGAAGAATACCGTTTGTGGTTCAAAACATTGTTTTAATTTTTGTGTTTTATTAAATAATTTAGTAGGAATTTTTTTTGCTTACTCTATCTTTCGAACATATGATTGATTTTGTAGATGAAACAATCATCATATGTCATTAATGGCAAGCCTCCATTTATTGATTTACAAAATATATCAGGAATTAATCAAAGTATCGCAGACAAGAGCAGTGGATTATGAATAAAGGGGAGATATACAAAACATTAGACAACAAAAGGAAAAGGAACTCTCGAAAGTTGAAAGAAAGACACAGTATTTAAACGACAGAGCCTAAGAAAGAAAGGTGGAACATAGAGTATGACCAACATATTATAGGATAACGTAATGCAAGTTAGCCAGAGATAAAACGAAAACAATGGCTGGGACGAGTGAAGATATGTAGTAAATTGACTGAAAAGAAAAAAACAACATGAAAAACACAAACTAAGAAGTATTACGGTAATACTGTAATCCTAGTGTTAATTCAGGCAAATTATGTGCCCTTTTCCAGGTAGCTAAATCTCGTCTAAACTCATCTCTGTCCTTTGCCATTAAGGACCATGCCGGGACAAGGTCTTGTTACAGGCCATCTCACCATCTCGTAGGTGGACGTCCGGGGAGATAATATAGGTGTAGGGCCACCATGACGTCACTTTATGTGTCCATATATTGTCAGGTATGCGTACCACATGGCCTGCCCACCTGTACTTTTTTCTCACCGCCCTATATACGACGCCATTGAAGCAGGTTTGACCCTTTTATTGCGGTGTTGCGGATGTGATCTCGTAGTGAAAATAATAATGTTCTACGCACCATCGCTCGTTGAGTAGCCTGGAGACGCGCCATGACACTTTTCGTAGGTTGCACACCGCGCAGACATACACCATGGCTGGAAAGACCAGGATGTTGAAGGTGTGAGCTCTCGTTTTGTTGTTTGTCATCTGTTGAAGTAGTGTCTTTGTGCGGTTGAAGATGAACCACCCAGCAGCTAAACTTCAGGAGATGTCTTTATGCAAGTCATAGGACTTCCTAATGTCTTGGCCCAAGTAGATGTAGAAATTCACGTTTTGAAGGAGAAAGAAAACTATTACGTGAAAATAATATCCGATAAGGAAGCGAGCAAACTTTTCTACAAAAAAATTAATTAATGTTCCGAAAAAAAAAACGCAACAGAAATAACAGAATAACATGCCAACGAGAAAGCATAACAACAATAAAATGTAAACAAAAAGTCCAATCAGGTGTCAGAAAATAATAACTGTATTAAAGTTAATTATCAGTGACATTTGTCTTCATGCTGGGAGTATCCTAGCAGGAACAAAAATATGTTCATTGTTTTTGTGTGTGCATTTGTTTCTATTGAAAGCAAGCATAGATACAATCTAAATAAAGTCCAAACTTTTAAATAACGTAATCACTATAATTACCTCTTCTTCTTCTTCTTGTTCTTCTTCTTCTTCTTCTTCGTTCTCAAACTCCGGCTACCAAGCCATGGAAGGGGTTTGCAAGTAGCAGGATGTAGTCCGAAAAATGAAATACTTTGAGTCGCAGTTTACAGTTTAATTGTGATATTTGCACTTTTTGGTCCAACTGATCCGACTTCAGGGTGGCATTTTTTTTTGTACCGGGTTATCTTTCCCTTTTCGATCCCTTCTCCTTAGCCAGTCTGCCCTGTTGCAGTCTTATCCATCAACGAGACGGAGAGATGTCCTTCCACAGGACCTTGGCACAGAAAGGTACTTAATGGCAAAGGACAGAGATGAGTTTAGATGAGATTTGGCTACCTCAAAAGAGACACATAATTTGCCTGAATTAATACCATGATTACTGTATTACCGTAAAATTCAGGTTCAACACGTGGCGATGGAGACGGATCTTGGCAGCTCTGAGTTTCTGGTCCTGACACTAGTAGTCAGCGTTGGTTCGCTGGTCTTGACAGTAGTAGTCAGCCTTGGTTCGCTGGTCCTGACACTAGTATTCAGCCTTGGTTCGCTGATCATGACACTAGTAGTCAGCCATGGTTCGCTGGTCCTGACACTAGTATTCAGCCTTGGTTCGCTGGTCCTGACACTAGTATTCAGCCTTGATTCGCTGATCATGACACTAGTAGTCAGCCATGGTTCGCTGGTCCTGACACTAGTATTCAGCCTTGGTTCGCTGGTCCTGACACTAGTATTCAGCCTTGGTTCGCTGATCATGACACTAGTAGTCAGCCATGGTTCGCTGGTACTGACACTAGTAGTCAGCCTTGGTTCGCTGGTCCTGACACTGGTATTCAGCCTTGGTTCGCTGATCATGACACTAGTAGTCAGCCATGGTTCGCTGGTACTGACACTAGTAGTCAGCCATGGTTCGCTGGTCCTGACACTAGTATTCAGCCTTGGTTCGCTGATCATGACACTAGTAGTCAGCCATGGTTCGCTGGTACTGACACTAGTAGTCAGCGTTGGATCGCTGGTCCTGACACTAGTATTCAGCCTTGGTTCGCTGATCATGACACTAGTAGTCAGCCATGGTTCGCTGGTACTGACACTAGTAGTCAGCGTTGGTTCGCTGACCGCTACAGCTCATGCACAGCTTATTATCTTCATCCCAAACTACACTCTAAATACAACTGATGGGAAATGCAGCTCCGAAACAAATAATAGAAAAACCCAGGAAATAACGAGAAACTGTTCTCCAGAAAATTATAGCCATTGTACGCAGAATAACCGAATATACGAGTGGGCTCATAAGGAATAGTAAGACTGCAACCTGCCAGGTTAAGTCGTGCAAGGCCACCCATGAGGCTGCAAAATGAGATGGTTATTCAATTCAAAAGAAAATAAAAATCGCAAAAACTTTCAGAGTTCTGGAAAGGTCAACTGAAATTAGAACAAGAGAACTTGAAATGTGTTTGTTGATGGCATGTGGTCCGTCGGAAGTGGTTTGGGCTTGATGATGCAATAAGCTTTTGTTAATGGAAGTGGGAAAGTATTATCAAATGGGATCAAGATGCTGAGCAGTGCAAGAGCTGCAG
The DNA here is from genome assembly GCA_036924085.1 of Ariolimax columbianus. Taxonomy (NCBI): domain Eukaryota; kingdom Metazoa; phylum Mollusca; class Gastropoda; order Stylommatophora; family Arionidae; genus Ariolimax; species Ariolimax columbianus. Next base: position 74,003,425 of record JAVGWX010000010.1, on the reverse strand, counting down.
TGGTCAGCGATCCATAGCTGACTGCTAATGTCAGGGCCAGCGAACCAGAGCTGCTAAGACCCTTCTATACCTCCACGCGGTGATCCTGGATAACAGGCTGCAGCAGGTTAGTCTGACTGAGGAGAAGGGATCGAAGAGGGAATGCTAACCCGGTACTCAAAAAATGCTTGCTGAAGTCGGATGTGTTGGACAGAAAGGTGCAAATATCGCAGTCAAGCTGTAAACTACGACACAACGCAAATGGAATGAACTCATCTATAATCACAAAAATCAAAGATCAATTAACGTCACGCAGATTGGGTTTTACAGAAGAGTGTTAGAAATCACAAGAACAGCAAAGATGACTAAGGAAAATGTGACGAGGGAGGTTGGTAAGTGAGTGAGTGAGTGAGTGAGGGAGCGAGTGAGTGAGTGAGGGAGTGAGTGAGTGAGTGAGTGAGGGAGTGAGTGATTGAGTGAGTGAGTGATTGATTGAGTGAGTGAGTGAGTGAGTGAGGGAGTGAGTGAGTGATCGAGTGAGTGAGTGAGTGAGTGAGGGAGTGAGTGAGCGAGTGAGTGAGTGAGCGAGCGAGCGAGCGAGCGAGTGCGTGAGTGAGTGAGTGAGTGAGGGAGTGAGTGAGCGAGTGAGTGAGTGAGTGAGCGAGTGACGCATCCGAACAAAGAAATAATATTTGTATATATTGAACATGTTATGGGAGGACCATGACTGAAGCACATTGTGACAACCAGAAAATATTCTGGCAAATAAAAAATAGAAAACCAAAGACAAGATCGATATTTGACATGGACAACATCAACATGTCTCAGCCTCAATCGTTTCAAACCTAAACCTCAACAGATGAAAAGCGACATGGCAAGAGCTCATTCCTTTAACATAAAGGCCATTTGACTCATGGATGATATAGACAAGAGCGCAATGAGCAAGCGTTGTCACTTACCAGCTGCCTCTACTACTAAGACACCCCAAGAATTCCCTCCAAACAAAGAAGCAGGTGATAAATAGTATCTCCATCCCAACCCTGTGGTACCAATGCCAGATATGGGCATTGCATAAGGCCTAGGAACAAAAGTTAGCCACCTGCGAGAAGCGGTGCCTACGAAGGGTCACCAACAACACCAGAAAAGACAGAATTACAAATATGAATATTCGGGGCAAGGTTGGAACAATTCCCTGCCTACAGTACACCGAGCAACAAAGAATGGATTGATTTGACCATATTGTGAGAATGCAACCAGACCACATTATTCATGCAACCTTCTACGTGAGAACATCAGGAAGCATGGCGAGAGGTGGGCCGATGACAAGGTGGATAGACAGAGTAAACGAGTTCTGCTGTAAAGTGGGGGAAAGAGTCAATCCGACCACGAGAGGGGCGGAAAACAAATACATACCACGACACTGGGATACAGCCCGGTAGAAAGTGAGACGACACTGGGATAAAAACCCGGTAGAAAGTGAGACGACACTGGGAAAAAAACCCGGTAGAAAGTGAGACGACACTGGGATAAAAACCCGGTAGAAAGTGAGACGACACTGGGATACAACCCGGCAGAAAGTGAGACGACACTGGGATAAAAACCCGGTAGAAAGTGAGACGACACTGGGATAAAAACCCGATAGAAAGTGAGACGACACTGGGATAAAAACCCGGTAGAAAGTGAGACGACACTGGGATAAAAACCCGGTAGAAAGTGAGACGACACTGGGATACAACCCGGTAGAAAGTGAGACGACATTTGGATACAACCCTGTAGAAAGTGAGGCGACACTGGGATACAACCCGGTAGAAAGTAAGACGACACTGGGATACAACCCGGTAGAAAGTGAGACTACACTTGGATACAATCCGGTAGAAAGTGAGATGACCAACAAAAAACAGAAGTATATGACTGTGAGGCGTGAAACCTACGAAATCACAGATGCACAACAGCTCCGAGTGGCTCGAATGACAATGGAACCAAGAACATAGACAGCCTCTCTACGACACCGAAATTACAACACGGGAAACAGGGACTAAACCGCCTTCAGTGACATAGGTACTGCGATGTTATGAGAATGCAGATGAGTCTGGCTTCTGGAGCGGATTTCTGACACTAATGGCCACGAAAAGTGACGTTATGGTCGTCTTTCAATTTTAAGCATCAGCTCAGACGTCCACCAATGAGATGGAGAAACGACTTGTGCGATGACCTTGGCGCAAAATGGACTCCAAGCGAAGACTATGAAAGGCTGGTCCATGCGGCACATTTTTCATGGGCCTGACCTCAAAAAAGGGGCAGGGACGCATAAGTAGTAACTGTAACTTATATTCCACGTTACTGCGGTACTACTACTACCACTACTACTACTACTACTACCACTAATACTAATACTACTACTACTATTACTACTACTGCTACTACTACTACTACCACTACTACTACTACTACTACCAATAATACTAATACTACTACTACTACTACTACTACTACTGCTACTACTACTACTGTTAATACTATTACTACTACTACTACTACTACCCCAACTACCACTACTACTACCCCAACTACTACTACTACTACCACTACTACTACCACTACTACTACTACTACTACCCCAACTACCACTACTACTACCCCAACTACTACTACTACTACCCCAACTACTACTACTACTACCACTACTACTACCACTACTACTACTACTACTACCCCAACTACCACTACTACTACCCCAACTACTACTACTACTACCACTACTACTACCACTACTACTACTACTACTACTACCCCAACTACCACTACTACTACCCCAACTACTACTACTACTACCCCAACTACTACTACTACTACCACTACTACTACCACTACTACTACTACTACTACCCCAACTACCACTACTACTACCCCAACTACTACTACTACTACCACTACTACTACCACTACTACTACTACTACTACTACTACCACTACTACTACTCCTTCTACTACTACTACTACTAATGCTGGTACTAATTATAACACTAATAATAATAATACAAATAATACTTCCACTTCTGCTACTACTACAACTACAACTAAAGATGATAGACAGACAGACAGACAGACCGATCGACAGACAGACAGACAGACAGACAGACAGACAGACAGATAGATAGATAGATAGATAGATAGATAGATAGATAGATAGATAGATAGATAGATAGATAGATAGATAGATAGAAAGATAGATAGATAGATAGATAGATAGATAGATAGATAGATAGATAGATAGATAGATAGATAGATAGATAGATAGATAGATAGATAGATAGCATGTCTTACCTGTACTAGGAAAGACGACAGTTTTAAGGCCTTCCATGTAGCCGTCGTCCTGGTTACCGTGTCTGTCCTTGACATCAAGACTGCCTATATGGCCGTTTGATCTAAGTCGTCTCCTGAAGAACTCTCTGATCAACTTTCCATGCAAGCTATGGCGGCTTGTGTTGTATCCTCTAGGTGGCGCACTCCATCCCATATGATGTAGGACTTTAGCCTTGAACTCTTGAACTATATGTTGATGGTAAGGGTCAAGGTCCATAGCACGATCGGTTTTGCTCTGAGCTAACAGAGGTAGGAAGACGATGCTCAAGAAGATTAACGAACAATGAACTGAGTGGGGAAGAATAAAGGAGCTGGCAGTACTCCTTGGTAGTGTCAATATATGCTTCATACTCATGCAGGCTTTTCAGGATCCGTTGACGGATATCTGGACACAGTCAATACTTGTTGAACAATATCGATCCTTAGTTATGTTTGTGGTTGATATTCCCTAAGAGAACTCGATTCTAGTATTCGTGTGATGTGTTTCGGGAATATCAACAAAGTTGAATTCGGACCTCTTTCCGTTGTTCACTTGCTAGAGTAGAGCAGAATCCTATTTGGTTGGTAAGTTTTTCCTTTGAAAAGAAAAGATATTTGTTATACAGTGTATGCAATATCATCATTCTATCACTGTGGCGATTGTTCCAGTTGTTGGATGATTCAATACTGATAAATATCGCTCATTCGGTCGTCATGTAGTGTGAAAACTAGGTTTTTAATTTTACCAGCGATAGAAATTAAAATGTTTTCAGGGTTTTCAACACACCCCTGATGGACAAGTGGCATGCAACCCTTCGGCCACATTCTAACACAGTGGTCTACGAAAGTCAGAAAATCGCTTACAAATTGGAATACATGGCTGCGATGGACAAATATATGATAGCAGTGCAAACCTGAAACACCAATACCAGACGGAAGGAAGTCAACACAGATGGAAGTCCATTTCATTTAATTTATCAATTCTTCTTCTTCTTCTTCTTCTTCTTCTTCTTCTTCGTTCGTTCGTTCTAAATCTCCCACTACCAAACCATAAAAGGGCTTAAGTAGCAGAATGAAGTCCAGAGAACGGAATGCGTCGTGTCGTAGTTTACAGCTTGGCTGCGATATTTGCACCTTTCGGTCAAACACATCCGACTTCAGCAATCATTTTTTGAGTACCGGTTTAGCATTCCCTCTTCGATCCCTTCTCCTTATCCAGTCTGCCCTGCTGCAGCCTGTTATCCAGGATCATCGCGTGGAGGTGTAGAAGGGTCTTGACAGCTATGGTTCGCTGGCCCTGACGCTAGCAGTCAGCTATGGGTCGCTGACCACTGCAGCTCATGCGCTGCTCAGCATCTATTTATCAATTCTTCTTCTTCATCTTCTTTATCGTACGCAGTCAGACAGTAACCATTATTTTTTCGAAAAAGGAAGCGGTCATCCTGAGGCTGTCGACACTGCCATAGAGCTTGTCTAGTGTTGCCACTGGTGATGGCCACATCTGCTCTCTCTGATCATCGAATGTCGGGCAGTTTTGCAGCAGATGCTCAGCGGTCATTTTCCCGGTACCACACGGGCATTCGTCGGTGCCACCTATCTTCAATTTGTTGAATAGCTGGTACCTCAGTCTATTGTGGCCAGTGCGAAATCTGAAGACCACGACCTGCTCTCTTCTGTTCAACTGGTAATAGGCATCGTTTTTGGTGTAGCCAGTATGTTCGGGTTCCCATTTGGTCATGTATCTAGCTCTAATAAGCCGTTTTGACTCTTCGTATGTCATACTAGTATCTGGTTGTGGTAGTTTTGCACCTTCTTTTGCCAGTCTGTCTGCCTCCTCGTTGCCTTGGATGTTGCAGTGAGATGGAACCCACTTCACCACTACCCTTTTTGGTGCGGACTGATGGCATAGTTGACAGAGTACTGCTCTTAAATCATTAAGTTCAGTATTTTTCTGGCTTTTTAGTGCTGTGACTACGGCCAGAGCATCTGTAAGCAGGACTATGTGGCTTTCATTCCTTTTACCTGTCACCATTTCTTCCACTGCCGCCCTCAGTGCCTCTGCCTCCGCTCTGAAATTGCTTGTGTATTTTCCAGTAGCGAATGACAGTGTTATTTTTCTGCCATTTGGTAGGTTCAGAAATGCTCCTGCCCCTCCGTTCTGTGTTGTATTTGTTACGGAACCGTCGGTGTATGCATAGGTCCAGTCCATGCTTGGATAGTTTTCCGTTATGTAACTCAGGGTAGTATCTCTTCTTTCTTTTTCAGACTGGCAGTTTTTGTTTCCAATACCTGGTATATTTTCTACCACCTCTGGAAATATATGTTGCCTCCAGGTAGGTTTTCGTACAGTAGGGATGGGCTTTGGTGTTAGTGCGTTCATGGGGTTTTCGTGCATCTTTGCTTTGGCTATTTCTGCAAAGTTTCTTCGCTTTAGTTTCCCATTTCCGAAATTGTTTAGTCTCTGGTGCATTGGATGGTCAGTCAGTCTTCGGAGTTTCTCTGATTGCAGCTGGGCTCTGCAGTCTCTTCTGCCGGTCATGGATTGCAGTTTTGTAATCTTTTCAAGTTCTACAATTGGCGTTGACTTCATGCCTCCTGTTATAACTCTCATGGCTTGGTTTTGGAGTTTGCTAATTTTATCGAAGTTCGCCTTTGCTGCTGTTTTCCATGCCGCAATGCCATATTCGAGAACTGGTCTCACTCTTCCAGTGTACAGTTTGTTTAGTATACTTTCGTCTGCTCCCCAGCTTGTGCCAGCAAGTTTCCTCATGATTGCCATTCTTTCTCTGGCTATCATTCGGTTTCTCTCGATCTGACTTTTCCATGTCATGCGCCGATCAAATGTGACTCCCATGTAGTTTGGGTTGTCGTTTGGCCTTCAGGTATTTGCCGTTTAGACTTAATTTGGTGTTTTGGGTTTTGATTGATAGCGAGAATATTGTACATGTCGTTTTTTCCTCGTTTATTTTGACCAGCCATGAGTTCGCCCACTCTTCCAGCGATGTTAGGGCCTGCTGCATCCGATATCTTGCTATGGTCAGATTCTTTTCAGAGGTCCACATAGCCAGATCGTCTGCAAACATTGAGCTATGGACTCTTTTTGGTATATTCTCTGTTATGTTATTTATATACACCAGGAAGAGTGTGGGTGACAGTACTCCCCCTTGGGGTACTCCCTGCTCAAGTGTCACCTTTTTGCTCATCTGCCCTTGTACTTGAACTCTGGCTGTTCTGTTTTTGAGGTAGTAACTGATCCATTTGTTCATTTTCCCACAAACTTCACTTCTTCTTAGCTTGACTCTAAGTTCCTCTTTCCAGACTTTGTCAAATGCCTTTTCTAGGTCCACCGAAACCGCTACTGTGTGTTTTTGCTCCTGGTAGGCATCTTCTATTTCCTGGGCTATGAGGATGACCTGATCATCAGTGGATCTGTGCTGTCTAAAGCCTGCTTGCTGTGGAATTAGTATGTGTTTCTCTTCCAGATGCCACATCAGTCTGGTGTTTATCATACGTTCCATCAATTTGCCTACGCAGCTCAGTAGGCTGATAGGCATGTATCCATTTGGATCTGTTTTTTCTTTTTTTGTCTTTGGTACTGGTACAAGTACTGCGTCTTTCCATGCCTGCGGTACAATACCCCTTTTCCAGCTTTGGTTCAGGACTGATAGTAGTTTCCTCTTTGCTGTTTGGCTCAGTCCCATCAGCATTTCGTTTGTTATCCCGTCTTTTCCGGGAGATTTCCTTTTCTTTAATGTTCTCATGGCCTCTTCCATTTCGTTCATTGTTAATTTTGCCATCATATGCTCTTCTGGTGCCATATTGATGTTGCGTGCCCCTTTTGCTCTTCATTAATGTCTGTATGCCTATCTGCAGGGACATCTATGTGGTTCGCTCTGGCATAGTGTTGAACAAAGGCGTTTGCGGCTTTTTTTCCAGTGAGCAAGTTTTCGCCCTTCTTGATGGTAATTTGTTTGTTTGATGGAGTTTCGTCATTCATGGCTCTGACTAACTTCCATAGTTTGTTCCCTTCTTTGTCTAAGTTGAGGCTTTCTGTTTTGTTTTTCCAGCTTTCTCTTGCTGTGTGGTTTAGAGTGTATTTGTATTTCGCCGTGGCGGCTTTGAGGGGGATATTTGCCTCCATAGATTGTTCTCGCTCTGCCATGTTCCTAGCATTTGTGACTGCGTCTTCCGCTTTCTGCAACTCATCATTCCAATAGGGCTTATAATTATAATATAAAATATACCAAAAAACAACTTCAAACTCCTAAAAATGAGAGACCAAAGCACCATTTTCCGACTTCGCACTCAACACGTGCAACTTAACAGTCACTTGAACAGAATCCATTCAGAATATACTCCGGAGTGCAGGCTGTGCACACATCCCATTACTCCAGAGTCCAGGCTGTGCATACATCCCTTACTCCAGAGTCCAGGCTGTGCTCACATCCCTTACTCCAGAGTCCAGGCTGTGCACACATCCCTTACTCGAGAATCCAAGCTGTGGATACATCCCTTACTCCAGAGTCCAGGCTGTGCACACATCCCTTACTCCATAGTCCAGGCTGTGCACACATCCATTACTCCTGAGTCCAGGCTGTGCACACATCCCTTACTCCAGAGTCCAGCCAGGCTGTGCACACATCCCTTACGCCAGAGTCCAGGCTGTACACACACCCATTACTCCTGAGTCCAGGCTGTGCACACATCTCTACGAAATTGCTGAACATCATCTTTTTTAATGTCCGGCGCTTGCCGATGTTAGGAAAAAGCTTCTTCCTCCGTGGTCAGACAAATGGAACACTTTGTACTGAACTTCTGCATTCTTCTTCATCGATCAACTGATGCTATACTTCTAGCCCAGTGAGGTTCACGATCAACTGATGCTATACTTCTAGCCCAGTGAGGTTCACGATCAACTGATGCTATACTTCTAGCCCAGTGAGGTTCACGATCAACTGATGCTATACTTCTAGCCCAGTGAGGTTCACGATCAACTGATGCTATACTTCTAGCCCAGTGAGGTTCACGATCAACTGATGCTATGCTTCTAGCCCAGTGAGGCTCACGATCAACTGATGCTATACTTCTAGCCCAGTGAGGTTCACGATCAACTGATGATATGCTTCTAGTCCGGTGAGGCTCACGAAGGGGACTGTGCGTTTCAGGTCTTCGCGGGTCGCTCACAGCTTTTCGAGCATGGTCGCTCCCAGGCCAGTCTGCCTCTCTTTGGTCTGCAAAGGTAGGGCATTCTTGTAGAATATGTTCTGGTGTTTACTTTGGTGCTCCACAATCGCATGTGGCAGTGTCCCCGAGACCAATTCTGTGCAGGTGGGCCTCGAGTTTACAATGTCCCATTCTGAGTCTGAAGATCTGTGTCTGCCCATCTCTACCGATTTAGTCTATTGTGTCATTTTCTGGCTTGTATTCTGTGTGCTGATTTCTCCATTCTGTTCTCGTGGATCGTTTAATGAGTGCCTTTGCTTCTTTATAGCTCTGCAGATGGGGGGTCTGCTTGCCGCCACTTCTAGTTTTTACTGCTTTCTCGTTTCCAGAGATCTCGCAATGGGCCGGAATCCATTATAGGATTAAATCTGTTTTTTTGAGACAGCAATCCTGTGTTGTATTTTATTTCATGTGAGAGTCCACAGCAGCTTACAAACACTTGCAGATACCACTAAATGGCATTGGGCCAAAGGACAGGAGCCCCTAGGCCGCTGGATAAATAACCAACAAACTGTGGTGTACTAAACTGATATCTATGATAATTTCCTGACCAGCAATGTCTACCGTGGAATAATTTGACGTTTTACCTGTATCAATATCTAAGACAGATTCCGGCATGAATGTAACTACACAAAGTAGTGTCTACAATCGGTAAGACAAGTATATTATAAGCACTTGAAAGATATACCCACCAGATAACAGAAAATAAAGTGAATTTCTGTATTCGAATCACGGATACTTCCATGTCACGGAAACGCCTAGCTGCAAAATGATATATTAGTAAAGGGTTAACTAGATAAGTTAACTAGATTAGACTAATTAGGGACTCTAGTTATCTTAACGCCCTAAATCGATACTTTATCTGTATCAAATGTTTTTAAAAAGTAGGTATTGTTCAGGTATTCAGCTGAAACAAAACTTACGTTACGCCCAAACGTCTTCATCAGGAGCAATGGTCAATACGCATAAAAACTAACATATCATGGAAGAAAATAATGAACCTTTCAAAAGAGATAAGAGCGTATAGAACAGATATTTTAAAATATGCTTATGTGCATGATTTGCTCAAAATGGTCGCTAGTCAACATGCAATTGAGTATCTTTTTATATTTTTATATCCTTTTTTATTTGTTTATATCTCTTTTTGATGTGGTCATCTTTTCTTCCAGGATCGAAACGTTCTTATGGGTTTTGCCCGAAGTTCCTGGTGAAGGCCTTTTGGTTGTAACGTAATTTTCGTTCATGTTACTGTCCCAGCCCGGTATCTGAACCATAGCCTTCCATACTTGTATACCCTTTATTTTAATCCACACTACCTCTATCGCCTCGCCTTATTTTTGCATATTTTCAGGAAGATTCATCAATCACCTGGTTCTAACCCTGACTGCTACTTAACGCATTTTTTTCTGAGTCATGTGGCCGTTTATCGAGCGACGTAAACATGCACGTCTTTGCAATAGTTATCACTGGCTTGAGTGTTTACCAGCAACTTAGTTTTCATTGTTTTGCTATTTTTCAAGAAATGCCATACATTATTTGCACTGACTGCGGGCCACATAAAACACTGTCACTGTCGAAAACCTTTATGCGGGTTCCATGCATTATATATGTTGCGTAAAACGTAGTACAAAACATGTTTTAGGCAAGGGAAAAAAACAACGTACCAGACTTCTTGGTGTTATATTGTATTTAACAATTACTTCGATGAATACTTGTTAATGTTTCATTACACCACTCAAATAAAGAACATATCAATCCATTTATGATCATTGTAACTAATCTGCACGGAATCGAGTAAAACATGTACACTATCATTGACGAGAAAGAAGAGCCAATTACTAGTCATATGTAGAACTCATTTCCCTGAAGTGTAGTATCGCTACGTAAGTGTTACTTTCTAGAACTTGGAAGGTGTTATGTATAGACAGACGGTCTGCACCTACGAACTGCCATTAAATAGACGTGCCATAGTTCAATCCCACGCGCAGCCCATAGAAGTCTGCGAGGCAGATAGTGACAGTTGACTTGTGTTGGCTTCGCTTTCCTATGTGCTACATACCGTAGAGGTCCCACCGACAGGAGACGCAGTGTTCTTTTTCTAGAGTTCACAACCATCAGTGGCGTATCGAGGGGTTTTATAGCGCCCGGGGCAAGTAGGGAAATATGCACCAAGTAACCTATAGATTCAGCGGTCTCAAACCCCTGACCAGAGGGACGAATGTGGCCCGAGAGTAATTTTCTGTGGCCCACTGCGTGGTTTGTGTCTTAGCATTTGATGAACGATAATAAATGTTAAACTAGAGTATAAGACATTATTTACTGCAGAAAGGGAATTTGTATTTTTTTTTTTTTTTTGCGTTCTCCTTATTTTTCAAATCCCCATCTATCCACATTTTCCTCGGTCTTCCTTTCGTCCTGATGTTCTCCTGTGGAAGGTTGCATGAACAATGCAATCTGGTTTAATTCACACAATGTGACAAAACCAATTAATTCTCTGTTTATTGATGTACTGTAAGCAGGGAATTGTTCCTACCTTCTCTCGAATACTCATATTTGTTTCAAATTCCAGAGTGTGTTTTCTGTAGTGATAAATAGTTTGTGCAAATTGCTTCAAATTAGAAAAAGTAGCACTCGGAAGCTAACAAGAACATATCCCCGGGTGTGTTTATAAATAAACTGGCCCTTCACGACTGGTTTTGCGAACCGGCGAAGAGTAACGGTGCAAAAATATAAATAAATTGACATTATAACAAGTGATAACTTCTCAGTAGGTGTGAACTTTATAGAAGAAATAGAGAAAGAGTTGCTTGACAGCGCAAGCCGAATTAATCCGTTTCTGGAAAAATGCAAAACAGATATTAAGATACAAATACAGCAGGGCTTCGCAAACCAGGGATTGCGACTCCTGTGGGAGTCGCGTAAATTTAGTTATGGGTTGCAGTAACATTTGAAAATTTAAACATATTGAAGCATACATTTGAAAATTTAAACATATTGAAGCATACATTTGAAAATTTAAACATATTGAAGCATACATTTGAAAATGACTCCCTTGAAATGTTTTCGTATACAGAGGATTGTGTTGCTGATAACACGTTTAGTTCTGATTTCATTTAGCACAGTAGGTCATAATTGGTCGTTTGGTTTGTTTAAAAAATAATTTTAAGAATAATTTTCTTCCGGAGTTAGACAATAATAAAATCAGATTGGATTCAAAACTCTTTTATCGGGGAAATGTAAAAAAAATGTGAAATACCTCTCGTTGAAAGCTCAACAAGAAATTGCAGAACTTTCATGTGATTCAAATCTCAAAACTTGACTTTTGAAGGAAAAACCTGGAGCTGGTTTGGTGTTAAAGCAGATTTTCCAATACGGTAGGAATTAGCGATTGCGGCTCTTCTGCGATTTGTTACCACTTATTTGTACGAATCGGCATTTTCAACATCGCCGGCAGTTAAAATACCACTCAAGTCTTAAGAACATGGAGATTGTTATGAGACCAACAGTGACGAATATTAAGACACGAATCTAGTTATTGTGTCAGGATAAGCAATCACATCCCATTAAAGGGGAGCTTATTCTGATTTTTTTTCCGCATTCAGTAACATTTTCTTTGGTATATATTTTATATTTACAGTGTTAGTACCAATTGCATTTATGACATTAAGGGAAGGATGGTGACGAAATGTGTCTCATCGAAAGAGGTCGACGATGAAAACAGTAGCGAAGGCCTACAATTCAGCACAATGGGTACGAATCATTGACACTTAAAAGGCACTCAGCAAACGTGAACGCGAAAAACAAATTTAATTTCCAATTCATGCAAATGATATTCCCGTCAGCAGATGTTTATCAAAACGTCGACATATCTCTTTAATCTCTGGTCTTTTCCTGAACGGTCGCACGGTTTTCACAGTAGGATACAAATTGTTAAATGCTTGTTGACAAATATTGAAACTTAATAGTATTACATTTGTATATTATGTAAGATCACACTTCTACGTTTTCCTTCAGCATCAGTCGTACTCGCAAGAATATATTAACTGTTAAATAAAATACTAAATTAGTCATTTCTAAAGTTGACATAGTTCAATGTCCCGAACTTATTTACTTATTTACACTGGTATAGCTTTTCAACGCAGAGATAGTTTTTACAGACATTTAATTTAATTAGACTCCTAGAAAAATGGTGTGAATGTCTAAAAAAAAATAGCAAGTGACTAAAATAATTTTACAAGATACGTTTGTGAATGTGTATTTTTCACAGCGTGTTTAACAGTAGTGTTCAATGCTAAAAATGTCTTTTAGTAACTTGGCTTAAAGAGTATAATGTTGGTCGCAGCTACAATATAATGCATGACTAGACTTATGAGAATGAGATTCCCTTCAAACTTGAATTACTTCAGTTGTTATTTCATCCATACCTGGTGATTTTCTATTTCTTGATTCAATATATCGTGTACCAGCTGATCTTTGTTTCTTGGGAAGTATATTGATTGTATCTGAGGGCCTTTTCCGTTCTTGAAAGTTCTTGGAAATATTTTTTTCATTGCTGTTGTCGCGTGTGCTACATAAGTATAGTGAAAACATTTTTGTCATTAAAGATCGAAATAAGATTAAAGTTCTATCTCTTAACCATGCTGCTTTGATCATTTTATAAAATTTTCCGGAGCTATTGTTGCATATGAATATTAGTTTTGTGTCCATATTTCTTCACTGCCTATTTCTTCGCGATTTTGATGTTTCGTCTCGCTATTTGATACGCAATTTATATTTTATTGCGTCTTAGACTTCGTCCGCGTCTAATAGAATTTCTTTTTGGTTCTATTGATATTTTTACCTTCAGCATTCTAAAAAATCGTTAGTTTTCTTCTTTTTCGTTTGGGTGGTGCGGGGTGGGGATGCGGGGGCGCCGGGGGCGGGGGGGGGGGGGGGTATTGTAGGCCTTGTCCTTGTTCCACATTTCTTATTGAGTGTATCTATCTAAGCTGTTTGAAAAACATATTCACAGTTTACATGTAGCCAATTTCCCTATTGATATCCTTTGAGAGCAAGATAGACAAAATACGTGTTCGAGACAGGAATACAAATGGAGATCGGTGGTAGAAATGAAGGGCGTATGGCAAGCAGCTGACCTGTGTCTAATAAAAGTATGAAAGGAAATACAACAAAATTAACGTTATAATTATACACATTAATTATATAATTATGTTTACCCTATATATACATAACTGTTCTGGTTATTACAAATTCTTTATGATTTGTTAATTAATTAGATAAACTGATTTAATATTATACGTATATGCCTATCGCTGCATTGGAGTGAATACATTCGTATTATATTTATTACTTAATCATTAATTTTAACGAATTAAAGTATAGTAAATATATACATAATTAAATATTATTGTATGTTATCTAAGTCAGAGAGCTACAACCGTATTTCCTCAACGCACCCTTTTCACAATGTGTGAAAGTGTCAATTACCCCCCTTTTCCAGATTGTCTGATTCAAAATGTGCAGTCAAAATAATATGCAAATAATATTGTTAATTTTTGTTTCTGCATTTGTACATATATATTTACTTAGATTATTGTTATACTGTTTTACAAGTTCAATATCAATAGAAAATGTGCGTGTTATTTAATATTTGAATAAATGTAGTTTAATTTTTATATTCATAACTAGTTTCATAGCCTAATAAAAACTAAAGCATAATTCCACCAATAGAAACACTTAAAATTACTCATTGGTTGAGAACCTCTGATCTATCTGATTCTTAGCATGTTTCAGTGATGGCTTTCTTCCCTGGGAAGTTATACGAGTACTTATTGTATCGTATCTTTCGATCAGTTATAGTTTTAGCATATTTACAATCGTTAGTCTGCCGGATCTAAATTTATATAGTCTTATTAATTTACGATCTCCTCAAAAAAACTGAACCAATGGTTACGTTTAGGAGTCATTATATAATAAGAGAGAATGAATTATGAATGATGTATGACGAACAATTATGTAACAAGGAAACACTGCTGAATTATTCTTATTTTTAAGTAAATCAAAGCTTCAACATTACAGAAGGTTAAAAGTCGATTTTAAAAAACATATATACATAATAACACAGTCACAGTGCCAGAAAAACAAACAAAAACAAACCGATACCTACATTACAGCCTAAAGGTCTTCGTCGAGGACAAAAAGCGAACGAAAACAACTAACAAATCACAAAAGAAAACAAAACATGGTGTAAAATGAGCGGTTTAAGTCGCCGCGATACCAGAATGATCGACAAAGGTTTGTGTTTTAGAATCGTTTAATTTTCGTTATGGGTTCCTTCAAACATCATGGTCTAAATACGTTCTATCTTTTCAGTCCGCTCTCTTTTCCTTTCCCTTTCTCGTTATTTATATATCTCTCACTTATTATTATTGTTCATTCCTTAATTTATGCATCCAGTCTTTGTACATGATTGTTTCTTGATAATTCATTGTTTATTGCGGTTTATTTTTTGTGTGTGATTTATTCTTGTTTTGTCTGGGTACAATCATATTGACCATTTCTTTTTCGGTCGAGTATATTTTATAACTGCCATACCGTGTCTCACGATTACCTGGTCACTTCCAGGTAAGACCGGCAACTTTCGTATCGTGTCCTTGAGGTACCACCTATTCAACAAATTGAAGATAGGGTGTACCGACGAATGCCCGTGCGGTACTGGTAAAATGACTACTGAACATCTGCTGCAGAACTGCCCGACATACGGGGATCAGAGAGAGCAGATGTGGCCATTGCCAGTGGAACTGCAAGACAAGCTCTATGATAGTGGCGAGAGTCTCAGGACGACCGCCGCTTTTTTCGAAAAAATAATGGTTGCTGTCTGACTGTGTACGCAGAAGAAGAAGAAGAAGAAGTATCGTGTCTTGTCTTGTGTGTTGTGATTTGTTACTTATTTTCATTAGTTCTTTCTCCCCGACGAAAGTCTTGTGTCCGTCACGTAATAATCATTTGATTTTTTTCCCGATGGTGCGGTCACAGAACCATTATTCTATGTAGAGTTCTTTTTTAAGATGTCACAGCGATTGCAAAAGCAGTCATTTTTGAGCCCTTGGAAAAGCAAATACACAAACATCAGGAAAGAAAGGGAAACAAAAAGAAGAACGGAATCAAACCACGGTTCTTCCATGCACCTCGCTGCAATAATTACACGAGTTAGTGAGTTTTGGCAAACTAAACACCCCATATAGGAGAGTTTGAGTTTAGGAAAATTCAAATCAGAAGAAAATTCCGAACAGAAGGTAATTTCAAACAAAAGAACATTTCGAACAGAAGAAAATTCCAAACAGAAGAATATTTCGATTAGAAGGAAATTTCGAATAGAAGAAGATTCCAATTTGAAGAAAAATTCAAAAAGAAGAAAATTCCAAACAGAAGGCAATTCCAAACAGAAGAAAATTTTAAACAGACGAAAATTCCAAACAGAAGACAATTCCAAAAAGAAGAAAAATCCAAAAAGAAGAAAATTCAAAACAGACGACAATTTTAAACAAGAAAATTCCCAAAAGAAGACAATTCCAAACAGAAAAAAGCTCCCAAAAAAATTTAAAATTAGAAACAGAATAGTTTGTATCTTTTCGTGTCAATATCATGTGTTCATCCAGTCGCGATGGTCATTTCCGCCAACAGCCAATGTCTTCTGAAATAGTCCGTGTTTTCATCCCATACATCTGGTCACACTTTCCCATATCGTTCCTCTGTCTCTAGCTGTTACCTGGCTTTCGATGTCTCCTCTGCTTTTCTATGTAACTATTGCCTTCAGTTTTTTCATCTGCCACAATGGGTTTTAGACCTTCTATCTTTGCATGTACTGAATTAACTAATTTTAAAAATATGTCTGCCCTTTGTTAAATGATGTTGTTAATAGTATTCTTTCAATTCTTGTAATATAGTCTCATCTTATTTCCGAGTTGTATGAAATAGAGCACACAATTATACCTGGCAATGTATAGGACAAATAACGCAGATACTTAACTTAACTTCCTTATACTGGTTTAGAAAACTCTACAGAGTCGGTATACAACCAGTCTATTCCATTCCACTGATTCTAAAAAAAACTGAGCATCAAATCTATTTTTAAGGCAATAACTGATCCTGCCTCCACCACTTTCTGTGGCAATGCATTCCAAACATTCATCTAAAAAAGGATTTCCTAATATCTAATCTGAACCTGTCTCTAAACAATTTGAAGCTGTGCCCTCTTGTTCTTGTAGCCAGTTGAACTGTGAAAAACTTATTACAGTCCAGTGTATCCTTTACATTGAAAGCAAAGATGAGCGAAGACCCTATGAACACATTAACAACACCAAAGCCCATCCCTACTGTACGCAAACCTACCTGGAAGCAGCATATATTTCCGGAGGTGGTAGAAAATATACCAGGTATTGGAAACAAGAACAGCCAGACTGAAAAAGAAAGAAGAGACATAACCTTAAGGTACATAATGAAAAACTACTCAAGCATGGACTGAACCCATGCATACACCGACGGTTCTGTAACAAACACAACACAGAACGGAGGGGCAGGGGTATTCCTGAGCCTACCAAATGGTAGAAAAACAACACTGTCAGTGGCAACTGGAAAATACTCAAGCAATTTCAGAGCGGAGGCAGAGGCACTTAGGGCTGCAGTATAAGCAATGCTGACAGGCAAAAGAAATGAAAGCGAGCTAGTCCTGTTTACAGATGCCCTGGCCGTAGTCACAGCACTAAAAAGCCAGAAAAATACTGAACTTAATGATTTAAAAGCAGTACTCTGTCAACTATGCCAGCAGTCCGCACCAAAAAGAGTAGTGGTACAGTGGGTTCCATCCCACTGTAACATCCAAGGCAACGAGGAGGCAGACAGACTGGCAAAAGAAGGTGCAAGACTACCACAACCAGATTCTAGTGTGATCTACGAAGAGTCCAAAAGGCTTATTAGAGCCAGATACTTGACCAAATGGGAAACAGAACATACTGGCTACCAAAAATAATGATGCCTATTACCAGTTGCACAGAAAAGAGCAGGTCGTGGTCTTCAGACTTCGCACAGGCCACAACAGACTGAGGTACCACCTATTCAATAAACTGAAAATAGGTGGCACCGACGAATGCTCTTGTGGTACCGGGAAAATGACCGCTGAACATCTGCTCCAAAACTGCCCGACATACGAGGACCAGAGAAAGCACATGTGGCCATCACTAGTGGCAACACTAGACAAGCTCTATGGCAGTGTCGACAGCCTCAAGATGACCACTGCTTTTTTCGAAAAAATACAGGTTGACGTTTGACAGCGTACGAAGAAGAAGAAGAAGAAGAAGAAGAAGAAGAAGAAGAAGAAGAAGAAGAAGAAGAAGAAGAAGAAGAAGAAGAAAAAGAAGAAGAAGAAGTATCCTTTACATTTACTAATGTAGAAACTTGTACTAATCCACCTCGAATTCTTCTCTGTTCAAGACAACGTAGACCAGTTTTTCTGAGTCTTTCCTCGTAACTATAAATTCGGAATCCCACTATCAGCTTTGTAGCTCTTCTTTGTATCATTTCTAGCATGTTTATATCCCCTCTATGATAAGTACTCACACCTGCTCACGGAACTCAATCTGGGTTTCACCAATGCTTTATTAATTCTGACTGTCATGGTGGATACATCTAGTTCCTTTAGCTTGCTAGTTTTGAACACCCCTGATCTGCTCTCCCTGTGATTCTCCTTGAGCATCAACGACGTTCACTATCAAATAGTCGCATCTATCTCTCTGTGCGACGTTCACTATCAAATAGTCGCATCTATCTCTCTATCTCTCATAAGCCTGACGGTCCCTCAATTGGGTTTGAGAGAGTTATGTTGCTTCCCTGTTCCTCTCGCAGATCTGGATAACATGTTCCACCAAAGACAAAGTAGGCCCTCTCATAGACAGTACAGGGAAAATAATAAGTGAGAATAGGGAGGCTGCTAATCTGCTCAATCAGTACTTTGGCACAGTCTTCACAAAGGAGGACTGCTCCGAGATCCCAGAGCCTATAGATATTTTTCAAAGAGACATGGATACAGCGGGATTAAGATCAATCTGTATTACAGAGGAAATGGTTTTTAAAAAATTGGAGGGGTTGAAAGTGAATAAATGTCCAGGTCAAGATGGTATTCACCCAAAATTGCTGTATGAAATTAGAAACCAACTAGCAAAACCATTGGCTATATTATGTTCTCAATCACTTACAAAACGGATTGTTCCACGGGATTGGAAAGATGCAGGAGTGATCCCCTTATTCAAAAAAGGCAAAAAATCAGATCCGGCAAATTATAGACCGGTGAGTTTAACGAGCATAGTCTGTAAATTGTTAGAGTCAATAATCAAAGAAAACATTGTAATGCATTTAGAAAAATTTAATCTAATTAGAAATAGTCAGCATGGGTTTACTAGAGGGAGATCATGCTTAACAAATCTATTAGAATTCATGGAGGAGGTTACTAAAATCATAGATAAAGGGGAGCCAGTGGATGTTATTTATCTAGACTTTGCAAAGGCCTTTGATAGAGTACCTCATCAAAGATTGTTTCGAAAGTTAAAATCACATGGAATAGGTGGCGAAGTTGCCAAATGGATTGAAAATTGGTTAACGGGAAGAAGGCAGAGGGTGGGCATAAATAAGGAGTACTCTGAGTGGAGTGAAGTGAAAAGTGGTGTGCCACAGGGCTCGGTTTTGGGACCAATTTTGTTCTTGATATATATAAATGATTTGGACATTGATATGAGATCCATGATTGCAAAATTTTCTGATGACACAAAACTATGCAGTAGTGTCTCATCTAAAGCGGAAGTGGATATATTGATGTCGGATTTAGATAAAATTCGAGAATGGTCTGTAAGCTGGCAAATGGAGTTTAATGTAGATAAATGTACAGTCATCCACATGGGTAGATCCAATATGGAACATAATTACAGAATGGGAGAAAACAATATTAGAAAGATAGATAAGGAAAGGGACCTAGGGGTTATAATAGATCATACAGGAAAGGTGAGTGAGCAAGTTAAGGTAGCAGTGAAAAAGGCAAATGCAATGTTAGGTATAATAAAAAGAAATATTAAACATAGGAGCAAGGAAGTGATCGTCAAACTGTATAAAGCTTTAGTTAGACCTAGATTGGAGTACTGTGTACAGGTGTGGAGTGCTTATCATAGAGGGGACATAAACATGCTAGAAAGAATACAAAAAAGAGCGACAAAGATGATAGTGGGATTCCAGAATTACAGTTATGAGGAACGACTCAGAAAAACCGGCCTACAGTGTCTCGAAGAGAGAAGAATTCGTGGTGACTTAATACAGGTTTATAAGATGATCAGAGGAATCGATAAATTAGACTATAACAAGTTTTTTTTTAAATACAGCCACCTACAATAACACGAGGGCATAGCTACAAGCTGATTAAAGAGAGGTCCAGGTTAGATATTAGGAAATATTTTTTTAGTCAGAGAGTGGTGTCTGCTTGGAATGCATTGCCAGGGGAGGTAGTGGAGGCAGGGACAGTTAATGCATTTAAGAATAAACTGGATGCGCATAGATTTTAGAGCAAGGTGATGTAAATGTAACTGGTTGTATACAGACTCTGCAGGGTCTTCTAAACCAGTATAAAGATGTTAAGTTAAGTTAAGTTTGTTTGCTCTTCTTGCGTGGAGACATTTCTTTGTGCCCACATTTTAATTTGTTTGATGGGTGATTTTTAAGTCAGTAGTGGCCTGTTCTCAGTATGGATATTGTAACTAAATCTTTTCTTGGCAAAGTCAAGTATGCTTCTGCTGTATTGGATTGTGGGTGTACTCTGTGCAGCCCCACACGCCCAACACGCCTCAGAATTGATATGGTTTATTTATCTATTATTTATTGTGGCTACTTTTAACACAATTCCAGCTAGAAAATTAATTTAAATTTTGTATTGTTCAAATAATAAAACATTGCGACTTTTGAAAGTCCCGGTAATGACAGGAATAAGATATTCTCTATTGATGGCTAAGTAAATTAGCAACTTTCTTCTGTCGCTAAACGACTTTTTCCACAGACTCTGTTGGCAACGCTGACTCTGTTATCCTAACTGTATCTTATACATTTCTCCATTGCAGTCGCTCTGAAAACATATGTGGGCTTTGTGAAAATACATGAATTAATAAATTAATGTAATAATCAGTTAAGAAAAAAGTCGCATTGTCTTATATTGGATTCCAATCGTTGGAATTTGTTCAGTTAAGGGTGCCAACCAACGTGAAGAATATTGCTGGATTCAGTTTCACTAAACATATCCGAGAGGTGGAACAGTTCAATGAAATTTAAACATTAAGTGCAGAAGCAGAGTGTTGGTGCGAGTTGTGCTCTACCAGAGTTTGGAGCGAGTTGATATCAGGGATTCAATCCGGTACCTTTTCCGCAATAGCATGCACTCTAGAGTTGTTAGTTCCCGACCCGAGTTTATTGGTGCATTTTGAACAGAACACCTAGAGGTTTTATTTCCTTGTCTTATCTGGCAGCCAAATGTCCACATCGGTAACGGGTATCCTCGTCGGAAACATACCTGGAAATAGGTCAAGGGTATCCATGTTTTCAACTTACGTCCAATGATTCTCAGCCTCGATTTATGTAAGCGCAGCTTTCGAAATCAAAATAAACTTACGTCTAACAATATTTTGTCATTGATGTAAAAGAAGTCAAATCATAAACGAAAGAAATCAGCTTCTACTGTGTTTGATCGTGAAAGACAGTTCAGTAATAGAGAACATGCCTAATTTACAAAATGACCATGAGACACCAAGATCACTACCCAATGTGGCATATCCTTTGCAGAACGTCGCGCTCATAGCAGCCGATTTGTAAAACTGTGTATCTGTGGATAAACGTCACCGTCATCCTTAGAACCTAGTAATGCATTGTGTCCACCTTCTTCTCGGTCCGCCTCTGCTTCGCTTGCCAGGATCCATCCCCTCCAGTATTGTTTTTTTCTAGACCATTGTGGCGTTTGAAGGGGCCTAAGTCTGCCCAGACGTAATATTGTTTACTGGCCAATTTGGTTCTATTTCCAGCTATTTTAGGATCTGCGTTATTCTTTCCCGCTATCCATGGTATTTTGAGCACTTTCCTGTAACATTTTGGCTCGAAGAATTACATTTTCTTTCTTCCTGTTTGTGTGGCTGTCCATGTCTTGCTTCTGTACGTTTAATCTGGAAAGATTTAAGTTTTTGCATTTTTATTTTTGCTATATTGTTAGTGTTTTATCATAGGTTTTCCATTTTAGTTCACCTCTGCAAATGCCAAGATGGTTTTATAAAAGTAAGTTGTAAGTAAGTTTCACAAGTGAAGATGGTGACATCATCAGAATCTACTTGTCCTGAAGATGTAACTTTGTAAATTTGGATTATAGTGAGAAAGAAGCTGCGCTGAGCATCAATCTCACTCTCTCGTCCTGAGGTACCGGAAACTAGTGGCAAGACATACAATCAAGACGAGTGGAAGTAGCTCAAGATGCAGACATTCAGGTCGTACAATCTGTGAGACCAGAGGTCGCTTGAAACTTGTAGGAGTCGATCGTCCACCGTTTCCTTTACGATTTGAGAGGCGAGTGCCGTACCTCTCGACAGCAGCAGCCCCCACGTGTAGACTAGACGACGCTGCTGCTGACCAGCGCCCCCATCTGTAGGTCTAGGTGGGGGACCATTAACCCATGCCTGAGGAGAAAATGGACGCAATTTCCTAGTAGGTCGTGCACACCAACCAAGGACGGTGCGCAATATGTAGTTAGGTCCTATCCAACAACGTGTATTCTATAACACATGAAGAACATATCGTGTTTTCTTCGATTTACAGCTAGACATTAAAACATGACTAATACATAAAAGTGAAAGTAAATAGCATGCCCTTCACAGAATGTCGCTTCTTACAACCGCCACCTATTTGACTGTTATAAGTTTCTTGAGAAGTTTGCAGAACGATATCTCATCTATAGCAGAGGTGAATATGTTGAGGTCAGATTTAGATAAAATTCGAGACTGGTCTGTGAAATGGCAAATACAGTTTAATATAGATAATTGTACAGTCATCCACATGGGTAGATCCAATATGGAACATAATTACAGAATGGGCGAGAACATTATTAGAATGATAGATAAGGAAAGGGATCTAGGGGTTTAAATAGAGTATACAGGAAGAATGAATGAGCAAGTCCAGGTAGCAGTGAATAAGGCAAATGTATTATAAGGTATGATAAAAAGAAATATTAAACATAAGAATAAGGAGGTGATTGTCAAACTGTATAAAGCATTAGTTAGACCTACATTAGAGTACTGTGTACAGGTGCGGAACCCTTATCGTAGAGGAGATATAAACATGGTGGAAAGGATACCAAAAAGAGCGACAAAACTGATAGTGGAATTCCAGAATTACAGTTATGAGGAAAGACTCAGAAAAACCGGCCTACAGTGTCTAGAAAAGAGAATAATTTGAGGTGGCTTATAATACAGGTTTATAAGATAATCACAGGAAAGGTAAAATTAGACTATAACACCAACGAGAACAAGAGGACACAGATACAAATTAACTAAAGAAAGGTCCAGATTGGATATTAGGAAATATTTTTTTAGTCAGAGAGTGGTGAATGCTTGGAATGCATTACTTCAGGAGGCGGTAGAGGCAGAGACAGTTAATGCATTTAAGAATAGATTGGATGGGCATAGATTTTAAAGCAGGGTAATGCAAATGTGGCTGATTGTCTACAGACTGATGAGTCTTCTAAACCAGTATAAAAAGTTAAGTTAATTTAAGTAATAAGGTAGTTTGCATTACTTTCCGTGTCGATCACTACTACGGGGATTACGATGATCTCTCACCTTGTTAGCCAGACTGCCATGAAAACAGCCCTTTTTAAGTGAGGGTTACGAGGAAGCCGAGGTGAGGGTCTTGGCCAGTATGTTTTCCTTGATCCTGACTAGCATGTCTGATCAGTATGTCATGCTTGACCCTGACTAACATGTCTGATCAGTATGTTGTGCCTGACCCTGACTAACATGTCTGATCAGTATGTTGTGCCTGACCCTGACTAGCATGTCTGATCAGTATGTTGGGCCTGACACTGACTAACATGTCTGATCCGTATGTTGTGCCTGACCCTGACTAACATGTCTGATCAGTATATTTTGCATTACCCTGACTAATATGTCGGATCAGTATGTCATGCCTGACCCTGGCTAACATGTCTGATCAGTACGTTGTGCCTGACCCTGACCAACATGTCTGATCAATATGTTGTGCCTGACCCTGACTAACATGTCTGATCAGTATGTTGGATCAGACCCTGACTAGCATGTCTGATCAGTATATTGTGCCTGACCCTGACTAACATGTCTGATCAGTATGTTGAATCAGACCCTGACTAACATGTCTTATCAATATGTTGTGCCTGACCCTGACTAACATGTCTGATCACAATGTTGTGCCTGACACTGACTAACATGTCTTATCAGTATATTGTGTCTGACCCTGACTAACATGTCTGATCAATACGTTGTGCCTGACCCTGACTAACATGTCTGATCAGTATGTTGGATCGGACCCTGACTAACATGTCTGATCAGTATGTTGGATCGGACCCTGACTAACATGTCTGATTAGTATGTTGGATCGGCCCTGACTAACATGTCTGATCAGTATGTTGAATCAGACCCTGACTAACATGTCTTATCAATATGTTGTGCCTGACCCTGACTAACATGTCTGATCACAATGTTGTGCCTGACACTGACTAACATGTCTTATCAGTATATTGTGTCTGACCCTGACTAACATGTCTGATCAATACGTTGTGCCTGACCCTGACTAACATGTCTGATCAGTATGTTGGATCGGACCCTGACTAACATGTCTGATCAGTATGTTGGATCGGACCCTGACTAACATGTCTGATTAGTATGTTGGATCGGCCCTGACTAACATGTCTGATCAGTATGTTGTGCCTGACACTGACTAACATGTCTGATCAGTATGTTGTGCCTGACCTGACTTTAGCCTTCCTCCCCGTCACAAGTGAGTGGAAAAGTAACTAATCTCATGTGTTCTTCCTCGTTCGGAATCAGATATCGACATCCATGTCTTCAACAAAGGCATATCCGTGGATGTGGATAATAAACTGGATTTGTTGTACTGTGTTTTGTGCTAGAAGCCCTGGAGCATCCGTATTCAGCATATATTTGTTTGGGGCTGCTTCCGTAATATTTAGCTGTCCCCAGTCTACCTGTAAGGAAGCGGCTGTATGTTGTCACAGTTGATCTTTACTATAAAATCATATTTTGACATAGCGCAGTGGTAGGGAACTCGCTGTACATGGTAAAGGTGCTGGCTTCAACTCCCACTACCGGCAGCTTAGTATACTGAAGCCTCTAACACTTCATTTCTGACCAGACTCCCGAAAAGAAGACACCTATTTTAATTTAAGTAGAGAAAAGCAAATCGTTATCTTCAGGCTTTACGACAAAATGATGATTGGGACAGATGACAGGTGTCCATGTGGGGAGCATGTAGGGAGCCTACCATGACGGTGGAAAACACCCTGCAAAGAGAGACCAATACTGGCCTGGCGAGACAAAGGAAAAGGCCGCCGTCCATCGTAGACGATGATGGCAAATTTTATTTGCTAGGGCTATTTTTAGAAAGGTTTAACTGCTCTACTTTTTATTCTCACTCTCTCGTCTCGAGTCGCCCGATCCCAGTGGCAAGTCAAGGACGAGATGACTAAACAGAGCTGCCAAGACTTTCTACACCTCCACGGGAGGATCCTGGATAACAGGCTGCAGCAGGACAGACTGGCTACAGAGAAGGGATCGAAGAGAGAAGGCTTACCCTGTACTCAAAAAATGTCTGCTGAAGTCAGATGTGTCGGACCGAAAGGTACACATATCGCAGTCAAGCTGTACACTACGACACAACACATTGCGTTCTCTGGACTACATTCTCCTCCTCAAAGCCCTAGCAGGGCTTGGTAGCGGCAGATTGAGAACGAACGAAGCCAAGTCATACGAGCTCACAGTTTGTTTATTACGTGGGGTTGATCAGTTCCCTGGAAAGTTGTAACTTTTCGCAAACAGTAAGCCAGTTACGATTTGCATATGGGTCGACTGGAGCATGATCTAAACGGACGTTTAACCCTTTACCTTTCCGTGAACAGCAAGTGATCTACCGCTTCGCTAATCAAACGCTGATATTATTTTAAACTATATTTTAATCTAATTAAACTCTATTCTAAGAAGATTCAAATGAGTGTCTTATAGGGTAATGTACGGGTTGGAGTATTTTTTTTTTTTTTTTTTTTTTTTGCGTTCGCCTTATTTATCTATTCCCCAAGGCGTGTGTGCGTTACACTGTGGTTTTTATTTTTGCGCCTGTCGGCCCAGTGCATCCGACTTCAGCATGCATTTTATGTAAGGGTCTGCTTCCTCCTGCATTTTCTAAGGGTTTGCTTCCCCGGGGTACGGCCGGTGCTGTGATGGGGATCGAACCCAGCACCTTCTGGTTGTGAGCCGTGCCACTTAACCACTAGGCCACGCCGTCCCCTGTTGGAGTATTCGATCATCTCAATTTGTTGGCCAGCGTGAGACTGGTACAACTTCAATCCCAATTTGATGGCCAGCGTGCGTCCGGTACAACATCAATCTCAAGCTGTTGGCCAGCGTGCGTCTGGTACAACTTCAATCCCAATCTGTTGGCCAGCGTGCGTCCGGTACAACATCAATCTCAAGCTGTTGGCCAGAGTGCGTCCGGTACAACTGCTGATTGAATACCGCTATTACATATTACAGAATTTAAACAATGAGATTTTCTAGAAAATACATATATTTCTGAATATCATTCCAAATGTAAAACAGAAAATAATAAAATGCTTAATACTTGCGTCTTAATTTACCCCAAACAAAGGTCATTGAGTTCACATCATACGTAACGGAACATTCCATTTCGGGTTAAGGGAGGACAGGTCATTGTATTTAATTTTAAATAACTAAGTAAAGACTTAGATAAAGATAAAAGTGTAGAATATAAGGTTATTTTCAGATTTGCGAAGGGTTAATCTTAAGGTTTAGGGTTAGTGCTAGGTTTAGAGTTATGAGGGTTAAGGTTAAGATTGGTGTTATGATTAGGGTTGTGGTTAGGGTTTGTTAACAGGATTGTTATTGCATCGTCTGACAGAATGGATAATGCCATGATGCTGTAGAAACTGGATGCTACTCTCCTTATTATTGGCAGATTTTTTAAATGTTCATTTATTCTCGCAGAATATTTGACACCCTAAACAGTTGAAAAGTGAGCTCTTCTGTGAGGTCATAACCTCAAATTCGCTCGCTGCTAACAAAAGATATTTAAATATTTCTTTTGTTTGACACATTCACAAATTCTCATCTGTTCTCGCGAAATATTCTAACAGTTAAAAAGTGAACTATTCTGTAACGGTGCTAAAAATATATATTTTGTTTGGGGTGAATTAAAACACAAGTACCACCGTTTTCTTTCTTTTTCACGTATCATTTGAGTTTAATCACTGCACACGCTTGCTTTTATTTTTTTGTCACATCAACCGTCCTCTTGCTTCGCATCAGTATAACTCTTCACTTGCTCCGCTGTGTAGAGGTTGCGTTTGAGAATCACTGATCGCAATACAAAAACTGAGTGCGGATCTACAATGCCCCAGGTCTGTGCCTGTGAGGGTGTTAGATAAGACTGGCCAGGTTGGTCTGGACTAGAGTTTTGAACCGGATTAAAATCGGAAAAGAATCCGGTTTAGTTTTGTATCTTTTGTCTGTTCAAACTTTTGAGATTTCATTCTGGTGCATGTCTCGGTGACCGCTAGTTTTATTGGAACTGTTTCTGTGGCTGATGGCAGATATGAGATCATGCATGCAGTAACCGGAGGGAAACAAACAGGACAGCCATAAACTACTCAAGCATGTCGGAAAATATGACTAATGAGGTCTGTGTATGGTTCTAGCAACCTCATCATGTAAAATAAACACTGCTATTGCTACTGCACAATCTAATGTACATGCTTCTTGAAACGAGACAAAATTCCATTAAAACATGCTCCACAGCGGAGTGAAAATATGAATGTAAAAACACATGCTCTACAGTGGAGTGAAATTATGAATGTTAAAACACATGCTCTACAGTGGAGTGAAATTATGAATGATAAAACACATGCTCCACAGCGGAGTGAAATTATGAATGTTAAAACACATGCTCCACAGCGGAGTGAAATTATGAATGTTAAAACACATGCTCCACAGCGGAGTGAAATTATGAATGTTAAAACACATGCTCCACAGCGGAGTGAAATTATGAATGTTAAAACACATGCTCTACAGTGGAGTGAAATTATGAATGTTAAAACACATGCTCCACAGCGGAGTGAAATTATTAATGTTAAAACACATGCTCCACAGCGGAGTAAAATTATGAATGTTAAAACACATGCTCCACAGTGGAGTAAAATTATGAATGTTAAAACACATGCTCCACAGTGGAGTAAAATTATGAATGTTAAAACACATGCTCTACAGCGGAGTAAAATTATGAATGTTAAAACACATGCTCCACAGTGGAGTAAAATTATGAATGTTAAAACACATGCTCTACAGTGGAGTGAAATTATGAATGTTAAAACACATGCTCTACAGTGGAGTAAAATTATGAATGTTAAAACACATGCTCTACAGTGGAGTAAAATTATGAATGTTAAAACACATGCTCTACAGTGGAGTAAAATTATGAATGTTAAAACACATGCTCTACAGTGGAGTAAAATTATGAATGTTAAAACACATGCTCTACAGTGGAGTAAAATTATGAATGTTAAAACACATGCTCTACAGTGGAGTAAAATTATGAATGTTAAAACACATGCTCTACAGTGGAGTGAAATTATGAATGTTAAAACACATGCTCTACAGCGGAGTAAAATTATGAATGTTAAAACACATGCTCCACAGTGGAGTAAAATTATGAATGTTAAAACACATGCTCTACAGTGGAGTGAAATTATGAATGTTAAAACACATGCTCTACAGTGGAGTGAAATTATGAATGTTAAAACACATGCTCTACAGTGGAGTGAAATTATGAATGTTAAAACACATGCTCTACAGTGGAGTGAAATTATGAATGTTAAAACACATGCTCTACAGTGGAGTGAAATTATGAATGTTAAAACACATGCTCCACAGTAGAGTGAAATTATGAATGTTAAAACACATGCTCTACAGTGGAGTAAAATTATGAATGATTACAAATGTTCGTGTATGTCACTCCCTTTGTGTGGATTATTTTGTACTATGTTTCACGCCTTAAGACCTAGTGCATCTAACTTCTGCACACTAATTTAATGGGTTAATGGCACGTGATGGAACGATCTTTCTGGCTCAAGTGTCCAAGCGCAATCAAGTTTTATCTGAGCCACGACTCTGACCACTAGGCCACACCAGCGCCCCCCCCCCTCCCACACCCCATCTCCCTCCATTATTGCAAATCACGTTTTTTCTGGCTTTCATCCTTAAAAGTACGTTGTTGCGTTGTGTTGTAGTTCACAGAACAGTTGTGATATTTGCGCCTTTTGTCCCAAAATATCCGGTTTCAGCTCGGCATTTTGGGAACCGTGCTTGCCTTCCCTCTCCGATCCGTATTCTCTAAGCAAGACTACATTAATTTTTAATTTTTTTTGTACATGTTTTGTTTTTTTGTTTATTTCTCTATTCCTCAAGGCGGTGTGCGTTGCACTATGGTTTTTATTTTGCACCTGTCCGCCCAGTGCATCCGATTTCAGCATTCATTTAATGTAAAGGTCTGCCTCCTCCTGCATTTTCTAAGGGTTTGCTTCCCCGGGGTAACGCCTGGTGCTGTGATAGGGATGGAACCCAACACCTTCGGTGTGTGAACCGTGTCCCTTAACCACTAGCTCATGCCGTCCCCACTACATTAATACAGCATAATTCCGTGGCAATCGCTTGAAGACGGAATATGGTCTTGGTTAGATATGACTCGCTGATCTGGTCGCAGGCTTGCAACTAGCAGTCGCTGTGTAGTAGATCCCTCTAAGTATTTCAATGTCCTATGTCACAGAACCATTTAAGAAAAGTTGTATCAGTGGCTATCACTTCTTACGATGCGAACTTGTAGATCTGTGATTTCTTCCTAACTTGCTAGCCTGATCAACTGACACACTACACCTATGTCACGAACTGAATACCCAACTTGATTTGGTTGTAAGTATGATCAAATATACGATGTAAAATTTACATGGTTCTCCACAGTTTATCAACACATCAGTTTCAATCCACTCTTCTTTCTAGTGTAATCTGGATACTTCGGTTTCTACATATCCTATCTTATCCTATTCTAAAACCCGAGACCTTTTGATGAAACTGCACAATTGTTGGTCTTGACTGATATTTCAAAACCCTGTGTTCCACCCTTTGGTCTGAAAATTTCTCAAAATTTAATAGTTAGTTTCTAACTTACTGAATGACTATTTCTAACACAGAAGCGTTTCCCAATACGTATATCTAACACCTCTTAGATGAGAACGTAATGGCAACTGGAATGTTCTAAGGAAATGACGTGGAGCCGATAGACGTTATGAGAGACAATTCGTTATTGATTGGTACACTTGTCTGTTTGTTGATCTTGAAAAATAAGACCTCTTTTGTTCCGTGATAGAGATGTTTGGCAGTTTGCACACACCTCGACGAATGATTCAGAGAGTAAATTTCATCGAATTTGTAAATAATATAATTTCTAGTGAACTTCTGTGTTGTTTCTGCTACTACATAGTACTTGTGAGGCGGGTAGATTTCAGATATAAGTATCTCCACTGAGTACTCAGTGTCAGTACTTACAAATGTGTCTAACAGAGAGACATAATACTATTAATAGTGTGGACGGGATATCTATTGTTTGCTAATTTAACTTGATGGTCGAATAGCTAGCTATAAGGAGGGGCAAACTCTTTAGTTTGGCGCCCTCGGCTGTTCGATTAATCTTTCCAATAAATCTATTTCAAATGGTTCTAGGGGAAAGTCTATCGACTCTCTCTGAGTGCATTCTCTTCTTTAAGAGATGATTATGTGGTGGTGTATACTACTGCAGTGTATTTGTGGTACGGGTAAATTTAGATATAAATATGTTTACCAAGGTGTTTCTGATGCTGAGATTTGGATTATGTCTACTTTGTCGAATCAGTCAGCCTTCGTCGTCATTGTCCAACTTGTCAGTCGCTCTACAATCACCTTCTGCTCTCTTCGCTGCCCGGATACTCAATTGAAGCTACTTGAAAACTCCATTTATTTTAATTAGTGGTTGTCCCGCCAAATCACGCGCGATCACTCATGACAACGCGTGACGTCAAAATGCCAGCGCTCTTTGTCTCAAGCTGGGTCAGTTTACTGTCTACAGTTGAATGACTCATCAGCGGTAAATGCGAGTGTTTTAACATGCGATTATCGCGTATCCGTCTTCCGTCCGTATCAAGGTAGGTTCTGCACAATGGCTAATTTTAGTTGACCCCGAATTTAATTCGTTGGACGGAATTTTTTTTTAATCCAGGTGTTAGGTCTAAATTCTTTATGTGACTGTTCTAACCCTGTTTTCAAACAACAGAAAAATAGCTCCTTCTTCGCCCCTTTCTATGATTTCTACACCTGGGTTAGGTAAATCTGTCCCAGCTGAATGTCGTCAGCTCATTCACTTCTGCGTCTTTAGGCTCCAGTGGATTATATAGGCTAACAGCACCGTCAACATACATTTTATTTGTGCCGTTGTCACGTTGATTGGTATTTTCTATATTTTATCTGTAAAATAAATGGAATCTCAAACTGTTGTAGCTTGTGCAGATTGTAACGGTGGACCACTTGTCTGTTTTTTTGGTATGCTCTATCTGTCTGTCAAGAAAGAATGTGTGTTCCTGACAACGATCACAAGACAATTATTTATCTCCCCTTGGAAACATAAATGCGAGACAAGTATTTAAGAGCCTGAGTTATCTGCGCTTGTGAATAGGCAGGTTAGAAAGTAAGTCTATAAATAGGTCTGGATCGAACTCGGCCTATATTCCGTAGTCGCTAGTGTTGAATAACAAAAGACTAGGTTAGTTTGACACCTTTTTTCAGGTTTTCCGATGCTTTAGTAGCTCACCTTATCGTTTCTATTGTGGCAAGGCGCCTCCGTCATCTGGAGGTCCGGTGTTGGAATTCAAGGCTGCCCATTATTTCACTTTCTTCTTTGTTGTTTGTTATATATGTTACCCCGAGTGTAGATACAAACTTATCTTGTGAGCGTTGTCAAGAACAACATTTTTGTTTACAGCTCGCTGTCTGGAAGTTTCCACATATTCCTTTCCAAGGTAGCCCCCCAGGGGAAAATATAAGGGAATAAACTGATAAAAGTGCTCTTAAAACACGCAAAATAAAGGACAATAAATACAAAATTGGTGGGTTAGCGTATTAATCTAGCTCTGAGATGCAAATGATGCCCTAACCGATTGTTGTAGTAGGCTTAGCGTTAATTCGCAATACATTTTATCATTTTCTAAATGCATTTATTACACAACATTTAATATCTTTCAATAGAAACACTTTCTTCCACATTTTGAAATTATCTGCCATTTTTGTTTGTTTGTTTGTTTGAAGGTTTGGATTCGACTGACGAAGGTATGGTCCTTTCAACTCGCGAACGAAGTCTTTAGTTTTATATCATGATGTCTTGGTCAGTGTATGGATGCGTGCATGGATCTGTTTGTAGTGTGGACGTATTTGGCATTGTATGGATGCGTGTGTGGATCTGTTGTAGTGTGGACGTATTGGTCAGTGTATGCATGTGTGTGTATCTGTTTGTAGTGAGGACGTATTGGTCAGTGTATGGATTTGTGTGTGTATATTTTTGTAGTGAGGAAGTATTGGTCGGTGCATGGATGCATCTGTCTATCTGTTTGAAGAAGGAAGTGTTGGCTAGTGCATGGATACGTGGCCATAAACAATGTTATGGTTCAGAAATTGAATTTTTTTAGGCCACGTCAAACGTCATGACGGACTGGAGAGCATGGTACCTGGAAGGCGAAGCAAGAGTCGACCAAGGCGAAGGTGGCTACAAGATATCAAAAAAACTCTAAACATGAACATTGAGCAGCAGGCGGGAAGATTTACTGCAGACCAAGATTCATATCTCCTGGCTGTGATGAGAGCGACGTTCTACAGAGTACATGCTACATGATGATGATGATGGATGCGTATGTGTGTCTGTTTGTAATGAGGACGTATTGACCAGTATATGAATGCGTGTGTGTATCTGTTTGTAGCGAGGACGTGTTGACCAGTGGATGTGTGTGTATGTTGTATTTGTTTATGTTCCACTATGGCAGTTTTTGCATTAGTAGTTTTGATAATCGTGTCTGTACGTGTGGAAGTTGTCATACCGAGAAAAATCTCCGACATGCGCAGTCAAACTTGACACGAAGTGATTTTGAACTCTGTATATTGAGATTGCAAACCAATTAAGCTAGAATTATATCCCTACACCACCCTCCCCCCTACCATTACGCCACTTAACATATGTAATACACACATCTTTAAGGTTTCATTTGGGAACGTCTGGTAACATCTCTATTTATATTTCTCTATCCCACATAGTCAATAATGATAATTTATGTAGTAATTAATTGTACATGATGAGATTGCTAGCGTCATGTACACACAGTCCCTTTCTGGTCACGTGTTGCGTCAAGTTTGCAATGTTAAAGGGGACAAATTATATTATCTCGGTATTACAAATACACTCTAAACCAAACAGCAAGAGAAAGCTGGAAAAACAAAACAGAAAGCCTCAATTTAGACAAAGAAGGGAACAAACTATGGAAGCTAGTCAGAGCCATGAATGACGAAACTCCATCAAACAAACAAATTACCATCAAGCAGGGTGACAACATGCTCACTGGAAAAAAAAGCAGCAAACGCATTTGTTTAACATTATGCCAGAACAAACCACATTGCTGTCCCTGCAGATAGGCATACAGACATTAGTGAAGAGCAAAAGGAGCACGACAACATCAATATGGCACCAGAAGAGCATATGATGGCAAAATTAACAATGAACGAAATGGAAGAGGCCATGAGAACATTAAAGAAAAGGAAATCTCCCGGAAAAGATGGGATAACAAACGAAATGCTGATGGGGCTGGGCCAAATAGCAAAGAGGAAACTACTATCAGTCCTGAACCAAAGCTGGAAAAGGGGTATTGTACCCCAGGCATGGAAAGACGCAGTACTTGTACCAGTACCAAAGAAAAAAAAAGAAAAAACAGATCCAAATGGATACATGCCTATCAGCCTACTGAGCTGCGTATGCAAATTGATGGAACGTATGATAAACACCAGACTGATGTGGCATCTGGAAGAGAAACACATACTAATTCCACAGCAAGCAGGCTTTAGACAGCACAGATCCACTGATGATCAGGTCATCCTCATAGCCCAGGAAATAGAAGATGCCTACCAGGAGCAAAAACACACAGTAGCGGTTTCGGTGGACCTAGAAAAGGCATTTGACAAAGTCTGGAAAGAGGAACTTAGAGTCAAGCTAAGAAGAAGTGAAGTTTGTGGGAAAATGAACAAATGGATCAGTTACTACCTCAAAAACAGAACAGCCAGAGTTCAAGTACAAGGGCAGATGAGCAAAAAGGTGACACTTGAGCAGGGAGTACCCCAAGGGGGAGTACTGTCACCGACACTCTTCCTGGTGTATATAAATAACATAACAGAGAATATACCAAAAAGAGTCCATAGCTCAATGTTTGCAGACGATCTGGCTATGTGGACCTCTGAAAAGAATCTCACCATAGCAAGTAATCGGATGCAACAGGCCCTAACATCGCTGGAAGAGTGCGCGAACTCATGGCTGGTCAAAATAAACGAGGAAAAAACCACATGTACGATATTCTCGCTTTCAAATAAACCCCAAAACACCAAAATAAGTCTTAACGGCAAATACCTGTAGCCAAACAACAACCCAAACTACCTGGGAGTCACATTTGATCGGCGCATGACATGGAAAAGTCAGATCGAGAGAAACCGAGTGAGAGCCAGAGAAAGAATGGTAATCATGAAGAAACTTGCTGGCACAAGCTGGGGAGCAGACGAAAGTATACTAAAGAAACTGTACACTGGAAGAGTGATGCCAGTTCTCGAGTATGGCATTGCGGCATGGACAACAGCAGCAAAGGCGAACTTCGATAAAATTAGCAAACTCCAAAACCAAGCCATGAGAGTTATAACAGGAGGCATGAAATCAACGCCAATTGTAGAACTTGAAAAGATTACACAACTGCTATCCATGACCGACAGAAGAGACTGCAGAGCCCAGCAGCAAGCAGAGAAACTCAGAAGACTGACTGACCATCCAATGCACCCGAGACTAAACAATTTGGGAAATGGGAAACTAAAGTGGAGAAACTTTGCAGAGATAGCCAAAGCAAAGATGCACGAAAACCCTATGAACGCACTAACAGCACCAAAGCCCATCCGTACTGTACAAAAACCTACCTGGAGGCAGCATATATTTCCAGAGGTGGTAGAACATATACCATATATTGGAAACAAAAACTGCCAGACTGAAAAAGAAAGAAGAGATACAACCCTGAGGTACATAACGAAAAACTACCCAAGCATGGAATGGGCCCATGCATACATGGACGGCTATGTAACAATCACAACACAGAACGGAGGGGCAGGGGTATTCCTGAGCCTACCAAATGGCAGAAAAATAACAATGTCATTGGCAACTGGAACATACACAAGCAATTTCAGAGCGGAGGCAGAGGCACTGAGGAAGAAATGGTGACAGGTAAAAGGAATGAAAGCCATATAGTCCTGCTTACAGATGCCCTGACCGTAGTAACAACACTAAAAAGCCAGAAAAATACTGAATTTAATGATTTAAGAGCAGTACTCTGTCAACTATGCCAGCAGTCCGCACCAAAAAAGGGTAGTGGTACAGTGGGTTCCATCCCACTGCAACATCCAAGGCAACGAGGAGGCAGACAGACTGGCAAAAGAAGATGCCAGACTACCACAACCAGAAACCAGTGTGACATACGAAGAGTCAAAACGGCTTTTAGAGCTAGATACATGACCAAATGGGAAACCGAACATACTGGCTACACAAAAAACGATGCCTTTTACCAGTTGAACAGAAGAGAGCAGGTCGTGGTCTTCAGACTTCGCACTGGCCACAATAGACTGAAGAACCACCTATTCAACAAATTGAAGATAGGTGGTACCGACGAATGCACGTGTGGTACCGGGAAAATGACCGCTGAACATTTGCTGCAAAACTGCCCGACATACGAGGATCAGAGAGAGCAGATGTGGCCATCACCAGTGGCAACACTAGACAAGCTCTATGGCAGTGTCGACAGCCTCAGGATGACCGCTGCCTTTTTCGAAAAAATAAAGGTCGACGTCTGACAGCGTAAGAAGAAGAAGAAGAATATTATCTCGTGGTCCTGTTCGGGGTTGTCTGCGCCTTACCAGGATGAGGATTTCGCAAGTATTGCTTCGCTACTTCAGTGCCAAGAGACAATGTTTGATGGCGCATGCTCAACTCGTCCATAGAAACACGTCTTAAGTTCGTTGGTGAATGAATGATTATGATGGTAATGAGGAATATGATGATGATGATTATGGTAATAGGGATGATTGTGATGATAGTGATGATAATGATGATGGTGAGGATGATGAGGTTTATGGTGATAGTGATGATGGCGATGATAGTGATGATGATGATGGTGAAGATGATGATCGTGAGGATGATGGTGATGGTGATGATGATGGTGATGGTGATGGTGAGCATGATGGTGATGATGGTGATGGTGAAGATGATGATGATGGTGAGGATGATGAGGTTTATGGTGATAGTGATGATGGCGATGATAGTGATGATGATGATGGTGAAGATGATGATGATGATGGTGATGGTGACGATGATGGTGATGATGGTGATGGTGATGATGATGGTGATGATGATGGTGATGATGATGGTGATGATGGTGATGATGATGATGATGATGATGATGATGGTGATGATGGTGATGATGATGATGGTGATGGTGATGATGGTGATGATGATAATGGTGATGATGATGATGGTGATGGTGATGATGAGGATGATGATGGTGATGGTGAGGATGATGATGGTGAGGATGAGATGATGATGATGATGATGGTGATGAGGATGAGATGATGATGATGAGGATGAGATGATGATGGTGAGGATGAGGATGAGATGATGATGATGAGGATGAGATGATGATGGTGAGGATGATGGTGAGGATGAGATGATGATGGTGAGGATGATGATGGTGAGGATGAGATGATGATGGTGAGGATGATGAGGATTATGATGATAAGGATGATAGTTATGATGGTAATGATGATAATGGTGATGATGGTTATTGTGATTCTGGTAATGATGATGGTGGTTATGATGGGGTTTATCGTAATAGGGATGATAGTGATGATGGTAATGATAGGGCCTCGAGGACCATCTGGAGGGCCATCTGGAGGGCCATCCAGACCTGGAGAAGACTAAAGGAAACAAGAGCCGAGACAAGGGTTTAAGGCTGCCATCCAGGCCTGGAGAAGACTGTGAACCTCGTTCTGGTAATGAGGCTGCAGATTTAGCACGACTTAATACCGGAACGTAGAAAACGTTTCTCGCTGTTGTAAGACAGTTGAGCATAATGTAGGTTGTGTACAGAAATGTGTTGGATAGCATATACGTCTACGATACTTATCATGTAAGCATTTTCAGAAAATGATATAATAAATTCTACATTGTATCTTCTCATTTTCTTTTTCCTTCTTTCCTTAACGTAATGTGGATCGACGTGATCGCAGTAGTGATCTACACCATGACCTATTACTATACGAGGTCGTGGATACACCTAGGTGAAACTAAGGATAGCACAACAGTCTGAGGGACCCCGGTCCAACTGCATCTGCATGCTCTGGATGTGAGGAAGGCTACTGCAACCCGCCGCTTAGCTCTCTTTTTCACGAAACAACAACAACAACAACTTTCCCATCTATAGTTGTATTGATTGTTGATGTGTTCTTGGCTCTGGCATTAAAATATATCGCCCGGTTCTGTTGCATTACATTTTGCAGGATAAGGTTCGAGAGATGAGACTAACGTCTGGTTAGACAAAACATACTGGTCAGACATGTTAGTCAGGGTCAGACAAAACGTACTAGTCAGACATGTTAGTCAGGGTCAGACAAAACGTACTAGTCAGACATGTTAGTCGGGGTCAGGCAAAACATACTGATTAGACATGTTAGTCAGGGTCAGGCAAAACATACTGGTCAGACATGTTAGTCAGGGTCAGACAAAATATACTGATCAGATATGTTAGTCGGGGTCAGGCAAAATATACTGGTCAAGACTTCCACCTCGACTTCTTCGCAGTTCTCCAGGAAAACGGACTGTTCTTCTTGGTAACCTGGCTAACGAGGTTAGTGAACCAACGATATCCCCGTAGTAGTGAGCGACATGCAGATTAAGTCAATAAAAGCACAGCCATCTGGAAAATCCCGGTCCACCATCATCATGTTGTGATGTGAGGAAAGCTAGTGCAACCCGTCATCTTTACTTCTTTATTAGGGTACACTAAACTTACTCAAATTGAGAATTCACAACAACACGATAAGGCTGCTAGCCCATATACAACTCTAATTAGCCACCTTCCTGTTATACATGGAAAGTTACAATGGTTCTATGTTTCTTCTCCGGACACCACTCGCTTGTCTTATGAAGTTACTAACTTTATTTTTACTATTAGATATCGCCAAACGCGTTTTATTTAATAAGCTTTTATCTGTAATAAAGGGGATATCGCCAGCGTGCGGTGCGTCCATCATGAACAATGTAAAACATTAAAATAATGCGTATGGGGACGGCGTGGCCTAGTAGTTAAGGGACACGGCTCACAACCAGAAGGTGCTGGGTTCGATCCCCATCACAGCACCGGCTGTTACCCCGGGGAAGCAAACCCTTAGAAAATGCAGGAGGAAGCAGACCCTTACATAAAATGCATGCTGAAGTCGGGCGCACTGGGCCGACAGGCGCAAAATAAAAACCACAGTGCAACGCACACCGACTTGGGGAATAGAGAAATAAGGCGAACGAAAAAAAAAAATACATATCAAGGAAGCCTCTTCTTCTTTTTCTTCTTCTTCTTCTTCTTCTTTGTACGGTGTCAAACGTCAACTTGAATTTGTTCAAAGAAAGCAGCGTTCATCCTCAGACTGTTGGCACTGCCATAGAGCTTGTCTAGTGTTGGCACTGGTGATGGCCACATGTGCTTTCTCTCATGGATTATTTTCCCAGTACCACAGGTGCATTCGTTAGTAGCACCTATCTTCAGTTTATTGAATAGATGGTAGCACTGTTGTGGCCTGTGCGGAGTAGGAAGACCACCATCTGCTTTCTTCTGTTCAACTGGTAATAACTATCATTTCGTGTGTAGCCAGTATGCTGTTTCCCATTTGTCTATGTATCTGGCTTGAGTTAACATTTTGGATTCTTCGTAAGTCTCGCTTGAATTTGGTGGAATTTAGCTTTCTAAATCAAGATAATACTTGAACAATCACCTTTCTTTCTTTACTAGTGGTTTCAATGCCTTATTTGTTTCTTCTTAACATCAGTATGGCTTCCTTAAACACCAGAATCGTTAACTGGGGCTACAGTAAGGATAGGACTTAAAACAACACGACATCCTTAAATGGAGTGCTAAATCTGGAAAACACTGTCCTTTCAGAGGATGGCATTACAAATAAAATATTCCCAATGTTAAAATCGTTTTAACCTAATTCGGAAAAATGTCAGATGTGGAAATGTTAATGGCCGTAAGAAGGCGTGTTTTACGATGTTAGGAATATGTCTGTCCCGGTCTGTTAAGTACAATGGATTGAGGTGTGTGTTCAAGAATGCAAAAAAGGAGATTTGTACCCGAAATTTGGCGCGAATAGGCTCATAGATTGACGTCGTCTGGATAAAAATCTTAAGGAACTAGATTTCTGTTCCCTCAGGAAAGAATAATTGTAAGATTTGACAAATACCTGATGCTCTGATGTGAATGTGGGTGGTCTCTGTGTCGTTTCTAGCTTTTCCAATCGAATAGGTTATTGCTGAAGGATCAGGGAATGGGTATCTAACTTTAAAGGTCGAGTAGAATGATGAATACACAAATCTCCGTTTCGTTATAGCCTTCTCTGTTATGTTTTGGGTTTTTTTTGGTTTTTTTGTTGTGTTTTTTTTGTGAGATCAACGTGAGACATACGCTTTCAAACATTACGTACAGTAATGGTCTGTAATATGAAGTAAGTTGTCTGTCATTTTTCGTAGTCTGTCTTTTCAATGTCTGTCTATTCGTTGTGTGTCTGCGATGTTTCTGTGTTCTGTATCCACCTGGTGTACTCTAGATTTAAATGGTGGAAATGTTACCTTGGTAATCCACTTAACTGTGCTGACGGGCCCTCGCATCTCACGGTAGGCTGCATCGTTCGATCGATCCGTATTATATGCACACTCTTCAAAAAGGGAATGATAACCCGGTACCAAAAAATGATTGCTGAAGTCGGGTGTGTTGGACCGAAAGGAGAAACTTTGCAGAAATAGCCAAAGCAAAGATGCACGAAGATCCCATAAACGCACTAACAACACCAAAGCCCATCACTACTGTACGAAAACCTACCTGGAGGCAGCATATATTTCCAGAGGTGGTAGAAAATATACCAGGTATTGGAAACAAAAACTGACAGACTGAAAAAGAAAGGAGAGATACTACCCTAAGCTTTATATCGAAAAACTACCAAAGCATGGACTGGACCCATGCATACACCGACGGTTCTGTAACAAACACTACACAGAACGGAGGGGCAGGGCCATTCCTGAACCTACCAAATGGCAGAAAAATAACAATGTCATTCGCTACTGTTAAGTACACAAGCAATTTCAGAGCGGAGGCAGAGGCACTGAGGGCGGCAGTGGAAGAAATGGTGACACATAAAGAAAATGAAAGCCATACAGTCCTGCTTACAGATGCTCTCGCCGTAGTCACAGCGCTAAAAAGCCAGAAAAAAAACACTGAGCTTAATGACTTAAGAGCAGTACTCTGTCAACTATGCCAGCAGTCCGCACCAAAAAAGGTAGTGGTACAGTGGGTCCCATCACACTGCAACATCCAAGGCAACGAGGAGGCAGACAGACTGGCAAAAGAAGGTGCAAGACAACCACAAACATATACTAGTATGACGTCCGAAGAGTCAAAACGGCTTATTAAAGCCAGATACATGACTAAATGGGAAACTGAACATACCGGCTACACCAAAAACGATGCCTATTACCAGTTGAACAGACGAGAGCAGGTCGTTGTCTTCAGACTTCGCACTGGCCACAATAGACTGAGGTACCACCTATTCAACAAATTGAAGATAGGTGGTACCGACGAATGCCCGTGTGGTACCGGGAAAATGACCGCTGAGCATCTGCTGCAGAACTGCAGAACATACGAGGATCAGAGAGAGCAGATGTGGCCATCACCAGTGGAACCACAAGACAAGCTCTATGACAGTGTGGACAGCCTCAGGATGACCGCCGCTTTTTTCGAAAAAATAATGGTTACTGTCTGACTGCGTACGATGAAGAAGAAGAAGAAGAAGGACCGAAAGGTGCAAATATCGCAGTCAAGCTGTAAACTACGACACAACGCATTCCTTTCTCTGGACTACATTCTGCTACTTAAGCCTTTTCATGGTTTGAAGCGGGAGATTGAGAACGAACAAAGCCAAACCATATGCACGCTCCATTTGACACAGCTATAAATTGGTGTCTGGTCTACTATTAGCAAAAGAAAGGCAATTAGAAAGGTTACCGGGAAACCCACAACATAACAACCTAAGGAATAGAACAATATGATTGCTAAGGTATATGAGGTATCAATGATTTAGAACAACGAGGTCTCTAGGGTAT
The DNA here is from genome assembly GCA_036924085.1 of Ariolimax columbianus. Taxonomy (NCBI): domain Eukaryota; kingdom Metazoa; phylum Mollusca; class Gastropoda; order Stylommatophora; family Arionidae; genus Ariolimax; species Ariolimax columbianus. The sequence goes on along the minus strand of JAVGWX010000010.1, from coordinate 73,961,758 downwards.
AGAACAATGAGGTCTCTATAGTTTAGAACAATTTGGTCTCTAGAGTAGAGCAATGAGGTATATATGGTTTAGAACAATTTAGTCTCTAGGGTATAGAACAATGAAGTCTCTATAGTTTAGAACAATTATATCTCTCATGTATAGAACAATAAGATAGCTGAGATATAGAACAATGATGTTTTTAAGGTATAGAACAATGCGGTCTCTAGGTTATAGAACAATGAGGTTTTTAAGGTATAGAACAATGAGGTCTCTAAGTTATAGAACAATGACCTACGTGCCAACCTGTACCTTCTTACTGATGCAGGTTTGGCTTCTGATGGTGGTGTGGCGGATGTGGTCTCGTAGTGAAAGTGACAGTGTTCGACGCTCCATCGCTCGTTGAGTAGTTTGGAGCCGCACCATGTCTCTTTTTTGTAGGTTCCCCACCTCGCAGCCATACACCATGGCTGGAATGACCAGGCTGTTGAAAGCGTGAGCTATCGCTTTGTTGTTTTACATCTGTTGGAGTACCGTCTTGATGCGGTTGAAGTTGAACCTCCCATGTGAACCACATATTCGGGAATATCGTTACAACTAATTCCTTCGAATTATGAGTGAGGCACTTGGAGGTCACGTTGGTACTGTCAAGATAGGGGGCCGAACGATTACCAACCTTCGTTTTGCAGATGATATCGACGGGTTGGCGGGTTCAGAAGCAGAACTCCAGGAATGGGTCCGAAGGCTCGATGAAACAGCTCTTGACTATGGTATGGAGATAAACGCTGGAAAGACAAAATTAATGACCAACAATGCTACGGGCTTCAACAGCAGGATAAAAGCTAACGGTCAGGAACTCGAAGTGGTTGACTGTTTTAAATATCTTGGGTCGATTGTCAGTGATGAAGGATCAAAATGTGAATTGTTGGCCAGAATAGCACAGACAATAGCGGCGCTTGCACGGCTTAATAAAATCTGGCAAGATAAACGGTTAGCACTAAGCACGAAAATCAGATTAATGCGTACACTGGTCCTGCCAATATTCCTCTATGCGTGTCAGACATGGACAGTTACAGCTGACCTTCAACGAAGGATACAGGCCTTGGAGATGAGATGTTTCCGAAAATTTTTAAACGTCACGTACAACGACCGAGTTACAAAAGAGGAAATACGAGATAGAATTACAACAGCAATAGGGCTTTTCGAAGATCTCTAGGCAACTGTCAAAAGAAGGAAACTCACTTGGTACGGTCACATATCGAGATCAAGTGGTCTTGCAAACACAATCCTCCACGGGAAAGTTCATGGCAGACGACGAAGAGGCCGGCCCAAAAAGAGATGGGAGGACCAGTCTCCGACCAGAAGAGTCACAGGCAGCGGCATCTGACAGAGAGGGATGGCGTGAAGTTGTGAGGATGTCTTCATGTGTGCCTCAACGACCTCACCGGTTACGGGATGACCTGACCTGACCTAAATTCCTTGGACGAAAGTTTGAGCGGGGGTCTCATGTTATGACCGTTCCAATATCCAGACATCTTCACTTCGCTCCTAACCAAGCATATGCCCATTAAATAGGTGATCACTTTCTTCGTCTTCTTCGATAGTATTCTGAAAAGGACTTTGTGTCACAGTTTACAGTCAGGCTGCGATATCTTCGGCCCGATACATCCGATTTGAGCTGACCTTTTTTGGGTACCGCGTTTACTTGCCACTGCGACCCATAATCTCTCATCCAGACTACACTAATGCAGCCTGTATCCAGGGCCGCCGTTGGGAAGTGGAATAGGGTCTTGCTAAGCTCTGGTTCGCTGACCCTAATGCAAGCAGCCAGGTATGGCTGCTGTCAGCTCATTCACTGTACTGCCTCTCCGGCCTCTATGGCCACTTTCAGCATGCCTTCGTTCAATGACTTTGTGTCCTCTTGTCATTGTAGTTTCTGTAGTACTTTGTTTAACATGATGAGGTTGCTGGCATCATGAACAACCTGCTTCGGTCAGGCTGTATAGCTCCATGAATAACCGTTTTAGTTGAGCTTTATTGTTTCATCAACAACCAACATAAACTAACATGAAATTATCTAACATAACATTACATAACTTACATAACCTAATATAACATTACATAACCTAATACAACATTACATAATCTAATATAACATTACATAACCTAATATACAGTACATACCCTAATATAACATTACATAACCTAACATAACTTATTATAACATTACATAACCTTACATAACCTAACCCAGACATGGCATAACATGGCCTTACGCAACATGGCATAACCTAACATAATCTAAAATAACATTACATAAATTTACATAACCAAACAAGATATGACATAACATAACTTTGTCCAACATTACATAACCTAGCGCAACATAGCGTAAGTTGGGCGCCAAAAAGTGTTTAATTTAAAGTAACTGTTAATGGTTATTTGAATCACCTTTCCTTTCAAAGGGGCCGTGTGCTTACCATTTGTTTTAGCTCAGCATTCGAAAGAATGTCACTATTTTTGTTTTCCGTTTTTCCCGCCCTCGGGCATGATTGGATCGTGACACCAGCAGTACAAAATCTAATCAGCTCGTGCAATCTAGTTTTCGCATTTATAGTGTCGTCGTTCATATTTTCGCTCTAATGTGAAGCGTAGGTTTTAAGTGCAGCCTGTTTACGAATTTCTGCAGTTGATGATTATGATGGCAATAGCTTATTACATTAGGAGGTTGCTAATACTAAAACAACCCTCTGTAGTCGATGTTTATGACATTTGTGGAAGATGACAATTAATTTCAGCGCAGGTATCATTCAGGTGAAATTACTGTTGTGGGGGCTACACATGTGCTCCTTGTGTGCCACGTCACCTCGCTTGCCTTGTTTTAAATATGTGTGTACATGTTTGTATACACATCAGAAGCGTGTCTTAGATGACTAAAGGTAGAAACGTCTCGAAAGTTCAGTAAGAATTGTTCCTAGGATAGACAACTTTGACAACAAACAACTTCTACCATGCAGGTTGTTGTTGGAAGCCACTCGCATAGTTAATTTAACTGTTGTTCTCGTTTCTCCGCTGAAGAGTTTAAGTGGTTCAGTTTGCATCCTGAGGAGTACTTGAAAAGAATGACATGCGTCCTCTTGAATTGGGTGCAATGCGAGACTCCTCGGCAAGCTTAACTCTATCAGGATAGTCTTACCATCACTCCTCCCAACCCCGCAAATTCATGCTTGCGGCGAATGCACTGGGCGTTGGCGATAAAATGGCACAATGCATCCCGCCTTGTAAAGACAGCTAGTGACATAACTTTGATGGAGCCATAAGTGTGGATGTCTAAAATGAACTAGGAAGAAGTGGAACAAGATAACTTGATAAGTAAGAAAATAAATAGAAACCTCAGAGGCAAGTAAATAACCAAGTTGGGACAGCAATAGTAAGTATTACAAAAGTGAAAATAAAGATCCCTTTTACACGAAGTATCACATATTACAAATACAGCTTAAGTTCATATTTACTTGTCAAACAGTGCACAAGCGGTAATGGGGTCGGGATCATTTCGGCCGCCTTACTTCCTTGACATGTTCTGGTACCCAATGTTTGAGGCTGAGTCTACACCGTACCGTTTGCGATCGAAAAATACCGCGCAACAATTGGTGGTTGAACCTACATCGCTCGGCTGGACAACTAGTGCACTAACCAGTGCGTTTTGCTGATCTACAATAATATTAAAGGCACCCGAAAGACACATACACCAGATAACAAAAAAAAAAAAGGAAATGCACATTTGAGCCACGGACATCCAGATGGCGGGTAAATCCTGCTGCGAAGAGAGACATGATTGGGGGGGGGGGGGGGGGGGAGAGGAAGGTGGGTTTTAAGCTGGTCATGGTGAAGGTAGGACCATTACAGACAATGATATCAGGGATGAAGTACTAGCGCCTTAATTGTACGTGGCCACATCTTGTTCACGAGATGGGCCAGTTGCTTTCCTCGAAAGTTTTACTTGTATTATTCTCTTTTCTCTTCTCCCTATGTTCTTCGGTCTTCCTTTTCCTTTTTCTCCCTGTTGATTCCGTGACAAATATTCCCTAGTAATATTGGCTTGAGGCGTTTGTTGTTTGATGTCTATTCAGTGCCACTTTCTTTTTAGGATGTTCTGCTTCACGTGTGTCATGTTCTATCCCATAAACTGTAGTTGCCGCTGGTGAAAGGATTTGCGAACTATGCGAACAACTTCAAAGTCAATCCCAATAAAACACAGGCTCTAAACTTGAAGAACAGAGAAGCAAGACAACAACTTCATAATAAAAACGCGGACAGGTACTTGAACATAGCGAGACACCCAAGTATTTGGACATTTTAATGGACCACATATTATCGTACACGCACGTTGCAATGCGGTAAAACAAAACGTCAGTGAAAGAAATAACTTTCGCAAGCTAACAAGCACTGCATGGGGAGCGTCCCCGATGGTGCTCCGCGCATCAGCCTTTGCACGATGTCTTTCAGCAGCAGAGTATGCGGCACCAGTATGGAATACATCTAGACACACGAAACAGGTCGATGTGGCGGTAAATGAGACATGCCGAATTATAACAGGATGCCTTAAGCCGACACCAACGGAAAAAGTCTATACAATCGATGGTATCGCACCTCCGGATACTAGAAGACATGTCGCATCTGAAGTTGAGAGACTTCTTCTTCTTCTTCTTCATCGTACGCAGTCAGACAGTAACCATTATTTTTTCGGAAAAAGCGGCGGTCATCCTGAGGCTGTCGACACTACCATAGAGCTTGTCTTGTGGTTCCACTGGTGATGGCCACATGTGCTCTCTCTGATCCTCGTATGTCGGGCAATTCTGCAGCAGATGCTCAGCGGTCATTTTTCCGGTACCACACGGGCATTCGTCGGTACCACCTATCTTCAATTTGTTGAATAGGTGGTACCTCAGTCTATTGTGGCCAGTGCGAAGTTTGAAGACAACGACCTGCTCTCGTCTGTTCAACTAGTAATAGGCATCGTTTTTGGTGTAGCCGGTATGTTCAGTTTCCAATTTGGTCATGTATCTGGCTTTAATAAGCCGTTTTGACTCTTCGTACGTCATACTAGTATCTGTTTGTGGTAGTCTTGCACCTTCTTTTGCCAGTCTGTCTGCCTCCTCGTTGCCTTGGAGGTTGCAGTGTGATGGGACCCACTGTACCACTACCCTTTTTGGTGCGGACTGCTGGCATAGTTGACAAAGTACTGCTCTTAATTCATTAAGCTCAGCGTTTTTCTGGCTTTTTAGCGCTGTGACTACGGCCAGGGCATCTGTAAGCAGGACTGTATGGCTTTCATTTTCTTTATGTGTCACCATTTCTTCCACTGCCGCCCTCAGTGCCTCTGCCTCCGCTCTGAAATTGCTTGTGTACTTACCAGTAGCGAATGACAATGTTATTTTTCTGCCATTTGGTAGGTTCAGGAATGCTCCTGCCCCTCCGTTCTGTGTAGTGTTTGTTACAGAACCGTCGGTGTATGCATGGGTCCAGTCCATGCTTGGGTAGTTTTTCGATATAAAGCTTAGGGTAGTATCTCTCCTTTCTTTTTCAGTCTGTCAGTTTTTGTTTCCAATACCTGGTATATTTTCTATCACCTCTGGAAATATATCTTGCCCCCAGGTAGGTTTTCGTACAGTAGTGATGGGCTTTGGTGTTGTTAGTGCGTTTATGGGATCTTCGTGTAACTTTGCTTTGGCTATTTCTGCAAAGTTTCTCAGCTTTAGTTTCCCATTTCCCAAATTGTTTAGTCTCTGGTACATTGGATGGTCAGTCAGTCTTCGGAGTTTCTCTGACTGCAGCTAGGCTCTGCAGTCTCTTCTATCGGTCATGGATTGCAGTTTTGTAATCTTTTCAAGTTCTACAATTGGCGTTGACTTCATGCCTCCTGTTATAACTCTCATGGCTTGGTTTTGAAGTTTGCTGCTGTTGTCCATGCCGCGATGCCATACTCGAGAACTGGTCTCACTCTTCCAGTGTACAGTTTCTTTAGTATACTTTCGTCTGCTCCTCTGCTTGTGCCAGCAAGTTTCCTCATGATTGCCATTCTTTCTCTGGCTCTCATTCGGTTTCTCTCGATCCGACTTTTCCATGTCATGCGCCGATCAAATGTGAAAGTTGAGAGACAAAAGCAGTCCTGTAACCAGAGACCCCCTCTTTTTGGACATTCAACGGAAAGAATACAAGTGAAATCAAGGAAACGTTTTCTGTGGATTGTATAAAGCTCTGAACAAAGTTCCGAGAGAAACCGCATAGAAAAGGTTGCGCCAAAATAACGGTGAAGGTTAGATAGAGATCAAAGAAGAACCTGCACAAGGACATGATTTGCCATATACTACTTGGAGATCTCTGAACAGGTTAGGAACAGGTGTGTGCGGATGTGGGTCTAACCTGAAAATGTGGGGCCGTCCAGGAACCGGGACACCTGATTATATATACTTTCACGTGCAGTGGAGAAGCTGATGGGGGCAAATGTGGGGCCGTCCAGGAACCGGGACACCTGATTATATATACTTTCATGTGCAGTGGAGGAGCTGATGGGGGCAAATGTGGGGCCGTCCAGGAACCGGGACACCTGATTATATATACTTTCATGTGCAGTGGAGGAGCTGATGGGGGCAAATGTGGGGCCGTCCAGGAACCGGAACACCTGATTATACATACTTTCATGTGCAGTGGAGGAGCTGATGGGGGCAAATGAAAGAGCATTGACAGTGGCTGGTTTTTGGGCGAAGACTAAATGAGGGTTACCAGACACGGAAAGAAAGTAAGTAAGCTGTAGTTTGTAACTCTGCCGAGCCACTGCAGGTTCAGAATCCTTCTCATGGGTGTGTTGATAAAGCTTTTCTTCTTCTTTGCGTTCAGGATCTTCTGGTCATGCTATATCTACAGGCATGTCGCCATGACGAAGTCTGTAGTCTTCATCAGGTCGGAGCGGCTGCCGCATAGCTTTTGTCTCAGCTCCGCACCCTCTGGCCAGGTCTGGCATCTCATTTTCCTATAGATTGGGCATTCCTGTAGAATATGCTCAGGGTTCCACATGGACACTCATCGGTGTGTGAGATCTTCAGTCGGTAAAGATGTTCTAGTAGTCTGCAGTGTCCAGTTCTCAGACGAAAAACGGTAGTTTCTTGATTTCTTTTCAGTTGGTGAATTGGGTCTGGAGTACTTCTTATGTTTCTGTCTTCTCTCCATTGGTGTATATACTGATTTCTGATGATGTTCTTGATTTCTCTGTATGGTACTCGATTATCAAATTGTGCCTTTTTGCTGCCATCTTTTGCCAGAGCATCAGCCCTTTTGTTTCCCGTGATTCCGCAATGGGAAGGTAGCCACTGGACCGCTATTGTTGAGTATCTCTGGAGTTTTACCAGTTCTGCTTTTATACCTGATAACAGTGGTTCGTTGTTTGTTTTTTGTATTTTCTCTAATAGTACTCTGCAGTCTGTGAATACATGAATTTTTTAATAAGGCCCTGTAATCTACTATTCAATGTTGTCACTCGTCACGCTCCAAATAGAAGGAACGACTTCACATTTGAGATGAATTCAATTAGCTTTACATACATTGTTTTTATTAAAGAGTTTTTTATTGGCCGTTGACTTTACTAAAACCGTCTCTACATAGAAGATTAACGTCTTGTCAGGCAAAACATCGGACAAGTTAGGGTCAGGCACAATATACTGTCTAGTCTGTTATCCAGGATCACCGCGTGGAGGCGTAGAAGGGTATTGGCAGCTCTGGTTCATTGGCCCCGAAGCTAGCATTCATCTTTGATCGCTGCAGCTCATGTACTGCTCAGCATCATGTTCCCATTTGATGTCTGGTTTCTTTGTTTTTAATTTGGTTCCATAAAGAGACCGTGTTTGTCCTTCACTTCATTGTCATTTGAGGTACTCCAAGTTTTTCTCCTTCTGCTTTTTCTAGAATCTATACCTTGCAAACATATACATTGCCTGGAGTAACCCATAATTTTAAAAATATGTGCTCTTGCCTTATCGTTTCTCAAGACCATTAAAGCTTACTTTTATTTATTTTGTCTTCAATTTAAAACATAACAATCGGATATAGATATGTACCCGTATGTGTAAGATAAATAAACAAATCGCAGAACATGATTTTCATATATGCCGACTACATCAAAGGAGCAATGTGCCACCATGGTCCTCTCAGTATCATTTGACTGATATACTGTGTGGTAATCTGAGAAAGCAGTCGGTTTTGTGAGGGAAATATGTGTGATTGTTTGAGGGAAATCACCTGTACGGGTGACGAGATACGTCTACAGACCGCCAGTTATTTGAGGGAAAGCACCTGTACTGTGACGAGATACACCTTAGACAGACCGCCAGTTATTTGAGGGAAATCACCTGTACTGTGACGAGATACACCTTAGACAGACCGCCAGTTATTTGAAAGAAATCACCTGTACTGTGACGAGATACACCTTAGACAGACCACCAGTTATTTGAGGGAAATCACCTGTACTGTGACGAGATACACCTTAGACAGACCGCCAGTTATTTGAAAGAAATCACCTGTACTGTGACGAGATACACCTTAGACAGACCACCAGTTATTTGAAAGAAATCACCTGTACTGTGACGAGTTACACCTTAGACAAACCGCCACATTTGTTAGGGAAACTGACAATAACTATTTTAAGGATAACTTGTAGGGTGGCAAGAGAGACTTGTGACAGACCATCAATTTTATTAAGAAGATCTATACGACTTTTTAAAGAGAGAACAGCGTAAAATTATTCACATTATAAACGAGTTATAAATATATAAACGACAAAATTTCTTACCGGATAGTGAAGAAATGACATAATTTTGAAGCTCCTCTTAAAAACAAAAGTTGTTTGTAGATGTATGTTGCTTGTCGTCTACGAACGTGTGAATTGTTTTTTTAAGGAATGCAGAGCCAATCTCATTTATATACTGGACCTCCGTGAGGTAGATTGAACATTGCCGTATATAGAGACACATCCCTCCATCCCATCTCCCTATCTATATTCAAGAACCCCTCAACCTGTGCCCTCCCATCCCCAGCGATATCTTACCGGAACTCACTCACGTATTCCGTCATAATTAATTACGCCTTGCATTGATTCTGGCCGCCGTGCAGAAAACACCGTGCCATTAAACCAGGGCTTCCCCAGAACTGTAGCCAATCAGATACCGTGTTAAATGTGGGGGTCAGCGAAGTTAGAGTGACCTCGCACACCTATTTATGAATAATCATTTGTTGTGCTTGTGCGGCCCTCTTTGATGGTGCTTGAAACCGAGAGCGATGCTGACGTAACCAAAACAACGTAACGTGAGGGATCTCATGCACGTTCATCTTCAAACTTAAAATTAGTTCAATGAAGGGCTGGCCCTAGGTTCTTCTTCTTCTTGTTCTCATTATTCTCCTTGTTCTTGTTTTTCTTCTTCTTCTTCTTCTTCTTCTTCTTCTTCTTCTTCTTCTTCTTCTTCTTGTTCTTGTTCTTCTTCTTCTTCTTCTTCTTCTTATTTTTGTTCTTGTTCTTCTTGTTCTTGTTCTTCTTCTTCTTATTGTTCTTCTTCTTCTTGTTCTTCTTCTTCTTCTTCTTCTTCTTCTTCTTCTTCTTCTTCTTCTTCTTCTTCATCTTCTTCTTCTTCTTCTACTTCATCTTGTTCTTCTACTTCTTCTTCTTCTTCTTCTTCTTCTTGTTCTTCTTCTTGTTCTTCTTCTTGTTCTTCTTCTTGTTCTTCTTCTTGTTCTTCTTCTTGTTCTTCATCTTGTTCTTCTTCTTCTTCTTCATCTTGTTCTTCTACTTCTTCTACTTCTTCTTGTTCTTCTTCTTCTTGTTCTTCTTGTTCTTCTTCTTGTTCTTCTTCTTGTTCTTCTTCTTCTTCTTCTTCTTCTTGTTCTTCTTCTTCTTCTACTTCTTCTTGTTCTTCTTGTTCTTCTTCTTCTTCTTCTTGTTCATCTTGTTCTTCCACTTGTTCTTCTTCTTCTTCTTCTTCTTGTTCATCTTGTTCTTCCTCTTGTTCTTCTTCTTCTTCTTCTTCTTTTTCTTGTTCTTCTTCTTCTTTTCCTTCTTCGTATTTTTCTTCTTCTTCTTTATCTTCATCTTTGCACGCTGTCAAACGTCAACTTGAATTTGTTCAAATAAAGCAGCGGTCACCCTGAGGCTGTCGACACTGTCATAGAGCTTGTCTAGTGTTGGCACTGGTGATGGCCACATGTGCTTTCTCTGGTTCTCGTATGTCAGGCAATTTTGCAGCAGATGTTCAGCGGTCATTTTCCCTGTACAACAGGTGCATTCGTGAGTAGCACATATCTTCAGTTTATGGAATAGATGGTACCTCAGTCTGTTGAGGCCTCTGAAGACCACGACCTGCTCTTTTCTGTTCAACTGTTAGTAAGCATCATTTCTTGTGTAGCCAGTATGCTCTGTTTCCCATTTGTCCATGTATCTGGCCCTAATAAACTTTTTGGGCTCTTCGTAGGTGCGCCTAGGTTGAAAGGCCTACTATGATCTCGTTCATTCCTCGCTAATGACAAGAACCTATTATTTTATGTTTTTCAAAATGTTACTTACTTAAATTTGTGCTTCCACTTTGCGCCATTAAGTGGACATGGATATACTGTCCTGGTCATACTGGGGTTCAAGGCAACGAAAGAGCTGACATCTTGGCCTTGGCTTCACATGTTCCCATCATGAGCTCGTTATTGATGAATAGGAATGGCGTCTTGAAATTAATCAATGACCGCCTGTTAAATGAAGACACTGCAATAAATGCAGCAGGAATCCACAGGCTGCAAAGTTTCGACATTAAACGAGGTTCGAACGGAGTATGCCGCATGCGAGGACAGAGCAAGAGAGTGTACAACCAGCGAGCTACAGGAACTATCAGCATCCAGACCCTGCCCTATTTTGGTGTTACGTTGCTTCTTTTGTAAACCCTTATTATTGTCGAATGTCTCTGTTATACGAGGCGTATTATCTATCTATCTACCACGTGGGCTTCCTCGTGTCTTAAAACTAAATCCTTTAAGCTATATGCAAACTGGTAGCAAATTGGTAGGCTTTTATGGACATCAATAAGTTGATCATGTTAACATACATATTGACATCACTAAGTTGATTATGTTAACATAAATATTGACATCATTAAGTTGATTATGTTAACATAAATATTGACATCACTAAGTTGATTTTGTTAACATAAATATTGACATCAATAAGTTGATTACGTTAACATAAATATTGACATAAATTAGTTGATTATGTTAACATAAATATTTATATGCATGAGCTTTACTGGAGACAAAATATTTTTCAGACACGCAAACTCACGACAAAGGTACAAGGTTATATCCCTGTTATCGTCACGCTTTAGTCAACCCAGTTGTAAATGGGTAAATGATGTTAAGAGAAGGGTATGTCGAGAGAAAAGAAACTGCCACCAAACCTCATAATAAAACGATGAAGCCTATTAACAAATTTAAGTCTCTTACACTATATCAACTACAACAATGTTTGTTATGGTAATATCTTTCTACGTACTTGTGCGCCAAAGCTAGCCCGCAATTCACTGCACTTGAGTAAGGAAATGTGCGTGTTCATGTGAATGCAACGTTCCTTAACGACCTTTTATGACGTAATAATCAAGCCTTCGGTCAAACCTAGGTATAGAAGCACAAGTACCAACGAAAGAGCTTCCCAAACCAGGTCAGGCGCATATTGTTGCGTCCTTCTTTAAACATCGTTGTCCTGTTCTTCACTGTTGTCTTTGACCCACTTTTGTCCCAATACACTACCTGCATTATGCGATGAATGTCAACTGGTCGATATCCTTCAGCTGTTGGAAACCGAATCACAGCTCGCTGATCAACTCTGGGCGGATTCCGTATCACATCCACCATTGTTTCAACGGTCTGCTGAGGAAACTATGAGTCGGAGGATAATGAAATGTTGCAAACTTGACGGTTGGTTTGTGCTGTTTACAGCAGAAGTGAGGTCATCATGCGCATAGTACTTATGTTAACTTGTTGCAGTTTGACCCGGTTTCATTTGAACACGCCTCGTATACATATATATATATCCAGCAGCTTTGTCTTTGTCCTCACAATAAGTCTGAATAAAACAGACGTGTTGGGACAAAACATAGATGCCACTTCAACCTTTACTATTGACAACTACGAGCTGGCAACTGAGCAAGTTCACATTCCTGATAAGCTTCTGAAAAATGCAATTGCGTTGTCAAAGCTGCTGCAATATTGTCTCGTCTCACATCTCCTGTCTGTGAAAACCCCAAGGTTACAGCCAAGCCCAATGTGTTGTCAGTACGCTCCTATTCTGTTTCATTTTCTGTTTCTAAGAATCGATGTCACTGCACTCCGGGCATACCCATAGGTGCTCAGTCTCTCTCATCAAATGGCGTAAGGTATGGAGGCTGATGGTCCCTGTAGCTCGTTGGTTGTACACTCTCCTGCGCCGTCCTCTCATGCGCCCCACTCCGCTCGAACCTCGTTTGATGTTGATACTTTGCAGTCTGTGGATTGATGCTTCATCTATTGCGGTGTCCTCATCCAGCAGGCGGTCATTGATTGATTTCAAAATGTCACTTCTGCCCATCACCAATGCACCCATGATGGGAGCCCGTGAAGCCAAGATGTCAGCTCTTTCATTGCCCTGAACCCCGGCATGAGCAGGACAGCACATCCAGGTCAGCGCCTGGAGGTTTTAGACCTCAACAGCAGTTATCTACTCGTACCTAAGCCATCCCTTCTGTACTTTCTGAAGTACGGCTTGCGCGTCTGTCACGATGACTGCCTTTGTTATAGAAGTCTCCTATATGGGAACGCTCCTGTATGAGAACAAAACGAAGACAACATATGTCAAACAAGAGCAAAGGTTCAGCACCTTTCACCTGCGGCGCCTGAAATCCATCATTGACATCTCATGGAAAGTCAAGGTGACAAATGCGAAGATGCGTTCTGGCACCGATATGTACATCCTCTTTCGGCAGCGAATACTGCGTTGGTTGGTCCTATTCTTCGCATTGAAGAAGATATTCTATATGGACAGCTGGCGTGTGGTAAAAGAAAAGCTGGTCAACCACAGCTGAGGTTCGAAGATGTATGCAAGCTGGACACGAAGGCACTGGATATGGATCTGACATGTTGGGAAGACATATCTATAGACCGATCTAAATGGAGATGAAACCTGAAGAGGCACCTCAGACTTAACAAAAATAAGCTCTCGCAACCACAGAAAAGTGAAAAGACAACGACGCAAGGAAACGTAAACCCAAAAACTCAGTAGGGAGATATTACTCCGAGGGCGCGTCAACCTATAGACAGACTTTGGGGCAATTTGGCTGCTTACTTACTGACTTATTTATATATACAAGTGCATATTTATCCATCGACTTATCTGCCCTTCAAAAAGTTTGTCTATTTATCTTTCGACCTTTTCATTTGTCCACCTTTGTCTCTAACTCCCCCGAATCTTCTTTCCATATGCCTTTCTAGCTATGTACCTATTTAAATCTCATATTTATCCATCAGGGGAGGCTGCGTGGCCTAGGGGTGAAACTCGTTCGGTTTTCACAATCCCAACGTCCCGGGTTCGATTCCCACTTGTTTGACAGACACTGGGTTTTTTTCTCGGGCTAATGCTCCTCCACGTACGGAAAGTAATGGCAACCTACCGTACTGCACACTTGACAAGAAACTTATAATATCCAAATAGGTGGCGGTTGTAAGATGCTACGTTCTGTAAAAGGACATGCGACTTACTTTACTTTTATTTATCCATCTATCTACATATTCCACATATAAATATATATTTATATATATATATATATATATATATATAAAGTGTCCAGTCCTTACTGTGTATTTTTATCTAAATTTCACATTTCTACATATGTTCCTTTCTCTTACTCAATATCTCTCTCTCTCACTCACTCTCTCTCTCTCTCTCGATCTCTCTTTCTTTCTGTACATGCATTGGCAAACATCTTTGACAGATACGCGGCATTTGCCAACACTAGAATCAGATTGAACAGGCTTAGCGTCCCAACAACTAATATAAACCCGATCCAAATCCGACAGAGATTAATGCGACATGGATCCTGGGAAAGGCCACGATAATTCGTGGAAAGGTCATGAAAATGGCGAACAAAGGTCATTTAATCTTCAGGTTTATTCCAGGAAAATAACTTCCAAAATTGACCGGACTTTCATTACAGAATAGCGAATCAAATCTAGCTAATCCAACTTCTTGTACAAGCAGTTTCTTATTAAATATTTGAACAACGAATGACATTTCCGGGTATATGTAGTCGGACATTTGTCATCATCGAAAAAGAATGAAATATTCGCGTATATGTAGTAGGACATTTGTCATCAAAAACGAATGACATATCTGCGTATCTCTAGTAGGACTTTTGTCATCATCGAACATGGGAAATTAGTTAAATGTCTCCATGAAATAGGTATAAATGGTAAACACATTAGACTGTTCAGTAATCTTTACTTGGAACAAACTGATACAGTAAAATCAGGAAAGTTATGCTCTACAAGTGTAGATGTAAAAAGAGGAGTGAGACAGGGATGTGTATTATCCCCTTGTCTTTTAAATTTCTACACGGAACAAATACTCATAGAGATAGCGGGAATGCCAGGGCTTGTCATTGGAGGAGTGGCAATGAACAATCTAAGATATGCGAATGATACTGTTTTGATGGCAAAAAAATTAGAAAGAATTACAGGAGTTTGTTTCAACAATATACACAATAAGTCAACAGTGTGGATTAGAGATAAACATAAAGAAAACAAAGACTATGATGATGGGAAAAGCGACAAGAAACCATGTATGCAGATACAAATAAAAGATCAACTACCGGAACAGGTACAATGTTTTTGGTAACTGGACATTGAGAACGAATGAAGGCAATCTATATAATAATGAAAGAAGGCAGCTGTGAAAAAGAAATAAGAAAGAGAATAGGTATGGTCAGAATGGTATTCAAAAACATGCGACACATACAGACAACCAAACAGACAACCAAACAGACAACCAAACAGATAAACTATACACTCAAAATGAGAATTGTCGAGTGTTATGTATACTCGTCACTACTTTATGGTGCAGAAACATGGATACTGAGTTTAAAGTTGGGAAAAAAAGGGAAATATGGTACATAAAAGATTGTCACCACATACTGCCTGCATTCTGCAGTGAATGTCAACTGGTCGACATCCTTCAGCTGTTAGAAACCGAATCACCGCTCGCTGATCAACTCTGGACAGATTCCTTATCACACTCGCCATGTTTTCAACGGTCTGCTGAGGAAACTATGAGTCGGAGGACAATGCAATGTTGCAAATTAACGGTTGGTATGTGCTGTTCACACCAGAAGGGACGTCATCATGCGCATCGTACGTATGTTCACTTGGTGCAGTTAAGTCCGGTTTAATTTGAACACGCCTCGTACATAATACTAACTAAATTTGACCTTTCTACTTCGTTAATCTTGACATTAACATCTTGATTTTTTAACATATTATAGATATGGTACTAACTAAACTTGACTTTTCTACAGCGCGGTTCCCTCTGTAGAATAACCAGCACGTCTCGCCATTTATATTTCGTGCTGTCTTCTGTATTTGCGTCAATGAGCACCCAATTGCTCTGACTAGATCTTCTGCGATTCTTGGTCTGGTATTCTGTGACATCCCCGTTCTTCTCACTCCCTGTGTATATTAAACAAAGCACATGTATACTTATATTTCTAAGTGTCTTCCAAAGAGTGTGTTGTATTCACATCCACTTTCTCTCCCTGAGCTTCGCCTTCGTACTGTGCCACTGATCTGTGTTTACTCCACAATCTGGCCTTCCAACACAAAGACATTAGTATGTTGTTGTTGTTGTTGTTGTTACTATCCCATAGCCGTTGAACAAGCCTGCTCTTGGCAGCCCAATGCCATTCTATTATATATATATAAATACAGGTCTTCTTCAGTTGTGTCACTGCTCCGTACAGTGTGTTGGTAATATTCTGCAATGCGTGTAAGAATCTTCTCCTGATGTCCGCAAGCGCCTTGCACTCAATGGATAGATGTCGAACTGTTTCATCAGGATGAGAGTAATGTCTGCACAAGGGCAGGTGCTGGGGATTGATGTTGTTCAAGTTGCTATTGGCTCTGGGCATTAGTTAAACACTTAAACTGCGCCAGAATTAGTTGCCTCGTATGATACAAAAAAAATGAGCGAATGTTGATTTCCGATCAAGGGAGAGAAACAGTTTGGAGTTGGCGTTCGTTTAGTGTCAGAGTTAAGGGAACCACATGAACACCGCTGGAGAACGTTCAACAAAGAAACCTTTTTTCCAATCAACAGAGCACACGTGCTAAAAGTAATATTTGTTTAAATAATACAGAGACAGAGAGAAACAATGTATTCTTCTTCTTCATCGATCGTTATCAAACTCTCGCTACCAAGCCACGAAAAGGGCTGTGCATGTAGTCCAGAGAACGGAATGCATTGTGTTGTAGATTTTACAGCTTGACTTCGATATTTGCACCTTTCGATTCGACACATTCAACTTCAGCTGGCATTTGTTGTGGGTACCGGGTTAACATTCCATCTTCGATCCCTTCTCATTAGCCAGCCTGTTATTCAAGCGGGAATTCAGTAACGATTCAGTAAGGTGTTCGCCACGGGTACTGGATGTCGCCGATTCAAATCAAGGTGGAGAACATCATTTTTTAACGTGGAACTTCTGGTGAAAATCCTCCCTGATCTCTGAGTAGTGAGATCGGACACCCGTGTTGAGTGGTGCGCACGTTAAAAATTTCTTAGCAGATGAAAATCGAAAAGAGTAGGCTTAACAGCCGCTGTTCGGGCAAAATTCAAGTTAAAAATCTACTTAAATTATTCTAAAGATTCTCGCTCCACAGAGAATATGTCGCAAAAAGAGGGGTTGTGTGGCTTTAACATTAGCACTTGGTTATGTGGTTAGCAGAGCGGCAGAGATTGTGCCAAACAGGCTGCGTGTTTACCTTGCTCTAATTTACGTTTCCACCACTATCAGTCCCCAAAAAGCGATCGTATATTCCAAAGGCAACCAACCTAACGTTTGGTAACAGATACTGGGTTTGACTTGGCAAGTCACCAGTGGATTTTCGCCTGCAAAAATAAAATGTATCAAATGAGGTCACACTTCTCCATGTCGCTTAGCGACACTTGTGAACTAAAGATAGGCCACTTGGGGGTGTAGACGGGTCTTCGTAGCTCTGGGTTGCTGGACCTGACGCTAGCAATCTGCTTTATGTCGCTGACCGCAGCATTTCATATGCAGCTTAGCATCTCGATCCCAAACAAGGAAGTTGAAATCACACAAAAAAAGCTGAAAAGAAATAATCGACAACCGACATTAATTTGAAAGAAACACGAAAGTGATTAAGAAAATTAATATGTTAGAACTTTTGAAAGGCTAACAAAAGAAAGAAAGATAGTGATTAACTTCGTATGTTACCGGGACCAATAGGAAAACAAAGAATAGTAACACTGTAATCTGGCGGGCATGTTGCAAGAGGAGGGTAAGGATGGTTTGACAAGAAGACAACTACCCATCCAGTAGAAACTAAGGCGAGCAACTAATTCTATTCATGGCATGAACACATTAAGAAATGATAGAAGATAACAAATTTTAACGAAAGAATGTCTGAGAAATAAAGAATAAAGGGGAAAAAATACACACAAAATAATTCAAAATTCAGAAAGAACGCAAGAAAAATTAAGCGGGCAGAAAAAAATGCAAGAAGAAATTGTACAGATTTTTATTTTTTTTACAAGCAAGTAAGAAAGATAAAAAAGAGGAAGAAAAATACAGAGTAAGAAAAAATACAGAAAGAAAGAAATAAAGAAAGATAAAGAAAGAAAGAAAAAAACACAGAAAGAATGGAAGATAAAGAAAGTGAGAAAAAGCAATAAAGAAAGTAAGGAAGATTTTTTGATGTAAGAACAAATACAAAAAAGTTCGGAAGAAAAAGAAGTAAGAACAAATACAAAAAAGTCTGAAAAAAGTAAGAAAAGGCAAAAAAGAAAGCAAGAAAATTTTAAAAAGAAGATAATGCAATACAGAAACCAAGAAAGATGAAGAAACTAAAAAAAAAGTCATACAGAAACCAAGAAAGATGAAGAAACTCAAAAAAAAGTCATACAGAAAGTAAGAAAGATAAAGAAACTAAAAACAAAGTCATACAGAAAGTAAGAAAGATAAAGAAACTAAAAACAAAGTCATACAGAAAGTAAGAAAGATAAAGAAACTAAAAAAAAAGTCATACAGAAAGTAAGATAGATAAAGAATGTAACACAAAATACAGATACAAGTAAGAAGGCTAAAAAGTAAGAGAAAGCGAAACATAAAGTAAGAAAGATAAAGAATGAAAAAACATACAGAAAAATACCAGAAAGATAAAGATTTTCCGATACATAAATACCAGTAGAAAGTAAGATATACGAGCTTTTAATTAAAGTTTACCTCAAATATGATATTGCCATCACGGATGAAGTGTTAGAGACTTCATAGTGCTAAGTATCGGTTTATGTAAAATAGGGTGGACCACTTTCTTCCGTTTCAGTCCTACATTTTCTGACTGTAAGTCAGGTACCCAAGTACAGATGAAGAGACCGGAGCGTGTCGCGACAGGTGTGGTAACCCAATCCCTATGTCGTGCCTTCACTGCCACTCGGTGGCTCAAGTTGAATAATGAAGGAGGGAGGAAATTAGAAAAGAATGAAGGAATAGCAAATTAATAAAATAATGAAGGAACGCTGTTGTTGGTGGCGCCCAAAAGGGGAATATAAAATATCAATACCGAAACCTGTCAGGCATATCATTAAGACGACCAGGGGAGGGGGGGGGGGGGCTGTTGTTGTTGTTCTTGTTCTTGTTGTTGTTTCCAATGCCCACAATAAATAGGTTCACTCTTTTGTGCGCCCTGAAAAGGACGTTCAGTGGCGGGTTGCAGTAGCTTTCCTTACATCACGAGCGTACTGATGAAGGTGGGCCGTGGTCCTCCAGGCGCATGTGCTATGATTGGTTTCATCTGCGAGACACTCACTACTACGGGGATCACGTCGTTCCACATCTCGTCAGCCAAAATGTCTTAAAAACAGGCCGTTTCCAAGAAACTCTACATGGAAGAGAGAAAATGGTCTTAGTCAGTAAATTTTGCCTCACCCTGAAGCGACGTCCTGGTCAGTATGTTCTACCTGACAGGACGGACTAGCGTATCAGTTCTGCGAGGAGGGGTAGATATTGGACCATCTTCGAAATCTGTTTTAAGCTTTATGTTCCAAACGAAATCGTTGGAGCATAATAGCGGTATAACGGGCGCTTCTGACAGCAAAGGTGCAGGGTTCGATTCCCTCTAAGTTACGAAAATGGCCTGTTTCGCTCAGATGTAAATGGGTACCTGGAAGGTTAAAGCGGCGAGAACTGGAAATGGTCACTCCACCTCATCAAAAACTGAGACCTAGTAAATGAAAGTGTCTAGCACTTCATCCCCGACAGCATGTCTGATGTGAGGCTACCTTTAGACATATGGCATATGCACTAATGGAAAGAAGACAGAAACATAAGCAGTACAACAGACCCAATTCACCAATTTAAAAGAAATCAACAAACTACCTCATTTCGCATGAGGACTGGACACTGCAGACTACTAGAACATATATACCAACTGAAGATCTCACACACCGATGAGTGCCCATGTGGAACAGGATGTCAGAACCCCGAGCATATTCTATAGGAATACCCAATTTATAGTTAAATGAGATGCCAGACATGGCCAGAGGGTGCGGAGCTCAGACAAAAACTGTGGGGCAGCCGTTCCGGCCTGGTGAAGACTACAGACTTTATCATGGCGACTGGCCTGCAGATATAGCATGACCAAAAGATCCTGAACGCAAAGAAGAAGAAGACATGGGGCAGGTAGCCCATCCGTTGTCAAATATAAGCCACAACAATATGAAAAGATTGCATGTACAGACTATCATGAAGTGATGCGACCAAGTCAGGGAAACGAGTTTTAGGGTAGAAGAGGGGCGACCAGATAAGGGAAACGGGTTGTTTTGTCAAAGACAACAGCGTAGAACTGGACAACGATGTTTGGCTTGGCTTGGCTTCGTTCGTTCTCAATCTCCCACTACCAAATCCTGAAAGGGCTTACGTAGCAGATTGTAGTCCAGAGAACGGAATGCGTTGTGTCGTAGTTTACAGCTTGACTACGATATTTGCATCTTTCGGTCCAACACATCCGACTTCAGCAATCATTTTTTGAGTTCCGGGCTAGCATTCCCTCTTCGATCCCTTCTCCTTAGCCAGTCCGTCCTGCTGCAGCCTGTCATCCAGGATCACCGCGTAGAGGTGTAGAAGGGTCTTGGCAGCTCTGGTTCGCTGGCCCTGACGCTAGCAGTCAGCTATGACCACTGCAGCTCATGCGCTGCTCAGATCCCAGACAACGATGTTTAAAGAAGGACGTGAGTTAATGCAGCAGTATGCGTCCGACCTGGTCTCGGACGAACGTCCCTTTAACTCACGTTCTTTACAGGGCTTAAAGAATTACAATTTCACCAGTCAGCATGGTCGGACTACAACCATGCAATTTATTTTAACAAATTTTATCTAGACAAACATTCACCTTTATTTGTACACACCACTGCGTACCAAACCAAAATATAGTGTATTACTGACACAGTATTAGTCTATTTCTTCTTAAGAAAAAATTCTACTGCTGTCAGAGGCATAGAGTTTGTATCCTTGAAGATGCTTGATAGTTTCAGCAGTCAAGTACCATTTATCGATGGCTTTAGTAAGTTTAAATTGTGGCAGTTGGATTGGCTTCGTTCGTTATCAATCTCCCGCTACCAAACTCTGAAAGGGCTTAAGTAGCAGAATGTAGTTCAGAGAACAGAATGCGTTGTATCGTAGTTTACAGCTTGACTGTGATATTTGCACCTTACGGTCCAACACATCCGACTTTAGCAATCATTTTGTGAGTTCCGGGTTAGCATTCCCTCTTCGATCCCTTCTCCTTAGCCAGTCCGTCCTGCTGCAGTATGTCATCCAGGATCACCGCGCGGAGGTGTAGAAGGGTCTTGGCAGCTCTGGTTCGCTGGCCCTGACGCTAGCAGTCAGCTATGGGTCGCTGACCACTGCAGCTAATGTGCTGCTCAGCATCTTGATTCTTTAATTGTGGTAGTTGAGGTCCATTTAAATGCACCATCATAAGCTAGCTTATGTACAATCTATTCTAGCCGTAATATCATTAATGAGGAATAGCCATTGAGAATCTGCGTGATCACATTTACAATAATGGGACTTTGATCATTTTTCTACAAATTACAGATTTTTAAGTTGAAATGTTTTAGGGGTGCACGTATTAAGCCCTTGTCTATGGCGCAAAGAGTCTGGCATCAGTTCTGACTCCCACACATTTTGTTTATGTAGCACATAAAACATATCTTGGATCGTTGTGTATTGTGTCTCCATTTGGCCTAGATTCAGTCCAGGTGCATGACAGGTCAAGATGTATAACACCACAACCAGAAACATATCTGTGTCCGTTATCTAACCACGGAACGTAGCTAGTCCGAACAAATATAAGATTATACAAATATGTAGCGGTGTACGTAAGCGAGTTGTGGTATATATTACGACTAAACTTGGTCGATCTTGTTCTGGTTATTAATAGAATATTGACTTTCTCTGGGACCAAGGCACAAGTCCACTTAACCTAACCACCAAATCTTGCAATAAAAAAAAAATCGCTGCTGTTTATTTATATTTGAGAGAGAATTTGAACGGCTGTTGAATAAAGTCCGCTTGTCCCAGCAGTAGCCTAAAACTAATAAATAAACCTTAGACAATTGAACAGGAATGTTGTTGTTGTTATTGTTGTTATTGTTCTTGTTGTTCTTTTTGTTGTTGTTATTGTTGTTGTTGTTGTTGCTGTTAATGTTTAAGTCTACTACTTCTGAGTTTTTCCATTTTGTTTTAACCATTTTCCTCTGGTAGTAGGTTTTTGTTGTTATCCCATAGCTGCTGAGCAAGCCTGCTCTTGGCAGCCCAATGCCATTCTTATATATATATATATATATATACAGGTCTTCTTCAGTTGTTTTATTGCTCCGTACAGTGTGTTGGCAATTGTCGGCAGTGCTTGTAAGAATCTTTTCCTCATGTCCGCAAGCGCCTTGAACTCAATGAGTAGATGTCGAACTGTTTCAACAGGATGAGAGCAATGTCTGCACAAGGGCAGGTGCTGGGGATCGATGCGGTTCAAGTGGCAATTGACTGGTGCATCCTGTTCGGAACTGAAAGATGAGACTTTGATTTTTTCTATGTAGTTCATTGTGTCATCGTTACTTATTGGCTGCGACATTTCGCTAAATACACTGATACCTGTTGTTCCCGTCGCCCACCTGTTCATCCATATTTCCCGAGTATTATTCTTAATAATTCGTTTTACTGTGTGTGTCTGCAGGGTCTATCCAATTGTTTCGAGGCTCCTGTTTTTACCAATCTGTCGGCCAGCTCGTTCCCTAGCAGCCCACTATATCCAGGGATCCATTGCAAGGTGACATTTATCCAGTGGGAAGTGATGATGTTGTTGATCGCCCTCCCCATCAAGAATATCTCCTTTTCTTTGTATGGGGTGTTCTTCGACGCCTCCAGAACCGACTTGGAGTCAATAAAACTGACCAAATCTATCGGCAACAATTCACCTAAGTCAAGCTGTTGATGCGAAATTGCAACTGTTGATGTTATAGCCTTGGCCTCCTCTTCATCATTTGAGCGGTTTGCGCCGCATGAATTACAAAACTCGTATATTGATCCATCCGGGTATTTCATATGGATACCATACCCTGTAAAAGACGTAGATTTTAATGCTGATCCATCCGTATAAACCAGGACTGCCGATTTTGGGAAGCTAGAGACTGTCTCCAAAGCACATGTATTCAGGATATTAGGCGTCATCTCCTTGGTTGATGCCTTTTCTGTCAGTTGTGTTTTTATGACTAGCAGTCAAAGATTTTCCCAAGTGGGTGGTCCAAAAAATCTAATTTCCCTTTCTCTCTCCTCTGGTAGATGGTGAACATTACTTTCCTCTTCTGTTACGCTCAGTGGGAACTATTTTTTCAATCTTCTCTTTTGCTTCCAAGTGTCTATTTGTACACTATTTGGATGGTCATTTTCTTGTCTCTTGTATCTCTCTAC
This sequence comes from Ariolimax columbianus, assembly GCA_036924085.1. Taxonomy (NCBI): domain Eukaryota; kingdom Metazoa; phylum Mollusca; class Gastropoda; order Stylommatophora; family Arionidae; genus Ariolimax; species Ariolimax columbianus. The sequence goes on along the minus strand of JAVGWX010000010.1, from coordinate 73,938,473 downwards.
CGCTTCAGTCAGTGCCCCCTTTCTCCTGATATCTAGCGGTTCTATGTTGGCCTCTATCTCGCACGCCGCTGTATGTGTTGATCTCATCCCCCACAAATTAGTCTGAGAGCTTGATGCTGCATCCGGTCAATAGATGAGATGTTATTTGTACTTACAGTAGTCTGTATGGGAAGGCTGTAGTCCATCAGCGGTCGTACATATTCAAGGTATAGTTGCCGAAGAATTTGTTTAGCAGCTCATCAATTTGTAATAGCAAGTTTTTTTTATTAAATTCATTAGACAATTGAACAGGAATGTTATTGTTGTTGTTCTTGTTTGTTGTTCTTATTGTTGTTGTTGTTGTCGTTTAACGTTCAAATCTACTTGTTCTGAGTTTTTCCATTTTTACCATTTTCTTCTCGTAGTAGGCTACAGTGGCTCTTCTTAAAGCTTGAGGTTTACTGAAGAAGGGAACGGTGTGGGCTAGTGGTTAAGTGACATAGCTCACAATCCGAAAGTGCTGGGTTCGATCACCATCACAGCACCGGCCGTTACCCCGGAAAAGCAAACTCTTAGAAAATGCAGGAGGAAGCAGACCCTTACATAAAATGAATGCCGAAGTCGGATGCACTAGACCGACAGGCGCAAAATAAAAACGCACACCGCCTTGGGGAATATTGATATAAGGCAAACGCAAAAAAACACACACAAATTTAAAAAACTGTAGTAGGTGAGCCTTTTATATTCTGAATGTAGTGCAATACTAGGAAGTTCAGTAAGTTCATCCATACAGGGATCACAATGTTGATCCCCACCTCATTAACCGGTTGTTGTAACAAAGCATGTTATCGGATGCACGGAGGGAATATGCTTTAGCTGCCAAAGACCTTAACCTTCTTCGTCCCCGCCCGTCCCCCCGCCCCGCTCCCCCCCCCCCCCCCACGCCCCCACCAGACAAGCGTCTGCTCGTGCATGTTTTATTAAATTACCAGTAAAAGTGCATGGCGCCTCACACCTAGTAAGTCAGAGAAAGGAAACCACGGACAAACTGACCTACTAATAGCCAAATGAAAGTCTGAAAATCAAGCCATGACATACGTGGGACGCTCCTTCTATTGGTCGCCAAGACAGATTTTCAGAGAAAAATGAAACCTTTTGATTACCTGGCATCAGGTACTGATCTGCTTGATTTGAATAGTAGGATTTCACCATGCTGAACCGTCGCCGTCTGTCCATATTTGACGAAACTGAAAACGGCCACCTCTACCAGCTTTTCAAGCAATTCATGTACATCACCAAGCGAAACGACTCTTTCCATCATATCCTGAGCCGGCGATCGTCCTCACAATACCTGACTCGGTCAAATCGGAATGACATCATCATCACTGCACACAGCTTGGAACTCACCCAGTCATCGGGGTCATCGCCAGACGTGCCCTTGTCGCCTTACCGTCCTTCCTACCTACCTCCCGATCAAATTACAAACTGCTTTATCTACTTACCAGCCTCTTTACCAATCTACCAACCAACCTACCTACTTACTTACATGTCTACCTACTTACTTACTTACCTACCTACTTACCTACCTCCTCATCTACCTACCTACTTACCTATCTACCTACCTAGTTACCTACCTAGTTACCTACCTACTTACCTATCTACCTACTTATTTACGTATTTACCTATTTACCAACGTATCTACCTACATACCTACCGCCTTACCTGCCTACTTACCTACCTACTTACCTACCTACCTACCAATCTACCTACTTAGTTACCTACCTATCTACCTATCAACCTACCTACTTACCTAACTACTTTGTTACCTATCTATCTATTTACCTACCTACTTAGTTAGCTACTTACCTACCAAACCACCTTTTTACCTACTTACCAACCTACCTACTTACCTACTCACTTACCTACTTACCAACCTACATACCTACCTACCAACCTACCAACTTATTTACATACCTACCTACATATCTACCAACCTACCCACCTACTTACCTACCAACCTACCTACTTATCTGCCTACCAACCTACCTACCACCGTATCTACCTACTTATTTACCTAGGTACCTGCCTACTTGATCGCATACTTATTACCTACCAACCTACCTACTTACTTATCTGCCTACCAACCTAACTACTAACATACCTACTTAGTTACTTACCTACCTACTTCCTACATACCAATATATCTACCTACATATTTACCTATATACCTACCTACCAACTTACTACCTACATATTTACCGTATTACTTACCTATTTACCTACCTACCTACTTACTTACTTGCCAACTTACCTACCTACATATCTACCTACTCACCTACATACCTGCCAACTTACTTACCTGTCAACTTACCTTCCTACATACTTACCTACTCCCCTACCTACCGACCTACTCCCAGTTTAAGTATATCTTCTTCTTCTTCGGAGAAAGCAGAGGTCATCCTAAGGCTGTCGACACTACCATAGAGCTTGTCTAGTGTTGCCATAGGTGATGGCCACATGTGCTTTCTCTGGTCCTCATATGTCGAGCAGTTTTGCAACAGATGTTCAGCGATCATTTTCCCGGTGCCACAAGTGCATTCGTCAGTGCCACCTATCTTCAGTTTATTGAGTAGGTGGTACCTCATTCTGTTGTGTCCTGTGCGGAGTCTGAAGACCACGACCTGCACTCTTCTGTTCAACTGGTAATAGGCATCATTTTTTGAGTAGCCAGTATGTTCTGTTTCCCATTTGGCCATGTATCTGGCCCCAATAGGCCTTTTGGACTCTTCGTAGGTCACACTAGAATCTCGTTGTAGTAGTCTTGCACCTTCTTTGCCAGTCTGTCGGCCTCCTCGTTGCCTTGGATGTTACAGTGGGATGGAACCCACTGTACCACTACTCTTTTTGGTGCGGACTGCTGGCATAGTTGACAGAGTACTGCTCTTAAATCATTACGTTCAGTATTTTTCTGGCTTTTTAGTGCTGTGACTACGGCCAGGGCATCTGTAAACAAGACTATCTGGCTTTCATTGCTTTCGTCTGTCAGCATTGCTTCTACTGCAGCCCTCAGTGCCTCTGCCGCCTCTCTGAAATTGCTTAAGAATTTTCCAGTTGCCACTGACATTGTTATTTTTCTACCATTTGTTAGGCTCAGGAATACCCCTGCCCTTCCGTTCTGTTATGTGTTTGTTACAGAACCGTCGGTGTATGCTTGGGTCCAGTCCATGCTTGGGTAGTTTTCCGTTATGTACCTCAGGGTTATGTCTCTTCTTTCTTTTTCAGTCTGGCTGTTTTTGTTTCCAATACCTGATATATTTTCTACCACCTCCGGAATGATATGCTGCTTCCAGGTAGGTTTGCGAACAGTAGGGATGGGCTTTGGTATTGTTACGGTGTTCATAAGGTCTTCGCTCATCTTTGCTTTGGCTATTTCTGCATAGTTTCTCCGCTTTAGTTTCCCATTTCCAAATCTATTTAGTCTCTCATGCATTGGATGGTCTGTCAGTCTTCTGAGTTTCTCTGCTTGCTGCTGTGCTATGCAGTCTCTTCTGTCGGTCATGGATTGCAGATTTGTAATCTTTTCAAGTTCTACAATTGGCGTTGACTTCATGCCTCCTGTTATAACTCTCATAGCTTGGTTTTGAAGTTTGCTAATTTTATCAAAGTTCGCCTTTGCTGCTGTTGTCCGTGCCGCAATGCCATACTCGAAAACTGGTTTCACTCTTCCAGTGTACAGTTTCTTTAGTATTCTTTCGTCTGCTCCCCAGCTTGTGGCAGCAAGTTTCCTCATGATTGTCATTCTTTGTCTGGCTCTCCTTCGGTTTCTCTCGATCTGACTTTTCCATGTCATGCGCCGATCAAATGTGACTCCCAGGTAGTTTGGGTTGTCGTTTGGCTGCAGATATTTGCCATTAAGACTTATTTTGGTGTTCTGGGGTTTATTTGAAAGCGTGAATATCGTACAAGTTGCTTTTTCCTCATTTATTTTGACCAGCCTTGAGTTCGCCCACTCCTCCAACGATTTTAGGGCCTGCTGCATCTGATTGTTTGCTATGGTGAGATTCTTTTCAGAGGTCCACATAGCCAGATCGTCTGCAAACATGGAGCTGTGGACTCTTCTTGGTATATTCTCTGTGATGTTGTTTATATACACCAGGAAAAGTGTGGGTGACAGTACTCCCCCTTGGGGTACTCCCTGCTCCAGTGTCACATTTTTGCTCATCTGCCCTTGTACTTGAACTCTGGCTGTTCTGTTTTCGAGGTAGTGGCTGATCCATCTGTACATTTTTCCAGATACTTCACTTCTTCGTAGCTTGACTTTAAGTCCCTCTTTCCACACCTTGTCAAATGCCTTCTCTAAATCCACCCAAACCGCTACTGTGTGTTTTTTCTCCTGGTAAGCATCCTCTATTTCCTGTGCTATGAGAGTGATCTGGTCCTCAGTGAATCTGTGCTGGCTAAAACCTGCTTGTTGTGGAATTAGTATGTGTTTTGCTTCCAGGTGCCACATCAGTCTGGTGTTTATCATACGCTCCATCAGCTCAGTAGACTGATAGGCCTGTATCCATTTGGATCTGTTCTATCTTTTTCTTTCTTTGGTACTGGTATAAGTACAGCATCTTTCCATGTCTGTGGTACAATTCCGCTTTTCCAGCTTTGGTTCAGGACTGATAGTAACTTTCTCTTTGCTGTTTGGCCTAAGCCCATCAGCATTTAATTTGTTATCCCATCTTTTCCGGGCGATTTCATTTTCTTTAGAGTTCTCATGGCCTCATCCATTTCATTCATTGTTAGTTTTTCCATCATGTGCTCCTCTGGTGCCATCTTGATGCTGTCGTGGCTCTTTTGTTCTTCACTAATGTCTGAATGCATGTTTGTAGGGACATCGATGTGGTTCGCTCTGGCATAATGTTCTATAAAGGCGTTTGCTGCTTTTTTTCCGGTAAGCATGTTGTCGCCATGTTTGATGGTAATTTGTTTATTTTATGGTGTTTCGTCGTTTATGGCTCTGACTAAATTCCATAGTTTGTTCCCTTCTTTATCTATATTGAGTCTTTCTGTTTTGTTTTTCCAACTGTCTCTTGTTATTTGGTTCAGTGTTATTTTGTATTTCGCCGTGATGGCCTTGAGGGCGATATTTGCTTCCATAGATTGCTCTATCTCTGCGATGTCCCTAGCTTTTGAGACTTCATCCTCTGCTTTCTGCAGTTCATGATTCTAAGATGGCTTGTAGTTTTTCCTTGCCCCTCTTGGGATTGTTTCGGTGCTTGCAGTATTGCTTTGCTTAGGCTTTCCACCATAGGTTTCATATTGTTATTTCGTGTGTTGATAGTTTCACACAGTCCATCTGTCAGCATTGCAAATCTGTCCAAGTCGGCTCGTCTATAGTTCCAACGTGGCAGCGGTTTTATTTCCTGGGGGCCTACTTCCATTTCAATTTCTAGCCTAATTGGCCTGTGGTCGCTACCTGCCAATTGGTCGAGCACCTGGCAATCCATTTTGTGGTGAATATCCCCCGTGGAGAAGGCCAAGTCTGGAGTGGAGGTGGTATGCCATGTTCTAGAATAGAAGCTAGGGCTGTCGTCCGGCCTATTGATAAGATAGAGATTTGTGTCTATCTCCCAGTCTGCCAGTTCATCACCTCTGTTGTCTGTGTCTGAATATCCCCATCTCTCCAAGTGACTGTTGACGTCTCCAACCACTAGGCAGCCGGAGTCCTTGATTTCCATACTCGAGAGCGACAGATCTTTGTTGGGTGAGCCATACAGGTTGAATATACGGGTTTTAGTTTCCTGTGTCATTATGTCGACTTCTACAATTTCTGCTTGTCCCGTGTGATTTACAGATAATGCGCTACTTGGTATGCAGTTACGTGTCAGTATCAGAACCCCTCCTTTGTGACCTTCTCTATCAAGACGGGAGGTCTCGTATCCTCTGATTGAGAATCTGTGGTTTTTGTTGAGGTGCGTTTCTTGGATACATGCCCTGTCTATCTTACCTTCGTATAGGCGATTGGTTAGGGAAACCTTTTTATTAATGACTCCCTCCGCGTTCCACTGTAGTATTTTTAGGGTCTTGAGTTTTTGGTCAATAGCTCTTGCCCCATCTCTTTGTGCCTTGACTCCACAGCACATGGGTGGGTGACCACCAGTAGCATCAGGTGGGCCCATTCCAGGCGTGGGGCCCTGCACTCTCGCTGCCTGTCGGGACTCCACAGGATGAGCACCATACTTTTTTTCTGTTAGGTTGTAACGTCATCATACAGCGATATACGTTGCACTGTTTCGTTAAGCCTGTGGCCCAGTGCATCCGATTTCAACAGGCGTTTCTGAAAGGATGCCCTCCTTAGCCTTTGGCTGTCCCCAGCCCATCTGCAAGGCAGCAGTTGTTTGAGGTCAGAGTTGTCTCTCTTAGGAACGTTGCCTTGCAGGACCTTCGAGTCTTCCCCACTCGTGTCGAAAGGGTGTGATGATGATGATATGATATGGTATGATATGATGGACTTATGTACTAGTTTTTCAAGTATCCCAGAAGAGAGGCAGTCCAGTGTGTCTGAGTCCCAGGATCGTCACGTCCTGCCAGAAATGTAGCATATACATGTGAGGTGGGGTATCTCTTTGCTCTTATTTAGTATTCTCGGGTCTTCTGCAGTGATGGTACGCCTAGCATTCCCCGCCAACTGGGAGGTTGTCACAAAGGGGCAGATGTGCAATGTCCGAGGGCCTGAATCTCTTCTGCATCCATTGGGATGACTGATGGGAGACAAAAGTATAGAACGAGGTAAGAGTGCATTTTGCCAGGAGACAAACCTGGTCATGGCACGGAGATTTTGTTCACGTGGTGTGCGAACATATCTCATGATCGAGGGCTGACTCTCAACAGTCCGCAGTGAGGTGGCTGCTCTACTGCTTGCGACACGCCAACCGAGAACAAAGTCGTCTACAAATGATTTCATACCTCCACGCCGCTTGGGGTGGGTTGAATATAGGACAGGTCCTCTCTCGCTTTGATCGGCAAGACGGTAGAAACCTCTTTCTGTTGCTCAACAAGGTCGGGCTGAGACGCAAGCCCCAGGTCCCAATCTTATCGTTGCCTCCCGTCGCAGTGGTGCTAAGTATATCGTTTAAGTATATGAAGATAGTCATTTCCTTCGTTTTTCCTTTTCTTATCCACTTCCTTCGTATGACGTATAGGACCGCCACAGCAAATGCCTCCTTAAAGGAACCCTCTGCCAAAGCGCACTGTTTGCTTATGCTGGCGTGCTCTATGCGGCAATTTAATTTGCACGATGAGGTTGCTAGCTAAATGCACAACTCATTAGTCACCGGTTCAGACACGTATTGCGATGCATGGGCTCTTTTCTTTCCTCCCCAGAAATAGGTAGCTGGGCCGACACTGTAAACTGTCATGTTTATTAATAGAACATCTCTTTATTCTTAGACCACACACAAATAAACATCGGAATTAAAATGCTTTAATGTAGAAGTGGTATTCGTGATGAAAAGTGTGTCGTAAAACGGCGACTAAAGAGGACTGCGCGTGCTGCTGGCGACCTCAGCATACTTGAATACATGAATACTCACTTGAATCCTGGTATTTAATCAGGTAAGTCGCCAGGTAGCCAAAGCTGCTTGAATCTGTGCCTGTCCTTCGCCCTTGAGTACCATGATGGTCCAAGGGCTGGATGCAGACCGTCTCTACAACTCGTCGGGCGGCCAGGCGGGCAGCTGTTAATGTTATTAGTTGTTGATTTCATGGCCTAAGTAGACGCATTGACATTCTTGATGGACATCTTCCAACCGCAGTCCCCACTTAGGACAGAAAGAGAGTAGACATTAAGTCTTCTTTCTATTTATGTTCAGGCCAACCACCTTTTTGTCTTCATTCATCACGTTTAGGCTTTGTTCGGCTTCTGCAATGCTGTAGGAATGTGTCTTAGTAATGGGAAGAGCTGGCAGGAAACGGCATTAGCTTGCTGTGTTCTTGATTCCACCTCTCTATCTAGCATCCATCTTGTGTGAACACGTTGCCCAAGTATTTGAATTCACTGACTTATTTAAGTGCTGTGCTTTTTACCTGTATATTTAGTGGGTTTTTTTATTCTGCTGATATTTTTTGTCTCAGTCTTTGTTGTACTAATCCTCATGTTATACCTATCGCAGGCATCATCAAGTGCATTAAGATGTTCCCGGAGGTTTTGTTCATCTGAATAAAATAGACTATGATCATCTGCAAATAAGCAGCTCGTTTATTGTGGTGGTTTCTGGTTTTGCTTCAGTTGTTATTTGATCCATGTCTACCAAAACTTATAGACAAACAATCGAATCCTTCGAGTCAAAATGTTACAAAAAGATCCGTAGAATACACTGGACGAAGATAAAGACAAATAAGGACATTCGGCAAGAGTTTAACAAAGACGAGAACTGGTTTATCAATTCCATATTGGCTAGAAGATGTAAATACTTTGGTCACATCAAGACACAACGGTCTTGAGAGAACAGTGATGGAATGTATGAGGTCGGGCAAAAGAGGAAGGGGTAGACCAAGAAGACGATGACACCAAGATACCAAAATATCCAGGAATACCTGGGTATGACTGTGGCGGAGGCTGGAGTTTTGGCAAGAGAAAGAGTTTCTTTCAGACAGGCTGTGATGGGAGCGACGTTCTATAAAGGACATGCTACATGATGATGATAATACTTATTTGATTCTGTATCTGGTAGAAGTTGAGTGACAGAAGATTTAAGTCATCAGCAAAGTCTAGATCAGCAAATCATTTTGTCAAATTCCAATGAATTTAATTTTCGTTGGTTGAATTTATATCCAATAAATAGTCAGCAGAAAGAGACATTTTCATAAGAGATATAACCCTGACCAAACCAGCTAATATCTCAAAGGACTTAGAAAACGTTACTGTCATCTGAAACATAACATTTCATATTGTCATACGTTTTCTCAATTATGCTAGTGAATTTGAGGGGCACTCCATAATGCCTAAGTAACTTTTAGAGTGATCCCCTGTCTAAAATGTCAAATGCCTTTTCATATTCCACGAATAACGTTAGTGGGAATAATGGAAAACATAGTACTAATGTTGGTTTTAGTGTCAAATTTTGAACAGAAGGAAGATGCTGCTATATAACATGTCAAGATTATTGAGGCACAAACAAAAATGACAACGAAAATGTCAAAACAAGGTTGTCGTCGCCCCCAGCAGAATATCGCAATGAAGACTGGTGGGTTGTTTTTTTTCCTTGACGTAAGAGACTTATTAAAGTCTACGAAATCTGAACCCTCTGATAATTGTGAAGAAAACTGTTTCTTTATATTCTTGGTTGTTCGCTCTCAAATGATCGCGTCTTTGTCTTTCATAAACTTGATGGTCTTTCTCGTGAATCTCTGGTCGTCGTACAGTTTTATCTCACAATGAGTTTGGGAAGGGTCATGTTGTCCCTCTGCTCTTCTCGTGGAACCAGAAGACCTGGAGAACATGTTCCACTGTTTGTTTGTTCACCCGAAATGGATTCATGGCTATGTATAATTCTGTATTTTTTAAACACGTGATTTGTCAGTCTGTTGTGACCTGTTTGATGTCCCAATATTCTCCCTTGATCTCTTATTGATAAGGAGTAGTTTGCTTCAGCTATATCAGATTCTAGGTGTGCTCTGGGCCTTTGAAGTTGATTTTTATCATTGTCTTTATTTGTGGATATGTAGTTCTGTCTTCAAATTTGGTTTTGTTTTCTCGCACTTTGGCTTGTCTATCTACCTTCTCATGTCTGTGTATCTTACGTGAATTCCACTGAATTTCTACTCTGTTGAAATTGATGCTAGCATTCATAAGTGCCTTCGAAAGGCTGCCAAATTCATTGTTTTTATTGTTTCTGTGGGACCTTTTGATCAATTTCTAGGGATTCTGGCCGGGTTAACTATCCTGACTCGGGCACGGTCATGTTTTCCCCATGACTGTTGCAGCTGTTCTTAGTGCCTCAGCCTCAGCTCTGAAGATGTTTGAGATTTTCCCAATGACCACTTAGATATGGATTTCCTTTCCATTATTCAATTTTGTGTAAACAATTCCCCTCCATTTTTCATAGCTCTCATTGCTAATCCATCGTTGCATATGTGGTTGAGTATTTCTTTTGAATATATTTTAATGCGTTGTATGTTCCCTCTATATCGTTGTGGGTGCGCGTTAACGTCACTCTGAAGTGTTGTCAACCGGATGTGGAACTCTTCCATGGTGAGAAATATAGGATTGTCATTTGTGAAAATGTCATTATTCGTGTGAGGCCTGGCATGGAGGGGGTAGTCTGTCATGGAGGGGTAGTCTGTCATGGAGGGGGTAGTCTGTCATGGAGGGGGTAGTCTGTCATGGAGGGGGTAGTCTGTCATGGAGGGGGTAGTCTGTAATGGAGGGGTAGTATGTCATGGAGGGGGTAGTCTGTCATGGAGGGGGTAGTCTGGCTTGGACCATGGTAGTCTGTCATGGAGGGGGTAGTCCGGCATGGACGGGGTAGTCTGGCATGGACGGGGTAATCTGTCATGGACGAGGTAGTCTGTTATTATTCGTGTTAGGCCTGGCATGGAGGGGGTAGTCTGTCATGGACGGGGTAGTCTGTCATTATCTGTGTGAGATCTGATATGGAGGGGTAGTCTGTCATGGAGGGGGTCGTCTGTCATTGAGAGGGTAGTTCGTCATTATCTGTGTGAGTCCTGGCATGGGGGGGGGGGGTAGTCTGCCCTGGAGGGGGTAGTCTGTCATTATCTGTGTGAGGTCTGATATGGAGGAGGTAGTCTGTCCTAATATGTGGCAGGTCTGATATGGAGTGAGTAGTCTGTCCTTATCTGTGTGAGGTCTGGCATGGAGGGGAGTATTCCATCCTTATCTGTGTGAGGTCTGGCAGGGGGAAGTAGTCTGTCCTTATCTGAGGGAGGTTTGACATGTAGGGGGTAGTCTGTCCTTATCTGTGTGATGTCTGGCTTGGAACGGGTAGTCTGTGCTTATCTGCGGTACGTTTCAGATGGAAGGAGTAGTCTGTCCGTATCTGTGTGATGTCTTGCATGGGGGGGGGGCGGGGGGGGTTGTCTGTCCTTATCTGAGGGAGGTCTGGCATAGAAGGGGTTGTCTGTCCGGATCTGAGGGAGGTTTGGCATGGAGGGGTAGTCTGTCATTATCTGAGGGAGGTCTGGCATGGAGGGGTAGTCTGTCATTATCTGAGGGAGGTCTGGCATGGAGGGGTAGTCTGTCATTATCTGAGGGAGGTCTGGCATGGAGGGGGTAGTCTGTCATTATCTGAGGGAGGTCTGGCATGGAGGGGGTAGTCTGTCATTATCTGAGGGAGGTATGGCATGGAGGGGGTAGTCTGTCATTATCTGAGGGAGGTCTGGCATGGAGGGGGTAGTCTGTCATTATCTGAGGGAGGTCTGGCATGGAGGGGGTAGTCTGATTATCTGAGGGAGGTCTGGCATGGAGGGGGTAGTCTGATTATCTGAGGGAGGTCTGGCATGGAGGGGGTAGTCTGTCATTATCTGAGGGAGGTCTGGCATGGAGGGGTAGTCTGTCATTATCTGAGGGAGGTCTGGCATGGAGGCGTAGTCTGTCATTATCTGAGGGAGGTCTGGCATGGAGGGAGTAGTCTGTCATTATCTGAGGGAGGTCTGGCATGGAGGGGGTAGTCTGTCATTACCTGCTGAGGTATGGCATGGAGGGGGTAGTCTGTCATTATCTGAGGGAGGTCTGGCATGGAGGGGGTAGTCTGTCATTATCTGAGGGAGGTCTGGCATGGAGGGGGTAGTCTGTCATTATCTGAGGGAGGTCTTGCATGGAGGGGGTAGTCTGTCATTATATGAGGGAGGTCTGGCATGGAGGGGGTAGTCTGTCATTATCTGAGGGAGGTCTGGCATGGAGGGGGTAGTCTGTCACTATCTTCTAGTCACATCGTTGATGTTGTCGAGAGTTATGACACTCGCCTCTCAAGGCGATGAATGGAAACGAGGGTCGATCGAATACCGCACTTTTCAAGTGACTCCTGGACTCAAGAGAGGTGGTACCAGAGTGTCTGCATCCTAAGTTACCTACTTATGTCTTGCCACTGGTTCAATGTAGCTTGAGACCAGAGAGTGAGGTTCGTGACCAGCGTAGTTTCTTCCTCACTGTAATCCAAATACAGCGCAAGTACCATCATGGAACCCGTTTGATGATGTCGCTTTCATCGCTCGCGATAGGCAACTAAAAAGAAAGATATGTGTGAGGTCTAGCAAGGAAAAGGCTATTGCTTTTGCTTTTCGTACAAAGCAGATTCTATGTAGTCTGACTCGATTATGTTCTTTCAGTCTCTTATTCATTGAATGATTTGGGAGGCGTTTGAATTTGTGCTCCTGTTGAAGTACTCTGTAATCTCCTCTGCCAGTCATTAGTTGTAGCTTTGTTATTTCCCTTATTTATTTTATTGGTGTTGATTTCATAGCTTTTGTAATAAAATCTCTGACTGGCTTTGAATTTCGATTGAATTTTTCAAATATTTTTCCTGTTAGAGGCCGGTTCCACAACATGCAAAAATTCTCGAAACCGAAATGGAAAAGTCCGAAGCATTCATTCCAGAACAGTAGATACCAAACCAGGACCGGTCCAAAATAATCTTGGAGATTCCGAGGATAACGAAGAAAAGTGGATAGTCGGCAACAGGCAAAAATATCCACTTTCTACTTGAGCTCAAGACACAGTACCCTCGCAACTCCTGGATACGAGTGCATACAGATGGATCGAAGAGCGCACAAATTGGAGGTAATGGAATCTACGTCGCACACTCCTGTGGCGACATAGAAAACCACTCCATGCCATCAGGAGATACATGTGCCTATTTCTGAGCTAAAGCAACAGATGTACATGCGGCAACTCAGATTCTTATCAGCCAAGAAAAACCGGCCTTCAGTGTCTAGCAGAGATCAGAATTCGTGGTGACTTAATACAGGTTTTTTAAGATGATCAGAGGAATGGATAAATTAGACTATAACAAGTTTTTCAAAATACAGCCACCCACAAGAACAAAGAGGACAAAGCTACGAATTAACTAAAGAGAGGTCCAGATTAGATATTAGGAAATATTTTTTTTTAGTCAGAGAGTGGTGAATGCTTGGAATGCATTGCCACGGGAGGTAGTGGAGGCAGGGATAACGAATGCATTTAAGAATAAATTGGATGCGCATAGCTTAGAGCAAGGTAATGTAAATGAAACTGGTTGTATACAGACTCTGCAGAGTCTTCTAAGTTAAGTTAAGTTAAGTTAAGACACTACCAGAAACACGGTCATTCTGACAGACTCCAGGATCGTACTCCAACCCATCTCAACCCCAAACAATATAGACTCCAGGACGGTACTCCAACCCATCTCAACCCCCAAAAATAGACTCCAGGAAGGTTCTTCAACCCATCTTAACCCCCAAACAAGATAGACTCCAGGACGGTACTCCAACCCATCTCAACCCCAAACAAGATAGACTCCATGACGGTACTCCAACCCATCTCAACCCCAAACAAGATAGATTCCAGGACGGTACTCCAACCCATCTCAACCCCAAACAAGATAGACTCCAGGACGGTACTCCAACCCATCTCAACCCCAAATAAGATAGACTCCAGGATGGTACTCCAACCCATCTCAACCCCCAAAAAATAGACTCCAGGAAGGTTCTCCAACCCATTTTAACCCCCAAACAAGATAGACTCCAGGACGGTATTCCAACCCATCTCAACCCCAAACAAGATAGACTCCAGGACGGTACTCCAACCCATCTCAACCCCAAACAAGATATACTCTTACACAAATAAAATATAACATTGGGTTGCTGTCCCAAAAACAGATTTAGTCCTACAGTGTGTTCCAGCCCACTGTGTGATCCTTGATAACGAGAGGGCAGGTGAGCAGCCCTTGATCACAACTTTTCATCGCAGCACTGAAACCTCCATGTAGTAAGACCCCGCTACAAATATTCATACTCCACCCATGCCCCGGAGGCTCCGTGGTCTAGGGGTGAAATATCTCTTTCACAATCCCAACGCACCCGGTTCGCATCACGCTCGTCTCCAATTTGGCAGACACAGGTTTTTTTTTCGCTTCTCCACGGAATTTAATGCCAACCTACCGTACCTTACCAGGAAACTTATAACAGGCAACAAGATTGACGGCTGTAATAAGAGACGTTCTTCCAAGGGCATGTTACTTACTTTTATCAATCTCATATTTTCAAATCATTATTTTTCGTAGTCTCTCAAAGTAATTAACAGATGCAGTCACCGCCATTTTCATAATGTGCTGTTAAAGGTTCCCGTCAATGTGGCGTAATAAGGTTTGTTTTTTTCTTTCAAAGATTCTTCTTCTTCTTTGTTCGCTTTCAATTTCCCGCTACCAAGCCCTGAAAAAGTTTTGCAAGTAGCGGAATGTAGTGCAGAGAACGGAATGCGTTATGTTGCGGTTTACAGCTTGACTGCGATATTTGCACCTTTTGGTCCAACACATCCGACTTCACGCAAGCATTTTTGAGTACCGAGTTGCCCTACCTCTTCTATACCATCTACTTAGTAAGTCTGCCCTGCTGCAGCCTGTTATCCAGGATCACCGCGTGGAGGTGTAGAAGGGTCTTGGCAGCTCTGGTTCGCTGACCCTGACGCTAGCAGTCAGCTATTTGTCGCTGACTGCTGAAGTTTATGCGCTGCTCAGCGTCTTGATTCCCATTTCAAAGATTTGATTGTGATTTATATACTGATTATTCAGAAACCAGTTTACATGTAAAGTCTTAAGGAACCAATTAAATAGCTTAAAAGCGATTCTACAACAGACAAAGGATTTTCAACTGTTTACAAAAATGTCTCAAAAGATAAAGGGTCGCTTCGAACAACAACAATCATTAAGTGTAGGAGTGGCTCTATTTTAGTTGACACCACACACACACACACACACACACACACAAACTCTCAGAGCCTTGCCATAAGCCCCTTGTGCAGTATACCGATATAGGGAGTAGTCGTTGTAATGTATACCAAATCCTCCGCAAATTAAAATAACAAGCCTGAAGACAGACAATACAACTTATCTGGGACTGTGCATGCAGCGCCCGTATTGTTCAAGTTTTGTTCCTCATTTCCGCGAACAGAAAAGCCGGTTGGTCAGACTGGTCCTTAACAATACATCTTGAACTGATAGGCGGTATATCACATCAAGAGACCAGGAAATGTAAAATGTCCCTTGGGAAATCAGAAATAATCCACCACTCCTGATTATGTATGAATACAGACACAACAAAGATTTTTGACATCAGTTTCAGAACTCAGAAGTTGTTGTCCATTCTATTTATAGAATTTGTATGCGTTGGAGGAATAAATTGATATACATAGTCGCATTGCGAACTATAATAAGTGTTAGGGGCACTCAGGCTTATAACAAACAAGGGGTGTTGAAATGGTGAAATTTGGAAGGGCCAAAGTTATATTTGTGAGGTCAAAGAATCATTGACAAAATAGTTTAGTACGGTAATTTTCAAGTTTACTTTTGAAATGCGAGTAGATACAGACACGAGTGGGAGGGCACAAACAGCTGCCAGAAATGGTGACACGTGTAACAGCTGACGTGAAGTGACGAGTAGTGATAGATACAGACACGAGTGGGAGGGCACAAACAGCTGCCAGAAATAGCGACACATGTTACAGCTGACGGAAAGTGACGAGTAGTCATAGATACAGACACGAGTGGGAGGGCACAAACAGGCCATCAAAACAGTAACACGCGTTACAACTGACGTGAAGTGACGAGTAGTCATAGACACAGGTACAAGTGGGAGGGCACAAACAGGCCACCAAAATAGTTACGTGTGTTACAGCTGACGTTAAGTGACGAGTAGCCATCTTCAGAGATCTTACTTTTTCTACATCTTCTTAAATACTTAGTCAGAGACTGAAAAGTTGGTTAATGACTGACAAGTTGGTTAATGAGTGACAAGTTGGTTAATGACTGACAAGTTGGCTAATGACTGACAAGTTGGTTAATGACTGACAAGTTGTTTAATGACTGACAAGTTGGTTAATGACTGGCAAATTGGTTAATGACTGACAAGTTGGTTAATGGCTGACAAGTTTGTTAATGACTGACATGCTGGTCAGTGGTCACAATGACTGATGTCATCTTTAAGGTCAGCAAAAAATTGCCTCCACTCCTCCTGGTCTCCGCCACCTGTCCGTACTGTGCCCCAGTTCTGATTCATGATTTATATCTTAGCTTTCAGGGTACTTCGCCAATGTGTCTTTAGTCATTCTCCTTTATAAAGGCTTCTTGCCGCTGTCGTCGCAATGCACTGTGCACACACAGGTTTTTTAATGTATTGATTTGATCTCAAATAGAAGGGAAACCATTAGCAATACTTAACGTAACTTAACTTAACTTAACTTAACATCTTTCCACTAGTTTAGAAGACTCTACAGAATATCGGAGGGTAGTTTAACCGATTTGTGAGTCCATCTTAATAGACTCAAACACTAGAACTAAGTAGACCCGCAGCAAATTAGGCGCCATCAATAGCTGCTCTTAACAAACCAATGGGGAAAAGTACAAATAATTTGGATAGATTTAGGGAAATGTGTACCAGACGGTCCACGTGAAAGAAAATCCTGGTCTTCACCGTGATATGAACCCGCGAACACCGGTACCCGAGACACCTTTTCTCAAGACCATTGAGTCCCCCTTAATAGTTTTACTTTCTGATTTGTCAGGGATAAAATAAATTCTTTATACACTGGCCTCGGATTCTCCCTTTCTTTCGTCACTTATTCTGTTTCATAATTTGAAACAACCCATTTCCGTCGGTATTTGTTTAAGCATTTCGGCCTATGTGAATGTGTTCTAAAATTGATGAAGGTTAGGAAGTGATATATATATATATATATATGCCTAAACCAAAGTAGCTGCCGACATAATTAGGGAACTTGTGTTTGTTGGCGACTGCGCTCTTAACAGCAACTTAGAACTGAACATGCAGGTAGGAATGGACGAGACCTCTGCCGCATGCGACAGTAAACGAGTCGAACACGAGCTCACTAAATAGGAAAAAGACCAGAGAAAAGAATACGAACGAGAGAGATCGAACATTAAGACTTTTTCCAGCAGCGTTTTTTGAATTATAAATCATCTGTCAAAAATGTATTCTCACAAATAAGGAGCCCAGAAAAGAAAACACAATAAATAAGAATAAGATAAGGGAAGTGGAAAAAAAATAGGTTATTGAACTCTCTTACAATTTGAATTTAGTGCGGCTTACAAATGTCTCATTTAACTCGCCTCTAGAATTGAAGCAAGAAGAAGCTGTTGGAAATCGTATCCATAGACAAAGGGCAGTGGATTGGAGTAATCAGCGGATTTGAATGAAGGGACAATTGCAGAAAATAAAAATGGAAAAACAGAAAGAGCCACACATACATGCGCATGTGGAAGTGAATGTGAAAAACAAGGAGCAATTATATTAAATGGACCTTAATATTGAATGTACTACAACCGAGCTAGATAGTTCTATCTATCTATCTTCAGTCCTCTTATGTCGTTAGACGTCGTGGGGAGGTGTGACCTCCTTTGTTTCAATTTTTTTGGCAGGTGAATATCCCCTTGTGACTTGCCAGGTCAATCCCAGCATCTGTTAGCCCCTGAAATATACAATCGCCATTTTTTTGTACTGGTGGTGGTGGAAGCGAAAATTAGAGCAAGGTAGACCCGCAGCCTGTCAGGCGCTATCTATGCCGCTCTGCTAACCAGATAACCAAGACCTGATGTTATAGTCACACGGGCCTCTTTTTGCGACATATTTTCTGTGGGGGGAGAATCCCTAAAATCATTTGAGTAGATTTTTAACTTCGAATGTTGCCCGAGCAACGGCAGGTAGGCCTACTCTTTTCGATTTCCAACTATTAATGTATTTTTAACCTGCGCGCTACTGCACACGGGTGTCCGATCTCACTACTCAGAGAACAGGGAAAAAATTTACCGGATGATCCACGTGAAAAAATCCGGTTCTCCATTGGGATTTGAACTCGCGACCTCTAGCATCCGATGCGAACACCTTACCTCGAAACTTCTTCTTCTTCTTCGTACGCTCCGTCATCATACAGCGATATACGTTGCACTGTTTCGTTAAGCCTGTGGCCCAGTGCATCGGATTTCAACAGGCGTTTCTGTAGGGATGCCCTTCTTAGCCTTTGGCTGTCCCCAGCCTATCTGCAAGGCAGCAGTTGTTTGTGGTCAGAGTTGTCTCTCTTAGAGAAGTTGTCTTGTAGGACTATCGAGTCTTCACCACTCGTGTCTATAGGGTGTGGTGGTGATATGATATGATGGACTATGTACTAGTTTGTACTATCCAGTAAGAGAGGCAGTCCAGTGTGTCTGTGTCCCAGGATCGTCACATCCTGCCAGAAACGTAGCATATGCATGTTAGTGGGGTATCTCTTTGTTCCCTTTATTTTTTCGGCACATCTGCAGTGATGGTACGTCTAGCATTCTCCGCCACCTGGGAGGTTGTCACAATAGGGCAGAGGTGCAATGTCCGCTGGCCTGCATCTCTTCTGCGTCCATTGGGATGACTGATAGCAGACAGAGGTAAAGAGCGAGGCAGGAGTGCATTTAACCAGGGGACAAGCGTGGTCATGGCACGGAGATATTGTTCGCCTGGTGTGCGGACATATCTCATGATCAAGGGTTGAGTCTCAATAGTTAGCAGTGAGGTGGCTGCTCTACTGCTTACGACACCCAGACCGAGAACTAAGTCTTCTACTAGTGGTTTCACACCTCAACGCCGTATGGGGTGAATATCGAGCAGCTCCCCGCCCGCTTTGATCGGCAGGATGGCAGAGACCTCTTTCTGCGGCTCGACCTGGTCGGGCTGATACGCGAGCCCCAGGTCCCAACCATATCGTTGCCTCCCGTCGCAGTGGTGCTGAGATTCAGAGCGGGATTCCGGCTTAGAGGTGTTCGGCCGTAATCCCTCAGATGGTAGCCTCGCACCATTAGCTTATCAGCCAGGCACGTGGACCAAGTGTCTGAGATCTGCGATTCCTCTTGGATTGAGCAGGATTACCGTAGCAACGCCCTGTCATTTGTAGGGTAACACTGGCCTGTCTTTCGAGGGTCTAATTCCAGCACATGTTCCCGATTAGACCCACCGAAAATGCTCTCAGCCTATCAGTCATCCACCAGTTCCGAAAACCAACAAAATAGAACCGAGGTCCTATTTCATTATTTCATGCACTAGCCGAGG
The DNA here is from genome assembly GCA_036924085.1 of Ariolimax columbianus. NCBI lineage: Eukaryota > Metazoa > Mollusca > Gastropoda > Stylommatophora > Arionidae > Ariolimax > Ariolimax columbianus. The sequence continues at coordinate 73,919,204 of JAVGWX010000010.1, read as the reverse complement.
CCTGCTTTGAACACTCTAATTTTTTCAAAGTAAACGCGCCGGCCACCCGGGACGCTCAGCGAAGAGCACCCGCGGGAGAGAGACGGCAGACGGTAGGGCAGGAGACAACGGGCAGTGAACCGGCGCGAGCCGGACCGCCCGCCTGCGCCTTAGATCTAACTTCGAGCTTTTTAACTGCAACAACTTTAATATACTCAATTGGAGCTGGAATTACCGCGGCTGCTGGCACCAGACTTGCCCTCCAATAGATCCTCGTTAAAGGGTTTAAAGTGTACTCATTCCAATTACGGGGCCTCGAAAGAGTCCCGTATTGTTATTTTTCGTCACTACCTCCCCATGCCGGGAGTGGGTAAGTTGCGCGCCTGCTGCCTTCCTTGGATGTGGTAGCCGTTTCTCATGCTCCCTCTCCGGAATTGAACCCTGATTCCCCATTACCCGTTACAAACATGGTAGACATGTCACGTACCATCGACATTTGATAGGGCAGACATTTGAAAGATGCGTCGCCGCCACATGAGGCCATGCGATCAGCACAAAGTTATCCAGAGTCACCCCGCGAGGGGAAACGACGATTGGTTTTGAACTAATAAAAGCGCTCTTTCCGCGAGGATCGTAGCTTGGTAAGCATGTATTAGCTCTAGAATTGTCACAGTTATCCAAGTAGGATTGTGTCATCTAAGTAACCTCGACTGATTTAATGAGCCATTCGTGGTTTCACCGTGAGACTGTGTGAACTTAGACATGCATGGCTTAATCTTTGAGACAAGCATATGACTACTGGCAGGATCAACCAGATATCTGTCGGAGAAGGACGAACCACACACACCGGTCGGCGAAGGATGGATGTGTAAAAAGCCTCTCCAGGACGGTTGTTCCATCCCTCACTCCGTTGACCTAGGACCGCCTGGAAGGGACCCTATACACACCAACCGACCGACCGGGCTCGCTCGGGGAGGGATGGCAGCGCTCTGTGTAGAACGGATCCCAACGACCTCGGCGATGATTTTCACTTGGACTAGAGACGATTTTTGCCTGCCGGCCTGCCCTTCTCCTACCGGTTGGTCGGGCGAAGACAGGGCCTTTAGGCACGATTCCTGCTTTCCATTTGCCGATCCAAAGCTCATTCCGAGAAAAGGACTACAAGCGAGACGAACTGTCGAGATTGGCTATACGCGCTAGCCTTCGACGAACCACGCGGACTGACAAAGCTTCTCGATACGGACTACAATAACGCACCCTTACCAGCGGTACGACTCCACCAAATTGGTCCTGCTACAGTGCCGGGGAGAGGTGGGCGAGCTTGTTAGGCAAGCCCGCGCTCTCACTCCACCTGGCGGAACTGAGATCGCTGTACGAACACTGGATGCGAGTCAATCGAGCCACCGAGAGACCAGCCCCAGATCTTACCTCGAAACAAATATATAGTTTTATTTTCAAAAGGAAATATAATTTATGTTACGAAGGGCCACATCCCCTGCCTAAAACGTTTCCAAAAGGTACCTCGAATTAATTTTTCCCAGAAAACATAATGTTGTTGTTGTTGCATGCCCACAATGAGTAGGATTACACTTTTATGGGCCCTAAAAAGGACGTTAAGTAGTGGGTTGCCCACCCTTTTTTCACATCGCGAGCGTGCTGATGAAGGTGGACTGGGGTCCTCCAGACGGTTGTGCTATTCTTGACGTCATCTGCGTGTCGCTCACTACTACGGGAATCACGCCGATCCCTCACCTTGTTAGCCATTTTGTCGTGAAAACAGCCGGTTTCCAGGAACGGCTGAATGGAAGGTAAGGATCTTGGCCAGAATGTTTTGTCTGACCCTGACTAGCATGTCTGATCAGTATATTTTGAATGACCCTGACTAACATGTCTGATCAGTATGTTTTGCCTGACCCTGACTAACATGTCTGATCAGTATGTTTTGCCTGATCCTGACTAACATGTCTGATCAGTATGTTTTGCCTGACCCTGACTAACATGTCTGATCAGTATGTTTTGCCTGAAACTGATTAATATATCTGATCAGTATGTTTTGCCTGACCCTGACTAACATGTGTGATCAGTATGTTTTGCCTGACCATGACTAACATGTCCGATCAGTATGTTTTGCCTGACCCTGACTAACATGTCTGATCAGTATGTCAGACGTTAGTCTCCCTTTCCAAAACATAATGAAATTACAAAGCCCCAATTGAGAACTACATGTAAAAGATTGGCTTGTCTGGAGTAAAGAGAAACAAACATTATATTGCTTTCCATGTCAAATATTTTGGTACAAGGCAGTCAACAGTCTCAAGACTTGCATTTATGCTTCTTCGTCTTTACCTGTATCTGCTGAAGACTGGTATTGTAATGAGAAATGGCGGAACTGGGCAAGGAGCTGGCCGCTGTTAGAAGTTTTCTAGACTAGAACAGAAAGATGCCTGTTATTCGGTTTAGCAGCTGACACTCTCTTCGAAGCGTCAATCAAAACTAAGGTGTGAAACGGCAGTCATTTAAAGTTCATCATCAATGTTATGATCCTGGGAGGAGAAGGTGGTCTGATTCTAAATGTTTCACAAAAAGGTGGCCTGATCCTAAATGTTTCACAAAAAGGTGGCCTTATTCTAAATGTTGCACAAAACGGTGTTTTGATCCTAAATGTTTCACGAAAAAGATGGCCTGGTCCTAAATGTTTCACATAAAAGGTGGCCTGATCCTAAATGTTTCACAAAACGATGACCTGATCCTAAATGCTTTACAAAAATTAGGCCTGATCCTAAATGTTTCACATAAAATTTTACCTGATCCTAAATGTTTCACATAAAAGTTTACCTGATCCTAAATGTTTCACATAGAAAGGCTAGGAGAGCTCTATTTGTAAAGTAAGTACTAAGCCTCGGGAATGGGTGGCCTTGAGGTAGGGTGTCCGCCTCGTGTGCCGGAGGTCGTTTGTTTGAATCACGATGAATTTTGTAACGTGCATCTTCTTGTAAAAATGTTCCAGGTTTTTGGGTAATGAGATCGGACTCCCGAGTCCTGTGTCGACCATGTTAAAAATCCCTTGGCAGTTGGAAATCGAAAAGAGTGGGCTCATCGGCTTCTGCCAGGAGAAAATTAAAAAAATTCCAGTTAAAAATCTACCAAAATTATCTATCACTTCCCCCAGGCCTACTAAGCCGCATGAAGTTTAAAATACTGACAACAGATAGCCTTCGGCTACCTGAAAACAGACATTAACGACATGCCTATTTGAATATAAGGAATCCAAGTATTCCAAGTATTAAGCCTTTGTTCCTTATAAATATATTATAAAATCTTGTTTACTAATAATTATGTCTAGTGCTAACAACCGGAGCTTACTCCAATAAGTTCAGCGTGTTAGTAGAGACCTCGAATTATGTTGGTGAGCTTGTATCTAAGATGAAGATATACACCAAGAAAACATCCTATTCCTGACTGATGCTTCGTCAGCATTTGCAGCTCTAAAGCAACATAAAGATAGAAATCTCGAGCAATGTAGGTGCTACCTGACACAACTCTCAGCAGAACACCTAATGTTAGTCATTCAGTGGATCCCACTGAAATATCGAAAGCAATAAAGCTGCAGACAGTATAGCAAAGTGTGAAGGAGACTCCTCACAAAACAGACCTGGGCAGCATTTAAATGGAGTCCCAGACACTAATTAAATTAAAGCCAACTTCCACACTTCCAAAAAGAAGACAGCTATTGTGCTTTAACTAGAGAAGAGAAAGTCACCATCTTCAGACTGAGAATGGGCCATTACAGACTCAAGAGTCATCTTTACAACAAAATTAGGACAGGGACAGGTGAGAAGTCTCCATGCCTCTCCCCATAACAGAAACACCCAGACCGGCTTTTGTACCACGCAATCCTTTAAAGGAAACAGCTGCTTTTGTGGCATCTGCTTCGCGTTGCAGCTTCTTCTTTTATGTCCATGTATTTTATCATGTTTGACCATCAGACCAGTCGCCAGGACGAAGTTAACAGTATTTTCCAGGTCTGGACGGCAGTTCCATAACTGTTGTCTCAGCTCTGCTTCCCTCTGGACGGCAGTTCCATAACTATTGTCTCAGCTGCTTTTCCTGGCCAGGATCGGCGTCCTATATCTTTATAGGCTTGACAGTCTTGCAGGACATGTTCCATGATCTGGATTCCAGTTACACATGAGCCCTCATCTGAATAAGATATCTTTAGCCGGTTGAGGTGACTTAATAATCTACAGTGTCTTGTTCTCATACGGAATATGGTAGTTGTTGGCGTCTTTGAAGTTTGTGGATTGAGTAAGGTCTATCCTTCATATCCATCATTGTCCCAAAAGACTGAGGTACCACCTATTCAACAAATTGAAGATAGGGTGTACCGACGAATGCCCGTGCGGTACTGGTAAAATGACCGCTGAACATCTGCTGCAGAACTGCCCGACATACGAGGATCAGAGAGAGCAGATGTGGCCATTACCAGTGGAACTGCAAGACAAGCTCTATGGCAGTGGCGAGAGCCTCAGGATGACCGCCGCTTTTTTCGAAAAAATAATGGTTACTGTCTGACTGTGTACGCAGAAGAAGAAGAAGATATCCATCATTGTCCTCGGTAGTTTGTTGTAATGGCTCTGAACGATAGTTTTGGCCTCTCGGTACAGCACTGTATGGAGGAATTGCTCCATTTTACTACCATCTCTAGACAGGGCATCGGCTCTCTCGTCCCATGCAATCCTTAAGTGTGAGAGTAATGAATGAATGCTGTAAACATCATTTGAATGTTGCTTGTGTTAAAGTCTTGAACGTAAACAATATTTTTCTGCAGACGCCCATATATTTGGTGGCCCTTCAATTATACTACACGAATTTGATGTTTCGTACTTTGTTTATGATTACCCTAATAACACATTTTCATCCTGATTTACTCCAGCTGAAGCATAGGGCCCACCACTACAGTTGACCTCCTTCAGAAAGCATGCACCAAAGCACTTTTCGTGCTGTTGCAGAATTGGAGCTTCTATAGCAATTTATTTTACACAATGAGGTCGCTAGTCCCATCCACATTTCTCTTAAGTTATTTATCACGATATGCTATGCTTGGAGGTGCAGTGGACCCTGCCTATGGGTCTCCTCAGAGTGTAATGATGACGATTCTTAACATAAAATAACAGACGATAAGCCTCTTTACAATCATTCACCTTTCCCTCCAATATAAACCATCGGTTAACACTGCATCCTGTCCCATTACACGAACCCTAAATCCTAGCTTTGGCAGTGGTTGGTTAAATAACACTTTATTTACATTATAATGTTTCTAGCCCTAAACACAGCTCTCTTTAGACGCTTTGTACGACATGTCTGAAGGGGACAGTGTTGCAGTTATGGTAGAATTAAATACTGACAATATTACATCCATACAAATCCACACATATAATTTTTTATGCAAACTGCTACGAAACCTATCTTAAAGGGCAGCCATTTTGTTAATCCAAATTTGTAATCTGTTCCACAATTCTCATTATAAAATCTACCATTTCCATCACATTCCCCTTTCCTAAAAGTCCTAAATCGGTTTGATTTTAGCCGGGGAAGGGCGAGAGGCAGGGGGGAACCAATTTATTACTGTAATTATCCCTTCCAGGCCCGAGAAAAGCACGGTCTGCAAATACTTGAGAATAACGAACATTTTGTGAATGTTTGTAACAAAAATGGGGGACAGCAGCAGCCTAGACGACGCTCACTAACAGTCGTTGTATCAACATGGCTATGGGGGGTCCGCCCACACAGTATCACTTTCTAAGAAGCTTGCACTTACAGGCTATATCGGTTACGTGTGCTGAAAGGGGGCGGGGGTGAGGGGTGGATTAGCGTTTCGAGACAAGGGTCACAACCCAAGCTTGCTTCAGTTCAGATTTTATCAATAGCAAGGTCTTGGACACTATGGAAAATAAACTTCTTCTTCCGCGTTGTTCTCAGTCTCCCGCTACCAAGCCCTGTTCAAGTAGCTTTGCAAGTAGCCGGATGTAGTCCAGAGAACGGAATGCGCTGTGTCGTTGATATTATATTTGTAATCAAACTCCTGCTGACGTTGGATGCAAAACACAGTGCTACACTAGTGCGGCATTTGGTAGACTTCATACTAAGGTGTGGGATACGCAAGGGATTAGGACTCAAACAAAAATAAAGCTCTACACTGAAATTGTTCTACTTACCCTCACATGTATGTGATACATGGACCGTTTATAGTAGCTGTGCCGGGAAATTAAACCACTTCCACATGCACTGCCTGCGGAAACTGATGACGATTATATGGCAGAACATGGTGCCAAATGCAGATGTGTTAGCGCGAGCAGGCATGTCCAGTATACACAGCATGATATGTGAAGCACAGCTGAGATGGGCTGGTCATGTGGTACGTATGTCGGATCAACGTCTACCAAAAGAGCTCCTCTATAGTGAACTCCAAAATGGCAAGAGAGCAAGCGATGGGCAGCGGGAAAGGTACACGGAAACACTAAAGAGATCACTGATTCAGTACGTTATTAACCTCATCTATTACGATGGACGAACAACACCTTGAGAAACAAAGCAAATGAAGAGTACAGAAAAATGTAAACCTCAGGCCAATTCTTGGCAAACATTGTCTCAGTCTACGACGGACTACCTGCCCGCCCTCCCCCCCCTACCACCACTAACCTACACCTACCCCACATCACTACTCCCCACCACCCCCAACCCACCCTACACCCCTCACTACCCTTACCCCCTATCACTACACTCCACCCTTCCTAACGCAAACGCACCACTACCCCATCCCCCACCCCATCCCCCACCCCCCCCCCCCCACCACAAACAGTCAAACTATAAACTAGCGACACAACGCGTTCCGTTCTTCGGACTATATCCTGCTACTTGCAAAATCCTGTTCACGGCTTGGAAGCGGGGGATTGAGAACGAACGCAGAAGAAGAAGAAGAAGAAGAAGAGATGTCATTACACTATGTTATTGTTGAATGCCCACAATGAGTGAGTTTACTCTGAAAAGGACGTTAAGTTGTTGTAGTCCGAGGTCCTCCATGATGCTATACTTGGTTTTATCTGCGTTTTGCTCAATACTACAGGGATCAAGAAATGTGGTATATTGAGAACCGTTTCACGGCACTCTTTGTGTGACGGTACAATGCGTAATTAGAATTGCTTTATTTAGACTGTCTTAAATTCCAGTTGATCAATTTCTTCCTTGTTTAGCAACAGCAGCTGACCTCTTAATGGGGAAATCCCTGTTCTATGTCGTTTCCCTTATTCCACCCAGTCGGTGTATGCTGTTATTGTTTTTGTTATAAATACCCACAATGCGTAGGATTACTCTTTTGTACGCGATGAAAAGGACGTTTAGTGGCAGATTGCAGTAGCTTTCTTCACATTTCGAGAGTGCTGATGAAGGAAGACTGGGGTCCTTCAAGCGGTTGTGCTATGCTTGACTGCATATGCGTATCGCTCACTTCTAGGAGGATCACGTCAATCCCCACCTCGTCAGGCAGATTGCCAAGAAGAACAGTCTGTTTCCAGGGAGTACTACGTGGAAGTCGAGGTGGGGGTCATTGCCAGTATATTCTGCCTGACCCTGACTAACATGTCCGATCAGTATGTTGTGCCTGACCCTGACTAACATGTCTGATCAGTATGTTGTGCCTGACCCTGACTAACATGCCTGATCAGTATGTTGTGCCTGACCCTGACTAACATGTCTGATCAGTATGTTGTGCCTGACCCTGACTAACATATCTGATCAGTACCTTGTGCCTGACCCTGACTAACATGTCTGATCAGTATGTTGTGCCTGACCCTGACTAACATGTCTGATCTGTATGTTGTGCCTGACCCTGATTAACATATCTGATCAGTACGTTGTGCCTGACCCTAACTAACAGGTCTGATCAGTATGTTGTGCCTGACCCTAACTAACATGTCTGATCAGTATGTTGTGCCTGACCCTGACTAACACATCTGATCAGTACGTTGTGCCTGACCCTGACTAACATGTCTGATCAGTATGTTGTGCCTGACCCTGACTAACATAGCTGATCAGTACGTTGTGTCTGACCCTAACTAACATGTCTGATCAGTATGTTGTGCCTGACCCTGACTAACATGTTTGATCAGTATGTTGTGCCTGACCCTGATTAACATATATGATCAGTACGTTGTGCCTGACCCTAACTAACATGGCTGATCAGTATGTTGTGCCTGACCCTAACTAACATGTCTGATCAGTATGTTGTGCCTGACCCTGACTAACACATCTGATCAGTACGTTGTGCCTGACCCTGACTAACATGTCTGATCAGTATGTTGTGCCTGACCCTGACTAACATGTCTGATCAGTATGTTGTGCCTGATCCTAACTAACATGTCTGATCAGTATGTTGTGCCTGACCCTGACTAACATGTTTGATCAGTATGTTGTGCCTGACCCTGACTAACATGTCTGATCTGTACGTTGTGCCTGACCCTGACTAACATGTCTGATCAGTATGTTGTGCCTGACCCTGACTAACATGTCTGATCAGTATGGTGTGCCTGACCCTGACTAACATGTCTGATTAGTGGGTTGTGCATGACCCTGACTAACATGTCTGATTAATATGTTGTGCCTGAACAGACGCTAGACTTCCTCCCCAATTGGAGTATATGTCCGACACTTCAGTTAGTCTCTCTCGGGAATCCTGTGCCAAATCGCTTTGAGTGTTTTTATAAGGACGGTTTCAGCAACAATGCGTTTTTACTTGAGGTTGTTACGACATGCATAAGTGCAGTGGGTCCGTTCTCTCCTTCCCAGTAAAGGGTTACAGGATCAACTCGATGATTGCAGGAAATGAGTATCCGAGTATTTGTTGTGACGTTTTCAATAGCAATTGGTGCACATATTGCCAGTCCCATGAACAACACTTTTTAGTTGCCTTTTACGACATGTTTGGAAGGTTATAAGTGACAATATTCTTTTCAACCCAGGTGCTGCTCGAAGATTAGAGCCTGTAATACCGTACGACATTGTCTCATGCGGGGGGTATGTTCCCTTATGCCCCCTCGAATATCGGAGAACCTGGAAAGATAAGAGTGCCCGGATATTCAAGATTTATTTCGTATTTGCTTCTGTCAAATCTGACCTTGTTTTTCACTGCTAGTATGTCAATTGTTAAAGAAAATTACGCAAGAATTTCGCGGTGTTTCAATAACAATGAAATATCGTAATATCTCTTTCTTCTTCTCCCGATTACCAAAAGAAAAACAATTATTCGCTCGATCATTTCTGTGGGGCATTGCTTCTAAAGATTATATCAGAACAAACAGCCTACGCCTCTCAGGAGGTCTTTAGACTGTGTAAATTTGGTTGTGTGCAATGCCATGATTAGAGAGTCTTCTGTCTAAGGGAAAGAGGTCAGGTGAGAATTGAGAAATATAAATACATTTTTGAATAAAGAAAATAACCTGATAGGATAAAAGATCTCCAACATACTTGGTCTTGCAACCCTCACGGAGTGAGGATAATTGACTGTTCTTTAAAGAAAGTTTGAAAATAGCTGATAGATGTGTCTCGTTAGCGCAGTGGTACAGCACCGCCATTACCGACACGCACCAGTCGACCCATCGGTAACTAGTGACCTTCTTCTTCCTTCATCATCAAATGAAAGTCTCAATGCTTCTCGCTAACATCATCTTTGTTTGTAAGGCTGTTTATCTCCGTATAGTTTTTGTCTCCAACTTGTCTTCCGAGGCCAGTATTATTATCTCTCTCATCCAATTTGAAATTGCAGCTTTGTAGGATATGTTCCGTTGGCATGGTTCGCTCCCTTCAATGAGGCCTGTCATCTGTCCATTGCGTATCTAGACTGTACAGAAAGAAGTCCAAGCATGAAGCTTATCTTCACGATGGATGCTCTCCAAGCTTTCACCCTGAGACCTTGCAATGTGTGACTGCCTAGTCCATGGGATTAAAGAGACACCTGAGACAGATCTAAGGAATAATAAAGACCTTTACCCATACAGTCGCTACGGAATGTGCAAGCCAAGTTTGTTTTTTACTCCCAATTGAAACCTGGCTTTTTGGGATCAAGATGCTGAGCAGCGCATGAGCTGCAGTGGTCAGTGACCCATAGCTGACAGCTAGTGTCAGGGCCAGCGAACCAGAGCTGCCAAGACCCTTCTACACCTCCACGCGGTGATCCTGGATAACAGGCTGCAACAGAGCAGGCTGGCTACGGAGAAGAGGTCGAAGAGGTAACCGGTTCTAAAAAATGCCTTCTGAAGTCGGATGTGTCGGACTGAAAGGTGCAAATATCGCAGTCAATCTGAAAAACAACGACACAACGCATTCCGTTCTCCGGACAACATACTTGCAAAATTTTTTTCAGGGTTTGATAGAGAGGGGTTTAAGAATGAACGACGAAGAAGAAGAAGAAGAAACAAAAGAAGAAGAAGAAGATGATGATGATGATGATAATGATGATGGTTCATGATCGATAAGCCCTACTTCATGCCACATGATGATGAGTAAATCACTCCAGGAACCCAGCCCACATTTTTCTATTTTTTATTAGCACACGTCACTGCCAACCTACACCTGGGACCTATTTGCACGAATTGTTACTCTTGCCACGAGTCCTATAATCTGTCTCTGTGCGTATCCCACATAAGCCATCAATACGGATTATCGATTCAATGATTATATTTATTTCGGTGAGAACAGTTAAATACATACACGCACACAAATAAGCTGACTCGTTGGCTTATCAATGCGAAGGCGTGTTATTCCTCTTCCTCTGCGTTCGTCCTGAAGAGGACGCGCTGTGGTGTGTCGTAGTTTACAGCGAGGCTGCGCTGCGAGGAAAGACTCAGAAAAACCGGCCTACAGTGCCTAGAAGAGAGAAGAATTCGTGGTGATTTAAAACAGGTTTATAAGATGATCAGAGGAATGGATAAATTAGACTATAACAAGTTGTTTTTTTAAATACAGCTACCCGCCATAACAAGAGGGTATAGCTACAAGCTGACTAAAGAGAGGTCCAGATTAGATATTAGGAAAAAAAAATGTTAGTCAGACAGTGGTGTCTGCTTGGGATGCATTGCCAGGGGAGGTAGTGGAGGCAGGGACAGTTAATGCATTTAAGAATAAATTGGATGCGCATAGCTTTTAGAGCAAGGTGATGTAAATAACTGGTTGTATACAGACTCTGCAGGGTCTTCTAAACCAGTATAAAGACGTTAAGTTAAGTTAAGTTACGTACGGCTTTAGGCACGTACACCCGGTTTCGGTACGGCTTTTTTTGGTTTGCCTTTCCTCTTCGATCCCTATTTGCATAGCCAGGCTGCATGGGTTCAGTCGGTTTCCAGGACCGCAGCTTTGAGGTGAAATGTGTCGCTAGCCCTAATACAGGCAGGCAGGTATGAGTAGATGGGTGCTGTCGGATTATTCACTGCAGCATCTTTGGTCCTGAAAGCTTATTCACGAAGCATTGAAATTAAAAAAACATACACACATATACGCACATATACACACATACATACACACATAGACATATGATGTGCGTCCATCACAAGTGATGAAGACCACTCTCTTTGTTTAGCTGTGTGGACAGTCTTTATTCTTGCCGTATCCGTTGAAATGGATGACCTGCGCTGTGATTTGGATTGAAGTGAGGAAGAAACTGCACCTTTTGTCAACCTCACTCTCTGGTCGTGAGCTACCTTTTGCCAATGGCAAGATATTTATTGAGACGACTGGAGATAACATAGCATGCAGATTTTTTCTCAGGGTTTACTCCCGAGTTTAAATACACATGTGTTTACATACACATACATACACATTTACACGCACATACATACACATACATACACACATATCCACACATATCCACCCAAAAGCACACACATACACACATGTACACACATACATATTCACACATGTGCACACACATACACACACAAACACGAACATACTTACACACCCATACATACACACCCATACATGCACACACATACGCACACATACACACACATACACAAAATTACTAGCACATATAAGCAACACATATACATACACACACATACAGGCACATCCACACACACACACACACACACATACACATACTCACCACAAGTAAACATGTCCATATTTCCTGGGTCTTAATAGACCTTATCGTATCTCTCTTGTGTTAAATATACTTTCCATAACTCCCTCACGTGTAGTATAATTTCCAGTATTCCGTTCCTGTTAACTCACTTTTCCACCATACTCACTTCACTGTTAGTGAACATACATACAAACACACACACACACGCACACGCGCACACACACACACGCGTGCGTGCGCCCGTGCGCACTCAATCCAAGCTCGCACAAATACACACACCCACACATTCATTCACGCAAACGCGACGGGAGAGCACTGGATCAAAAATGATGACACTCATTTGATATTCCAGAGTTACCCTTGTCACTCTTTTTAACCTAAACATGTGATTTTTTTAACTTTTTTTTTTAAAAAACGTTACAATGAAGGCTAGTGAACCGCAGTTAATGTATAACGCATGTCTTTCTAAGCACTATTTTCATATTTAGTAAACAAATGTCTTTAGATCCTAGAATATTATTTATTTGTTCGATCGTTTTGCAAAAATATCCTCGAGTATTTTCTTCTGCTTTTTATAGTTCGCTCTAAAATAATAAATCACATCTATTTCCTTCATCAACATGCCGGTATGTCTGAGGTTTCTGTTGTGACAACACAGTTTATCCTTCAGGAATGTTTGAGAAATCCATGTTGCTACATCGCATAGGAAATGAGTTGCTATTGTGTTGTTACGAATCCAGCATCATCCGAGCTCTCGTTCTTCAGCCCAATGCCATGTTATTGTTTCTGCACATGTATGCTAGTTGTGTTAGTGTCGCAGAAAGTATTCCATTTATCTGGCCTCGGAGAAAGAAACATTTTCATATCATCGCTGAGCGTCGAGCACTCCGAGAGATGATGATCAATGGTTATGAATGGGAGTGTACACAGCTAGCACTCAGGAGTGTGTTGTGGTTGGATTCTGTTCAGGTACTTGTTAAATGTGGTCCGCCGAGGTCTTTGTGTATGACAGGGACATGAATAGCACCACTGCCCCACGGAGATCATGTCGTAAGAGGCGACTAACTGTGACACATGGCATAACACCGGCCATGGTTAAGTGGTTTGTTTAGATCAGCATAGATGGCGCAAAACATGCTGCGGGTCTTCTTTGCTCTAGTGTTTGAATCTATTAAGATGAACTCGCACATTGGTTAACCAAAGTCCGCAAGCGCTTGTCCCAACGCTGCGGAGTATAAAGCTGCTCGAGCCTAGCCCGCTAAGCAAGAATTCCTTCTTCCAGCTACATCTAGCTCAAACCAGAGCTGGGATCTGCACATAGAGGCATCTGCCCTTGTAGAAGTAAAGGTCTACTAAGAACTAAGAAAACTTGTTCAATTGTGGTCTGATTATTTCTTGTGAGCTGACTTATACTATCATTTGGATTGGGGTTTGCCGTATGACTGCAGACCTTCCGTCGTGTGTTTCCAGCTGCCCGTTTGATCAGTCAAGTTTCTTTATTTGTTTTTCTTATGAGCTATGTGACTGTTCAGGCAGTTCGCCTAGGAGAGGATGGACTCTGATTTTAAACCCACAAGTAGGGGACGGCGTGGGTTAGTGACACGGCTTACAATTCAAAGGTGCTGAGTTCGATCCCCATCATAGCACCCGCCGTTACCCCGGGGAAGTAAACCCTTAGAAAATGAAGGAGGAAGCAGACCCTTACATAAATGCATGCTGAAGTCGGATGCACTGTGCCGAAAGGCGCAAAATAAAAACCACAGTGCAATGCACACCGCCTTGGGGATTAGAGAAATAAGAGGAACGCAAACAAATAAAGCAAAAACAAAAAACCACATGTTCCGGGAGTGCTGGCTAGTCTTGGGGCGATTAGAGTATCATCGGATGTTTCGAGTAACTATCTTCTGCGGGCAACGACACCACTGCCTTGTGGAAACCTCTGGAGAGATTAGGGCTACGGGAGTAAGCCCAGACATAAAGGTTAGGTTGAGTTAGGTTAGGTTAGGTTGAGTTAGGTTAGGTTGAGTTAGGTTAGGTTAGGTTGAGTTAGGTTAGGTTAGGTTGAGTTAGGTTAGGTTGAGTTAGGTTAGGTTAGGTTGAGTTAGGTTAGGTTGAGTTAGGTTAGGTTAGGTTGAGTTAGGTTAGGTTAGGTTGAGTTAGGTTAGGTTGAGTTAGGTTAGGTTAGGTTAGGTTAGGTTGAGTTAGGTTAGGTTGAGTTAGGTTTGGTTAGGTTGAGTTAGGTTAAGTTAGGTTAGGTGGAGTTAAGTTAGGTTAGGTTAGGTTAGGTTAGGTTAGGTTGAGTTAGGTTAGGTTAAGGTTAAGTTAGGTTAGGTTAGGTTAGGTTGAGTTAGGTTAGGTTGAGTTAGGTTATGTTGAGTTAGGTTAGGTTGAGTTAGGTTAGGTGAGGTTGAATTAGGTTAGGTTGCGTTAGGTTAGATTGAGTTAGGTTAGGTTAGGTTGAGTTAGGTTAGGTTAGGTTGAGTTAGGTTAGGTTGAGTTAGGTTAGTTTGAGTTAGGTTAGGTTGAGTTAGGCTAGGTTGAGTTAGGTTAGATTGAGTTAGGTAAGGTTAGGTTGAGTTAGGTTAGGTTAGGTTAGGTTGAGTTAGGTTAGGTTAGGTTGAGTTAGGTTAGGTTGAGTTAGGTTAGGTTAAGTTGAGTTAGGTTAGGTTGATTTAGGTTAGGTTATGTTGAGTTAGGTTAGGTTAGGTTGAGTTAGGTTAGGTTAGGTTAGGTTGAGTTAGGTTAGGTTAGGTTGAGTTAGGTTAGGTTAGGTTAGGTTGAGTTAGGTTAGGTTGAGTTAGGTTAGGTTAGATTGAGTTAGGTTAGGTTTGGTTAAGTTAGGTTAGGTTAAGTTAGGTTAGGTTAGGTTATGTTAGGTTAGGTTAGCTTGAGTGAGGTTAGGTGAGGTTAGTTTAGGTTGTGTGATGTTAGGTTAGGTTACGTTAGGTTAGGTTAGGTTAGGTAAGAATATGTTAGGTTAGGATAGAATAGGTTAGGTTATGCTAGATTAAATTAAGATAGGTTAGGTTAGGCTAGTTTTGGTTAGGTTAAGTTAAGTTAGGTTATGTTAGGATATGCTATGTTATGTTATGTTAGGTTAAGTTAGGTTAGGGTAGGTTGAGTTAGGTTAGGTTAAGTTAGGTTAGGTTAGGTTTGGTTAAGTTAGGTTAGGTTACGTTAGGTTAAGTTGGGTTAGGTTACGTTAGGTTAGCTTGAGTGAGGTTAGGTGAGGTTAGGTTAGGTTGTGTGAGGTTAGGTTAGGTTAAGTTAGGTTAGGTTAGGTTAAGTTAGGTTAGGTTAGGTAAGAATAGGTTAGGTTAGGATAGAATAGGTTAGGTTATGCTAGATTAAATTAAGTTAAATTAGGTTAGGCTAGTTTTGGTTAGGTTAGGTTAAGTTAGGTTAGGTTAGGATATGTTATGTTATGTTATGTTAGGTTAGGTTAGGTTAGTTTCGGTTAAGTTAAGTTAAGTCAGGTTAGGTTAGGCTAGGTTAGGTTGGTTTAAAGTTAAGGGTTAGGGTTAAGATTTGAGTTGAGTTGTTGAGTTGAGTTGAGATGAGCTGAGCTAAGTTAAGTTAAGCTAAATTTAGCTAAGTTAATTTAAAACTCGATATCTGAGCCATTGCCGCGTGTTGCTCTGTTTAATACTCATTATTTTGTCTTTCATAACAATCTCAATGTCAGTCACATTCTGTGGAATGTTCTCAGTGTGACAGTGGGTCTATTATCATTTGTCACACGAATACCTTCCCTTCCTCCCGGAATCTACCTTAGATAGTTGTTACCTGTATAAAGGTGTATGGCCTGCTTTTACGAAAAACAAATCTCTGAATTCCGTTGACGTAACATCCGGGACCGTTAAAATTCTTGGTAAATAAACATATAAGTTATCAGTTCAATCTGTTCCGCTAGTCCAACAAAATGTAACAGGCACGATCATATTATATTAGTTTCCCGCTGGACAGAAACGAACTAGGAACGTTTTGGGGAAAACCTTCTGTAACCTAAATTGGGTTTGGGCAGTGGAGGAGCAACTAGATAGACAATATAGGAAAAGCAAACAGACGTATCATAAATTCTAAGACATGTTTTCTCTGAAGGTTTCCTGAAATGTTATTCAGTAAAGCTTCAAATTATTTACAGGTCCAGATTAGATATAAGGAAATATCTTTTTAGGCAGAAAGTGGTAGATTCTTGGAATGCACTGCCACGGGTTGCGGTGGAGGCAGAGTAAGATAATGTATTCAAAAATAGGTTTGATGCACACAGTATTTTCAGTACCGGTGGATTTGAATAAACTGGTTGAGTTGAACCGAAGAGAGCAGGTCGTTGTCTTCAGACTTCGCACTGGCCACAATAGACTGAGGTACCACCTATTCAACAAATTGAAGATAGGTGGTACCGACGAATGCCCGTGCGGTACTGGTAAAATGACCGCTGAACATCTGCTGCAGAACTGCCCGACATACGAGGATCATAGAGAGCAGATGTGGCCATCACCAGTGGAACTGCAAGACAAACTCTATGGCAGTTGCGACAGCCTCAGGATGACCGCCGCTTTTTTTCGAAAAAATAATGGTTACTGTCTGACTGCGTACGAAGAAGAAGAAGAAGAATAAACTGGTTGTATACAGGTTCTGTATAACCTTGTAGACCAGTATAAAGAAGTTAAGTTATATCAGGCAGCGCATGAGCTGCAGCGTTCAGCGACCCATAGTTGACTGCTAGCGTCAGGGCCAGCGAACCAGAGCTGCCAAGACCCTTCTACAACGTCACGCGGTGATCCTGGATAACAGGCTACAACAGAGCAGACTGCATAAGGAGAAGGGATCGAAGAGGGAATGCTAACCCGGTACTAAACAAAATTCTTGCTGAAGTCGAATGTGTTGGACTATCACCAGTGGCAACACTAGACAAGCTCTATGGCAGTGTCGACAGCCTCAGGATGACCGCTGCTTTTTTCGAAAAAATTAAGGTTGACGTCTGACTGCGTACGATGAAGAAGAGAAGAAGAATGTGTTGGACCAAAATATCGCAGTCAAGCTGTAAATTACGACACAACGTATTTCGTTCTTTGGACTACATTCTGCTACTTAACCCCTTGTCATGGTTTGGTAGCGGGAGATTGTAAACGAGCGAAGCCAAGCCAAGCCAAGTTAAATTAAGTTAAACATCAACACCGGATCCAGTCTGCTTTTCCTTTGCTCCTTCGCCTGTTTTTACTCACAATACAACTCCCTTTTTTTTTTAATCGGAAGCGTTGGGAAGGAAGACTAGTGTCTGATCAGGTATAACATACTGATCAAATATGTTAGTCAGGGTCAGGCAAAATATACTGATCAAACATGTTAGTCATAGTTAGGCAAAATTTACTGCCCAAAAACCGTCACCTCGGATTCCTCGCAGCCCTTCCTGGAAACGGGCTGTTTTCATGACAGTCTGGCTAACGAGGTGAGAGATCGACGTGATCACCGTAGTAGTGAGCGACACGCATATAAAGCCAGGCATAGCACAACCGCATGGTGTACCGAGGTCCACCTTCATCAGCAGGCTCGGGGTGGGAGGAAAGCTACGACAACCCGCCACTTTTCAGGCTCACAAAAGGGTAAATCTACTCATTGTAAGCATTCAACAACAACCGGAAGTGTGTATCCAAGCACTTTCAGTAGCGGTTCCAAAAGCAATTATTTAATTGATAATGTTACCAGTCATACGCATAACCTTCTTTGGTAGACTCTTGCGTCAAGCTTCAGAGGTTGTATTCCTTCTACCATGAGTACCACTCGGGTGACAAGATCTGGTACTGAAATTAAAACATTTATTACTATGGCCATCAATGCTGACTTACCTTCTACCTAGAGGTGGCGGTGGGAAACATCCTGCGGCAAGACCTCTCACTATGACAATTTAGCGGTTGCCAGCCGTGCCAATGACAGAGAGTGCAGGCCCTATACTGCTGGGTAGGCTAAATGTCAACAGGAAAACGAATGGAAGCTGGAAAGGCGAGAATCTCACCTTCCCCGGGTCTGGTAAGCCACAAGAAGAAAACCGCCAATAAACTTACTACCAATAGTCGGTGTTGTTGTTACGGATCCAGCAGCGTCCGGGTTCTCGCTCTTCCGCCCAATGTCATGTAATTGGATCTGCACGTGTTTGTTAGTTGTTGTCTAGTGCCATACAGAATGTTTCATGTATCTGGTCTCAGAGAAAGAGGCATTGTACAAACATCGTTGAGCGCTGAGCACTCAAATAGATGAGGATCAACGGTTTCGTGTGGGAGTGTACAGAGCTGACACTCGGGAGTGTGTTGTGGTTGGATTCAGTTCAAGTGCTTGATAAACTGAATGTGTTGGATTCTCAGTCGGCAAATGGTGCTGTGGCCTTTCCTTGTGAGTTGATTGATGCTGTTATTTTGATTGGGGCTTGTTAAATGTCTGTAGAGGGGACGGCATGGCCTAGTGGTTAAGTGACACGGCTCACAACCAGAAGGTGCTGAGTTCGATCCCCATCACAGCACCAGCCATTACCCCGAGGAATCAAACCCTTACATAAAATGCATGCTGAAGTGGGATGCACTGGGCCGACAAGCGCAAAATAAAAACGAAGTGCAACGCACACCGCCTTGGGGATTAGAGAAATAAGGCGAACGCAAAAAACAAAAAAATATTTCTGTAGACTTCCCTCCGCGTGTTTCCCATGTCCCATCTGTTCAGCCAAGATTCTTTGTTTGCTTCTCATATGATCTGCTTGGCTGTTTGTATAGCTGTTGCTGTGTTTGGTTGTTCTTGTCCTGATTGCTTCTTTGCTAGTATGTCTGCCTTATCATTTTCAGGTGTGTGTTCGTGTCCAAGGACCCACTGCAGAACTATCTTGACGTTATGGACGGTGATAATGTGATCATCGTCCAGAGACATTTGGATAAGATCAGGTCTACAATATCCAGCATGTTCTAATGCTTGAATGGGAAAACAAAATGGAAAAAAACTTGTAAAAGTTGATTAAGGTTGAGTTTAATCAAAATTTTTTAATGGGTATGGTCAGATGGACAGACTGGGTCTTCTATCAGATAAGTTGACCATTTTTTCTAATATGTTGATTTGTTAGTTCAGTATTGTTGTCCCTGATGAAGGCCTATTGGTCGTAACGTAGGTTTTGTTTGTGTTATCGTCTCGGTACGGTATCTGACCATACCCATTTTTTAATGTTGATTAAACTCAACCTTAATCAACTTTTACAAGTTGTTTTTTTCCATTATACATCCACAGAACCGCTGCAGCCTCGCCTTAATTTAATTCTAATGCTTGCAGGACCGTCATCGAGTCTTTTAAAATAACAATATTTTGGGCCTTTAATGGAAAGACATTCAAAACTATACACAGATAGTACAATGCGATTATAAGCGCAGAGATTTCAACTTCATAGTTCGAGCAAACCTCCCCGGATGCATCAGACAGTTTATCAGAGGTTCTGACTGCAGATTCTATATAAACTCCATGACCTATTTAGATGGTGGCTTTAAATGCAGATCTACCAGTGAACACATGTACCTATTCATCGGGATTAGCAGCAAATGTTCTTTGAGCTGGTGGAACGTAGTCCCTAGTCGACAGTGAGTTGGTTCTCTAAACTGGGATTACAGCGTGCCAGGGTTCGAATTCACGGATGGACAGAAAATAATCCGTGCCGTGGTACCGGTAGGGATATCGAATGACAACCTGACCACGGTCGATGACCCATCATTGACTGCCCCTGACCTCAGAAAAACAATTAAAGTGGCCACCTGAAATGTGCTGACCCTGATCAACACGGGATATCAGCATCCCTGGTCCATGTCATGTGTACCCTCGACATAACCACAGCCATGACATAACCATCGCCAGTATCACGAAGGCCTGAACTCCGAGTGACAGAACACTTCACAGCGGAACGAATATACCCTCTTCCTTTACTCCGGTGGTAAATCGCGCCATAATGTCGTCACCCAAGCCCTAATGGGCCCTCTCACGGTTAACTTTTCCACCTGCCACCCCATTTCAGACAGACTGAACGATTGTCCATGTTTGGCTGTCAAGCGGAATCCTTACATCTTAATTCTGTTGGGTACTAAACACCCCTGCATGTCTTATATAGTCCATTATAGGAATGTTCTGCCTTGTGGGTTTCAGTTGTGCTGTTATCTCACGTTGTACGTTTGACTGCGACAGACACGAATATATCTCCATCTCGGTTGTAAATGCCCCCAGAAGGACAAGTGTGACTGCCAACTGCACTCCTCCACCCACCCAAACAGTTCCGCCTCACGGTGAGCTTGTTATCCTCGGTGATTTCAAGGCCACCACCGGAATCAAACGGAAGGGCCTGGAGTCTATCGTGGGCCCATACGGCAGTGGAACGCCGAACGACAACGCGTTCAGATTAATCTCCTGCTGTGCCTCTTTTGACATCAGGATAGCGGGCATCTGGTTCAGACGGAAGGCATCCGGTCGGTTCACGTGGATCTCAAATGATCATAGAGCCAGAGAGGAGCTGGATCATATCCTGTCTAGAAATCTTGGTTACATCAGATGGTACAGGGTCCACTGTGGAGCCGAGGCTCCTGACATCACTGATCATCTCCTCGTTGCTAGTGTGGCCGTCTTGCCAAGATACAAAAAGACTGCATAAGTTGCCAGATACGACACGGAATCCCTGCGTACAAACCGTAGTCTGGCAGCACAATATGCCGCATTCATAGACAAAAAATTGCCGATCTGGGTACCCTTCCAGATGACCCTAAATCTGCCTTGCCCATCTTCGCCCACGCTATCTATGAAGTTTGTCGACACAGTTTTGGGTCATATGAAGAACATCCGGAAACCCTGGCTGCAGGGGTCCACCCTGGCAAACATTAAAGGGAAAGAACTCGGCGAGGGTCAGGGGCGACCACCCTGTTGCCGCCCACAAAACAAATTCCGGGCTGCCGCCCAGAAGGACCATTTCAACAACATAGCCGATATCGCTGAGGGAGGTCTACTGCGCAACGACATGAGAGCGATATACCGCACAATAAAGGCTCTCAGCTCCGATCCCTTCCAACGTCCCTCTGGCTCCCCCAATGCCTGAATGTCCGATGGATCCCTCTGTACTTCAAGCGAGGATATAGTTACCAGGTGGGTCGAACATTACAACGCAGCCTTGAACCACCCACTCGCCGGATCTACTCCGCGAGTCTCTCACAGCAACCCTGACACTTGCCCCCACCATTGCTGATGTAAAGGCAGCCATAGAAAAACTGAAGGATGGCAGAGCCGCGTGCCCCGACAATATTCCGAGCTATTAAAGTACTTCTTCTTCTTCTTCTTCTGCGTACACAGTCAGACAGTAACCATTATTTTTTCGAAAAAAGCGGCGGTCATCCTGAGGCTCTCGCCACTGCCATAGAGCTTGTCTTGCAGTTCCACTGGTAATGGCCACATCTGCTCTCTCTGATCCTCGTATGTCGGGCAGTTCTGCAGCAGATGTTCAGCGGTCATTTTACCAGTACCGCACGGGCATTCGTCGGTACACCCTATCTTCAATTTGTTGAATAGGTGGTACCTCAGTCTGTTGTGGCCAGTGCGAAGTCTGAAGACAACGACCTGCTCTCTTCGGTTCAACTGGTAATAGGCATCGTTTTTGGTGTAACCAGTATGTTCGGTTTCCCATTTGGTCATGTATCTGGCCTATTAAAGTACGTCTAGTACCCGATGACCACCACCCTGCACCAACTCTTCGCAACTGTGTGGAACACTGGCCAAGTGATCGTGGCATGATGCGAAGGAATAATAATTTCCCTGTACAGGGGAAAGGGCTCCCGACTGGAATACGGCAATTACAAGCTATTACCCTACTGGCCACCCCCAACAAAGTCTTCTCACATGTTCTCCTCTCCAGACTGCATCCCTGTTAACGAGGAATTGTAGTCCCCAACAGTCAGGGTTCACAGGTTCTCGCTCCACTATTGATGCCATTCTCGTTCTCCGCCTCCTCGCGGAACTGCATCGCGAGTTTAACCGCCCTCTCCACGTTGCCTACGTTAACCTACGGGCCACCTTCGATTCTGTGGACAGGCCCCTAAGACTGCTTAATGTTAAAATAATTTAAACCTTTAAGTCAGTATATTAAATATTAAAATAGTTTAACTCTTAAAATCAGTTTTAAATGTTAAAACAGTTTAGCCGTTAAACCTTTATTCAGCTAATGGACGATGAAATCGACTATTGAAAAACTAAAATACTGTCCGCTATAACCAAAACTGACCTCATGTGTTTGAGTTTTGTGATTTGGTTTGTGGAATTTCATTTCTTTTTTACGGCTCTACATTGTGGAAGTAACCCACATATGCAAACTGGCGTTAATTCTGATAGACATTTGTGAAGGTTATGTTTGAAACTCATTGAAACTCAAGTTTGGCTTCAAGACTCGAGAAATATTTTTTTCTTTATCAGTCCATTGATAACGCATCTGGATTATTGGTGGATATTCAACACATAGCCGATTCAGACTTTGGAAAGATGGTATCTCCTTGTCGTACTCCTCCATGTACAGTTATGGAAAGTGGCTCGTGGAAAAGTCATTACAGTTGAGCAGCCCTCGTTTATCTTCTCTATTAGCTGAGCGTACTTTTCATCGATGCCTTGCTTCCTCAAGGCATTTACCACTGCAATTATTTTCACGCCATCAAAGACCTTTTCGTAGTCTACAAACACAATGCACAGGGAATGTTATCGACTTTGCATCAATACAAAAGTACAGAGATGGGTCAGCCATGTGGTCTGCATGACTGACGATAGATGGACAAGGAGTGTGTCGTTCTGGTGGCCGCTCACCAACGTGATGAAAAGATGACCTGCACCATGCCCTTGAACCATCATGGTATTCCAAGGCTAAGAACAGGACGTTTACAAGAACGTTTTCAGAAGCTCTGAGTAATGATTTAAGAGCAGTACTCTGTCAACTATGCCAGCAGTCCGCACCGAAAAGGGTAGTGGTACAGTAGGTTCCATCCCACTGCAACATCCAAGGCAACGAGCAGGCAGACAGACTGGCAAAAGAAGGTGCAAAGACTACCACAGCCAGATACTAGTATGACATACGAAGAATCAAAACGGCTTATTAGAGCTAGATACATGACCAAATGGGAAACCGAACATACCGGCTACACAAAAAAACGATGCCTATTACCAGTTGAACAGAAGAGAGCAGGTCGTGATCTTCAGACTTCGCACTGGCCACAATAGACTGAGGTATCACCTATTCAACAAATTGAAGATAGGTGGCACTGACGAATGCACGTGTGGTACCGGGAAAATGACCGCTGAACATTTGCTGCAAAACTGCCTGACATACGAGGATCAGAGAGAGCAGATGTGGCCATCACCAGTGGCAACACTAGACAAGCTATATGGCAGTGTCGACAGCCTCAGGATGACGGCTGCTTTTTTCGAAAAAATTAAGGTTGATGTCTGACTGCGTACGATGAAGAAGAAGCTGCTGCTCTGAGGTGGCTGTCTGAGACATCTACAACAGGAGCAGCCATCGTGTCAGACTCCCAAACACTACTTCGAAATTCGGGCAGTGCGGAATGAGTGGCTGCGATATGAGTGGATAGCAGCGCTGGAGAACTCAAAACTCCAGGGGCTGGTGTGGATCTACTGTCCTGGTCATGCAGGGGTTCTGGACAACGAGCGAGCTGATTTTTTGGCTTCACATGCACCCATAACAGACACAGTGGACATGGATAATAGTGGACATAGTGAAGGTTATCAAGGACCGCCTGCTGGAGAACGACACTGCTTTGGATGAGTCTGCAAGGCACAAGCTGCGGCACTTTGGAATCAAATTAGGATCCAGTGGATCAGGGAACCTGAGAGGACGGAACAGGAAGGTGTACAAACAGGCTACTGGGACCATCATCATTCACACATTGCGCCATCTGCTGAGAGAGGCTGAGCACCTATGGGTATGCCCGGAGTGCAGTGAAGTCGACTCCTAGAACAGAACAGAACAGAACAGGCACAGATTCAAGCAGCTTTTGGCTACCTGGCATCAGGTAACTTACCTGACTGAATACCAGGATTCAAGTAAGTAAGCTAGAACACAACAGGCGTTATAGCACAGGCTTCCTGTAGGGGGCAAAATACAATGGTGGTTCCTTGCTCAGCAAGAAACAAAAAGAGCATAAAAAGATTGAAGATATGGCTAAGTTAATGAATCTTGACCATAACAACAAAATAATATTTTGACTCAAGTGCTATCCAGGTGGGTTCTGTCTGTAAAAGTCTAAAACCAAAACCTTGGAGCAAATTTTTTTTTTGCGTTCGCCTTATTTCTCTAATCCCCAAGGCGGTGTGCGTTCACTGCGTTTTCATTTTGCGCCTGTCGGCCCAGTGCATCCGACTTCAGCATGCATTTTATGTAAGGGTCTGCTTCCTCCTGCATTTTCTAAGGGTGTGCTTCCCCGGGGTAACGGCCGGTGCTGTGATGGGGATCGAACCCAGCACCTTCTGGTTGTGAGCCGTGTCACTTAACCACCAGGCCACGCCGTCCCCCCTTAGAGCATATCATAAGAGTCAATTAACAGTGTGGTCTAATTCCTCTTCGGTAGAAACTCTCCATCTCATGACATTACACGCATCAAAATTCGTCACAGCCCAAAGGTTAATAATAGGCATCTAAGGCCTGTTGCATCGTTCGACCACTACCATTTCCAACTGTTGAGGCTTATTCGTGCGTAGTGTTTCGACTAAAACTACTAGACTCCGCAAGTGGAGCCGAGTACGCCGCTGCCTCGAGATGAGGGCAGCGAGGAGTGTGTGCTGAACCAATGTTTGTGTGAGGCTTTCTTTGGGAGGCGGCTTCAGTCCAAGTAGGAAGGTCCTAGAGTAAGAGTAAATTGGGCTGAATTCTGCTGTGCGGTTAAACGGAACGTTGAAGGACATCATGGACTGGTATCCCATGGCTTAAGCCAGGCACAGCTGCAACAAGATGCTGCATAACAGACACGATGACCAATCGAAAGCACATAAATTCCACAGAATAAAGTCCTTGATACCACCTGGTAAAAGAGTTGTTAGTTATAATCCGAACATGAACTAGCAAACAGCAGAAAACGACACAAACCCTGCAGCGAGTCGAGAGCGCAGCCGGTCAGGTGTGACCATCTTACTTGAACTCAGTTCCCTTACAAGCTTGCCAAGTGTTTAGTAAACCTCCATTTGTAAGAAAGTTCTAGAAACAATACTCTATTGGTAGATATAGTAAAATAAAACTAGACATAACAGTGAAAAACTTGTTTTCCCATGGATAAGAAGTAGAAGAATGTATTTTGAATCATTTATTTGTTTTCACATTTATTAATATCAAAATAAAAACAATGGCCACAAAAATGACTTGGTCAATGTGGGAGGAGAAAAACAAATTCAAAGTGATTAAGTCAAGTATTGAAAATGACTTACCCAAAAATAGTTGCACCAGGGGAATATATAACAATATAGGTAGCTCCATTACATTGACTACCGGCAATAACATGTTACAGAATTCATTGTTCTAAAATACTGCTGTAGGGGATGAAGTTGTAGAGACTACATTGTACAAGGCCTTTTTGTTGGAGTGGTTTTTCTTCATCGCTGTCTTTCCTTCCCTAAGAGTAAGTCAGGTTACTATTTACAGCTGGGTCAACTGCAGCATTCTGGTAACAAGAGCTAAACCCAGTACTTTTGCTGTGAAGAGCAAGTGCTTTACCACAATACTATTAACATGCTCAATGCACTAGCTCTGATCAGTTCACTTCCACTGTACCTTGCCTTCCTTAACTGTAAATAAGGTTCCAATTTACAGCTGGGTAGACCTAAATGGACATTAAGAAAGCCCCAGGCCAGTATCACCAGGCAATCCCTGTCATGGAACCCTCAGGGAAGGAGAGGCTTAGGGAGACCAAGGAATACATGGAGACGAGATCTGGAGGCAGAAGTAAAGAAAACAAGAAAAAGCTTGAAGGAAGCGGAAAAGATTGCACAGCACAGAGCTGCTTGACGAGGGTTGGTTGACGACCTATGCACCCCTGGGTGACAGAAGGTGAAAGAGAAACCTGAATGGCTCAAGACAAAGAATCAATTTCTACCCTTTTACTGCGAGAGACAAGTGCTCTAACTACGTCGCCGCTCAAAAAATAAAAGAAATTTAATGCAGAGGACTGGACTGGAACATACATCATCAATTGAAACTTGACAGATTAAACAATCTAACACTATTAACATACATCAACTGAAACTTGACAAATGAAACAATCTAACACTATTAACATACAACATCAACTGAAACTTGACAGATTAAACAATCTAACACTATTAACATACATCAACTGAAACTTGACAAATGAAACAATCTAACACTATTAACATACAACATCAATTGAAACTTGACAAATGAAACAATCTAACACTATTAACATACATCAACTGAAACTTGACAAATGAAACAATCTAACCCTATTAACATACATCATCAACTGAAACTTGACAAATGAAACAATCTAACCCTATTAACATACATCATCAACTGAAACTTGACAAATGAAACAATCTAACACTAGTAACATACAACATCAACTGAAACTTGACAAATGAAACAATCTAACACTATTAACATCAACTGAAACTTGACAAATGAAACAATCTAACACTATTAACATTTTTTTTTTTTTTTTTTTTTTTTTTTTTTTTTGCGTTCGCCTTATTTCTCTAATCCCCAAGGCGGTGTGCGTTGCACTGTGGTTTTTATTTTTGCGCCTGTCGGCCCAATGCATCCGACTTCAGCATGCATTTTATGTAAGGGTCTGCTTCCTCCTGCATTTTCTAAGGGTTTGCTTCCCCGGGGTAACGGCAGGTGCTGTGATGGGGATCGAACCCAGCACCTTCGGATTGTGAGCCGTGCCACTTATCCACTAGGCCACGCCGTCCCCCTATTAACATTCAACATCAACTGAAACTTGACAATTGAAACAATCTAACACTAGTAACATACAACATCAACTGAAACTTGACAAATGAAACAATCTAACACTATTAACATCAACTGAAACTTGACAAATGAAACAATCTAACACTATTAACATACATCAACTGAAACTTGACAAATGAAACAATCTCATACCCAAATATCAAAGACCAACAAAAAACTGAATCAGCAACATATTTTCAGTGGTACATTTATTCAGATATTTGTCTTCCATGCCATCATTATTCAAATGGCCATGCACCTTAACCTGTCTCTAAATATTCTCAATAAAAAAACCTAACTGATGCTCATGGCTAAAGTACTAAGCTTTTATATATATCCAAAGACAGGATGAACTTAAAACAAACGCTCAATGCAGGTGAAAAAAGACAACAGGTCTAATTACAAGTACAAACTGGCAGCAAACACAATGTCTCTCTTGATCTGGCGAACACCTGAAAATACACATTTTTTTTTATCTATTAATTATAAATCTTTAATGTGTCTTTTTTGTTGTTTTTTTTTTAATGATACCGACAACTGAGAAATTTGACATGGTGGCAGAAATTAACATGTTATTTTTATATACATTTTACCTCTCGATTCCTTGACTCGTGATAGCATAAGCAGCCATTAATTTCAGGGCAGAGAGAAATACTACAGCTTGGTTTGCTGCAATCAATCATACTGCGTGTCAGCTCCGGGTCATTTTTGTTTTATTTCGTTTTTATGGTTCTTCCACAAGTAGTTATAGAATTTTATGCTTCCGGAGGGCCCACATATTAGCAGTAACAAATTCCCTCCACTACACTCGGCCAACTGCAAACATTCATACTGCACCTCCATTCTAGATCATGATTCTTTTTCTTTCACATAGCTTTTATAGCTCTTCGCCAAGTTGTTATATGTTTCATCTGTTTCCAGAGGGCACACATTGGCAGTTCTGATCATAGTGTCAGATCTCCTCTGAAGACAAGTCAATCCAACTCTAACGTCGACCAACTACAACAGTCGGCTTAACAGTGGGTTATTCCAGATAAACAGTTCTTGGTTGACGATGATGTCTGCTAATTGTATTAATTTTCTCTTCGACAGGATGTATGGAAAGACAAGTCAACATTTGAACATTTCTGCTACTCCCCATACACAGTTGTACAAAGAACAGTTGTACAAAGAATGTTTATTTGATCTAGACAAATCTATAGACTCAATTACTTCCTAACTTTCAAGATGCTGAGCAGCGCATGAGCTGTAGTGGTCAGTGTAGGTCCAAATATCAGTCAAGCTGTAAACTACAACAAAACACATTCCGTTCTCTGGACTACATCCTGCTACTTGCAAAGCCCTTTTCAGGGCTTAGTAGCGGGAGTTTGAGAATGAACGACGAAGTAGAATATCAATTTATGTAACTTTACGCATGAGTCTCTCTTTCCCCATCCATATGTCTATTTTACTATAGTAATCATAATATTTTTCTTTAACACCACAAATGTGTGGCTTTCAGCAATATTATTGTTTGTTAATGATTTACTTGTAAGGGGACGGCGTGGGCTAGTGACACGGCTCACAACCAGAAGGTGTTGGGTTCAATCCCCATAACGTCACCGGCCGTTACCCCGGGGAAGTTAACCTCAAGAAAATACAGGAGGCAGCAGACCCTTACATAAAATGCATGCTGAAGTCGGATGTACTGGCCCGACAGTTGCAAAATAAAAACCACAGTGCAATGCACACCACCTGGAGATTAGAGAAATATGGCGAACGCCAACAACAAAAAAAACAACCAAAAAATTTATATGACACCAAAAATTTCTTCGCATACCCTCTGAGAATGTGTTCTCTAGGTCTGTGTTGCCAATAGCCTTAGCTGCTTGCACCATCTGTCTGAGAGTTTCTTCAAGTCGTCTCATGGCTCTGATAATGCTTCCTGAAACACAGAAGTCATAATACCTCAGTGATTTTGGTACTAATTTTGCAGTCAACGATAGCAAAATCTACATTACAACCGAGGTGAGAGGAGACTGACATCTGGTCAGGCAATAATCTGACATGTTAGTCAGGGTCAGGTAAAATATACCGGCCAAGGGACCACCCCCTCACTTCCAAGCAAGTATCCCTGGTAACAGTCTGTTTTCATGCCAGCCTGGCTAACGAGGTGGAGGATCAACCTAATCCCCGCACTAGTGAGTGACACAAACATGAAGCCAAGCATAGCAAGACCGCCTGAAGAACCATAGTCCACCATCAGCATGCTCGGGGTGTGAGACAAGCTACTGCAACCCACCACTTAACGCCCTTTTCAGGGCACACAAAACAGATCTTACTCATTGTGGGCATTCAACAACAAGATTACATCTGGATCAAAATAACATTATTTTCTATGCTCAAAACATCTCGTTTTTGTCCTCATGTGTGACTCTTAGGCTTGAAAACACCTGGCGGCGCCCATCTCCTCTCCAAGCTGCGGTGGGCCAACATCTGCATTTAACCTTTAGCACGCTACATAATTTATGGAAAAAATTTGACCTAATTAATTTTCTTAATTAGTCGCTGTGGTAGTCGTCTTTCAAAATTTGTAACTTTTATGTTTGTTTGTCAATAAATATGATTTTCTGGCGTGTAGATACACAATAGCATAACGAACATGTGGGTGTTATTGTTTTTGTTGTATGTTTGTTAGGTTTTGAGATTTAAAAAGATGAAGTTGAAAATTTATGAAAATCTCGGGAAAAATTTGGACTCGACCACTAGGCCTAGTCGCTTCGATAGAAAACCATGGAAACCACAACAACGTATCGATACTGTGTTTACAATATCGCCAGAACTGTTAGTTTCAATTCAAACGTAGTTCTTTCATTTAAACAAACAAAATAAACAGATCTACGCGATAAAAATCTTTCTCAACAACCTACTTTCCCTTTCGCAAAAGTCGGCTTGCTCCAAACGGCGTATACAAAATTAAAACTGTTCAAAAGCCATTTGTAATCGAACACACGATACTTTAACCGGCAAAATATCGTGTATATATGGAGGGCGTATTCAGCAGTAAAAAATGGCTGTCGGGAGTGACTCCGTTCAAAAAAAAAAATTTGTTTTCCGCACACCGTTTTTGTAGGCCGAGCTGGTTAGAAGGGATCGGACATTGGAGTGCTAAAGGTTAACCTGAAGGAGCACGTCCCCCCAGGCGAGCCATTGCCTCGTTAGCCTAGAGCCTCACGGTTCTAGTTGATGTATTGGCAGGCACAGAGAGGGAACTCCAGGAGTTGATTGGTAGATTGGATAGAACGGCCCTGAGTTTTGGTATGGAAATAAATGCTGATAAAACAAAGCTCATGACCAATAACGTTGCAGGGTTTCAATCTGTCATAGAGGCAAATGGGCAGGTACTTGAGGTGGTGAAACGTTTCAAATATCTTGGATCGTTGATCAGCGAAGAGGGTTTGAAGCCAGAGGTAATTGCAAGAATAGCACAAACAACAGCGGCGCTGACTAGGCTGCAACCTATATGGCATAAAAGTCAGACTACTGCGCTCTTTGGTGCTGTCAATATTTCTGTATGCCTGCGAGACCTGGACCATTACAGCAGATATCCAGGGCAGAATATGTGCAATGGAAATGCGGTGCTATAGAAAACTCCTAAATGTTACATATAAGGATCGTGTCACGAACGTAGACATCCGTCAGAGAGTTGAAGACGCTATTGGTCCTTTTGATGATCTGTTCACAACTATCAAAAGACGAAAGATGGCCTGGTGCGGGCACGTCGCGAGGTACAACGGAATTCCCAACTCGATACTCTTTGGATCCGTACCGGGACAGAGAGGGCGAGGACGTCCAAGGACGAGATGGGTGGACAACATCGCTGAGTGGTCAGGCCTTCGTTACGGTGAGATACGTCAGGCGGCGACAGACAGAGAGAGCTGGCGTGGGATTTTCATGTCTTCATGTATGCCCCAACGACCTGATGGGTTACGGGATGAACTGAACTAAACAAAACATCTTCCCATAACAGCAATTTTTTTTAAACTGCCCCGAATATAATATACAGAGAAAATCCCACTGGCTGATAGAAACAACACTGAAAGAGAAACTTTATGAACCTATATGTGAATTAGAAAATCGAGTGAAGTTTATACAAGAGACAACATTGCAGAAATAGACATATTTTTCAGCAAACAAATGAAGAACTCACATCATGGAAGAAGAGGTTAACACATTAAAAAGATATATGAATACAAAGTAATGTAAGTTTGTTCCAATGTGGTATCTGAACCACACCTTCCATACACTTTATTTTGATTCACATCACCAATGAAGTCTTATTTTCAGCAATAATTAAGTAGAAATATATATATATATATGCCATCACCAGTGGCAACACTAGACAAGCTCTATGGCAGTGTTGACAGCCTCAGGATGACAGCAGCTTTCTTCGAACAAATACAGGTTGAGGTCTGACAGCGTAAGAAGAAGGATATATATATATATATATATATATATATTTAATAATCTTCTTCAAAATTACAATATTTAAATAATGTGTTTCTTGCAAGTAAGTTCTTTGTCTTATGGAAATTAAAAATTTGAAAATACTAAATTTTATAAAGACACTTTCTAATCTAACTTGTGGAAAAAAAATTGTATTATTGAAGTTACACTAGTGAAAAGGTCTTTTATATGTATTAGTATGTTTCATTTATTTCTGTTGCTAGGGTATCCTGTTTGGCTGCTTTACGTCTCCTTTCATCATAAGCCAGGCAGTGGTTATAAATCTAAAACAAACATTCCAATTCCCACCATGGAAAAAAGCAAAGTCCCCTGAGATGGTAGAAACCATAGAAGGAATAGGAAAAAAGGGAAGTCAACTTCGAGGGAAAATGGCTTGATCAACACCCCGACTTCCAAAAAGAAGATAGCTACTTTAACTTAGCTAGAGAAGAGCAAGTCATCATCTTCAGACTGAGAACTGGACATAACAGACTCAAGGATCATCTTTACAACAAAATGAGGATTGGGACAGATGACAGGTGTCCATTTGGGGAGCATACCATGATCTTGGAACATCCTACAAAGCTTCAAGCTCACGCAGGAAGAGAGAACAATACTGGCCTCGCAAGACAGATATAGACAAAAGCTGTGTGGAACTAAATCACCCTTACAAACAACAGTGTCCTTTGTAAGAGAAATCGGGACCTTGATCTGAGGATGAACGAAGAAGAGGCAGATATCAAACATAGAGAAATTACTACAGATGACTCTTACGTGTAGCTTGTATGAAAGCACTGTTGTGCACTCTCTTACACAAAGCTTATATGAAAGCACTGCTCTGCACTCTCTTAAGTTATGCATAGCTTTATGAAAGCGCTGCTCTGCACTCACTTATACATAGCTTTATGAAAGTGATGCTGTACACTCACACGTAGCTTACAGACCATCAACTCAACGGGCCTTGGTCGAGTAAGCAAATTATTATTATTATTAAATAACAACCATACATGATACATTTTTCACATATTCCAAGGAAATAATTCAAGAAAGAATTGAATAGCTACCTTCAAAGACATCAGTCATCTTACAGATCTGAGCAAAGCTTGAACCATTGCACCAAGCATTAACTACATCCATCAGGTGTGGCCTGAATGAATCCACGTAGACCTCCTCATCTAACTCCAGTTTGGCCTCTCTGCTGATCCTTGCAATGCGTCTAGCTGTGTCCTAGATGTAAGTAATCACAAGTACTTTAACATGCATTACCTCTAGCTGTGTCCTAGATGTAAGTAATCACAAGTACTTTAACATGCATTACCTCTAGCTGTGTCCTAGATGTAAGTAATCACAAGTACTTTAACATGCATTACCTCTAGCTGTGTCCTAGATGTAAGTAATCACAAGTACTTTAACATGCATTACCTCTAGCTGTGTCCTAGATGTAAGTAATCACAAGTACTTTAACATGCATTACCTCTAGCTGTGTCCTAGATGTAGGTAATCACAAGTACTTTAACATGCATTACCTCTAGCTGTGTCCTAGATGTAAGTAATCACAAGTACTTTAACATGCATTACCTCTAGTTGTGTCCTATATGTAAGTAATCACAAGTACTTTAACATGCATTACCTCTAGCTGTGTCCTAGATGTAAGTAATCACAAGTACTTTAATAGACGGAAAACAGGGAAGAACAAGCAAGATTTTGAGCAGGAAGATCATGCGCATATCAAATAGCAGCACTCAGAATTATCACAAACCAACCAAATCTTCTTCCTCGTGTCTTCACACCTTAACTTCAATGACTCTAACGAAGACAACAGTCGACTCAAGGCTCTGTGCACTTCCGTACAGCTTCTTGTAGAAGAACACTGGCTGTTGCTAAATGCTACTTCTTTTGTCAGTATACAGTGCACAGGACTGCAAAATATGTTCTGCCATATGGGGGCTGTGCCACAGGCACAAAGGTCTGTAGTGTCAATCTTGAACTTGTTGTACGGATGCAATCTCAGTCTGTTGTGTCCTGTGCGTAGCCAGAGAATGATCACCTGGTCTCATCTAGAAAGTTGGTGATAGACATCCTTTACTATGTGGCCAGGGTGGTCTTTTTTCCATTTTGCACTGTACGTTGCCCTAATGACTGCTTCAGTCTTATTGTATGTGATTTCTGTATCACTCTGCTGCAGCATTCCTCCCTCTCTGGTGAGTCTGTCCACCTTCTTATTGCCTGGAATGTCGCAGTGGGCTGGTATCCAAAGGACTGCTTTTTTTTTTAAGCACTGGGATAGATGTTCGAACGAGTCAGCCAGAGCGCCCAGTTCATTTTTGTGCTGGTTCTTGAGCACCATTAACACTGAGAGGGCGTCTGTGAGAATGACCACTTGCTTTTCTGCCTCTTCCTTATGGTCTATAAGAAACAAATCAAATTAGTGGTAAGCACTTTTATGAACTTTGAAAAGGAATTTGATAGTGATATGGAAAATACTGAGACATTATAGAGTGCCAAAGAAACTGGAAATAATTTTTCCAGATTTTTATGAAGAGTGAGTTAGTTGCAAACGCAAGCAATGATGGCGACATCATCAGATGGTTTTATCTTGATGATGTAACGTGCGCTGAATTTAGATTATAGTGGGGAAGAATCTGCGCTAATCATCAACCTCACTCTCTGGTCTCAAGGTACCTTGGATCAGTGGCAAGACATAAGTCAAGACAACTGGAGGTAACTGAGGATGCAGGCACTTTGGTCCCACCTCCCTTGAGGAGTCACTTGAAACTTGTAGGATTTCATAGTCCACCATTTCTGTTCATTGCTTTAGGCAGCGAGTGCCTTACCTCTCTGCAACATCACTCTCCATTTGTGAGTGATGTGTCATGGACATGTTGCTAACACGCAGGGCTCTATCGCTCCAAGGCGATTATTATTGGCCTGTATTTCCCAGCCCCACCAAAACCAGCACTGTCAGCAAACAGGGCGAAGGACGTGTAGTTCAAATGTGTGCACTGGACCGTAGAAATTACGACAAAGGCTAATCAAAATACTATTGCAAATAGCTGAAGACCATGCCAGGATAATCAAAATGAAAAAGCACCACAAAATGAACGAACTAATTAATTCAAATCGAAGACCACAGCACTTTGTCTGTGGACACAAGTGTGAATTCCAGTCAAATCAAAGATCTAGCTGCATCCATAATGGACTAAAACATGAGAACAAGACTAGGCAGTGTTGGTTAGGTACCATCTTGTTGCGGCTCAAGAGAACATCTACAGAATAGTCCAGAAATGAGAAGTTGCTCTTGTGTTCTTTGTATCATTCGGGGTACTTATTCTTGAGCTCATATTGAAACCCTTACAGTCAATCCATACAGAGGAGGTTATTGGCCTATTTGAGTCGTTGCTATGTCACATGTTGCTGAGCTTTCTTCCCTAGATTTTACTTATTCCTTCTGGTTTCCTACTGAGCACAGTACAGCAGCCAGCAATGGCCCATTTCCCAAGATTCATAGCACCTTCCACTGCACAAAGTGCAACAACGGCTCATTTTCTCTGAAGCATACTGTTTTCCTACTAAACACAGTGCAGAAATGATCGATATCTACAGATGCATACTTTGGAACATCATCTTGAGCTCTGCCCATGGAACTCCAGTTGCTCTGACTGTCTTTTCCATTGCTCTTCAGCTGCTGTTCTTCGGTGTTCTGTTGTTGAAAGGTTTATTCTGTCATATGGAGATTCATTCTCTCATATCGTTAATTCTGCTGTTTGAAAGTTTATTCTGCTGTTCGGAAATTTATTCTCTCGTATGAAGTTTATTCTCCTGCTTTAAAGTTTATTCTGCCCTATGAAAGTTTATTCTGGCGTACGAAAGATTCTGCCTTATGGAGATTTATTCTGCCCTATGAATATTCTGCCCTATGAAAGTTTATTCTGCCATATGAAGTTTGTTCTGCTCTATGTGGGGTTTATTCTGCAAACCTTATGTGGCTCTGAGGAACACCAGTTGAGAAAGACGTACACAAACTTATTTTTAATGATGACAGCAAATATTGTATTAGCAGCTGACCTGCATAAGTCTAAGTGGTCCTGCCAGCTCTTCACCCAGCTTTGGCATCTCAGAAGCCTTTTCTTGGAACACGAAACAGCTGATGAGGGCACAGGCTTGCTGTGGTGTCAGCTCATTGAAGACACCATTGAACAGGAGCTCAGTCAGCAGAAGCTCATCCCCACTGGAAGGAAACAAAAAAGTTACAGGTGTTTAACAAACAGTTACTAAGCATGACGCATGATACTGTAACAACCATCCTCCCATAGCTTCATATTTTGGACCATCTTCTTGTTCCATCTCAAAATTGTCATTTCCTTAGTTATTTTTTCAATATTTCAACTGGTAATATCCATAATAAAAAATCCTAGGCCATTTTCTATAGTAACAGAAAATTCAAGAAGGGGAAAAAACAAACCATTTTCTATTGTAACAGCAAATCAATGGGAAAAACCTATTTTCTATAGTAACAGCAGATCAAGGGGGGAAAAACCTATTTTTTATAGTAACAGCAAATCAAGGGTAAAAAATCTATTTTCTATAATAACAGCAAATCAAGGGGGGAAAACCTATTTTCTATGGTAATAGCAAATCAAGGTGAAAAACCCATCAAAATGAACATCATGAAAGTTAGAAAAGCTGACTAAAATGTACAGCATGACAGGTAATAGAAAATACAGAAGAAATAAAAATCTAGCCTGCCGCATACTGCAGGGTTAAATTTATTTTGTCAAATCTGATGAACTCGCTGATAAGTACCTGCTGATCTCACATGCTACTCTCCCCTTGACTTCTATAACATCAGAAGCTGTACAGTAACCCATGCGTCTCAAGACTCGCTTGCGGCATCTTAGCTCATCCATCTGTAGCAGGGACTTCTTCTTCTTCAGCTCGAGCTTCAGGTCCTTGACCTCACTGCCAATCTGTTTATATAAAGAATAATATAGTATCCTTCTGTTAAACATAGTTCTTTCATCTAAACAAACAAAATAAACAGATCTACTCGATAAAGATTGTTCCCAACAACCTACTTCACTTTTTGCAAAAAGTCGGCTTGCTCCAAACGGCGTATACAAAATTAAAATTGTTCAAAAGCCATTTGTAATCTAACATACGATACTTTTAGTGGCAAAATATCGTGTGTAGATGGATGACGTATTCAGCATTTAAAAATGGTTGTCGGGAATGTCTCAGTTCAAAAAGAAAAAAAATATTTTCCGCACGCCGTTTTTGTAGGCCGAGTTGGTCCGCTAGCATGCTAAAGGTTAACTCTTTACAGGAAAGAGCTTCTTCCTCCGAGGCCAGACAAATAGAACACTGTATGGAACTAAATATCATCATCATGTAGCATGTCCTTTATAGAATGTCGCTCCCATCACAGTCTGTCTGAAAGAAACTTTACCAAAACTCCAGCCTCCGCCAGTCATACTCAGGCATTCCTGGATTTCATTGTGCCATCGTCTTCTTGGTCTACCCCTGCCTCTTTTGCCTGGCACCTTACCTTCCATCCCTGTTCTCTCAAGACAGTTGTGTCTCTTGATGTGACCAAAGTAGTTAAATGTTCTGGCCAAAATAGAATGGTTTATCAATTCCATTTTGGAACTAAACAACAGCTCACAAACACTTGTAGATACCACTTTATGGCATTGGGCCAAAAAGCATTGGCACACTCCTTAGTGATATTTGGAAGGAATTGGAGGCAGAAAGCATCAATTACAGTTCCACTGGGTTGAAATCAATTCGCTGTGTCGCAACGATGATCCGTGTTTTGAAATATACGCATTGGCCCAATAAAGAAAAAACCATCTGATGTCTTCATCATCGCTTTCGATGGGCTACTAACTAAAGTTATAGTCATATTCAGACACATCTGATAACACATGCCTGACACTGCCACCATCTTTGATTTCGATGAGCAACTAACTAAAGTTATAGTCATATTCAGACACATCTGATAACACATGCCTGACACTGCCACCATCTTCGCTTTCGATGAGCAACTAACTAAAGTTATAGTCATATTCAGACACATCTGATAACACATGCCTGACACTGCCACCCTCCTCGCTTTCGATGAGCAACTAACTAAAGTTATAGTCATATTCAGACACATCTGATAACACATGCCTGACACTGCCATCATCTTCGCTTTCGATGAGCAACTAACTAAAGTTATAGTCATATTCAGACACATCTGATAACACATGCCTGACACTGCCACCATCCTCGCTT
The DNA here is from genome assembly GCA_036924085.1 of Ariolimax columbianus. NCBI lineage: Eukaryota > Metazoa > Mollusca > Gastropoda > Stylommatophora > Arionidae > Ariolimax > Ariolimax columbianus. The sequence goes on along the minus strand of JAVGWX010000010.1, from coordinate 73,881,312 downwards.
TCGATGAGCAACTAACTAAAGTTATAGTCATATTCAGACACATCTGATAACACATGCCTGACACTGCCATCATCTTCGCTTTCGATGAGCAACTAACTAAAGTTATAGTCATATTCAGACACATCTGATAACACATGCCTGACACTGCCACCATCTTCGCTTTCGATGAGCAACTAACTAAAGTTAGTCATATTCAGACACATCTGATAACACATGCCTGACACTGCCACCATCCTCGCTTTCGATGAGCAACTAACTAAAGTTATAGTCATATTCAGACACATCTGATAACACATGCCTGACACTGCCACCATCCTCGCTTTCGATGAGCAACTAACTAAAGTTAGTCATATTCAGACACATCTGATAACACATGCCTGACACTGCCACCATCCTCGCTTTCGATGAGCAACTAACTAAAGTTATAGTCATATTCAGACACATCTGATAACACATGCCTGACACTGCCACCATCTTCGCTTTCGATGAGCAACTAACTAAAGTTATAGTCATATTCAGACACATCTGATAACACATGCCTGACACTGCCATCATCTTCGCTTTCGATGGGCAACTAACTAAAGTTATAGTCATATTCAGACACATCTGATAACACATGCCTGACACTGCCACCATCCTCGCTTTCGATGAGCAACTAACTAAAGTTAGTCATATTCAGACACATCTGATAACACATGCCTGACACTGCCACCATCCTCGCTTTCGATGAGCAACTAACTAAAGTTATAGTCATATTCAGACACATCTGATAACACATGCCTGACACTGCCACCATCTTCGCTTTCGATGAGCAACTAACTAAAGTTATAGTCATATTCAGACACATCTGATAACACATGCCTGACACTGCCATCATCTTCGCTTTCGATGAGCAACTATTATTATGCTTCCCATGGAATTTAAAGATGAAATAAATTACTGACTGCACAAAAATATCTTAGTGTGGAGGCCGGGGTCTAGTCCCATACTGGGAAGGAAGGACTAGGAACCCTCTGCATTCTACTATTTATGTCACAATAGGCGACTGAGTAGGGTTATGCATGGAGTTGTAACCAAACTTCTACAAGAGCATATTAATGTTTTGATGCAGTAGCTGTGGCTCCCATGCTCCTAGTGGAGTTAGAAAAGTATGATGTTGACATAGATGATGTCTCACTATTCTACTGCCAGATAGGTACACTAGAAACATCACTTACCTTAGCTTTCTTCTGATACTGTTCAAACAGCTCTGTCAGTCTGCTGTCCTTATGGAGAGGATGTGAGTACAGACGCTGCTCAAAGGCCTCCGTTTTCTGTCAAATAAAAGAAACATTTAAATATTGGCTTGTTATAGGGAAAGAGACACTTGAGTGGTACAAGGGTCGAATAGATTAAAACAACTGTAATGTTTCAAGGCAAATAAAGAGGGGTTGCATCTCTACACATAAATCTTTGCATATTGATACCATCACTGCAGATGCTTCCTGTAAAGAGACATGCTGTAGTGGTGACCCTATGCTCTGTGAAGTGTATGTATCATCACAGTGGTAGAGCATTTGCTTCTCATGGCAAAGATGTCAGGTTGTTCTTCTTCATTTGTCCTTCCTCTTCTTCTTCTGCGTTTGTTCTCAATCTCCAGCTATCAAGCCATGAACAAGTAGCAGGGGGTAGTCTGGAGAACGGAATGCATTGTGGGGCTAGTTTACAGCTTGACTGCAACATTTGCACCTTTCAGTCCGACACATCCGTCTTCGGTATTACATTTCGGTCTTGAAAAGGACGTTGTGTCGTAGTTTACAGTGACACATCCGATTTCAGCTGATTTATTTAGGTGCCAAATTTGGCTTCGCTCTGCGATCCCTATTCCTTAGCCTACTTGTGGCTAGTGCAGCATGTTTCCAGGACCTCCCCATGGAGGCGGAATAGGGTCTTGGTCAGAACCTGCTGAAGATGGATGTGTCGGACCAAAAGGTACAAATATCACAGTCAAACTGTAAACTAGCGACACAACGCAAATCTGTTCTCCGGACTACATCCTGCTACTTGCAAAGTCCTGTTCAGGGCTTGGTAGCGGGAGATTAAGAATGAACGCAGAAGAAGAAGGGTCTTAGTCAGCTGTGGTTTGCTGTTCTTGATGCAATCAGCCAGTACGAGTCACTGGCTGCTGTTAGCTTATTCACTGCTGCATCTTCTGCCCCAGTGCCAGGTTCGGCCCTCATTATTAACACTCATGTTGACCCAGCAGTCAATGGGTACATATGGCTTACTATTATGAGACGGATAAACACAGAGGAAAGAAATTAACTAAGCTGGTCACCGCACCACATAAATAAGTTGTCACCTCGAACAATGTAAGTCTCTAACACTTCATCCCTGACAGCAGTGTCTGTTAGGGATTGTCTTTACTATCTAGTACTTGTGTCCATGTACTGTAACCAGAAGTTCTCAATCAATAATATAGGCTGTTGCTATCAAGAACATTAGAGTAACAGTGCATTTAAAATTGTACAGGTATTGCATCTCAGTTGTGACACCCTCCAGTCTACTCAGGTGTAAATGGGTACTTGCTTCACAAGAGATACATTGAAATATGTGGGTATCCTAGCTACCAATGGCAGCAAAACATATGCGGAACAACCAAATTTCAAACCTTGATAGTCTCCAAAAGCAATTTCTCTTTGATTCCCATGTCCTCGATGGGGTCTAACAATGGGAGACCATCTGGAAATCTTTTCTCTACTTCCTGCAGAAATATGCAAACGCTAGTATCAAAACAAAGGAGATAAATGACTATGGTATAAAAGCATACACATGCTTCAATACAATAAAATCCATTAAGAACTAGGAATCACACAAATAAACAGATGAATATTTGTTCAAAAAGTAAATGGTGAATTTGAAAAGCAGACTACTCATCATCATCATGTAGCATGTCCTTTGTAGAACGTCGCTCCCATCACAGTCTGTCTGAAAGAAACTCTTTCCCTTGCCAAAACTCCAGCTTCCGCCACTGTCATACTCAGGCACTCCTGGATATCTTGGTGCCATCGTCTTCTTGGTCTACCCCTTCCTCTTTTGCCTGGCACCATACCTTCCATCACCGTCCTCTCAAGACCGTTGTGTCTCTTGATGTGACCAAAGTATTTGCATTTTCTAGCCAAAATGGAATTGATAAACCAGTTCTCCTCTATGCTCAACTCTTGCCGAATGTCTACATTTGTTCTTTTCTCTGTCCAGGGTATTCTGAGGATCTTTCTGTAACATTTTGACTCGAAGGATTCGATTCTTTGTCTAGAAGTTTTGGTAATCGTCCATGCTTCACAGCCATAAGCTGCCACAGGAAAAACACAGGCTCTCAAGACTTTTACTTTTATCGTTTTGTTGGTGCCCTGCCATAATTTCTTCAGGCTGTTCAGTCTCTGCATTGCCATAGCTAGTCATCTTCTGATTTCTTTCGAGCAGTCACCATTTTTGTCGATTCTGGAGCCCAGATATTCAAAATGTGTAACCTGATCTATTTCCTCACCACCCACTGTAAATGTATGCTGACATTGTGTTTTATCGGTGGTCATAATCTTTGTTTTGTTTATGTTTATGAACAGATTTTGATCTTTACTATGTCCATTAACGGCTGAAAGTAGCTGCTCTAGCCCTTCCGCACTTCTTGATAGTATAGTATCACTGTGTCATCTGCATATCGTAACTCTGGAATCTCGTACCCCCCAATCGTAAATGGGTCAAAACTTTCAATGTTCTCATCTTCTCGCACATTTCTCATTATACATTCCGCATATATGTTGTACAGATAAGGTGAGAGTATACATCCCTGTCGGACTCCCTTTTGTACTGCAAACCAATCTGATGTTTGCCCAGATACTCGGACAGCGGCTTGTTGATCTTGGTATTATGTTTCAATGAGATGGACTATATGCAAAGGAAACCCCATTTCCTTCATGATTCTCCACAGATTTTGATGTTTTACCGTGTCAAAGGCCTTAGTGTAATCAATGAAACATGTGTACAGGTCTACATTAAACTCTCTACATTTTTCATAGATATTCCTTAAATTGAATATGTGGTCCCGGGTCCCTCTGTCTTTCCTAAAACCTGCCTGGACTACGTGAATTTCAGATTCAAACCTTTTCTCTATCCTTCTTAATAGGATTCGCAGGAGTATCTTGCTAGCATGACTGATCAGCGCGATAGTTCGGTAGTTCGTGCACAGCTTCAGGTTGCCTTTTTTGGGGAGGGGAATATAAATTGATTTCTTCCATGCTTCTGGCCACTCTGCACTGTGCCATATCTGTTTACACAGCTTGTGGTAGACTCGAGCACATGCCTCTCCTCCTGCTTGTATTAGCTCTGCTGGGATATCATCGCATCCTGGGGACTTTCCCTTTTTCAGGCTTTTAATTGCAGAGCGTACTTCTTCCAATGTTGGTTCAGGTTCTTTCTCATCCTTTGGTAGGATTGTAACTGAGCGCTTTGTGCTGTCTCCATACATGGTTCTGCAGTACTCTCTCCATCTATTCAGTATGTCTTTGGTTTCTGTTAGTGTGTTATCCTCTTCGTCATTTATGACATGTGGAACCGGACGGAATTCCCTTGTCAGTGTTCTTATTGCTTTGAATGCATCTCTTTCTTTGCCTTGTTGTTGTAGGTTTTCTATATTTTTACATGTTTCTACTATGTATCTTCTTTTCTCTTTTCTTATTTCTCTTCTGACTTTTCTTGCGCAGTTTTTATATGCTGTGTTGGTCCCCTTACTTCCCATTTGTTTTAATTGTTGTCTTTCTGCAATGAGTTTCTGTGTTTCGTCTGTTATATAGCTCTGTGTCTTGTGCAATATCTTTGGAATCATTTCTTTTGCTGTCGAGATCAAAATCTCCCTTGCGTACGATGTCAACTCCTCAGATGTCATCTCTTCCTGTATAGCAAGCAACGCCTCAAATTTGTTTTCTACTTTGATGTTGTATTCAGTAGGTATTGCTGATACATCGAAGCGTATTGGGTGGCAACCTTTGTAGATCCTGCGTAGTCTTATTTGGAAAACTGCAAACAGTAATTCGTGGTCCGTATCGCAGTCTGCTCCTGGCAGTGTTTTTGTCGCCAGCACATTTGATCTCCATCTTTGTTGCACTAGGATGTAGTCTATTTGGTTTCTGTTGTTGCCATCCGGGGAGGTCCACGTGTACAGTCTTCGTGGATGTTGTTTGAAGAAGGTGTTGGCAATGGAGAGGTTGTTTTCCGTGCAGAATTCAACCAGTCTTTCTCCTCGCTCATTTCTGTGTCCCAAACCAAAAGGTCCTCGAACACTTCTCTCCTCTTCGACTCTTTCCTCTCCGACTTTCGCATTGAAATAGCAGACTACTAAAAAATGTTTAAAGTCCTCTGAAAATGTAGCATCCAAAAACCTTTGCAGTGCTTTGAAAAGGTGACTTCCAAAAGCATAAAAAATACTTTGAAAAGGTGACGCTCAAAAACATGAATAGTATTTTGAAAAGGCGACCACCAAAAATATGAAAAGTACTTTGAAAAGGTGACCACCAAAAATATGAAAAGTACTTTGAAAAGGTGACCACCGAAAATATGAAAAGTACTTTGAAAAGGTGACCACCAAAAATTAGCGCTTTGAAAATGTGATCTGTATTCGCTTTTACCCTTAGGGTTTCAGAAGAAAATAGACTAAAGCAAGGGTCTCAAACTCAAACCATCAGAAAGGCCGCTGAAGACATGGTCAATGGCCCAAGGGCCGAATGAAGTGAAAGTTAATGGTCAAGAGCAGTTTGGAGACAAGTTTGATGACCCAATAACCCCATTGTTGTAAAAACATACATGTATCATCAATGACTTTTGCATGTCCACTTTACTTGATCTTTAACCTTTACGATGTGCATGTGGAGTCTGTCCGACTGACGTCATGATAATCGAGGCACGCAGGTCGAGTCTGTCCGACTTACGTTGCCGTTGCAAGCGGTGGCTGTTCTGATCAATCTTAAAAATGAATGGATACGTAGTAATAGTCTGAACAATAAGTCTCTTTAATTGTAGAGAGTTCCGACTTCCGTAATGTGTGGTTAGATACCAACAATGACAATCAGGGAATTAATTTTAGGCGTTTGAAAACGATTAATGTTTTCGCTTGGATTTGAAGATTCACTGATTGTTGAGAATGATGTGTTCATTCTGCAACTGATTTTTCTGAGGTAGATCTGTTTAGATTGTTTATGTAGATACAATAATTACATTTATAGCCGAAGTGACAGGCATAGATATTACGGCAAACACCAGTAATCCGTTGCTTGCAATTGTTGTTTTTTTTTCAACTGAGGGATGCTGAAAGAAGGAGTCTAAATATGTGTGCTGTTTTTTTTCAACACTATCACCTTAATTGTTTTTTTTCTCAGAAACTAATAAACACACAACAAAAACAATAACACCAACAAATTCTTTATTCAAGACCATCAAATAAAAATGTTACAGGCTCTCAAAGCAGCAACCATAGTTAAACAGGATTTTCTCACGCAGATTTTCTGGTAACAATTCCCCTAATCTCTGGGTAGTGAGATTGGACTCCCGTGTTCAGTATCGAGTACATTAAAAATCCCTTGGCGGTTAGAAATTGAAATAACACCAACAAATTCTTTATTCAAGACCATCAAATAAAAATGTTACAGGCTCTCAAAGCAGCAACCATAGTTAAACAACATGACATCACAAAAAATAATGCAGGGGAGTGGTAAAGGTTAAATAATGTACCTGGTAATATTTGGTCAAGATTTGGATCTGGTGGACAGATAGTGGTTGAGGGAAGAAAGAAGCTCCTTAATTTCTCAACCTCGAGGTGATACATTAAAATTAATGAAGAAGGAATATGAAATGTTATGTTGTATAAATGTGGGGGACTCAGTGATCTCAAGGTAAAATATCTGCCTCGGGTGTCGGATAGTCACGGGTTCAAATCACAGTGGAGGCCAGGATTTTCTCACGCAGATTTTCTGGTAACAATTCCCCTAATCTCTGGGTAGTGAGATTGGACTCCCGTGTTCAGTGTTGAGTACATTAAAAATCCCTTGGTGGTTAGAAATTGAAACAGGTAGGCTCTACAGCCACTTACTGGAAAAAATTCTTAGTTATAAATCTACCAAAATTATTTCTACCTCTCCCCAGGCCTAGTAAGCTGTAGTAAGTTGAAAATACATACTACGGATAGCCCTCAGCTATCTGGCAACAGACATTAACTTACCTGTTTGAATACCAGCATTACAAGTAGGATAAATGTAAATGGCTCACCTGCAATGACTTCAGTACCAAGAAACGACTGTCAGATGACCTGAGATCATTGGGGATGTACAATCTGATGGCACTGACAGCATCAATCAGGCGTGTCAGGATTGGAACAACCTAAAAAATGCGAAGACATTCATTAATTTGCGTTTTGTATTAATATGATTTTTTTCAAATTTGAAATTGATACAGATCTGCGCACTTGTATCAATGATTCCATGTCCACTGAAGACTTGTTGCAGAGCTGCCCAACATTAACTAGTGGTCACAACACAATCCTTGCATATGTAAGTGTATGATAATGTCACGAAACAGTGATTTGGCTAATGTTTTTGTTAAAGTTGATGATGTAGAAGCATGATGATGAATGTGTAAGAATGTGAATACTGAAGTTGCCATCTTCATATTGAAGGTTGACTGCACTGGATCTTAAACATCCTCAAATCTGTTATGGTTTTCTTCCAATCCCATAGAACACTAGTCCATTCAGTATTTTATTCCTGTATCAGTCATGAATCAGGTTATTAAACACTCTGCAGCCTTTTGACCAGAGTAAATCCTGGGGTAGCAAACCACTGACTTCGGAGTCTTATTCCCTAAAGAGGTTACTATTTCTTGCCTAGATGGTACATCCAGATAGACTTTTTCCCAGTCCTTATCTTGATGTAATTCTACCACTCATAAACGTCATTCTGACACATTTGCCCTCTGCTTTTCCTTTCATTTTGGTTTTCATCAAGATGTCACATTTTTTTTATAAAAGTAAAAAAAGTAAAGATCCAATCACGCCATGCGGCACATAGGAAATATGGTGTTAGGTCCATATTATTTTGTAACCCCATGGCACATAATGGATGATGTGGTCGGCATCACGCCGGCCGCCTTTACTTCCCAGATTTATCTGGTACCCAATTTCTGTGGCTTGGTCGACCACAGGAGACGGTTTGCGATCAGGGAAAAAAAAAACCTACACCAACTGGGGATTGAACCCTGATCCCCTGACTGGGAAGCCAGTGACATCTTTTTATACAGCCAAAATATTGTATCAATTTGCTCAACTACTAATATCTTCTTCAATCTTTAGTCAATGAATCACAAAGCAGTTAGTGAGAAATCAGGCATGATATAGCTTATTTCACTTTCACTTATTTTTTAAAAACCAAGACAAAGTTTGTTTACATTTTAAAGTCATATGACATCCTGTACTTTAAATGGCTGGCAAAACATGTCCTCTGGCACACTTCTAAGAGTAGTTAGATTTTGTGTTCTATCCATTTGTGCATAGGCCAATAACACTTCACATTTCAGGTATAGAAAAAGTCATTACAATTTGATTTAAATATTTATTAAAATTGCTTTTTCAAAATCTATATAAAGACCAATTGTTGCATGAAATTTTTTTTTTCATGGTTATAAATAAAATAAGTGCGTGTGGCTGAAAACTAGTTATCTCCCTGCTGATAGAAGTACAAGGCTGTATATAACCTGTTCAAGGCTTGGGGCATCAAAGATTAGGGGTTGAAGATGCAGCAGTGAATAAATTGACAGCCGTCAGCAACTCAAAGCTGGCTGCTTGCATCAGCCAGTGACTCAAAACCATATTCCACCTGCAAGTCACCGTCTGGAAACAGAATACAACCATCTAGCTTGGCAAACCAGGTCCAGGTCATCCCGTAACCGATGAGGTCGTTTGGGCACACATGAAGACATCCTCACAACTCTATGCCATCCCTCTCTGTCAGATGCCGCTGCCTGTGACTCTTCTGGTCAGAGAGTGGTCCATTCTTTTATGTTGTCCTCCCATCTCTTTTTGGGCCGGCCTCTTCGTCGTCTGCCATGCACCTTCCTGTGGAGGACTGTGTCTGCAAGACCACTTGATCTCTACATGTGACCGCACCAAGTGAGTCCCCCTCTTTTAACAGTTGCCAAGAGATCTTCGAAAGGCCCTATTGCTGTTGTAATTCTATCTCGTATTTCCTCGTTTGTAACTCGATCCCTGTACGTGACGTTTAAATGTTTTCAGAAACATCTCATCTCCAAGGCCTGTATCCTTCGTTGAAGGTCAGCTGTAACTGTCCATGTCTCACACGCATAGAGGAATACTGACAGGACCAGTGCACGTATTAATCTGACTTTCGCGCGCAGTGCCAACCGTCCCAAAAATTGTGTGCTGAAATTGAGGCCCGAAAGGTGTAGAGATCACACCCTCGCTGTAAACCATGACACAATGTCCTTATCAGGACAAACTTACTAAGAAGACAATAAAGATTAAGTAGATGATATTTAAGTCTGCAATGGTCTAAATAGTTCATTAAGTCTGAATATATAAATATATTTGCTCTTGGTAAGGAGTAGATCTAATTTATCTGACTCTGTGTGATCTCTATGTGCAAAGGACAAGAGCTAGATCTGAATACAAAGAGAAATCAAGAACATAAGAAGACTGAGAAAGATGACACATACTTGCATCTCTCCCTTTTCCCCCTTAGGGCAGGGTCGGATGTCGGCTGCATTGCGTGACTTCAGACTGTCTTTCGTCAGATTGAGCAAGATTTCAACAACATACAATGTGCCCGTCTCGTCAGTTGCCTGCCACAAGCAAATAACATACAATGTACACTTCAACAACAAAACATAAGGTTATGCTATACTATGTTATGTTACCCTCTCTTTCTCTTCCCTTGAGGATTCCACATGAGTCTACCTATGCTGGACGGAGCATTCATTTTATGTCCTATACAGCCCCATTTTACTCCCTTCAATTGTTGTTCCAGTGGCTGTTGTTGGCTCCATTCCCATAAGTCTTCATTCCTCACCATGTCCTGCCACTTTATGCCCATTATCTTCGTAGGAATCTGTTAACAAAGGACTGAAGTCTTTGTTGTACCGCCTTTCTCCATGTTTCAGCTTCATACAAAAGCACTGACTTGACACTGGTGTTTGATGTGAATCTTGATTTCTCTGGATCTTCACATGTTGTTTAGTGTCAGGAATGCCATTTTTGCCTATTCAATTTTAGTCTTTACATTTGCAGTTGTACCCCCTGGCATGTCAATTGTACTTCTTAAATAGACTAAAGAAAGGTGTGCATGGGGCTAGCAACCTCATCAATCAATCAAAACCTATCAGCTCTCTGCGAAGCACAGGTCTTCAACACATACACGCCAAGTCATAAGCCAGCTCTGTTAAAATCTTCACTGTTTCTTTCATTTTCCTCGAGCTCTCTTCCCATGTGTGTTTTGGTCTGCCTCTACATCTTTTGCCTTGGAGGATCCAGCAATACCATCACATAAAAAGAACTACTAAAGAAACCAGGGGCAGTTTCAACAATGGCTTTTACATGATTACAGAGTTTGCTAGCCCTGTGCATAAACATCTTTAGTTATCTTTTACAACATACTAGGAAAGTTACAGTGGTCCTACTCTTTACAACCCGAGTACTACACAGATATATCCCTAAAATTACATTTTCCCCCTAAAGTCCATCTCAGGCCCTCCCTATCGTCATACAGTTTATCCATTATATAGACTGTTCCTCTGTAGCTCATGGCCCTGTATATGCTTGCTCTTCTCACATGGGCATATGTCTATGTAACTGCAGTAGCCAGTTAACAGTCTGAATATTGCCACTTTATGTTCTTTCAGTAGGCAGTATTATGCTCCTGCAATATTATCAGCCACAACAAAATATGACAAATTGTGTTCTAAGAAAATCTGTCTTATCAAACTGTACAAAATTTACACAAAGGAGGATATCAAGAAGTCTTAGTCTAACAGCCATAACATAAGATTAAACAATAACAAAATATAAGCCAATATCAGAAGATAAGTCCATAACAGTCCTTTACAAGGATAACACCCACAGAACCACCTAAATAACTAACCAAGTCTTAGGACTAATGATCGCTTTATACTTAAGAAAATAAGTAATGTCCCACCTAGCAAGAGAAAAGTCTTCACGTCTTTATACTGATTTAGAAGACTACATTCTGTATACAACCAGTTTCTTTTACATTCACTTGATCTAAAAATACATATGCGCATCCAACCTGTTCTTTAATGCAGTAATTAACCCTGCCTGCCCTATTTCATGTGGCAATGCATTCCAAGGATTCACCACTCTCTGACTAAAACAACATTTCCTGGTATCTAGTCTGGATTTTTCTTTAATTAATTCTTGTTCTTGTAGGCGGTTGTATTTTAAAAAACTTGTTATAGTCTGTCCTTTCCATTGATTATCTTATAAACCTGCATTGTCACCTTGAATTCTTCTCTTTTCTAGACAATGAAGGCCAGTTCCTCTGAGTCTTTCCTCATAACTATAATTCTGGAATCCCACTGTCAGTTTTGCCACTCTTCTTTATATCCCTTCCAGCATGTTTATATTCCCTCTAAGATATTAACTCCCCACCTGTACACAGTACTCCAATCTAGATCTTCTAACTAATGTTTTATACAGTTTGACTAATCACTCCCATAATCCCATGTTTGCAGCTTTATATTCTTTTTCTTGGCTTACTGACCAAGGATCCAGACATACAAGAGACTAGTCATACCCTCAGTCATACCAAACAAATCAAGTCTTCCTGAGTACTAGTAAAGTAACCCATAGCATTACTGCCGTAGGGGTGTGAGGTGTTTATCTTACATTTCAAAAGCTCGGCTATATGAGGACGGTAGCCATTTCCTCTCCATCGCCACTTTAACTTTCCGGACTGAACCGGAAAAAACACTTCCGCCTCAACTGGAGAATGCCCCCAGGACCACTCAGATGTGAAGCCAGCTCACTAACCACTGCTCCCAAGTTCTTAGTCGATCTGTACTTCTACAGGGGCAAAAGCCCCTGTGCAGGTCCCAACTCTGGTATGAGCTGGATGTAGCCGGGAGAAGGGTTTCCTGCTTAGCCGGCTAGGCTCAAGCAGCTTTGGGACAAGCACTTACGGATGGTGGTTAACCGATGTGCGAGTCCATCTTAATGAACTCAAACACTAGAGCAAAGTAGACTCGCAGCCTGTTAGGCGCCATCTTTGCTGCTCTAAACAAACCACCTAGCCATGGCCAGTGCTATGCCATGTCAGAGTTAGTCGCCTCATACGACATGCTCTCTGTGAGACAGTGGGCCTATTCTTGTCCTTGTCATACACAAAGACCTGGCAGACCACTCAGGACTCCCAAGTACTAGACAAAAAGAAAATTGTCCTTACTGATACAACAAGACAATAGCCACACAAAAAAACTAGTCCTTCTCTTCTCATTGCTTTTGCAAATGTAAAGACATCAGGAACAATCAACGAGATCACAGGACCCAACAAAATATGACAAAAACATGATCACAACATAGTAAAAGGCATTCACACTTAATATAACCAAACAGGTTGTTAATAACTAAGGATGAATGATGAGTGGCCTGATAGTAAGCATGGAGAGAGATGGAGCAGATAGCCCAGGACAACCTGTGCTTCAAATGGAGCTGAAAAGGTTATGATTGAAGAGTTAGCTGTAGTTACAGGAAATTCAACAAAGCATGGTAGGAATAAGTGGATAGCATTCATTGGAGTTTTATATTCTAAAAGTTAAGTAGATCTTAGCGAATTTTTATAAAATCAAGATGTCTTAGCCAGCTTTAACAAAGTGAAACAGGTCAGCAAATTTAAACAAAATCAAAGCCCAGATGGTTTCTATAAAAGCTTACTGATGTTTGGTCCATCTTCTTGTGGAAGTTTAACACTATTCCCCATCCAAAGTCTGCATCATCATTCTTCACCTGTGATGAACAAAAAAGATGAGATAAGTTTGTGTCAAGAAGGATGTGGTTCATATAATAAAAGAAAGTCAAGATAGGCCAGTGCAATCACCATTACAAGAATACATAAGGCACATTTGTGCAGGTTTCCTGTAAGTGACCAAATAAAAAACCTACTGATTATAGTAAAAACATGAAAACTGACTTGGTATGAACATATATCACGATCGGTGGGGCTGACCAAGACCGTCCTCCAAAGCGTGGGAGAGGGAGACCAAAAAAGAGATGGGAGGACAATATAAAAGAGTGAACGTGAAGGTATATAGCTGAAACTAATACCCTGGCGAAAAGTCGAGATGTATGGCGTGAACTGGTTCGACAAACTGCAATAAGGGTGACTCAACGACCACCTAGGTTACGGGACTGATGATGATGAATGCTGCCGTGTTCCTGTGCTTTTTTGGAGTAGTCTCCTCAGACTAAATGCTTTCACAAGATTGTCTGTGGTTCAAAAGGACACCTTGACCAAAATAAGGTTAACCTCTACAGAACAGAAAACAATAGAACAAAAGAAATTCACAGATGAGTGGAATTAGTTACTAGTAACAGAAATTATGGAGTAAATGAAAGGTAGATGATATTAAAACAGTAACACTACAACCTAAGCCTACAACAATGAACACTACAAACTTGGTCCAAAATAGGCTTTACAGCTCCATTCAACTTGTCACACCCACACACAAAATTGTCATTTCCATCCGACTTGAATGTTGACAATAAGCATATGCATTACATTCCACCGATCAGTGGGGCCGACAAAGACCGTCCTGCAAGGCACTGTTCCTGGGAAGTGTGGGAGACGGAGACCAAAAAAGAGATCGGAAGACAATATAAAAGAGTGGACGGGAATGTCTATACCTGAAACTAATATCCTGGCAAAAAATTGAGACCATCTAGGTTACATGACTGATGATGATTACATTCTGCGTATATTTACGCTGTGCCGCGTTTTGAAATAACATAAAAGATGGTTGATGATCCGACATATGCACAACATTCATTTAGTCAAGAGTTTCGTCCCTTACGTCGTCATTTACATTCTCAGTGCATTCCTAAAGTTGTGGTATTCTGTGCAATGGAATGAATTGGCAGTCCAATTGCTAAGAAATGACATTTGATCAACAATTTCAACACATGCCCTAAGTAAAAGTAATAAAACATTATGTGGCATCTTCACATCCACACTAATGCCATTTAACACTTCATACTAATATTAATTTGATTATTAATACTTCATATCATAGTTTAATTATGTGTTTTAAAATCTTTATATTGTAATTTTATCTCTTCCTTCATTCGTTGAATGCGTTGTGTCGCTAGTTTAGAGCTTTGCTGCGATAATTGTACATTACAGTCCAATACAGTCGTGTCGCTAGTTTAGAGCTTGGCTGCGATAATTGTACATTACAGTCCAATACAGTCTTCTGCAGAATTTTAGCTAAATTTGTCTTAATGAATTTTATTTGGGGGAAAACGTTGACATAGGAAGTTGCTTCTCCTGCCGCCGATTGTTAACCTTTAGCACACCAATGTTAAAAGAGGACTAACCAACTCGGCTTACAAAAACGGTGTGCGTAAAAAAAAGATTTTTTTTTGAACTCCCAACAGCCATTTTTTTTACTGCTGGATATGCCTCCATATCTACACAACATTTTGCCGGTTAAAGTATCGTACGTTCGTTTACAAATGGCTTTTGACCGGTTTTAATTTTGTATACGCCGTTTGGAGCAAGCTGACTTTTTGCGAAAGGTGAAGTAGGTTGTTGGGAAAGATCTTTATCGAGTAGATCTGTTTATTTTGTTTGTTTAGATGAAAGAACTACGTTTAAATTGGAAACTAACAGTTGTGTCGATATTGTAAACACAGTATCGATACGTTGTTGTGGTTTCCATGGTTTTTTATCGAAGCGACTAGGCCTAGTGGTGGAGTCAACATTTTTTCAGAGATTTTCATACATTTTCAACTTCATCTTTTTGTATCTCAAAAACTAACAAACAAACAACAAAAACAATAACACCCACTTGTTCATATTCTATTTTGTGTCTACACACAAGAAAATCATATTTATTGACAAACAGACATAAAAATTTTGAAAGACGTCTACCATAGCGAGAAATTAAGAAAATTAATTAGGTCAAATTTTTTTCAAAAATAACGTGGCGTGCCAAAGGTTAAGACACAAATCAGCAAATTTATGCCGGATTGTAAAGGGTTAATGACACATGTGAACAAAACAGTAAGTAAGTATTGATAAATAGATGGCATGAACATACCTTGACCACTCTTCCTGGCTGCAAAAAGGGCAACAGATAAGCTGGCTTCAGAATAAAATGTTTCAGTTCTCTGCCCAGTGTGTCCAGCTGTTGTCGGATACGATAGTAGGCAGACACTGAATCCTCATCTTCTATGGCCAGGGCCTTGTATGCAAGCTCCTTCTTTTGAAGTTCTGATAAGATAAATGGTAGAAGAAAATATG
This sequence comes from Ariolimax columbianus, assembly GCA_036924085.1. Taxonomy (NCBI): domain Eukaryota; kingdom Metazoa; phylum Mollusca; class Gastropoda; order Stylommatophora; family Arionidae; genus Ariolimax; species Ariolimax columbianus. The sequence continues at coordinate 73,865,746 of JAVGWX010000010.1, read as the reverse complement.
AGCTTACTGGAATCTGCTTGGGAGTTAGGGGTAATCATGGTCAGGTGAAACATGCTGATCCAGACGCTACATGCTTCTGGAAACAGCAGTCTGGCCAACAAAGTGGGGATCTTCTTCTTCTTCGTACGCTGTCAGACAGTAACCATTATTTTTTCGAAAAAAGCAGCCGTCATCCTGAGGCTGTCGACACTGTCAAAAGTGGGGATCGATACTGAGGAGTCTTGTGTTGCACTAGGAACGCGATCCAGTGCAACACGATCCATTTTCTCAAGTATGCTTCAGGATGTAACAAGAGCCACTGTAACCTACTGCCAAAGAAACAATGAGTAGCTTCGAACAACAATGCTAAAATTTGTAATAATATTTCCACTTTTCTCTTTCAAATGTCTGCAATTATTATCCTCCAGTGATTCTTATTCTTGCCATGAGATTCCAATCCAGTGCATGTTTAGTTATGTTGTTGGGTGTTCTACCACCTCGACTTTCTCTCTTTAATCGTTATCAGTATCGATAGCTGAGTTCTTTGCTATATCTGTATGTGTAATTTTATCTGGCCATCTAATAATATGTATGCAATAGAGACGTGCTTGTGAAGGTCAGTGAATGTGATGTGCGTAGTTACATGCAATGCTTCTTAGCCATATAGTAGGACTGCTGTTACATTAGTAGGAGCATGTGATCCAGGGGTTGTTACCTGGCTTACAATCCCAATGTACCAGGTTCAAATCGTTTTGCGCTCATTATAACAAGCGCATGGTTTTTTTTTCCATGGCATGACCGCTTCTCCAAGTTCACAAAGCTATAAATGAGTACCTGATGAAATTAAGGGGAAATTTGAACCCACCACAAGAGTTACAGATTTCCGTGATATGTCATCAGTACTTTCAGCAATGAAATGGACTGAGCACATTTGGGGGCACCAAGTGCATTAGTTACACCATGTGAATGGTAAGTTACAACTACAGATGAACACTTTGAAAGTAATCCTGCACTAGTTTATACCAATGTGAATGGTAAGTTACAACTACAGCTGAACACTTTGAAAGTGTTCCTTTACTAGTTTACTCCAATGTGAATGGTAAGTTACAACTACAGCTGAACACTTTGAAAGTGTTCCTTTACTAGTTTACTCCAATGTGAATGGTAAGTTACAACTACAGCTGAACACTTTGAAAGTAATCCTGCACTAGTTTATACCAATGTGAATGGTAAGTTACAACTACAGCTGAACACTTTGAAAGTGTTCCTTTACTAGTTTACTCCAATGTGAATGGTAAGTTACAACTACAGCTGAACACTTTGAAAGTGTTCCTTTACTAGTTTACTCCAATGTGAATGGTAAGTTACAACTACAGCTGAACACTTTGAAAGTGTTCCTTTACTAGTTTACTCCAATGTGAATGGTAAGTTACAACTACAGCTGAACACTTTGAAAGTGTTCCTTTACTAGTTTACTCCAATGTGAATGGTAAGTTACAACTACAGCTGAACACTTTGAAAGTGTTCCTTTACTAGTTTACTCCAATGTGAATGGGGGAGGAAGACTAACATCTGGTCAGGCAAATATACTGATTAGACATGTTAGTCAGGGTCAGGCAAAATATACTGGCCAAGATCCTCACCTCGGCTTCCTAGTAGCCCTTCCTGGAAACAAGCTGTTTTCATGGCAGCCTGGCTAACAAGGTGAGGGATCGACGTGATCCCCATAGTAGTGAGTGATACACAGATGAAGCCAAGTAGCACAACCGTCTGGAGGACTCCGGTCCACCTTCACCAGCATGCTCGGGATATGAGGAAAGCTACTGCAACCCGTCACTTAACAACCTTTTCAGGGCGCACAAAAGAGTAAATCAACTCATTTTGGACATTAGCAAACAACAGCAACTCCAATGTGAAGGTTAAGTTTTAACTACAGCTGGACCCTTTGAATGTAATCCTTCACTACTTTACTCCTATGTGATGGGTAGGGTTCTTACTACAGCTGGCCTCTCTACTTATATTTTCGCGGAGGAAGGATTTGTTTGTCTGTGTGGTCACAGAGTCTTTACCTATATACATTTTCCTCATCCCTTTACCGGTAACATGTATCTGAACTTTTGCAGTAGCTGATTATTACGGCAATGTTTGTTACATGATGAAGTTGCCAACCTCAAGGACAACCCTCTGTAGTCTCCTTTTACAACATGCTTGGATAACTATACTGTTACTCATTTAAAACTGTGCAAAATGGAAATGTAACAACTATAAAATGGAGAGTGGTGGTGGAGATTATTTATTTTCCATGTCATAAGACTGCAGGTCTTTCTGTGATGGGCATTAGACTTACTCTCCAGGAGGTCAGGGATAGCAGCGTAGTTCTGGAACTGAAAAAAGGACCTCTCCAGCATGTACTCTGGGTTGATCTCTTCTACTCTCAACAAATTGAGGACCATGTTGTATGTCAGATGAAATGCAGAATTCAGAGGATCTGGCTCTCCCTGAAGAGAACAAAATAACACACAATACCATCAATAATTACATAAGGGAATTCAACCTGTTGAGATGCTCTCCACTGTTTCATATTTTGGGATGCCTACTTGAGCTCTGTCCATGAATCCAATGTTTTTGACATTTCTAGTTGGTCAATTTTTTTACTTTCTTGCATTAAGATGAATTCGTCTTTCTCACTTCCTTTTCTGATATTTGGTGTAAAATAAGCTCTAGTTATTCGTTCCCTTTGATATTCATCATTTCACTTACACAATTAAACACATTTATTTTGGTGTCTTCAGAGTTGCAAAATAATGGGTTTTTATATCTAAAGAATGACATACAAAGGGATAGATAAAGGTGCTATCTTTGTAGGTCTGTAAAATGTGCATTTCATTTACCACCAAGGCTTTTGTATCAAAACTACAAAGCTTTTCAATAGATACTAGACAAGCTGGAACGCTTGATCTCTTGCTACATTAATTATCAACCGAAATGTCATTTTCTGTTGATCAACCCGATCCGTCTACAAGTAACATGTCTTTTGAGAGCTCTCTGCCAATTCTGTTGTACTTTGAAAGTTAAAAGGTCAAAAATAGTTCTCTATTTTTGTAACAATAATAAAAGCCATATCTGACTATGACACTATCAGCCAATGTTGGACCTTAAAAATGAATACTTTCTACAACAATAAGAACAATTGCAGAAGACATTTTAAAAATTAAAAAACAGACGATTCAAAATTAGTAGCACCTCTTAAAATATAGTTTTTGAGAACCAGGTAAAATAGTTTTGTTGAAAATGGAGAAGCTACCATTAATCTGGGAGAGTTAGTGGTGTTTATTTACATAAAAACAAGTTCATTACGCATGTGTATTGTGTATAACTTCCCAGGAACAGACTGTCATTTCAACATGCATGTACTTTGCTCGCAATCCATCGCTTCGATGTTTGCGGAACCAATATGAGTGAAGAGTATCAAAGTCAGTTAAAATATACTGATCAATACTCATACACCCCATCCTCATTCATTGTCCTGGATGCAGGCTGTATCACAGCAGTATGGTCAACGAGATTGAGATTGAACCAATTAATCCCCACAGAGGTGACCTTACTGAGGGCCTTCACATTACACTACAACCAAGAGGACTCTGGTCTACCCTTTGATGGATACCTTAGGAACCCACTGTAACCCATTAGCAAATAAAATAAATTTTAAAATTTAACTCAACTAAGCCCAAAGATGGTTTGAACACCAAGAACATAAGGAACCAATTAATTGCATGTAACAAAGGCTTACAATATGTTTTCAGGTTTCGGTAACTTTTTTTTTTTACAAGTTTGGGTTGCTAGCCTTAACCCAACCACCAAACCTGAAAGGGCTGACATACCGGCTGCTGAACATTTTGGATGCCAATCTTTGACCCGAGGACAATCGTTCTAGTCTTTGGCAAGGCATATGTTTTTTCCATCGAAGGTAAAAATAAAACGTTGCCTTTTACTGTGCGTGGTGACAGCAAAGGCAAGCAGCCTTTATTCCTCAGTCTTATATTACCTGGCTGACATCAGCAATAGGAACAAACACTGTAGTGATAGTTTTTACTAAGAACCAAGCAGATGGAACACAGTGAAAGTCATAAACAATTAGACAACAGTTTACACATACAGAGGGGAATAAAACAAATATCATTCTTACAAGCACACCCTTAGGCAAACTCTCTGCATCCACTGCTAAGATCAGGTCCCAAACATCCCAATATGACGCGCAGGTCTGGATAGCATTTACACCACCGCCGTCTGTCTACATTTGAGCTCGTGGCCAGACTTCCCGAGGTCATCCTGCCTATCTGCTCAAGCAGACCATGAACATTAGAGGTGGTAAGCAGCTGTCTCTTACATGCATCACCCCCTCATGGCCACCCATGCACCTCCTCGCTGGGCTAAACAAGAAGGACTTTATTCTCACTTAGTGCCACCTGGACCACAGTTATTCAACGTGAACAGTCAACTGTCAAGACAGGCCCTCGTTGCCTAGGTACATCAATATTATTACTATTACTACTACTACCACAACCACTATCACCACTACTACACTTGCCCTTACTACCACTACTAGAAAAGAAACTGATAATGCTGAAGAAGAAAAAGAAGGATGGAAACTCACTTTCAGAACCATTTTTCCCACTTCAGGAGTGATCTTTTCATCCACCATCATGATGACAATACCTCTCTCATCAAGACCTCGACGACCAGCTCGACCAGACATCTGTATGTACTCTCCAGAGGTTACCTAATCATAGAAAAAAAGTGCGTCATGTACTTGTTACAGCAGGAAATTATGAGATATTTATTCTCATTGTCTGTATCCACGAGACCAATGTTTCCCAACCAACAATCCGCAAAACCACGGCCATTCTGCAAACAATTTCTGTCGCTCTACGAAAAAAGGAAATTGCTACTGGAATTACTTATCTCTTTGCTGCTTGAGTTCTGGTTATTTTAAATAGCTATATAATTTCATTTTATAATATTATTTAGCAACTAAATACTATATAACACAAAATACTATATAAATAATGAGATTTGGCTTTTTCCCTTTCTGAGCGGCCCACAAAAAATTGTTCCTATTTTTATTGGTCCGTAAACAATTTTTCATATATTCACCGGTCCATGAATGTAAAAAGGTTGGGAAGCACTGACCTAGACTAGTGTTCTCCAACCTTTTAATACCTGGCACTCACTTTTATAACTTTCTTCATCATCATCATGCCCTTTATAAAACGTCGCTCCTATCAGAGTCTGTCTGAAAGAAACTCGTTCCCTTGCAAAAACTCCAACCTCCGCCAGTCATACCCAGGTATTCCTGGATATCTTGGTGCCATCGTCTTCTTGGTCTACCCCTTCCTCTTTTACCTGGCACCATACCTTGCATCACTGTTCTCTCGAGACCATTGTGTCTCTTGATGTGACCAAAGTATTTGCATTTTCTAGCCAAAATGTAATTGATAAACTTATAACTTTCATGGCAATAAATTTTCCTTACGCCCACTTAAATCTAAATAAAAGAATACTCCATGAGCATCTACTGAATCTGTGTATTTTTTATGTTTGTAATCATCATGTAGCATGTCCTTTGCAGAACGTCACGCCCGTCTGATAGATGCCTCGATCTCTTGTCAAATTTCCAACTTGCTACAGAGTCGTGCCCAAGCATTCCTTGACATCTTGGTGCCATCGCTGTCTTGGTGGTCTGCCTCTGCTTCTCTTGCCCCACACCAAACCCTTCATCACCATTCCCTTAGACCGTTGTCTTTGATGTGGTTAGTATTTCAATTTTCTGTTCATGACTAAATTTATGAACCAGTTCTCCTCTGTGCCCATCTCTTGTCGAATGTCTGCATTATCTTTTTTTTCATTCCATCGATTTTTGAGGATCGTTATATAACATTTCAACTCCATGTCCATGTTGCACAGCCGTGTGCTGTTACAGTTAAAAACACAGGTTCTCAAAATTTGCACTTGTTGGTTTGCTGGTATTCTGCGATAGTTTCTTCGGGTTGTGTTTTTAATACATCACGTAATTATTCTGTTACCGCCCACCTAAAAGCTAAAATGGACCACTAGTTGGCATTAGCACCCAGATTGAAGAGAACTGACCTATCTCTAAGCCAATCCTCTCAATACAGTTCTGCCCTGAGCAATTGTCTCCTTTCAAATTTTCCCCATTTCTTCTCTGTGTGTTTCTTAGCCTTACTTTGCTCCTTTCTGTTGGGAGTGCCAGGACCTTGCCTGGATATACTGGTTTGGGGCTTTCACAGTGTGACCTATTATAAGCCATCGTCTTCATACTGTTCTACATGGTTCATTCTGTTCACTCCCATAAGATTTCCTGTTCTACATGGTTCGTTCTTTTCACTCCCATAAACTTTCATGTGTCAAATTGAGAACATTTGCTGATGCTAGGTATTTTCTTCTTCTTCTTCATTCTCAATCGTCCGCTATCAAGTCCTGGAAAGTTATTTATATCTTTATTATCATTTCTTTAATGATCTCTACCATGTAAGTGATTTGTTTGTTTGAAGGAGCAGTTAAAAAATATAATTTCAAAGTCAATATGTTGTTTTAAATAACTCGCATACCAACATGTTATAAATTAATTACATAAAATGTTCTAAACTAATCACACACCAACATACGGTTCTATATTAGTCACATACAACAATATGGTTCTATATTAGTCACATACAACCATATGATTCTATATTAGTCACATTCCACCATATGGTTCTATATTAGTCACATACTGACATACAGTTCTATATTAGTCACATACAACCACATGGTTCTATATTAGTCACATATCAGTAGCAATTCATGCACAGAAACAATACAGCCTGTCAGAAAGACTTACAGTTCTGAAATCACGGCCATCAAACTTGCGACAGCTGGTAAACAGGACAGTCCTGGCTGGCATATTTAGACCCATAGCAAAAGTCTCAGTAGCAAACAGTGCCTGAAAACCAAATGGGATATTTATTAAATTCACATAATGACTAGAGACACTATAAACACATATATATGTTGTGTACATTTATACTCCAGTAAGAGCATCCCACTACAGTTGGCCTCCTTGCAGGCAGTATGTACTAATGTGCTCTTGTAGTCGTATAGAGGTATTTCTGTGCTACTTTTTTTACACCCACAATCCACAACTTAGTCGTAAATTTATAATGTATAGAATACGGTGCAGTGGTTCTATTCTTTATTCCACATTAAATGTTCCAGCATACACACGTACAAAAAAAGATTTTTTAGAAATGAAGGTCCCTCCCTTTTTGACTATGTGCATGATTGATAGGACGATTGCTTGGGAGATTCCAGGCCATAGTAAGCTAGCCTTCCATAATCATTACCTTCATACCCTGGAAGAGAAAGAGGTAGACATAAAAATGCACAAAGAAGAGAATTTGAGAGGGAACTTTGATTAATTTTTTTTCTGAACTATTAGCAAAAAAATTCGCCTGGGGCATTGTCTCTGTATATTCACCGGTATATTCATTGTGTTAACACCCGCTTTTTTTTCTATAGAAGCGACTGAATCGAAAACGAGGCCACTTCCTCCCGTCTAGAAAATGAGATGGCTAGATTGACTATAAACAATTTTTTACAGATTTTTTCTTGTTTCCCATGGATTTGTAAGGTTATTCTATTATTGATTGAGATGAAGTTTAGTTGTTGCAATGGATTTTTCTGAGCTAGGTCTGTTTAGTTTGTTTATGTAGATGTTATAAATATGTTTGTAGTGGAACAGATATGCGATCTGGTTTAGGAACACTATCAGTGCTTTGTGGCAATTTCATGAATTTACAAGACAACTGGTGCACTCAACAATGAGTGTCTAAATATTTGTGATGTAATAAAAAATGTGGGAACTAAATGGTTACACCTTGAGAGAGGCTGAAAGTGCATCCCAGAACTGTGTATGTTAACGAGATGTGGTCCATGGTCTATGTATCAAGAGCTGCTATGGGCTTTGATTTTTCAGAATACCAGAAATAACCTACCTATTGAGACTGGCCGAATGGATGGTCTGATTTGGAAGATAGGGCTCGTTACTCAACAAGTTGTGAAAATGCAGGACAAAAACTGAAAGTGTTATTCCATTTCTGAGGGTCCCCTGAATGGATTTATAAGACTGATGAATAAAAGTTATTTGCCTTCCTGACGCTGAAAGGCCCAAACAGGACAAGTGAAAAGAACAAGAAGAAGTCACTGCGTTCAGAGCAAAGGCTAAAATTATTAAATGTAATCCAAACAGAAAAAACTTTACTCTTTACCAAATTTTTATCAATAACCTTGAGCTGCCAATTGTTTGCTTTAGATATGTTCAAGTTGATGTCTGAAAGTGTACGAATAAGGTAAGCCATAAGACTGGTATCCTATGTGATTTTTGTATAGGGCCAAGTCTTCAGGTATCTATCCATATTCAGTGAGACAATCTTCATCACTTGGCAACTCTGATCTGCAATATGTACATGTTTCATGTTCTCTCTCAAGTTCTCCATCTTGATCTCTTGTGGCCATCTTGTCACAGCTGAGAAGAGTGTAGTTCCATGACCCTGGTGCTGGTAGTTTTATAGTCTGCCAGCAGGGTCTCTACGACAAGATGAAATGAAGGGCAAGACAGAGACACAAGCTGATAGTCCTGCTGGCAAGCTGGAGACAATCAACGGCAAGAACACTGTGTCCAAAAGTGGTGGTCTGCAGACCACAAGCCTCCAGTCACTGGTCCGCAATAGGTCTCAAGAAACTGGCCAAAAATGCAAGTGTTCTATCACGTAGGTTATCTGCATTGAACGATCCCTAAAAAACACGACTGTCTCTCAATCAACACCATATTGTTCATACATACACAGGTCAAATTTTTTTAAATATACAACTATATTCTTTTCTATAATTTTCTATCTTTATTTATTAAGAGATGTTTACCATTTTTAAAATAATTATTGAAATTATTTTTTTAAATCGTAAACAAAAAATGCTATATAGGTTACAATAACCAATGAGAAGGGATTGATGAGAAAAGGCTAACCAGGTACACAAAAATGCCATGCTGAAGTAGGATGTGTAGGACCAAAAGGTGCAAATATCGTAGTCAAGCTGTAAACTTCTCCATTCTCTGAACTACATCCTGCTACATGCAAAGATTTTCAGGGCTTGGTAGCAGGAATTTCACAACAAAGGAGAGAAAAAGAATAGGTCCACTGTAACTTCCAAGCATATCACAAAAGGCGACAAAAGAGGGTTGTGCATATATGCTTCCTGTAAAGGGATTGTCCTATGCTTCTTTTCTTTTCCTTTGGTGCTCGTCCTGAAAAGTAGTTTACAGAGAGGCTACGATATCTGTATCCAGTATCAGCTGACTATTTTGGCACCGGATTTGCCTTCTACTGTGATCCCTATTCTCTTACCCAGACTACACTAGTGCAGCCTGTTTCCAGGGCCGAAGCTGGAGACAGTATACGGTTTTGGTCAATTCTGATTCACTGACCCTGACGCAAGCAACGAGCTATGAGTCAGTGGTTCCTGTCAGCTCATTCACTGTGCTGCATCTTCAGTCCCTGCCATATGTTTAACTCAAATGGTGAATCATCATCAATGTCCTGCATTTGCTTATTTACCCTGCAATATTACATAAAATACAATGAAATCTGACATGACTGCTATGTAACAATCAATCGTGCTGAGCTCATTACAAAGTCATAGTCCTACCTTAATGAGCCCCTCGGAGAAGAGTATCTCAATGGTTTCTTTGAGAAGGGGGAGAAGACCAGAGTGGTGAATGCCAATGCCTTTCTTGAGTAATGGCAGGACATGCTCAACCTAGTGTAAAAGGATAAGACATATCAATTGAAATAATATAATACTAGCTTACCAGCGCAGAATATAAGTCATCAGCTGAACTGTACAACATGAAGGAAACATCAGCAGCTTAATAATTAAAGGTTCTGCCCCTTCCCGCATCCCTACTGCACTCTTTCTCAAACCCACCCATATCTTTCCTTCTCATTCAATCCTCCCTTTCTCCTTCAAACGATGCACCACCCTGTCCATCACTTCCTCAATTTTACCTGCTTTTATCATGGTCTCCCCCCCCCCCCCCCCGCAACAATACCATCCATCCCTTCAATAAGGCTATTTCTGCACTCCCCTCTCAACACCATCTTTTCATGCTGTAGTGCATCGCACCATTGTGACATACTTATGATGACATCACATGATCCTATCAGCGCCCCCCCCCCCCCCCCAAGAATATGCATAGGTGCGCAATTTATAAATAATTAAGAATAAATCAGGAAACACTTTTTCTCCATTACTGCACATACAAATGCCCTTACAATAGCATACAAACAATTACACAATGGACTGCAGTTATACTGGATGCCAGTTGTGACTGGACAACAAACAACATCAGCAAATATTCTGACCAAGACCCCAACATTATGTCCCATCCTGGAAACAGGCTGTGTCACAGAAACCTGACCCAACATACAACTTTAAGTTCTACATGATATGAGACCACTTAAGAAGAAATATTTCGACAAAGACATTGGGAACACAGGGAATGTGATAAGGTAAAATGTGCAGCAGTGGTTTCTATGGTGATTTCTTGTACCCGATGGGGTTGCTAGCGCCATAAGCAAACTATAAACAATACATTGCTCCCCTTTGTGTCATGGAAGAGCTCGATATTCTGGTTTCTGACAGTGGTAGGATCCAAAGCCACATGTCCCAAAGCCATATTAACTACAATCCCCAAGAGCTAATTGCTCAGAGAAGCTAATTAATAAGAAAAAAAATAAACAACACAACATGCTTGGAAGGTTGAAATAATTGTGCTCCTTTCTAAAATACACAGGGATAGACATGAACATACCTGTGGCAGTTTCTTATCTTCGTCCGATAGGGAATCTACTGCATTGTTGAACACTTCTTCAACTAGTGTCTTCTCTTCCTCTGAGGATTTGTAACAAAAAGTGCAAAATAATATGCCAATGTTGCTAAAGGAAACAAATATAAATAAGGTCACAGCAAGAAAGCAATGTATCCCACTTGACAATTCCCTGGATAGAATCTAACTACCTCCCATTACACTGTGCAGACCCATACTCCTGCAATCATTGCTCATTTAGACTCTTTCAGATTCTTCAATAAAATCTGCAGTGTTATTCAGGTTTTCAATGCTGCCGTCGTCATCTTCTGCTTTCGTTCTCAATCTCCCGCTACCAAGTCCCGAACAGGGCTTTGCAAGTACCAGGATGTAGTCTGGAGAACGGAATGTGTTGTGTTACTAGTTTACAGTTTGACTGCAATATTTGCACCTTTCGGTCTGACACATCTTGTTTTCACTTACCCTGTACTGTGCCCTGTAGTATGGTATTTGCAAGTCCAATGGACTTCGAGATGTGGCCATACCAAGTCAGCTTTCGCCTTTTGTTCGTTGTGAGGTTGTCGCAGTCCACTTTCATTCTCAATTCTTCATCGTACATCATCATTTGTGATGCGATCTTTGTAGATGATATTAAGGGGTCTTCTAAAACAATTCATCACCATGGCTTAGATTCTTCTCCTGGAGGTCTGCTGTAATAGTCCATGTTTTGCAGGGGTAGAGGAATATTGAAAGAACCAGTGAGCGCATTAGTCTGACCTTTATGGCAAGTGAGAGTCGTTTATCTGTCCATATGTTTCAATCATACAATCCCTGCTGTTGTTTGTGCTATTCTGGCCAGGACCTCTGGTTTTGATACTTCGTTACTGAGCCCAGATATTTGAAACAGTTCATTGTTTCAAGACCCTGTCCATTTGCTTTGATCACAGCGTTGATTCCTTCAGTGTTGTTGGTCATCAACTTTGTCTGTTCTGCATTTATCTCCATGCTATAACTCTGTACTGTTATAGCCAGTCTTCGAATCAATTCTCAAAGTTCTGTCTCCGTCCCCGCCAGTCCATCAATGTCATCCGCAAAGCGTAAGTTGGAAATTGTTCTATCCCTTATCCTTATGGTGCTAACATGATATTCAAGGCAACACTCAGTTTTCTTTCTAGGAATATATTGAAGAGTGTCGGGGACATCAATAACAGCTAAATACTCCCAACACATCCTTTGATAGATAAAACTCAGCTCCTTGGTATATTGCTGTAAGATTTTTGTCAGTCACAGGATAATGGACAAATCTAAATGTTTTAGGTAGATAAAGCCTGTAAGTTATATATGACAATACATCTAGGAGAAGGAAAATTATCACTTCGAACTATGTACGGCCTTGTCGGTGCAGATATCGAAGTCCAAATGTAAAATGCTGTACAGCGTATTCTACACTTCAATAAAAATTACACAATAAAAAAACACAGGTGAAGGTAAACATGAAAGGTCGGACAGCAATTAAGATGTTCATAACAATAAATTGTGATGAAACCGGATGTGTCAGTCCAAAAGGCGCAGCCTCACCGTAAACTGCAACACAAAGCCCCTTTTAAGGGTAAACACCAAAAAAGGAAAAATAAGCATAAATGGACATTACTAACAGGACAAAGTACTAGAGAAAGGACAAACTATTGTGGGGCTACTCTAACAATAGAGTCTGAACAGTAGAATGGAAGAGCCATCACTTCTCATGGTACAGGTACCAGTCTTGATTCCCGTTATCGATGTGCTCCAGTCAACACAGCTGTAAATGGGTAGTTGGCTGCTAGGATGGAAAAGCAGCAAGAAATACATCTGGTCACCCCACCTCAGAAAAGCTGAGGCCTAGTTCAACGAAGTCTTGAACACTTCATCCTCGACAGAAATGTCAACGATCGAACTACCTTTACCTTCAAACAATAATGTACACCTAATATGGCACAATGAAAACACCTGCAAATAACCAGAATCAGGACAAATTGATTGATTCTTGTGGGCAGTCTGAGACAGGCTACCTCAACATTATTATCAGAGGACCCCTTGAAATGATTAGTTGAATATATAAACATCTAATTGTAAATGTCAATTCTCTTGTGACTGATAATATTTCATTCCACATATTTATTTATTTTTTTTTTTTTTTTTTTTTTTTTTTTTTTTTTTTTTTTTTTGCGTTCGCCTTATTTCTCTAATCCCCAAGGCGGTGTGCGTTGCACTGTAGTTTTTATTTTGCGCCTGTCGGCCCAAATGCATCCGACTTCAGCATGCATTTTATGTAAGGGTCTGCTTCCTCCTGCATTTTCTAAGGGTTTGCTTCCCCGGGGTAACGGCAGGTGCTGTGATGGGGATCGAACCCAGCACCTTCGGATTGTGAGCCGTGCCACTTATCCACTAGGCCACGCCGTCCCCTCATTCCACATATAACATAAAAGTACATTAATTGTGCACTCATATGCAGGTATGCTCGGTCTCTATCCATACTGGCCAGCCAAGTGAGTTTTTTAAACTACTTTAATTCTATTCAATCATGGTCATCTTCCCCAGAGGAGCGTAACACAGATGCATTTTCTTCATCTTGTTGACTCTTGAGTAGTTATTCTTCTACGTTCATTTTCAGACCTCAACTTCGATGACTCTAATGAAGGCAGCAGTCGACTCAAGGCTCTGTACGCTTCTGTACAGCTTCTTGTGGAAGGACACTGGCTGTTGCCAAATACTACTTCTTTTGTCGGTATACAGTGGACAGGACTGTAAAATGTGTTCTGCCTTCATGGGGGCTGTGCCACAGGCACAAAGGTCCGTAGTGTCAATCTTGAACTTGTGACCTGTGCGTAGCCGGAGAATTATCACCTGGTCTCGCCTGGGGAGTTGATGGTAGGCATCGTTTTCTATGTGACCAGGGTGGTCTTTTTACAATTTTGCACTGTATGTTGCCCTGCTGAATGTTTTTGTCTTATTGTATGTGATTTCTGTATCACTCTGCTGCAGCATTCCTCCCTCTCTGGCGAGTCTGTCTGCCACCTTGCTGCCTGAAATGATGCAATGGGCTGGTATCCTCTGGACTGTGCTTTTTTTTTTTTGAAGGACTGGGACAGGTGTTCGAGCGAGTCTGCCAGAGCACCGAGTTCATTTTTGTGCTGGTTCTTGAGTGCCATTAACACTGCGAGGGCATCTGTGAAAATTACTACTTGCTTTTCTGCCTGCTCCTTATGGTCTATAAGACCCTTGGGTAATAAAAGAGACTCTTTATTCCATGTATCTTGTCATAGCTAGAAAGGTATTTAGTGTTTCTTTTCCCCTATAGGAGCTTCACTGATTCATTTTTCTCTTTATCTTCTCAACCTTGGAGAAATGAGTAACTTTTATTTGATGTCTTTAGAGAGGTGTTTCTAAATCTGTCTTTCAATCTCAACTAGCTATCATCACTAGATATGGACTACAGAGGGATGACCTTCCCAGAAGGGGTTTCATACAGAAGCATTCTTCTTTTATTTAATCTTCTGAACCCTGGATAACGCAAGTCATTCACTCTTTTATTGGACAAGGCCTGCAATAGTGTTGGAAGGACTTTAGAAGGTATCCCCATTCATATACAATATAACACAGACAACTCACCAGTATTGAAGTCTAATTTTGACATCTGCATTCCATAACCCTCACAGTCTTTTCGACTGAAGCTAAAAACAATGACAGGAGCAAAATTTCTTTCCATGATCAGCTTGACAATTTTGTAACAGTCTGACTCATTGGCTACAAGAATGAAAGGCAAAAGTTTGATTTGCAATCATTATCTAACAATGAAACAATGCTTAACACATTATCTATCATTAGCAGCTCAGAGTGTCACACAGCCACTCACAACCAGCACCAAGACTAATATACAAAAAATGGTTTAAATTAAAGAACCTCCTTCAATGCACTTGTGTTCAGTCCTCTTCATTGCTGAAAAGTGTGGACAACAGAACATGAACTCCGGCAGCTCTGCAATTTTCCCCTGAACTAATCAGGTACCCATTTATAGCTGGGTAAGCTGAGAAAACTGATAATTCCATGAAAAAATCTCAGACAGTGTTTAATTCGTGCACGGGAAAATCAGGATTGTGTATTTACTGAGCATATTTGAAGTCAAAACATTTTTTTTAAAACAGCACTTCTTTGTACCTTAAACATGTTAAAATTATGTCCCATTCAGTGAGGTTGCTTTTAATATAGCCTAATGATACATTTTTCAAAATACATCAAATATCTTAGAGAAAAAAATATCCATGGATATTCTAAAACTGCATGCAAAAAACCATTTGGATCTGACATGCAGTTTAGTAGAAAATTGCTTCGGACCATGTTTATGAATTAAAAGACGGTCTACAGTTTTCAGCTTATGCACTGCTCAGCATCTTGATCCTGGGTAAGGTTGAGAATTCTCTGCTAATGAGAGATCAGGTTGTTACTAAGCAGACAGTCATACATGGTAAATAACCTCCAGTATGATAATGCTCATGGAGGTAGTGACCTCAACTCTAGGGCAGTTATCTGAGACCTCTTTAACAAGGGCAGTAGGATGCCACAAACTTCCAGGGACTTGTGTAGATCTACTGTCCTGGCCATGCTGAGGTTTCAAGCAATGAAAGAACTCACATCTTGGCTGTGCAAGCACTCATTATGGACAACAGTGTACTGACGTGAGTGTACTGATGTGAGATTTTGGTGAAGAAGCATTGTACTGATATGCTGAGTGAAGAGATGTGAGATTTTGGTGAAGAAGCAGTATATTGACATGTGTGAAGCGATGTGAGATTTTGGTGAAGAAGCATTGTACTGATATGCTGGGTGAAGAAATGTGAGATGTAGCAGGAACACTTTATAGATGTTACCTTTACTGCCTCCTCTCCTTCCTCTCTGGTCCCCTTTTGCGGCATCTCCAGAATCTCTCAGAATGGACATGGCTGTGTTGAAATTGTCATCTCTGAAGTCGCCCTGTTCATATTTAAAACAAAACCAGTAGCACCAAATATTATTGACAGCCAAGCAAATTAGTAATAATCCTTTAAAAAGTATTTTTCTTCACCGGCAGATATGAATGAACTACATGTTTGCGTGCATATGTCATCAGCATAGAAGTCTTTCATCTACTGTCTCGCCACATTTTCACTCCATGTCCAACCTCTATGCCATCCACGAAACATCTCCAGCCAAGTTAGTATCATACTGTATGCTAAACCATACTAACACCCTAATTCAGTTGCTACACTCGCTATTGTTACTCGTCTGTCAACTCATCTCCCCCACCCACCACACAGATGCTTCTGTTGCAATCTGAACAGGACCACCAGGTCAGGCTTCATCAGCAATTTGTGAGTGTCCTTCAGACAATTTATTGATCCAGTTATGCACCGGTCTAAATAAGTGACAAACATTTCCCACCACAAACTGGAAGGATTTCCTTATGATTGTCTTTTGCAGAAAGTCCTTTAAAAAGGCACAACAGCACGCTGTTCTTTGATCGCACACTCTGTGAAAATGGACACCATTTTGTATTTGAGCTGTGCACATGATACACAGCGTTCACTATCTACAGTAATCACAAAACTGGATGTTGCTGCCCCCTAATGACACCTTTACAAAATACCACATACATTTTTCACCTATTCCAAGTGTATATATTCTTCTTTCTTGCCATTAGGAGCAATGAATCTCAAATGCCACTGATCTATTTGCTCAAATCCTTTAACTCAAGCATTCTGTTGCTGGTTTCTGTGGCACTTCAACATGATTAATTTGCCCTACCATGAACGTTTCTATTTGTTCCATCTTTCATGATACACATAACAGGATGTAGGGGCCTAACCATAGAAACACTGGGAAAAATATCGAATATACATATAGCTCTTGAGGGTTACTGGTGCCTGAAATGTGGAGCAAAAATAGTAACACTGTAACCTGCCAGTCAAGTCGTAAGAGGCAACTAAAAGGATTGTATTTGGGGTTGTCTACTCCATCCTGTAGAAAATTTTAGCCTCAAACACTTCAACAGATATAGACAAGTCAATGTTTACTGACTTTGCACATGTATGTTAAAAACCTATGCTCCATAGGGAGCAAGGCGGTGAAAGCCAAGTGCATTAGCACTATGATAAGCAGAAAGATGCTGTAATATTTTGACAGTTGTTGTTTGCAAATGCCCACAATGAGTAGGTTACTCTTTTGTGAGCCCTGAAAAGGACGGTAAGTGGCGGGTTGCAGTAGCTTTCCTCACATCCCGAGCGTGCTCATGAAGGTGGACTGGGGTCCTCCAGGTGGTTGTTCTTATGCTTGGCTTCATCTGCGTACCGTTCACAACTACGGGGATCACGTAGATCCCTCACCTCATTAGCTAGGCTGCCATGAAAACAGCCAGTTTCCAGCGAGGCTAATAGGAAGCCGAGGGTCTTGGCCAGACATCAGTCTTCCTCCCCTCTGACAGTTGAATTAAAATAAACAATAATTAACCTGTAGCACTCCAATGTCCTGTCTCTTCTAACCAGCTCGGCCTGCAAAAACGGTGTGCGTAAAAAAAATTTTTTTTTTTTGAACGGAGTCACTCCTGACAGCCATTTTATACTGCTGACTACGCCCTCCATATATACACGATATTTTGCCGGTTAAAGTATCGTATGTGCGATTACAAATGGCTTTTGAACAGTTTTAATTTTGTATACGCCGTTTGGAGCAAGCCAACTTTTTGCGAAAGGGGAAGTAGGTTGTTGAGAAAGATTTTTATCGCGTAGATCTGTTTATTTTGTTTGTTTAAATGAAAGAACTACGTTTGAATTGGAAACTAACAGTTGTGGCGATATTGTAAACACAGTATCGATACGTTGTTGTGGTTTCCATGGTTTTCTATCGAAGCGACTAGGCCTAGTGGCCGAGTCCAAATTTTTCCCGAGACTTTCATAAATTTTCAACTTCATCTTTTTAAATCTCATTAACTAACAAACATACAACAAAAACAATAACACCCACATGTTCGTTATGCTATTGTGTATCTACACACCAAAAATCATATTTATTGACAAACAAACATAAAAGTTACAAATTTTGAAAGACGACTACCACAGCGACTAATTAAGAAAATTAATTAGGTCAAATTTTGTCACTAATTATGTAGCGTGCCTAAGGTTAAATCCCTTGTCAGGTCGTTTTCTTCAGACTTCGCACTGGCCACAATAGACTGAGGTACCACCTATTCAACAAATTGAAGATAGGTGGTACCGACGAATGCCTGTGCGGTACCGGTAAAATGACCACTGAACATCTGCTGCAGAACTGCCCGACATACGAGGATCAGAGAGAGCAGATGTGGCCATCACCAGTGGAACTGCAAGAAAAGCTCTATGGCAGTGTCGACAGCCTCAGGATGACCGCCGCTTTTTTCGAAAAAATAATGGTTACTGTCTGACTGCATCACCAAAATAAGTCCAAAAACCCTAATAAAACAAGCATCCGGAACAAGAACATATTCTTACATTCTCATCCACCACGAGATGCAGCCCATCACCACCAGCAGGGAAGATGTAGTGTTGGAGAGGAATGGGTCGGTAATCAGTGTAGACCACATGACAGGGCTGGGAAAAAAAGTATTACAATATTTTACAAAAACTGATACAGCAAAAAATGAACAATTTTGCAAAATGACAGCATGAAACAAATGATGTACATTACACAATTTGTAGTACAAACAAACATGCTCTTCTTCTTCTTGAGAAAATTCTGGTTGAAGTTGACGAGTATTGTTTCCACAATTTCAGTTCACATATATTTCTTTTCTCCTTTTCCCTCCATTTTATGCATATGTCAATCAAGACAGCTGGTGCCCTTACAGTAAGATTGTATCAAAGATGCACCTGAGTGCCGGATACAGTGACAAGGATATCAGAATTAAGAATAAGTGGCTTCAATCAGTAGACAACTTTACCTACCTTGGCAGTACTCTCTCCACGGAAGCTACCATTGAGTATGAGGTCAACAACATAATTTTTTTTTTGTGTTCGCCTTATTTCTCTATTCCCCAAGGCGGGTGTGCGTTACACTGTGGTTTTTATTTTGCGCCTATCGGCCCAGTGCATCCGACTTCAGCATGCATTGTATGTAAGGGTCTGCTTCCTCCTGCATTTTCTAAGGGTTTGCTTTCTCGGGGTAATGGCCGGTGCTGTGATGGGGAACGAACCCAGCACCTTCTGGTTGTGAGCCATGCCCCTTAACCACCAGGCCACGCCGTCCCCCAACAACAGAATTTACAAGGCCAGAGTTGCTTATGGAAGTCTGCGTCACAGCAGAGAGAGTTTAGAATTTATACGAAATAAAGTCTGTCGCACCATACTGCTCACACTCCTCTCTATGTCGTGTCTTCTTCCCCAACATTTATCCTGAAAAGGATGTTGTGGCGTGTGTCATAGTTTACAGTCAGGGGAACTCGGTGGTCTCCGCCTCTATGCCGGAGGTCACGTGTTCAAATCACGGTGGAGACCGGGACTTTTTTCACGTGGGTCTTCTAGTAAAAATTCCCCCGATCTCTGGGTAGTGAAATCGGACTCCTGTGTTCAGTGTCGAAAACGTTAAAAATTCATTGGAAATTGAAAGAGTAGGCTTAACTGCCCAGACAAAATTCAAGCTAAAAATCTACCCAAGTTATTTGTACCTTTCCCCAAGAGCAGCTATAGATGGCGCCTAACTGGCTGTGGGTCTACTTAGCTCTAGTTTTTTTCTAGTTTTTTAGTCTATTGAGCTGAACTCGCACATCTGTAAAAAAACCACCCTCCAAGAAACTGGTTGTATACAGACTGTAGAGTCTTCTAAACTCAGTATAAAGTTAATTTAAGATATCTGCACCTCTTGTTCTGACAGATTTCAGCTGGCTTTTTTGAGTACCATGCTGCCTTCCCAGTATGATCCTTATCTCTTGGCCAGACTAAACTACTGACTAGAGCTGTCCATTTCCAGGGCCACCACATAGAGGTGGAATAGGTCTTAGTCAGCTGTGGTTCACTGACCCTGATACAAGCAGCCAGCTATTAGAAACTGGCTGTTGCCACCTCATTCGCTGCTGCCTCTTGGCCCCTGTATGTCAGTGAAATATGAACTGTGTACAGTAGACATTTCAGAACAATAAACCACATTAACACACACTGCCTCTGTAGATCACTGAGAATACAATGGCAGGTCTCCAAACTTCACTGCTATATAACAGCCAACGCTAGTGTTTTGATATCAATTTCAATGCAATTTAAACTGTAACATATTTTGCACGCCATCGATGCCTATTTTTCCAGGCTGAAAATGGTTAATGTGTGTCCCATTCAGCACTTGCATCGCATCCTTGCCTTCCATTACATTGTTATTTGTCAATTATTTCCAACAGTTCCACATTAGTGATCTGATCTTGGGGTTAAGATGCTGAGCGGTGCATGAGCTGCAATGGTCCTCAACCCATAGCTAACTGCTGGCATCAGGTCCAGCGAACCAGAGCTGCCAAGACCCTTCTACACCTCCACGCATTGATCCTGGATAACAGGCTGCAACAGAGCAGACTGGCTAAGTAGAAGGGATTGAATGGAGAAAGTTAACCCGGTACTCAAAAATGCCTGCTGAAGTCGGATGTGTCGGACTGAAAGGTGCGAATATCGTAGTCAAGCTACGACACGATGCATTTCGTTCTATAGACTACATCATGCTACTTTTAAAATCTTTTTCAGAGCTTGGTAGTGGGAGATTGAGAATTAACGAAAAGGAAGGAGTGATCTGATCATACTATTTCAATTCTTCTATTCTGTTCAACTCACATTTATGAAAGTATGTATCTTTTGTTTGTTATTTTTGTTGTTCTCTATGTTTTGGAGCATATTTTTAATCCCAATGAAACGCTAATCATAAAGAACCATTTTTCTTACCTGTTTATGCAAGTGACAGATCCACTCTGCAAACTGTCTGGCATTGGGAATGGTAGCTGAGAGGAACACATAGTGAACATTGTCGGGCAACAATATAATTGTCTCCTCCCATACAACTCCACGCTCTGAGAATTTCAAAACAAAATACATTATACAATAATGTAGTAGCATTTTTAATGCCTTTTCTTGTTTGGCGACTGACAGCAAGGATCTCTGTTCTTTCCCTTGTATAACTTTCCAAAACTCTGATTGAAATTAAGTTTGGTTCTTTCACTATTAGCAAAGTCCTACCAAATTATTTCTTTGTTTGATTTAAATTATCTTGCTTCTTTTATCTCCACAAGGGAAGGGTCGAGTGAGGAGGCTGAAGAACAGTAAAAGAGAATTCCAGAACTATGAAGTCCTCATCAGAGGACCTATACAAGGTGGTCCAAAATATAATTAGTGATGATTGACTATCAAGGAAAAGTTTTCTACGGACTGTACAGCCCTCAGAGCAGTGCCCCAAGAGCAATTACATAGAAAGGTGGCGCCAAATGAATGGTGAAGGTTAGATGGAGATCAAAGAAGAACCTGCACCAGGACATGATTTGCCATATACTAATTGGAGGTCTCATAACAGGTTAAGAACAGGTGTGTCCAGATGAGGGTCTAACATGAAAAGTTGGGATTTGGAGACGACGAATATTGCGAATCCGAGGCTGTCTAGAACCCAGAACACATGATTATATGTCCTAGGATGCAGGAATCCTGTACAGTGGAGGATCTGATAGTGGCAAATGAAAGAGCACTGGCAGTGGCTGATTTTTGGGCGAAGAGCCGGACACGGAAAGTAATAAGTACTGACTGTTGATAGCCATATTTCCCAAGGAGAACCAAATTGAACAAGATACATCTTACAACATTAAAAAATGGGTAATAATAAATGGAAGCTTAGGTGGTAGTGAAGGCTCCTCCTTGGAAATGCCCACCGTCAAAAGTTGTGTTTTGTATCTCTCAAGTCTAAGTTAATTGTTGTTTTCTTACCGATGACAAAGGCCTTATGATTTCATTGTTGTTTCTGTTTTTTAGGGCGTGGTAACTGAATATTTCTTTGTTATTATCAATATTTAAAATTTAATATCCCATGTTTATTGCTCAAATTACATAAGTGAACAAGCCATACCTTTGGTTTTTGCTTTTAAAACAAGTAAATGACATCTCAACTCTTGTCATGGCCAGTACCAAGCCTAGATGAGAAAGGAGAAGTTCGCTATCCCCATAAAACTTTCCTGCTACAAAAACAGCAACTAACTGAAATTATATCTCACCTTTGTCTCTCATGTAATGGATCTCGTCGAACACAACCCACGCAACTTCTCTCATCACCTCTGACCCACGATACAACATGCTGCGCAGAATCTGAAATTTGAATATATAGTTATTGTCAGGTTACCAAAACATGGTCAAACAACAAAGATGAAAAAGCAAAACGTTAATTATCCAGATTTCAAAGATGACCCAAATGTCAGTGGGAAGACAACATCAGACAAATTGGGATTACACTGAAATCAGTCCAACAGCTAATGTGGTAGAATGCCATTCTATATAGTTAAGCTCTACATCCCAGGAGGGACGGGGAAGGTCAAATGAACTGACAGCAGTCAGCGACTCATAGCTGACAAAGACTTTATTCCACCTCCAAGTGGCAACCCTGGAAACGAGCTGCACTAGTATAGTCTTGCCACGGTATAAGAATCGCAATGGGAAGGCAAACCGACACACAAAAGAGCCAGCTGAAATCGAAGGTGTTGGGCAGAAAGGTGAGGATATAGCAACCTTACTGTAAACTACGTCACAGCGCATGAGCAGCAGCGGTCAGCGACCCATAGCTGACTGCTAGAGTCAAGGCTAACAAACCAGAGCTGCCAGGGCCCTTCTACGCCGCCATGCAGTGATCCTGGATAACAGGCTGCAACAGAGCAGACTGGCTAAGGAGAAGGTATCAAAGAGGGAATGCTAACCCAACACTCAAAAAATGCTTGCTGAAGTCAGATGCCTTGGACCGAAAGGTGCAAATATCGCAGTTCTTGTTGTCGTTATTATTCCATAGCTGCTGAGCAAGCCTTCTCTTGGCAGCCCATTGCCATTCTAATATAAATATAGGTCTTCTTCAGTTGTGTCACTGCTCCGTATAGTGTGTTGGTAATTGTCGGCAGTGCTTGTAAGAATCTTTTCCACAAGCGCCTTGTACTCAATGAGTAGATGTAGAACTGTTTTATCAGGATGAGAGCAATGTCTGCACAAGGACAGGTGCTGGGGATTGATGCAGTTCAAGTAGCTATTGACTCTGGTATGCCCCGTTCGGAACTGAAAGATGAGACGTTGATCTCTTCTATGCAGTTTATTTTATGCCCTCGTTACTTTTTGGCTATGACATTTCGCTAGACTGCGACCTGTTGTTCCTGTCAATATCGCAGTCAAGCTGTAAACTACGACACAACGCATTCCAGCCTCTGGGCTACATTCTGCTACTTAAGGTCTTTTCAAGATTTTTTAGTGGGAGATTGAGAATGACCGAAGCCAAGCCAAACTATGTCACAGCTTGCTTCTCAGGATGAACACCGAAGAAGAAAAAGAGCAACTAATTCCATATTATGTGGAATCAATGGCTTGAAACACAGGGCTGCAATGGTTGCTAGACAACAATTACGGTATCTATTTTGGACCATCTTCAGCCACACCCAAGAAAGGGACTCCTAACCAACCTTTTCTTTTCCACTGTGGGTTCTAATTCAAACTGATTATATTGTTAGGCTTCTACCTAAAAGTATTTTCTTTATAAATCTATTTCCTTAACCTTTTCCAATCCTCAATAATTTTTTCAATTTCTGTCTTTCAGTCCGAGGGAAGTGTCGCTATTGCAACTCTGTATGACATAATCGGTTTACGCTGGCAAGACAATGTGAGGAATAAAGACCTATGGTAAAGAAGCCGACAACACAATCAGTGCAGCACAGATCAAAAGTAGAAAATGGGGTTTGGTGGGGGACACACTATCAAAACCACCACTAAACGTGGCCTGACAGGTTCTGTCATGGAATCCACAGGGGGAAGGGAAGAGAAGTAAACCAACAAACACCTAGAGAATAGACGAGAGGCAGAAAGGGCAGCTCAAAACCGAACATAGGAGGAGGATTGTCAGTGGCCTATATCTCAAAAATGGTGATGAGCGAACACTGCGATCTAAAGACGCATAATTAACCCTTAGAAGGCACAAAGCCATATGGGGTGGCGCATTGACAGTCGCAAAATGATTACCACCACATGACCTGACAGGTGCTCTTTGCAACGCATTAAATGTATTTCATCCAAATCCAGCTATTATAAATACACAACAACGCCATTACAGCTTCCATTTCTAGAGACTCTCACCTCACCCTTTTTCGTTAGTAAAAACAGGTCCTACCACCAGAAGGCCAGGGAGTCTGGCTTTTACTGTCAGGGCTATATCCTGTGCATGTTGTGGGAGCATTTGGATGGAATTAAGAGTTCATCCTCAAATCCACTCGCTGCTAAAACAGCATTAAGGACCTGGACTTTTAATATAAAGTAATGCGCCGTCTGTGAAGGACTCCGGCCTGGTTGTAATACTCTAGGATAAAAGTCAGCATGATATTCATCTTCTGTAATGATTCTGATAAAACAAATGTGTTGGCATAATGACAAACCTCTGTGGTCATCACTAGACAACTGGCTGTTGGATTGATGGTCACATCTCCAGTCATGAGGCCAACATCAGAGAACTCCTCATACAGTTCCCTGTATTTCTGGTTGCTCAAGGCTTTTATAGGGGTGGTGTAGATCACACGCTGTTTGCTTTGCAGAGACATGGCTATGGCATAGCTAATGGATGGAAATAAGAAGCGATTTGAATTACTTTGAATGATTATATTCAAGAATGTACCTGCCACATTAAATATACAGATGCGGGCCGAAGATGTAGCACAGAGAATGAGCTGACAGCTAGCCAGTGACTCGTAACTGGCTGCTCGCACAAGGACCTGCCCACCAGAGCTGACCAAAACTCTATTCTGCCTCCTTAATGGAGACCCTGGAAACAGGCTGCATTGATAAAGTTTGACTAATGACTAAGAGAAAAGGGATCACGGTGGGAAGGCAATCCACAAAATTTAGCTGAAATAAAATGTGACTGGCTTAACTCTTAAAGGCAATAAGAACGCTGTCAGCGTTCTTCCTGGCGCCCGCTTAATGCTCATATCGTTAACAACACATTGAACTACATTTGTTTAGTTTTTTTCAGTGTTTCTAGTTTTTAATTGACATTACATGGCAAGGGAAGTGACTCATATTTACATTTCATTTTGTATAATATGCTTGATGATTGTCTAATAGTAGGTTGTTTTTATCTGTAGAAAAGGCTAGGGAGTTGTGTACGCCAGATGAATTCAGTGACGAGGATTCACATTTTTCTGATGTTGAATCGGATTGACATAGAATATAATATTATTCAACCTACTCAGCCTACTGATACTGATGCTGTAGATGAGCGGTGTTGTCACAGCCAAGACCTAGTACTGCTAAAAGGCAAAAAAGTTTTACTGTACCATCAAAAGAAAAACGAAGATGCAATATTTCTAAAGCAAACTTGAGAGAACATGATAGCTACAGTACTTTCAGTACCAAATTCCATCACCACTGACTGGCTGAAAACCAGAACTCATTCAGATTGCTGCCAAAATGTGGTCGACCTTGTGGAGTGAATGGAGAACTGCAGTTCAGTGACACATCAACTGCATTTGACTGCTACAGAAAATTATTTTCTTGTAAATATTATTCATATGTGGATTACTGTTATTCTGAAGTACACTAGATCAATCTGCATTACGTTTCAGTGGTTATTCATGGATTGGTGACATTTTTGTGTGTGAAAAATAGTTTTTATCATTTTTTTATTTTTTTTTGCGTTCGCCTTATTTATCTATTCCCCAAGGCGGGTGTGCGTTACACTGTGGTTTTTATTTTGCGCCTGTCGGCCCAGTGCATCCGACTTCAGCATGCATTTTATGTAAGGGTCTGCTTCCTCCTGCATTTTCTAAGGGTTTGCTTCCCCGGGGTAACGGCCGGTGCTGTGATGGGGATCGAACCCAGCACTTTCTAGTTGTGAGCCGTGCCACTTAACCACTAGGCCACCCCTAGTTTTTATTATAAAAAATGACGATATAATTATTAATAATTACTTACAATATTTTATTAAATTCTACAAGACTTTCATATTCTTACTGCGTATTCATTTTCCTTTAATTTGATATATAACATGTTTGTCTTCCTTGTGAAATAATTAAGAAAAGTCAAGTCTTATGTAAGTCTTTTATAGAAAAATAATTCTGGTAAAACTAGTTACAAAATTATGGCCTTTAAGAGTTAAAGGCTATCACAGCCCCAGTGTAAACTACAACACGTCGTTTTCAGGATGAACGACGAAGAAATAATATACAGGTGAGCACGCTTACAGATTAAATTTTCAGCTTCATTCGAGTGGTACAGGTTTGAAAATAATAGGAACCACTGTCCGCTCCCTAGCATGTCACAAAAGGTGACTAAAGAGGCTTGTGCCTAAGGGTGGCAACCTCATCATGTAAAACCACTACTATTGACACAGCAAATGTCTGTACACAGCTTCGCAGTGAAGTGGTCGCCCAATGTTTCATTTGGAACAAAAACAGTGAATCAACATATAGTGCTTTTTGCTGAATTCAATAAAGGAAACAAACAATTCCTTTTCCACAATTCTGGAATTGTCTATGACTAACTTGCTACAGTTTATACAATACTCTTTTTATAAATCATGTAGACACGGTGCTTCAAACTAAAACCAATCTAAGAGCTTCATGAAGCCAAGTTAATGGATCAAGTATCTCATGAAGTCAAGTGTATCAAACATAGACTGCATGAAGTCAATGGACCAGTATAGCATGATTGGCTTGGTTCGTTCTCAATCTCTCGCTACCAAACCCTGACAAGGGCTTAAGTAGCAGAATGTAGTCCAGATAATGGGCTGCAGCACGATTTCAAGTTGATGAAACGAGCTGCACAAAGTAAAGTTAACAGAGCAATGATTTCATAGTTAATTTGTTGGGACAAGTGGCCCATGAAGTCGTATCAATAGAACACGGATCTCATAAGGACAAGTTGATGGAACAAGCCTGCATGAAGTCAAGCTAATGGAGCAAGGATATTGAGTTCAAGCTGAAGGAAGTAGCCCTGCATAAAGTTAATGGGCAAGTATTGCATGAGGTGACTGGTGGAAGATGGTCTACATAAAGAGAATTATTAAGACACCAGACTACATTACAGTAAAAAGTTTAATCTACATACAATAGGTCCCATTTGTCAAGTTAAGGACTAGAGCACTAATGAATAATGAAGTAGAGCCTTCATTTAGCTTAAAAATATATTTTGGTAACCGAAAAGGTAAAAAAGGCACCATATGTGATATCACATCTGTGAGTAAACGAGGGCAGTCCAAAAATAAACCAGACTTTTAAAACAGCACAGCAATACAATTGAGGCAGCGAGCTAGTTACTGAGTGTATGTGTACTGGTGACAATGTTCTTCAGTCTAATAATAGCCACACCATGCCATGATCAGTAGTCTTTGATGTGCATCTTGTGATCTGAGAACTGAAGGCAGGCCTACTTGTTCATGGTGGAGAGAGCTTGATGTGCATCTTGTGATCTGAGAACTGAAGGCAGGCCTACTTGTTCATGGTGGAGAGAGCTTGATGTGCATCTTGTGATCTGAGAACTGAAGGCAGGCCTACTTGTTCATGGTGGAGAGAGCTTGATGTGCATCTTGTGATCTGAGAACTGAAGGCAGGCCTACTTGTTCATGGTGGAGAGAGCTTGATGTGCATCTTGTGATCTGAGAACTGAAGGCAGGCCTACTTGTTCATGGTGGAAAGAGCTTGATGTGCATCTTGTGATCTGAGAACTGAAGGCAGGCCTACTTGTTTATGGTGGAGAGAGCTTGATGTGCATCTTGTGATCTGAGAACTGAAGGCAGGCCTACTTGTTCATGGTGGAGAGAGCTTGATGTGCATCTTGTGATCTGAGAACTGAAGGCAGGCCTACTTGTTCATGGTGGAGAGAGCTTGATGTGCATCTTGTGATCTGAGAACTGAAGGCAGGCCTACTTGTTCATGGTGGAGAGAGCTTGATGTGCATCTTGTGATCTGAGAACTGAAGGCAGGCCTACTTGTTCATGGTGGAGAGAGCTTGATGTGCATCTTGTGATCTGAGAACTGAAGGCAGGCCTACTTGTTCATGGTGGAGAGAGCTTGAGGCGCATTTTAAAAAGACTAGGAGTACATGAATAGATCTGGCACAGATGGCCAATAACGGGAAGATTTGGCATGTATTTGTTGAAGACCTATGCTCCACACAGGGCTAAAAAAAAAGCTGTGATTTATTGATAGGGTGTGTTTTATTGCATGAGTGCTTAGAATTTAATATTGATGAAAACAGAAAATAAGAAATGTATGAAACCTTTATAAAGAAATCAATCACTATCTCTTAGTGAATTTCAATTAAACAAGTAACTCTAAATTATTCTGTAAGACACATTAGAATCACTTACACTGCAACAACAGTTTTACCAGCTGAAGTGTGAGCCGAAACAAGCACCGACTGATTGTTCTCCAAACATAAGATGGCCTCTTTCTGGAAAGGGTCAAGTGTGAAAGGGTATGTCTTGGCTGGTTCTCCCGATGGAGGCTTCAAAGGCACATATTCTGCATCCGGGGGAACAGCAACCTGTAAAAAGTTAATAACTGTATATTAGTTCACAAGATTTCACAAATAACTCCATGAAATGTAATGCATTTGAAATTAAATTTTACAAACACTGAGTACAAACTGAAATGTAAAATGATTACATAACTTTAATTTATGTTCCTCTCCTCTTTCACACGGACATACTAAATTAATTAAAATTTGTTTGTTCGTCTTATTTTTATATAACCCAAGGTACGTTGCCTTATGCTTTTTTTGTAAGTGTGTGCGACTGACTTTGGCGTGCATTTATGTAAGGGTCTGCTTCCTCCTGCATTAATGATTTGCTTACCAGGGGTAACGGCCGGTGCCGTGATTGGGGAGCGAACCCAGCACCTTCGATTTATAAGCCGTGTCACTTTAACCACTAGCCCACGCCGTCCTCTATAACACGCTAAATACAAACATATAATTTATATGCGTGAAGGCCATAACTACAGTTTTCCTTTTTTTTTATCGTCAAGTTTCAAAATAACTGTAATGAAGAATGTACGGGTTAATGAGTCCACAGGGCATGCCTTTCATATAGAAATTACCCACCCTGTGATGCACGAAACAGAGCATAATTTTAAAACTTAAAATAGTATACAAACTTAAAACACTTTAACAATTTAGTTCATGTACACAAATTGAACTACTGTACTGAAATCTATACAAATCCATCACTTGCCCAGGACTCTCCATGGAGAGAAAAGAGCTATTGCAGGGTTCTCCGACAGTTATTAACACCTTGTTGTTGTTGTTTGCAAA
This sequence comes from Ariolimax columbianus, assembly GCA_036924085.1. Classification (NCBI taxonomy): domain Eukaryota; kingdom Metazoa; phylum Mollusca; class Gastropoda; order Stylommatophora; family Arionidae; genus Ariolimax; species Ariolimax columbianus. The sequence goes on along the minus strand of JAVGWX010000010.1, from coordinate 73,836,307 downwards.
TGCCCACAATGAGAGGTTTACTCTTTTGTGCGTCCTGAAAAGGACGTTAAGTGGCAGGTCGCAGTAGTTTTCCTCACATCCCGAGCATGCTGATGAAGGTGGACCAGGGTCCTCCAGGCGGTTGTGCTATGCTTGGCTTTATCTGCGTATCGCTAACTACTACGGGAATCGCGTCAAACCTCACCTTGTTAGCCAGACTGTTGCCCTCGACAACAGCCTATTTCTTGGCCAGTATATTTCTCCTTACCCTGGCTAACATTGTCTCTGATTAGTGTGTTTTGCCTGACCAGACGTTAGCCTCATCGTCCCTCATTAACACCTTAAAAAGCTCCATATATCAATTACAAAATGCATGCATATTCCTCAAGTTGACACTGTGCTCTCAAATGCAAGACACAGTGCAATGCAATCCCCTACATAAAATCAAGGCACAGAAATTACTTTGCAATTGATGTCTGGCAGGTAACAAGCAAGAAGAATACCTTGTATGTGCAGGTGTCCAATGTATCCACTTACTTACTTTCCGTGTCCATATAGTCTTCACCCAAAAATCAGCAACTGTCATTGCTCTTTCATTTGCCACCATCAGGTCCTCCACTGCAAAGGATTTCTGCATCCTATGACATATAATCAGGTGTTCCTGGCCCTGGATGGCCCCACATTTGCCACCATCAGGTCCTCCACTGCACAGCATTCCTACATCCTAGGACATATAATCAGGAATTCTGGATCCGGGACGGCCCCACATTCGCAATATTCATAGTCTGCAAATCCCCACCTCTTCAGATTAGACCCACACCTGTTCTTAACTTGCTCAGAGATATCCATGTAGTATATGGTAAATCATGTCCTGGTGCATCCAACCTTCACCATTCTTTTGGCACCACTTTTCTATGCGGTTTCTCTAGGGGGCTCTTTGAGATTGTCTATTGTCTACATTCGACAAATAGATATAAAATGCTGACCAACATAATTCACATTCCAAATTCTTTCTTTCAACCTATTCTATCACGACCACAAATTGTACATACATTTATAAAAAGTCATACCTCATGTGTACAGGCCTCCAATGTTTCTACTGTATGCACCTGCAACCGAGGCATCACTTCCACACTGAAATTACGATAGAACAAAATTTTGTTCAAAGACTTCTGGAAGATTAGCTTCCCAATTTTGACTTTCAATCAAATACACTAAACTAGGGTAAAGGTCTTTATCCCGATATGTCGAACTCAAAATGTGAATTCTAAATACATACATATAATATTGCAAATCTTGTATTCTTTCTATTTTAGTACATATGTGTAATTATTTTTACGCTGCTTTACAAATTGAATCAATCAATCAAAGCCTGAAGCTTCTATAGGTGCATATGCCATTGGCATCTCACCAGAGTTCACGGTCCTGGATTGCTACTTCTGCCTCTCTTCAGATGTAATCATTTGATCTTAGTTCTTTTTCACACTTTCTTCTCCGTGTATTTTTGGGTCTACCTCTCTCTCTCTTCACTTGAGGATTCCGTATCCGGCTATGTTGAACGGCACCTTCAATGTTGTGATTTGAAGCTGAGTCTGCACCTTGCTTTACTCTTACTTATAAATGCAATAGCAATAGAAAATGTTGACAGACATTAAAACTTGAATAAAAGGGGAATTTAAATATTACTAGCAAATTTTTGTTCACATCTACTCTTGTTTGCCTCGGAGCAACAAAGGTGGATCTGAACTGATTACATTGTATCAGCCGACCAAGCTGTAAATTAGCACCTGACTTTGTAGTAAAGCAACGCTAGGCAGCATGGAAGGAAACTGGTCACCCCACCTCGTAAAAATGTTGAGATCTCATTCAATAACGTCTCTGATGTTGGGGTCTGCTATGGGGGCATTTTTTTATTTTTGGACGTCTCGAATATGTTACTTTTTTAATAAATTATTTTCCATCAGGTTCATTTTATAAAACTAGTATTTGATATATGGCTGAGAGAAATGGAACCAATGAAAAGAAGATGCAGAGAAACTGAGTCACTCAAATGGCAAAGGAGGAAAGAATGGGGTTGAATTTGTAACCTAGAAATCAGACTGAACATACTGCATTATTTAAAAAATGCTGATGAGTAGGACATGTGGTACATATGCCCAACAACAACTGGTCACCAAAGATGAAGTCTTTGTAGTCCAACAACTTCGAGTACACACACAGATGTCCACCAATGAAATGGCCTGAGTATAGCACCCTTGGTCGAACATGGTACTCCAGGGCATTGAGTTTAAACAACATTTGCTACCTGTCATCAAGCACTTCCTTTGTCTCTGAATACCAGAATTACAGTTAGCAGATAGGGCCAAAGATGCAGCCGGGAAGATGACAGCAGCCAGTGACTCATAGTAAACTGTTTGCGTCAGAGTCAGTGACCTACAATTGACCAAGACTATTATATCTCCAACTAGCATTCTTTCTTCTCCAATTAGGAACCCCTCTATCAACATTGAGGACAAGTCACAAAATGCTATTGGTAATTGACAAACATATAAACATAATAAATTTTGTAAAGATACATACACTTTTTCTTCACTTCTGCCTTTCTTCGTCGATTCATCTCCATCTCCCTCAGTTTTTCTCTTTCCAGCAATCTGGCTGAATACTTTGTCTGCTCTGCAGCCGCACAAAATAAACACATATTTAAATTAAATTTCAACAAAGAACTAATTTCTTCAAATTCTAAAAATTAATGAGACTAAAACAATAAAATTAAAATAAATCAATGAAAGTATGAACCAACTCAGAGTAATTAAGTTAACATAGTGAAAATGTCTCGGAGATGTAGGACAGATGTGAACAATGGTTTGTCAAAATAAGGAGTTATGGACAAACTGCATATAGAGGTATCTGTGAAATAAAACCTGCACGTGATGTGAGATGACATCAGTTAATCCAGCTATAAATGCGTACCTGGCAAAGTTAGGGGACAATTTTGGAGCCGCCACATTAGCTATGGAGTCCGTGCTGCCATCAGCACTTTCAACAATGAAAGGGGCTGAGAACGTATTGGGCCGTCCTGGTGCAATGAAATCGGGGCTATGAGCCATTTTCCTTTTATTTCCAATATAAACAGGCCTTTGTAGCTTTGATATTTGGAAAAGTTACCAAAGCTAGCAGAGACCATAAACAAACCTAGATATAGAAGCCAACAAAAAGCCTCTTGTGACATCCAAGAAGAATTATGTTTGTTGGCACTGAAGACCTGAAAAACACTAAAATAGTTTGCAACACCTGAAAATACCAGAGTTTTGAGGAGTATTAATTTTCATTCTGCTGCCTACAATGTATAGGGTCACCACCGCAGATGCAGGAAAGCTGTGCCAAAGCACACTTATGTACTCTTGCATTGGTGGTTTCTGTAGCAATTCGTTTTACACAATGAGGTTGCTAAGCTCATGTACAACCCAATAAGAAGTTCCAGGATCTACTCAGGGCAGAACCAGCATATGACAGATACAAAGCTATATATGGCTTGTAAGAAGCCAACAGCACTCATCAAAGGCACCAGGACAACAGATATTTGATCAGACAAGTCGCCAATATCATGCAGTATCACACTTGACGATGATGAGTATATCATATAAGTAAAATTAATGAACGAAGAAGGAAGATATTTCAGAAATTATTGATCACTTCTGGATAGAAAATGTTGAAATTAAATATTTCTCAATATTTAACTAAAGTTTACCAATATTTTTTTTGTTTTCACCTTTGCCTTGTTGGAAGTCATAGTTAATTTAAACACTTCTTTTGTGGCAGGTTACAGCGGCCCTTCTTACATCCAAAAGCATACTTGAAAAGATGAATTTGTGTACTGGCTGCAGTAAAATGTAAGGCCCATCAATAAGCTCACCACTGCATGTTTACAGCGTCGACCCCTACCTCGTTGGCCAGATTGCTGTGGCACAGCTTTGTTTCAAGAGCACCAACGATGACATGAATTTGGGTGGTTATCAGTATGTTTCACCTGACCCTGATGTTAAGCTGCACTTCCTACACTTTTTATTCAATTCAGTTAAAGAGTTGTCTCCACGTATAAGGCTGGCTCCAATGAATCTCGAACATTCAATATCACTGTCCATCTTTTGATGTTAATCTCCCATTTATAAAACACTGTTTACTCTGGAACGTTTACCTCTCACCTTTTTAGGGTGTTAATTGTTTTTATGTGACCAAAATATCATAACTATCAGACTTTGCATTCATCAATTCACTTTGTGCCCCTAATTTGTCTTCATTTCTTTCCACAAGATGTGTCCCATTCTATATATCCACATTTCAAAGGCATTAACACTCTTCCCAGCTGTTTACTCATTGTCCACATTTCTATGCCATACACTAATCATACTAATGACAGGTAGTCATAACACCTGATCGCTGTCATTTTTCATTTGTTGAGTTACTTGTTTCAATGTCAATATATGACACATGTTGGTGAAAACAAATTTGACCATCCCTAATCTTTACTTGGTTTCAATTTCACATCTTCCATCCTTCCTTATTATATTGCCAAGAAAGAATGTTTGTTCGTGACAACAATTACAAAGATGTATCCGCACTCAGAAAACATAATGAACAATAGAAAAGAAAGTGAAGAATAGGTACCCCAGAATTCTTCTTTTCCATTTGGTTTCAAATTCCTGCTATCAAGCCATGAAAACCACTTTGCAAGTAGTAGGATGTAATCCGCAGAATGGAATGCGTCATAATTTACAGCTTACCTGCAATATTTGCACCTTTCGGTCCGATACATCAGAGTTCAGCGTGACATTTTCAGCTACTCTTTGATCCCTTCTCCTTAGCTAGTCTGCCCTGTTGCTCAGGATCACCAAGTGGATGTGGAGAATGTTCTTGGCAGCTCTAGGTCGCTGACACCAACACTAGCAGTCAGCTTTGGGTCGCTGACAGCTTCAGCTGATGAAGTGTTAGCATCTTGATCCAACTCAGAATTTGAACACCGGGCTTCCAGATTAAGGAAGCGTCTTATCACAAGAGAGATGAGTTACGGTAATAGACCAGCAGGGCACTCCCTAAAAAGTGTCACAGCTTACCAAGTCTTTCATCATTTAACATTTGAGACTACAGAATATAGATCAAACTCAATCCAGACATATTTATAGACTCCCATACTTTCTACCTTTCCTATCATCCAGTATAGACGTGGGGACGGCGTGGCCTAGTGGCACGGCTCACAACCGAAGGTGCTAGGTTCGATCCCCATCATAGCACCAGCCGTTACCACGGGAAAGCAAACCCTTAGAAAAATGCAGAAGGAAGCAGACCCTTACATAAAATGCATGCTGAAGTCGGATGCACTAAACCGACAGGCACAAAATAAAAACCACAGTGCAACACACACGGCCTTGGGGATTAGAGAAAATAAGGCGAGCGAGAAAAAAAAATCCAGCATAGACCATAAAGGCCTAAAATGATTATTTCGCAAGATAAATAAAAAATGAACAGCGTTAGTTTCCATTATGGAACGTGGTAAAGGGAAACTTGTGGAAACTTTTGGGGTGCCCCACTGGTCTGATACCCTAAGCTCATCTCTCTCTTGTGACATGGGGCCTCTGTCACCTGGAGGTCCCATGTTCAAATTCTGGGCTGTCTATTAATTCACTTTCTTTTCTGTTGTTCCTTATACTTATGTTTTTCCGAGTCCAGAATACTTGTCTTTGTAATAATTATCACAAACAAACCTTCGTTTACACCTCTCTGCCTCAAAGTATATGTACTTCCTGTTCTAGTATCTAATCATTGATTGTTATTTGTAGATTAGATGTCTTTTCTACTATGCTAATTATCATAGTTTATGTTTTCTTCAAGCAATATGCCTGACCTTTGTTCTCGACTTCAATCATCATCATCATCTTCTGCGTTTGTACTCAATATCCTGCTACAAAACCCTGAACAGGGCTTTGCAAGTAGCAGGATGTAGTCCGGAAAACGGAATGTGCTGTGTCGCTAGTTTACAGCTTGACTGTGATATCTGTGCCTTTCGGTCCAACACATCCGTGGAATTTTTTTAGTACCGGGTTAGCTTTCATTCTCCGATCCCTTCTCCCTGCTCTGTTGGAGCCTGTTATCCAAGATCACAGCGTGGATGTGTAGCAGGGTCTTGGGAGCTCTGGCCCTGAAATCTTGATTCAATTTTAATCACCAGTTTATGTTATGCTTGTTCACTTTTGGCTAGCAGAACCTTGTCATCTGCAAGTGATTAATCTAGTGACATTTAGATATAGCCTTTACAGTCCAGATTTCGCATATGTAGAGCAGAGTGGATTTAATGCCAGCACAATAGCAAGTTATTGATGATTCCTCTACGTTCCCACACTGTTGAGTGCATTTTTAAGCTGTACTGGCACTGGGCTTTGCCATTTTGTTCGCCAGCTCATCAACAAGAATCACTAATCTCGACAGCATGCATCTGAGGTAGACAAATTTGTCCATGGATTTCAATTATGTCCCCCTCACTTGACTGATATATTATGGCCTGGGTATGGTTGGTACATAACCTCCATTTTCTTTAGACTATACCAATAGACCTATATAAAACACAAATAACCATATTTTAGTATATTCAACGTAAGTAGTCTAATTAAACTAAAATGATCATCCATTGTTTGTCCATTACTCTAGTCTAGATCTAGATCATTTGCCTGCGGCCTCAGCTCAAACTTACTTTGACATGTTCACTGCCAATTTCTGGTGCTACAATTACTAAACATTAGATCTAAATTAATTAGCCTTGTGTAGTAAGTAGACCTAAGTAATATTTAAAATTATTACAAATTACTGAGTGTTAGTGTTGCTGTTCAGAGTGTTCTTTTTTATAATGATTCTAAAATCTATTAATTAGATCGAACTCTTCTACTTAGTTAAGTTAAGTAACTTTAAAATTTAGTCTACATACTATGATACTTAACTACAAATAGACTACAATTTTAAAATTGATTAATCTACTTCGTCAGATTACAGTTTAGTGTAAGTGAATGATTAGACTATCTATACTAACTTATAATAATACTAATACTTATACTATCATTTCTTCAGTATAAATCATGCATCGTTCAGTTTCACTTTTTGTCGAATGACGAATGTCAGTTTCTCATTCGTGTGTTTCAAAAAACTTTCATTCGGTGAACTTTCTTTATGACATCAGCAAACACGTATTTTAGTAAATAATCATGTATTTTGTACTTGTACATATTATAAACACATGCAATCGCAGCAAAGCTGCATGTCTTAGTCTACTGAATTTACTTCATACTTCATGTCTTCTGTACTGACAGTACTCTGTGGTACGTTTTGTTTTCACGAGAGAAATTCTTACACATGGAATGTGATATCCGTTTAAATTTTTCACTGTAAAATATTAACTTTCAAGTGCATATTAAAATAACGGAAAGAAGCTCTTACTTTGATCCATCAATCCCGCCTCTTGACGCTGGCTGATTCTCTTTCGCAGACGAATCTTGAAATACTTCGAACAATTCTCCTCCAAATGGTTCCACCATGTTGGCGTAGCGTTGCACCAGGACCTATTAAAGATGGTACTGCATAAATGCAGCGTTTCGTAATTCTAACTCTTACACTCACCAATAAAATATAAAATAGTGTACATATAATTTATGTTATTATTATAATAATATACCAAATAATATATCAAATGTTAACTAATTAATTTAATGTTAAAATAAAACGCATATATCCCTCTCCAATTTGGCACACTGTTGTCAGCGAATAACGTTGTAGAAGTACAGTATTTTGTGTTTTTCAATTTCAAATGAGTTCCTATTTCGGGATAAATCGAGCATGGTTTTTAGGACATGAAAAGATAAGTTTAGATGTAAAAATAGATCTATAGTGAGTTTACAGACGGCAATAAAGTATTCGACAATGTTTAAACATTAGAAAAATCTGTTAACATGCCAGAACACAATATTAAGCTAAATGACGTCAAATTGTTTCCAGTCACCCGGAACACTAAAAACCACCCAACCCCAGTACCGGATTTAGAAAGTAGCCCTACGTCAGGGCACGACAAATTCAAATCACCATGACGTAGAAATGTCGCTGTGGGGCACAACATGACCAGTAACGTATTTACTCGCACAAGCGCCTCCATCGCGCAAATTGTCTCCCAGTTGAGGGATACGTCTTCGATATTTGCACCTTTCGGTTCAACACATTCGACCTCAGCAGGCATTTTTTAGTCCCGTGTTGTCTTTCCTCTTCGATCCTTTCTACTTAGCCAGTCTGCTCTATTGCAGAAAATTATTTTTTTTAATGCAATGCCAATTTAGTGAGAAAAGTCTACACCATATTTAATACACATAACATTAATAAAAACCAAGCACCTCTCCCAACCCTCAATGTTGCTATGTTTTAGTCGACTGTGAGACACTAACCTGTAGTTTATCTAACGATATCCTAAACCGGCACTACCCTATTCCATCTTTGTTTTAACAACCTTCACCGTGGCGTCATAAATCTCTAAACCAGTGCCCCACCCCCTCGATGTGAAACAAGTATTCACATTTTCCTCCACTCTCTCTCTCTCTCTCTCTCTCTCTCTCTCTCTCTTAATCTCAACGTGGTCATCTGACCAGTATCTCGTTCTGCGTGTGCCATTCGTGACTTCCTTATTTGCCTCTTATTACCACGGTAGTCGCAGTTGTCTTGCACGGTGTGTTCCTCTTGTCTGCACTAAGCGTCATCCAGGGTCAGTCCATGTCTATATTCTATAGACAGAAGCTGGAGAGTCTATTGCATCTTCACAATGATGCAGTTGCGTAGTTTGGGTTTTCATCCTTCTAACAAGGCAAATGCTAACCAGTGGATCGATAGCATTCCCTGAGTTCCTTCAATTGGGTTGCTCTTAGTGAGACCAGATTACCAGGAGAGGGTCAGATCACGGAAGTTGTAGGCGGATACACGTTCTTCTGGAGTGGGCGCGACATAACAGAAAGACGAAAAGCTGGTGTCGGATTCGCCATCAGGTCTCATCTAGTCCGAGCGATTGTTTGACCACCACATTGTATCAATGATAGGCTAATGACTGTCCAACTTTCACTGGGACACAGGAGGAGTTTTAAGTGATCATCGACTATGTCCCAACAATGTCTAATCCTGGGCATATCAAGGATAAATTCTATGAGGAGCTTGGCTTGGCTTCGTTCATTCTCAATCTCCCACTACCAAACACTGAAAGGGCTTAAGTAGCAGAATGTAGTCTAGAGAATGGAACGCGTTGTGTCGTAGTTTACAGCTTGACTGCGATATTTGCACCTTTCGGTCCAACACATCCGACTTCAGACAAGCATTTTTTTAGTACCGGGTTAGCATTCCCTCTTCGATCCCTTCTCCTTAGCCAGTCTGCCCTACTGCAGCCTGTTATCCAGGATCACCACGTGAAGGTGTAGAAGGGTCTTGGCAACTTTGGTTCGCTGGCCCTGACGCTAGCAGTCAGCTACGAGTCGCTGACCACTGCAGCTCATGCGCTGCTCAGCATCTTGATCCCCTACGAGGAGCTGAACTCCCTCATCCTGTTGGTTTCAAAATCTGATACGCTTGTTATCTTTGGTGACTTCCATGCCAGAGTAGGAGCGGACCATCAGTTCTGGGAAGGTGTACTTGGGAGTTCTGGGAAGGTGTACTTGGGAGTTCTGGGAAGGTGTACTTGGGGTACATGCAATGGAGAAGTGCAACAACAACGGGCTGCTACTGCTGGGCCTCTGTGCCACCCATGATCTCTCCATCATCAACAACATGTTTTGGCTGTCCATTCGCAACAAGCCGTCGTGGATGCATCCTCGCTCTAAGCAGTGGCATCTTATTGACTATGTTCTCAACAGAAAGAGGTACGGACGAGATGTGCTAGTGATAAAGACTATGTGCGGTGCCGAGTGTTGGACAGATCACAGACTCATTGTGTCAAAATTTAACCTCCACATAGAGCCTAGGCGACGTCATCAGGGTCGTAAATCTGAGAAGAGACTTAACATCTCCAATCTGCAAAGTGGGACCCATGCGCTGCGCTTTTCCATGGCTCTAGACAGCCGGCTGACGAACACACAGCCATGTACGGAGACAGTCCGGGACAAATGGGCCTTTCTGAAGGATGCTGTCTACTCTACCGCTTCTGAGTATTTGGGTCATGCAGCTCGCAAAATCCAAGACTGGTTCGATGACAACGATGAGGCTAGTAAGATTTTGCTGGATAAAACACATCGTTTATTAAGACTTCATCAAGACGATCCTTCGTCATCTTCCAAAAAGTTCGCGTTCACCAATGTTCGCAGGATTGTCCAGAAGCCGCTCGGGATTATGCAAGATGCCTTACTTAACAGCAAAGCATATAAAATCCAACTATACGCAGACACAAATGAGTCAAAGCGGTTTTACGATGCCCCGAAGACAGTCTGTGGTCCCAGGTCCTATCACTCATCGCCTGTTCTTAATGCTGATGGCACGGCAGTGATGACCGACAAAGTCGACATTCTGGAGCGATGGTCAGAGAACTTCAGTGCTATCCTAAACTGTCCTTCCACTATCAGTGAATTAGCCATAACACACATGCCTCAAGTTGAAGTCAGTAACAGGCTGGGTATCCCACCCAGTACAGATGAGGTTGAGAAAGCAATCAGCTTAATGCCCAGTGGCAAAGCCCTAGGGTCAGATGCTATTCCTGCTGAGCTCTACAAGGCAGAACACTCTGTGCTGCTATACAAGCTAACATACTTATTTTGCTAAATTTGGTATACAGGTTAAATGCCGCAGGAACTAAAAGATGACACCATTGTCCACGTATACAAGCACAAGGGCAATCGTCAATTTTGTGATAACCACTGAGGGATCTCTCTCCTATCGATCACTGGAAATATTTTAGCTCGAGTTTTGCACAACCGCTTAACAACTCATCTCGAGCAGAAGCTACTCCCAGAGAGTCAATGTGGTTTCCGAGCTGGTCGTGGGACGGTTAACATGATTTTTGCAGTTCGTCAAATACAAGAGACATACCAGAAACAGCATCGTGATCTGTACACGACTTTTGTTGACCTGACAAAGGCCTTTGTCACTGTCAACAAGGACGGACTCTGGAAAATCATGGCGAAATTCGGCTGTCCCGAAAAATTCATCACAGGTGTCCGCTAGTTTCATGATGGCATGTCAGCCCGTGTACTGAATGATGACAAACTCTCTACAGCATTCCCAGTCATAAATGGAGTCAAACAGAGTTGCGTGCTGGTCCCAACACTTTTTAACACGGTAATTGCAGCCATGCTTTCTGATGCAACACATGACTGTGACACTGGCATAAAAATCAGATACTGGATGAATGGACAACTGTTCACTTTGAGGCGCCTAAAGGCCCTCACAACGGTGAAAGAAGCAACTACCGGTATCTTAGATCTCCTCTTTGCCGACGACTGCGCAATTAATATGTGCACAGAACACCAAGAAAACGGAGGTAATGTTTCTACCTGCAATCGGGGAGCACTACCGCGAACTAAACGTCACTGTACAGGGACATCGCCTAAAAGCAGTTGATAGCTTTACCTACCTTGGTAGTACCCTCACCAAAGAAGTAAATATTGACTGAAGTCCACAATAGGATTTCCAAGGCGAGTGTTGTTTTCGGAAGACTACGAGAAATTGTTTGGGACCGGAAGGGAATCAGTGTTGCCACCAAGATAAGTGTGTATCGTGCTGGTGTGTGAACATGTGAAGCATATGTGAATGTTTGCCGATATAAAAATAGTCAGTGCACATTACGAACAGGTGCCGGCGAATCGGAACGGTTTCTTGTCAAACCCGGAGTTAGGCATGGAAGTGTGCTTTCTTCCCTGTTGCTTATCACCTACATGGACCAAATCAGCGAAACAGCTCAATCTAACGATGATTACAGCGGTAGCGAACTCCTCCTCGCCGACGACCAACCACTCATTGCAAGCACCGAAGAACAGCTGCAACAACACTTAAACAACCTTGACTTAACTGCAGAAGGTCACAACATGAGAATCAACGTGAGTAAAACTGAAACAATATTGACTATATTATGTTCTCAATCACTTGCACAAGGGATTGTTCCACGGGATTGGAAAGATGCGGGAGTGATCCCCTTATTCAAAAAGGGCAAAAAGGCAGATCCAGCAAACTATAGACATGTGAGCTTAACGAGCATAGTCTGTAAATTGTTAGAGTCAATAATCAAAGAAAACATTGTAATGCATTTAGACAAGTTTAATCTAATTAGAAATAGTCAGCATGGGTTTACTAGAGGGAGATCATGCTTAACAAATTTATTAGAATTCATGGAGGAGGTTACTAAAATGTTAGATAAAGGGGAGCCAGTGGATGTTATTTATCTAGACTTTGCAAAGGCCTTTGATAGAGTACCTCATCAAAGATTATTTCGAAAGTTAAAATCACATGGAATAGGTGGGGAAGTTGCCAAATGGATTTAAAATTGGTTAACGGGAAGAAGGCAGAGGGTGGGCATAAATAAGGAGTACTCTGAGTGGTGTGAAGTGAAAAGTGGTGTGCCACAGGGCTCGGTTTTGGGACCAATTTTGTTCTCGATATATATAAATGATTTGGACATTGATATGGGATCCATGATTGCAAAATTTGCTGATGACACGAAACTATGCAGTAGTGTCTCATCTAAAGCAGAAGTAGATATATTGAGGTCGGATTTAGATAAAATTCGAGAATGGTCTGTAATCTGGCAAATGGAGTTTAATGTAGATAAATGTACAGTCATCCACATGGGTAGATCCTTCTTCTTCTTCTTCTGCGTACACAGTCAGACAGTAACCATTATTTTTTCGAAAAAAGCGGCGGTCATCCTGAGACTCTCGCCACTACCATAGAGCTTGTCTTGCAGTTCCACTGGCAATGGCCACATCTGCTCTCTCTGATCCTCGTATGTCGGGCAGTTCTGCAGCAGATGTTCAGTGGTCATTTTACCAGTACCGCACGGGCATTCGTCGGTACACCCTATCTTCAATTTGTTGAATAGGTGGTACCTCAGTCTGTTGTGGCCAGTGCGAAGTCTGAAGACAACGACCTGCTCTCTTCGGTTCAACTGGTAATAGGCATCGTTTTTGGTGTAACCAGTATGTCTGGTTTCCCATTTGGACATGTACCTGGCTTTGATAAGCCGTTTTGACTCTTCGTGCGTCTTCTAGAGGAAGGTGTTGTAAATGGAACTGGTTGTATACAGACTCTGCAGAGTCTTCTAAACCAGTATAAAGACGTTAAGTTTAAGTTAATATGTATTGTATTTTAATAAAATACTTGTGTATTTAAAATCAAATTAATGCATAGCTGGTATACTTAAATTTATAAAACGACCTGGTTTTAATTTGTGCACGTTTGTCAATACCGGTAACGGTAATGAAATCTCTCTAAATTGACAGTATTGCTAAGTATGGTAGTCTATCTTGGCTCATTTTATATTTATGATACTTACTTAGTCGCTCCTCTTCTACCGTGAGGTGTAGAGGTTATTATATTTCTGATACGTTTAGATTAATATTAGTTCTGAACACATTCTTTCACAACTGGCAGTTGAAACAGTGATAGTTAACAAGATTCTGAATGTCATAATTTAGTCAGCCTCTCTTGCAACTTCCTCTTGTACACCCACCGAAGCAAATCTCAGTTCAGTTCAAGTACAATTTCCGCATCGAGGGTCGGCTGCAATGGATCTCCAGTGTATTCTATCTCTTGCAGAAATGGTGCAATCTGAGAGGCTTTTTTCCAGTCTCTGATGTTATCCACCCACCTAAAACGTTGTCTGCCTCTTGAACGGACTACCTTCCATCCTACCATCCAGTATGGCCTTCAACAAGGAGGTATGTTTTGTTATGTAACTTAATGTTTGGGCCTTAGTGATACTGTAACATAAATCTGGTTAGTACCATTATGTAGTCTATCTGATTATGATGCGTGCCATGTGGTTCCTCTAGACATTTTATCGTTCCCCAACGTATATTACAAATGTGTTGAGGACATATACCCTCTTACGTTTGAAACTCTGTTACAAAAAGGGTCCGCATGTGTCCAGCCAAGTTTCTGACGCGTCCGAGCCAACTTTCGCGTTCTAGTCACTCTGCACTCTGAGGATGTTTTTTTTTGTGGGTATTGTTGACGCACTTTTGTAACTCTAATATTACCTTCTGGTTTTTTTATTCTTGGAACCAACATCATCATACAGAGGACATTCCCATAAGGGCTCTGTTCTCCGTACAAGCAACCAGACAAGCGTATATATACTGACTGAGTCCAGCCAGGTGTTGATTTCGTGTTCTTCGGATCTTTCCAGACAGAACACACATTCTCCCTAAGTCACTCCCAAATCTATCATCTTCTGCACATATGCATTTTCGCGACCCTCTATCTCTTCATCATTCTGTAGACTTTGACTGCCCTTATCAACTCAACCCAGTCTCTCGTCATCACCGCGTCGTTCATCACAGCGAGTATCGTACTACATCAGCTTTTTCATTGCCCCAGACGCCTGCATGTCCCGGGCAGTAGGTCCATGAGACACCTTGTACACCAGAGTTGTTCAGAAGAGAGGCCCACTCCCTTCTTAGTATGCACCGTTCTATCTTATGAAGCATGCCCTGCGAGGCTGACAGTATCACTGCACGTGTCGCCAGTTACATCACCAACCAAGTCAGGAGCGATGTTACCGCCTCAATCTCAATCCTCATACTCGATGTGACAGTGGAGTGAGCATCTGATTTCTCCACCACCTCCTTGCCATTTTGGTAGCCGACGAAACCCCAACCTCACTTGTTTGCATCTCTGCCGGCGGAGCCATCTGTGTACAGAATTGGGTCTTGTGGTCCTGGATCAGTTCCTATATTGAAGCATATGTCCTAGTGCTGCCCCACTCGCGACACTATCTGCTCAGTTGTTTCACCACCCTTGTCAGGGGGCTCGCGTTGCCCACTTCTACCCATTCACTACCTCCTCCCACTTCTTCCAATGCACAGACCCTCATAAGAGAGTCTTCGGCCTCTGCCATCCATGATCTTCCGCGCTTAATGCGTCTGTCTTTGAGTGTATCCAAGTCTTGGTGCAAAGGGTGGTGTTCGTTGTTGGCAACGTTGGCGTACGCCTTTATCTGCGCTTATCGATATCGCACCTTGATGCTTGGCAAATCTAGCAGGAATCTCATGGCAGCAATGTGTGTATATCTAGTGCATTCCAGAACTGCTCTCATGGCCTTGTTCTGGATTCTCTCCAATCTATTGACCTGTGTCTGCGATAGCGTGAGTATTCCTAGATCGTAGTCCAGGACAGACAAAACTAGTAACTAATAACAGGCTGCAGCAAGGCAGACTGACTAAGGAGAAGGGATCGAAGAGGGAATGCTAACCCGGTACTAAAAAATGCTTGCCGAAGTCGGATGTGTTGGACCGAAAGGTACAAATATGGCAGTCAAGCTGTAAACTACGACATAAAGCATTCCGTTCTCTGGACTATGTTCTGCTACTTAGCCCTTTCAGGGTTTGGTAGGGCAGATTGAGAACGAACGAAGCCAAGCCAACCAATCAAAACCTTCAACTCTCTGTGGAACACATGTCTTTTACAAATAAACACCAACCTCCTCATGTCAGAAAAAAGTAAGTAGTAATAATTAATAAAGAATAGCGCGCCCTCCATCTCTTTTCACGTCTTCTCTGTTTCCTTTATGTCTGTCTCTAGCTCTCGTCGCCATCTGTATTTTCGTCTCCTCTCTTACAGTTGTATTTTCGTATCCTTCTCTTGCATATGTATTTTCGTCTCCTTCTCTTACAGCTGTATTTTCGTCTCCTCTTACATCTGTATTTTCGTCTCCTTCTCTTACAGCTGTATTTTCGTATCCTTCTCTTACAGCTGTATTTTCGTCTCCTTCTCTTACAGCTGTATTTTTGTCTCCTTCTCTTACCCTGGATAGCTGAATACACCGCCCCTGTCTGGCAGAACTCAGCACATGACATGTCCAACTTATTTATACAGCAATGAATGAGACAGAACGGATCGTCACTGGGTGTCTAAGATCTAACCAAATGAGAAGATTTACCCCATAACCAGTGTAACGCCACCTGAGACACGAAGAATTGTCGCATCAGAGACAGAAATAGACAAAAAAACAGCGCCCCATGTTTGGACATCAGATGCAGTGAGCAAGACTAAAACCAAGACAAAAGTTTCTTAGTCAACCAGGCCCCTACAGACTAAGTGCTGGAAAACACCGCATCAAAAGTTGGAAATCGCTGACACAGGTCCCCTGGATCGAGTTACGGGTAGAACTTCCGCATGGGCATCACCTGGGCAACATATAGGTCACGAAATAGACATATCGAATTCAATCTACGATGATATATTCGACAATAACACTGCAATCTATGAATTGACCATTCACAGACAGTGGATGCTAGTGATCCAACATGAGTCACTCTAGAGGATGGAACAGGGGTGTGTGCAGAAACCATTAGGATTATTACCTACCTCCATTTTTCATTTTGCTGAGAGAGCGAGTAAGGGAGGGGGGTATATTGATCACAAATAGGTCTGTCCCGAGTGCAGTAGTATCAATCTACAAAAAAAACATAACTCGGGGCCGGCCATTACTTTGGTAAAGAGGAGGTATGCAAGCGGGATATGAATGGTGCAGGCATTGATTTGGAATCTGGGGAACAGGACGCCATTGATAGTGTTACATGGAGGGGCAGCATTAAGCACGGAATACAAAGAAGACACTGATTGTTGATAGGCAGAGTTTGAGAAGACACGGCACACCACACGATGCCGCAAACGGTCCTAACTTTCCTTGCACACTGTGGAAGACGCTTCTCAGCTAGGATTGGTCTTACGAGTCACATTACGGACTGTAGTTAATACCTTTTTTTCAAAGCAAAATGACTATCGTCAAACAAAACGGAAAGAGTCAATTATGAACTGTCAACGGAGTAACTCCCGCTTCTTTCCTTTGTATTTGCTAATTACCACCCCTGTCAGTCATGGCGAATAACTCGAATTGACATTGCTGGTTGACTCATGCTGTAGTATAGTCTCTAGTGGCCGTGTGTCATTGCCCCGTGATCGATTGTTTAAAAATATCAACATTGACGCATCGGGACGTTACCCGTTGATCTTACACGATGTCAATGCGAGACAGATTAGAAGAACTGGATCAGCAGAGAAATCTCATTGATAAAGGAGAGTCAAAACCCGGAAGAGAGAACAGTAAGAAGAAAATGGGCGGAGACAAATCAATGCAGATGTTTCTGAACGATGCGAGTAAAATTCAAGGAGAGCTGGGCAAAATGAAAGAGGATGTAGCAGAAATTACAAAACTACAGCAAGATATGTTAAGTACAGCATTTCCTGACAAGAAAGACGTTGTGAAATACGAATCCATCGGAGAAAAAGTCAGACTTGATGCCAAGAAAATTGGAGTATCACTGAAACAGCTTGAGAGTAAATACGATACAGCAGATCTCCCTGATAGCAGTGCTTTTAAACGTGTTCGAACACAACAGCTGAACACTCTTGCTACAGAACTGAACTTGTCAACTAATGAATTTTTCAGAATTCAAGCTGGATATATGGAGAAAATGAAAACTCGTATTCGAAGGCAGCTCAGTGCACGAGGAGATACTGGTGCTGATGATTCAAAAATAAATGAAGTTCTTGATCAGAACTCTTATTCTGTGTTTACAGACAATTACATAGCTGATGTCAATGATGTCGAACAAACTCTTCATGATCTTGAAGACCGTCAGAAAGACATCCTTGCACTGGAGAAGGGCGTAACAGATGTAAACCACTTGTTTAAAGAGATGAACTTACTAATATCAACCCAAGGGGAGAAACTAATTACAATTGAAAGTGCTGTTGATAACACAATTGTTCTTGTTGAATCAGGGAACAAGGAACTACAAGACGCGGACCAACAAAGGAAAAGGGCTAGGAGAAAGAAGTGTTGTATAATTATCATAGTCTTAATAATACTTGTGATTATTGGAATTATTATTACAGCAAGTTTGTTATCATCTAAATAGCAAGCATATAGTGATTGTATTTTCAGTGCATTATATATTGGATAACTACATAGTTCTGCATTGGTTGTTTTACTGTAGTCTTAATTCGTGACTTTCTTATTTGCATCTTATTACCACAGTAGTTGCAGTTGTCTTGTACAGTGGGTACCTCTTGTCTGCACTAGGCATCAACCAGGGTTAGTTCATATCTGTTTTCTAGAGACAGACGCTTGAGTGTGTATTCGATCTTCACAATGGTGCAGTGTGGAATGCCAGCGCCCAGGATAAGGTCCCCTAAACCGTGGACCGTTACCATCCACTGAGTCTCTCTCACCTTTCCAATATTGAACACCCCTCACCAAGAAACCACTCAGAACCCAAGGACATGTATTTTAATAAAATACTCATCTATTTAAAGTAAAATTAATGCATTGCTAGTGTACTTGAATTTATAAAATGGCCTGGTTTTAATTTGTGCACATTTGTCAATACCGGTAACAGTATGAAGTCTCTCTCAATTGACAGTACTGTATTGCAGTTTATCATTGCTCATTTTATATTTCTGATACGTTTTGATTAATTTTAGTTCAGAGCACCTTCTTTCACAACTGGCAGTTGAAACAGTGATAATTAATAAGGTTCTAGATGTCACAATAAAGTTAGACAGACTCTTGCAGCTTCTCCTTGTACACCCACCGAACTAAATCTAAAGCTGCCCAGTTAGCAATCTGCTTATTAGGACTTACTTCCTTATACAAGACAAAGGGGATTTATTTTGGCCACAATAAATGCAGCTTTCAATTCTGTCTACTTAGCTCATATGTGCTGAATCTGTTCATTGATAAAATCGTTTTTTTAAGTATCGAATAATGTCTGGATTTGCAGGAAAAAAATTGCTGGTGAAGCGTATTCATCTGCATTGTATGTTTTGGAATTTCTGTTAAGCGGATCAATTTCTACCAGTTGTTTTCTGTGTGTTTTTTGTACTAAGATCAAAGAGGATCACAACTTTGCTCAGCAGACATATTCTTACATCATTCAACTTCTACCTGTAGCTATGTCATATTTTTTTAACACGTGCAGAGTTTTATAGTTTGACTTTGACACTAGACAGTCTCATTTTTCCTAACAAACTAGAGATTTCCATGTTTATAAACACTGATGAATCGCAAGTCCTTGCTGCAGGTCGATTTGAATATCATTCATTTCGATAAGCACTGGGCATCAGCAATGTAAGAATGAGAATAAAGGATTGGCCATAATGCAAACTAACAGACTTCCTGCATCACTTTTGGTTTGAGAGTTTTTTTCTTGGTCCATCTCTCAACACTTCCGAAGCATCTATTATGTCCTTGATGTACTCTGCAATTTTGCATACAGTTTTTATGCTTTGAACTAAAAATGAGACAGAACATATAGTCACTGGGTGTCTAAGATCTACACCAACTGAGAAGATTTACCTCATAACCAATGTAATGCCACCTGAGACACGAAGAATTGTCGAATCAGAGACAGAAATAGAGAAAGAGGTAAACGACACAAAGCGCCCTATGTTTGGACATCGGATGCAGTGCGCAAGACTAAAATTAAGACACAAGTTTCTTAGTCAACCTAGCCCCTACAGACTAAGTGCTGGAAAACACCGCATCAAAAGTTGGAAATCGCTGACACAGGTCCCCTGGATCAAGTTACGGGTAGAATTTGCGCCTGGACATCACCTGCGTTACGCAACATAGAGGGCACTAAATAGACATAACGAATTCAATCTACGATAATATATTCGACAATAACACTGAACTCTATGAATTGACCATTCACAGACAGTGGGTTCTACTCTAGCTTACTAGTGCTAGCGATCCACCATGAGTCACTCGAGAGGACGGAACAGGAGTGTGTGCAGTCAGCGTCTTTACTAAACTTTACTTTATACTGGTTTAGAAGACTACACAAAGTATGTATAAAACTAGTTACAGAGCTACTTTAACCATTAGCATTATTACCGTTCTCCATTTTGCCGAGATGGAGAGGATATATTGATCACAAATAGGTATGTCCAGGGTGCAGCGATATCAATTTGAAAAAAACATAACTAAAACGTTATATCCATCGACAGTAACTGTCCACGGAGTAACTCCCGCTTTTTTACTTTGGATTTGCTAATTACCACCCCTTTCAATCATGGCGGATAAACCGTATTGACATTGCTGGTTGACTCATGCTGTAGTTTAGTGGTCGTGTGTCATTGCATCGTGATCGATTGTTTAAAAATATCAACATTGACGCATCGGGACGTTACTCATTGATCATACACGATGCCAATGCGAGACAGATTAGAAGAACTGCATCAGCAGAGAAAACTCATTGATAAAGGAGAGTCAAAACCCGGAAGAGAGAGCAGCAAGAAAAAAATGGACGGAGACAAATCAATGCAGATGTTTCTGAACGATGCGAGTAAAATTCAAGGAGAGCTGGGCAAAATGAAAGAGGATGTAGCAGAAATTACAAAACTACAGCAAGATATGTTAAGTACAGCATTTCCTGACAAGAAAGACGTTGTGAAATACGAATACATGGGAGAAAAAGTCAGACTTGATGCCAAGAAAATTGGAGTATCACTGAAACAGCTTGAGAGTAAATACGATGCAGCAGATCTCCCTGATAGCAGTGCTTTTAAACGTGTTCGAACACAACAGCTGAACACTCTTGCTACAGAACTGAATTTGTCAACTAATGAATTTTTCAGAATTCAAGCTGGATATATGGAGAAAATGAAAACTCGTATTCGAAGGCAGCTCAGTGCACGAGGAGATACTGGTGCTGATGATTCAAAAATAAATGAAGTTCTTGATCAGAACTCTTATTCCGTGTTTACAGACAATTACATAGCAGATGTCAATGATGTCGAACAAACTCTTCGTGATCTTGAAGACCGTCAGAAAGACATTCTTGCACTGGAGAAGGGCGTAACAGATGTAAACCACTTGTTTAAAGAGATGAACTTACTAATATCAACCCAAGGGGAGAAACTAATCACAATTGAAAGTGCTGTTGAAAACACAAATGTTCTTGTTGAATCAGGGAACAAGGAACTACAAAAGGCGAAAGAATACAGGAAACGGGCTAGGAGAAAGAAGTGTTGTATAATTATCATAGTCTTAATAATACTTGTGATTATTGGAATTATTATTACAGCAAGTTTGTTATCATCTAGTTAGCTAGCATATATCGATTGTATTTTCAGTGCATTATATATTGGATAACTACAAAGTCCTGCATTGGTTGTTTCACTACTGTAGCCTTAATTTATAATGAAATATGACATGCATTTATCTGTTATATAATATCATGCTTTAAAATATTGTGTAATTATACGTAAATGAGCCAGAAGACTTATAGTACAGCCTTCTATAGAAAATTACGTGTGTTTTTTTAACGAAGTTCCAAATTTATAGTAATAAGCAGGTGACTGGATATTAAAAATTATCTTAAATTCAAAGAGATTTAGACAGCCGAGGAAAAATAAGTTTTTGAGATGAAAAAAATTATAGAAAGAAAAGAAAATAAGACTAATTGTGGCAGTTATTCCCATTGCTGTGGTCCACTGGGAGGATTTATAGGGCTTAGGAATAAGGTCTTGTTGTCAGAAGACAATTATTAAAACTGTTCGACCGCTCTGCCCTCCAAGAAACATTATATAGTCATCATTATTTTGTTTCACATTTCACTTCAAATGAAGCATAGGGCTGCCACTAGAGTTGGCCTCTTTACAGTTTGCCTGTATGCAAGCATTTGCAGTTTTCATCGCAATAATTTAACATGAGGTTGCTAGCTACATGTAAAACTCTCTCTGCCTTTTCCATCTATGTGAAAGGTTACATTTGCCATATTCTTTTTAATTCAATTAGATTTTTTTTTAAATATGATGTCAAATTAAAACTTAGCTTGCACACTACATTGTGACTTAATTTCTTAGCCTTATATATATGCACCTTTTCTAGCAACAGGACTAAGCTATATAATGATAGTTTTTTACAGACAAGTATATAAGATATTAGCACTTGCACATGACAAACAAATATGGTAACAGTCTATCAGATCTGTGTTGGCTGCAAGATGTAATTTCATAGGACTGCAAAATTCAATCATGGAACTGCACACTCTGTTGCACTTGGGGCATATTGAGAGGAGTCTGCTTTTGTTTAGTCGTGTGTTCCAGTTTTTTTGAGCAGCTCACTTTATTGAAGACTCTGATGATATTTTGCTTTGCGATCTGAGTACCGTGTGTGATACTAGCACGCCAGGCGTAGCGGTTCTATGCAATATATAGGCTGCTAGCACTGTAGTGTTTCCTTAGACATGATGATTAACCCAATGTTGATAATGTTATGACTATTGTATTGATACAGTTGAGAAGCAAATAATAAGCTTGCTGTCTCACATTACATGAATTAAGCTCACTATTTTTTTAAAATGGGTACCACTTGAATGTATACTCCAACTAAGCATTTGGCTAAGGAGAATTTAACATGGGGCTGGCAATCTCGTATAAAACAAAGTGCTATAGAAACCACACTGCAAGGGCACATAAATGCTTTGGTACAGATTTTCAAAGAACCCAAGTGGTCATATTGTCTTTGTCTAAATGAAATGACCAACTACTATTAAGAGCTTTGGTTAACTACATTCAATTGACTGTATAATATATATGCTGCGACTGCCGAGTTACACTGCCTATAATCTCAGCCCTCTAAGTTCCTGACTTGATTTGGTTGCAACCTTTCTACTTGAGTGTAAAAGACTTCTTTCATTTTTCGAATGGCTTATAGCTTGTACAGAATGCGGCGGTGGTGTCTCCCCCCCCCCCATAATTTTTTTTACTTCATGCCTGGTAGGCTGCAGTGTAAATGTTCTTTGTGCTCCACCTGTTATGTTTCAGGAGTATGTAAATTAGAAATGACTTAGTAATAGTTATTTGTTTTTTCCTCTTCAGCGTTTGTCCTGAAAAGGACGTTGTGTCCTATTTACGGTGAAGCTGCGATATCAGTGCCTTTTGGCCTGACACATTCAGTTTCAGCACAGCATTTTTGGAACTTGGATTGCCTTTCCTCTTTGATCCCTTTTCTCTTGGCCATGCTGCATGATTCCAGGGTTGCCACTTGCAAGTGGAATAAGGTCTTGGTCTGCACTGGTTCACAGATTCTAAGGGACATGAGGGGAGGAAGGATTTGATTATGTTTCAGTTTTTATTTATAACATAAATATTATTGTGTTTGCAATACTTTGTTAGATTTCACAAATAGGACACAATAATTTTCAGGACAAGAAGCACATGCAATAAAAGACAATTTGATCAGCAGTAGTAGTCCACATCCACAGTAGAACAATTGTTTCCCTCCATAGGTTGTTGCCATTATTTGTGTATGTGATGTTGATGTGTTTTAACATTGTGCATATTCCCTGGCAACTTTTTGCAAGTTGACTATTGTAACCTGAATGTAAAGGTTATTTAGAAGATTTGATGTTCATAAACCTGAAGAACAATCTGGCACATTTTTAGATCTGAGATGCACACATGCTTTGTGTTTATTATTCTTGAAAAACATGTACTTTTTTTTTTACAGCTGAAGCTACATCGATATTTTTGAATGCCATCGAACCTTCGTCCCGTCTTCTTTTGTGTTTAGGTATTTGGTCATGCCAGATCTGCAATCCCATTGCCAGGACAAAGTTCAGTCTTTTCTAGGTATGGACAGCAGCCCCATAGCTTCTGCCTCGGATCTGCTTCCTCTGGCCAAGTTTGGCATTGTAGGTATTTTTGGACTGGGCAGTCTTGTAGGACATGTTCCGGGGTTTGGATTCCTGTTGGACATGGACATTCATTTGTGTAGGACATCTTGAGCCGGTAGAGGTGACCTAGAACTCTACAATGGCATGTTCTCAGGCAGAACAAAGTAGTTTGTTGGTAGATTGGGTCAGGTCAATCATTCACACCCATCTCTTTCTTTCATATGTTGTAATGGCTGTGAACAATAGTTTTGGCCTCTTGGTATGGGACTGTATGGAGGAATTGCTCCATATTGCTACCAGCTCTGGACAGGGCATCAGCTCTCTCATTCCTTGTAATTTCACAGTGGGATTGTAGCCACTGGATGACCTCTGTTAAGGTCTTTTGGATGTTGTTTAACTCGGTTCTTATTTCCTGAAGCGTGTGTTCATTTATGGTGTTGTATAATGCACCTTTATCCTATTATTCATTCTGTTTGCACAGAAAAGAAAATTATTTTGTTATGTTTATGAAAAGAGTTCAATATTCAACAGAAACCATTTCTTGACTTAAAAAAATATGAGTAAGAGTTCATATATTATTTGTCTGTAATGCAGCTGTTTTTGTGTATGCATATATTTGTTAGGACTTAAAATTTATGCTACACTAAATATACAGATGTAGACCATTATTACTTTTTCCTTTTGATTCTAGATGAACATTACTAAGACATCCAAACATTTCAATGGCGACAGAAAAACAAATGATACAACAGCACATTCTTCTTCTTCTTCTTCTGCGTACACAGTCAGACAGTAACCATTATTTTCTCGAAAAAAGCGGCGGTCATCCTGAGACTCTCGCCACTACCATAGAGCTTGTCTTGCAGTTCCACTGGCAATGGCCACATCTGCTCTCTCTGATCCTCGTATGTCGGGCAGTTCTGCAGCAGATGTTCAGTGGTCATTTTACCAGTACCGCACGGGCATTCGTCGGTACACCCTATCTTCAATTTGTTGAAGAGGTGGTACCTCAGTCTGTTGTGGCCAGTGCGAAGTCTGAAGACAACGACCTGCTCTCTTCGGTTCAACTGGTAATAGGCATCGTTTTTGGTGTAACCAGTATGTTCGGTTTCCCATTTGGACATGTACCTGGCTTTGATAAGCCGTTTTGACTCTTCGTACGTCATACTGGTATCTATTTGTGGTAGCCTTGCACCTTCTTTTGCCAGTCTGTCTGCCTCCTCGTTGCCTTGGATGTTGCAGTGTGACGGAACCCACTGTACCACTACCCTTTTTGGTGCGGACTGTTGGCACAGTTTGCAGAGTGCTGCTCTTAAGTCATTAAGCTCAGTGTCTTTCTGGCTTTTTAGCGCTGTGACTACTTCGAGAGCATCTGTCAGCAGGACTATATGGCTCTCATTTTCACTGTGTGTTACCATTTCTTCCACTGCCGCCCTCAGTGCCTCTGCCTCTGCTCTGAAATTGCTCGTGTACTTACCAGTAGCGAATGACAGTGTTATTTTTCTGCCATTTGGTAGGTTCAGGAATGCTCCTGCCCCTCCGTTCTGTGTAGTGTTTGTTACAGAACCGTCGGTGTATGCATGGGTCCAGTCCATGCTTGGGTAGCTTTTCGTTATGAAGCTTAGGGTAGTGTCTCTCCTTTCTTTTTCACTCTGGCAGTTTTTGTTTGCAATACCTGGTATATTTTCTACCACCTCTGGAAATATATCCTGCCTCCAAGTAGGTTTTCGTACAGTAGTGATGGGTTTTGGTGTTGTTAGTGCGTTTATGGGATCTTCGTGCATCTTTGCTTTGGCTATTTCTGCAAAGTTTCTCCGCTTTAGTTTCCCGTTTCCCAAATTGTTTAGTCTCTGGTACATTGGATGGTCCGTCAGTCTTCTGAGTTTCTCTGACTGCAGCTGGGCTCTGCAGTCTCTTCTATCGGTCATGGATTGCAGTTTTGTAATCTTTTCAAGTTCTACAATTGGCGTTGACTTCATGCCACCTGTTATAATTCTCATGGCTTGGTTTTGAAGTTTGTTAACTTTATCGAAGTTCGCCTTCGCTGCTGTTGTCCATGCCGCAATGCCATACTCGAGAACTGGTCTCACTCTTCCAGTGTACAGTTTCTTTAGTATGCCTTCGTCTGCTCCCCAGCTTGTGCCAGCAAGTTTCCTCATGATCGCCATTCTTTCTCTGGCTTTCATTCGGTTTCTCTCAATCTGACTTTTCCATGTCATGCGCCGATCAAATGTGACTCCCAGATAGGTTGGGTTGTCGTTTGGCTGCAGGATTTTGCCATTTAGGCTTAATTTGGTACTTTGGGGTTTTAATGAGAGCGAGAATATTGTGCACGTGGTTTTCTCCTCGTTTATTTTGACAAGCCATGAGTTCACCCACTCTTCCAGCGATGTTAGGGCCGTTTGCATCCGATTTCTTGCTATGGTGAGATTCTTTTCAGAGGTCCACATAGCCAGATCGTCTGCAAACATTGAGCTATGGACTCTTCTTGGTATATTCTCTGTAATATCGTTTATATATACCAGGAAGAGTGTGGGTGACAGTACTCCCCCTTGGGGTACTCCCTGCTCGAGTGTCACCTTTTTGCTCATCTGCCCTTGTACTTGGACTCTGGCCGTTCTTTGTTTGAGGTAGTGGTTGATCCACTTGTACATCTTCCCACAAACATCACTTCTTCTTAGCTTGACTCTAAGTCCATCCTTCCAGACTTTGTCAAATGCCTTTTCCAGATCCACCCAAACAGCTACTGTGTGTTTCTGTGCCTGGTAGGCATCTTTTATCTCCTGGGCTATGAGGATGACCTGGTCCTCAGTGGATCTGTGCTGTCTAAAGCCGGCTTGCTGTGGAATTAGTATTCGTTTTTCTTCCAGATGCCACATCAGTCTGGTGTTTATCATCCGTTCCATCAGCTTGCCGACACAGCTCAGTAGGCTTATGGGCCTGTATCCATTCGGATCTGTTTTGTCCTTTCCTGTTTTTGGTACTGGTACCAGTATTGCATCTTTCCATGCCTGGGGTACAATACCCCTTTTCCAGCTTTGGTTCAGGACTGATAGTAGTTTTTTCTTCGCCAACAGCACATTCATACCTACTCTTTGTTATCTGAGTCAGACATGGACTCTGACCAATGCACAGGAATGAAATGTCATAATTTGAACTGAGATGCTTGTGAAAAGTGGTCATGGCGACTTAAATGATAAAAGTAAATGTTTGACAGAAAGCGAGAATAATGTTATGCATAGCATGTGTTGACAGAATTAAGCGATTTCATTATAACAGAAATGTCTCCAAACCTATACCTCACACGAGCCTATAGCAACAAACAGCAGAACTTCAGAGTTAGAAGATCAAGATAAATATGGATTGATGATGATAAAGAAACATCACTTAAC
The DNA here is from genome assembly GCA_036924085.1 of Ariolimax columbianus. Taxonomy (NCBI): domain Eukaryota; kingdom Metazoa; phylum Mollusca; class Gastropoda; order Stylommatophora; family Arionidae; genus Ariolimax; species Ariolimax columbianus. Next base: position 73,809,039 of record JAVGWX010000010.1, on the reverse strand, counting down.
TTAACATTTTTATACTGATTTAGAAGTCTCTGTAGGGTCTTCACACACCAGTTTCTTTTACATTCACTTGATCTAAAAATACCTATGTGCATATAATCTATTCTTGAATGTATTAATTTACTCTGCCTCCACTATTTACTGTGGCAATGCATTCCAAGCATTCACCACTTTCTGACTAAAAAAATGTTTCCAGGTATCTAATCTGGACCTTTCTTTAATTAATTTGTGGCTGTGTCATCTTGTTCCTGTAGGCGGCTGTATTAGAAAAACTTGTTATAGTCTAATTTATCCTTCCCGTTGACAAAGGCTTGACTTCACAGCTATGAGTCGCTGACTGCTGTAATCTCACTCATTGATGCAGCTTCGACTCCTTCCTTAATATCTATGTAATACAGTTCACACAACAGTGATTGTTAAACTCTGTAACTCATCCAGTTGATAGACACTCTTTAGTTCTATGGAACAGTTCACTCCTTTATTTCACATGACATCATAACTGCCCATGTCACACCTCATGACCCCTGAATTTGAAACCAGAGCATCAGTGTTACAAATCACTTTTTTTGTTATTTTATTCAAACCAAATAAAAATTACATGATATAAATTAAGCACAAATCTGTGATGTATAGTAGTATTCTGTCAATCTTTTGTCTATTTGGGGATTTTTGTGCATAGCTCATATATGTTACTCTCTGAAACTATTCTAACCCAGGCTGGTTCTCCTTTAGCCTATTTTACAGGATCTTTTTATTAGTTTCTAACTTCGAAATGTTTGTAGAATAACAGACCTCCTTTATGAGATATTTATCAGTACCAGTATCTCTTTCTGCCTCTGAAACCACAAAGGGGTTGACTGAGGCTTGTCTTCAAATAAAAAAACTCTGCTCTCTTAATCTGTTTTGTGACTCTGTTTGCTCCTCTCTACCAGTTCTGTGTTGTATCAACCACAGAGTATCTCTGTGCACATCTAACTGGTACAGCACTAAACAAAAAGCATTGGTCCCTGAATTGGGCTGCAGTTTGAGCAAATAACTAGACTCGCAGCCGAGATAACCTCTCTCTTTCCTTGCTCACTTTGTTGTCTATCGCCTGTCCACTGAGGTCTCTCCTCTATGGACCATCCCTTTTCTTCGTTTCCTACTCTCTTTCATGCTGCTTATATTCCCGTTAAATACATATAAGAGATTTCATTTCCAATTGGTCTACATGGCTCTCTTTACCCCTACATTTTTGTGTCACTCTTTTCATGTTTCCTTGTAGCTAAACTTTCCACATGTTTACTTATTGACCAATAACTTGTTCTCATGACTTGACCGCTACATTACAATACATTCTTTCGTTTGCATCTGCCAAACAAACTCACTTTCATTTGTTTTTCGATCAACTGATGCTATGCTTCTAGTCCAGTGAGGTTCATGAAGGAGACTGCATTTCAGGTCTTCACTGGTCCCCTACAGCTTTTCAAAGATGGGCGCTTGTCTGGGTCAGACTGCCTCTTTGGTCTGCATAAGTCGGATTAAATCTGTTTTTTTTCGGACAGCGTGGCAATGTTATATTTTATTTCGTGTGAGAGTCTATCTTGTTTGGGGTTTCAGATGGCTTGGAGCACACTTCTGGAGTCTGTTAGAACCTTCCATTTGTAAAACTGGTACTTGTTCATATAACACCTGGCCACCTGCTTCTCAAATGAAGCAATTATCTATTGAAATCCGAACCTGTTGGCTCTTCATTCTTCTATCGTTAAAAAAATAACCTTGTCATTTACTATCTTAGTTTTAGTTATGCTCCCAACTATAATGTCCTAAAACTTTCTCAGAACCTCATAAAACATCCCCATCTGCTGCTATTTTCACTATGTTATAGAAAGGTTCTCAGAATACCATGGACCAAAAAAAAAAAAAGAATGCAGACATTCGGCAAGAGTTGGGCATGGAGAAGAACTAGTTCTTCTTCTTCGAACGCCGGATACAGCGATATACGTTGCACTTGTTTCGTTAAGCCTGTGGCCCAGTGCATCCGATTTCAACAGGCGTTTCTGTATTATTCATTAATTCTACCATGAAAAATTTTTTTTAAATACTTTGGCCACATAAAATAACACAGCAGTCTTGAGAGAACTGTAATGGAAGGTATGGTGCTGAGCAAGAGAGGCAGACCAAGATATCAAGGAATTCTTCATCATGACTCTGGAGCAGGCTGAATATTTGACAAGAGATTAAGTTTTTTCAGACGTGCTGTGATGTGAGTGTCGTTCTGCAAAGAATGATGGTGGGTGGATTTAAAAACATCCAAAATACACAGACTCTGTGGACGAAAGGAACATTTTACCCTTACGAAAGTTATAAAAGTGGGCGCCAAGTATAAAAAGGTTGTAACTGAACATTCCGATCAAGATTTACATCCTGTATGTGATATGCGTTTTGTATATAATATGTCTATTTTGTAGGAGTTAATTAAATTTCTAGTTCTTTCAGATTTTGATCTTGCATTACTTTTTCATGAGCAAGTTATTTCTTTTTCAATGATTTTGCAGCTGGGTTGTTTATGCCCAATGCCATACCCGTGCCTTCATTGTTATATTTGTTACAACCATTTTCTACTGTGTCTTAAACCTTATGGACGAAGCAGAATATTCCAATCAAACTGATAGCTTATTTGTGTGTGTCACTCAATATTGGGGAGTTCATGAGCTGCAGCGGTCAGTGAGCCACAGCTGACTGCTAGCGTCAGGGCCTGCAAACTAAAGCTGTCAAGACCCTTCCACACGGTGATCCTGGATAACAGGGTGCAGCAGGGCAGACTGGCTAAGAAGAATAGATTGAAGAGGGAAGGCTGACCCGGTACCCAAAAATGCCTGCTAAGTCGGACCGAAAGGGGAAAATATCGCAGTCAAGCTGTAAACTACAACACACCCTTTTCTCCGAACAACATCCTGGTACTTGCAAACCCATTTTCAAGACTTGGTAGCGGGAGTTTGAGAACGAACGACGAAGAAGACTATATTAAGTAGATATGCTGAGCTATACTCTCTTTCACATTCATTGCCACGTTGAGGGATTTGCATATGTTTTTCGTGAAGTCCCCATCATTTATCGTGTTAGTGGTCTTTACAGACAGGATTTTGTATTTCTGTGGAGAGGTGTTGGTATGCAAGCAGCACATGTACTGTCTTGGTGGGTAATTGTGATTGTTAAAAAGAATGAGGGTGACTGGTTCATGGAATGATGTGTTCTGTCTTACATTGGACGATTATGATTTAGTCCACGTGTTATAGTTTAGTTTTCTTGAGTGTATGCAGTCGTAGCTTCCTGTGTATTAAAACAAGATATTTCTGTCCAACTCATTTTTTACATGATGTTAGTCAAGCTTCTGTGCCTTAAATATTTCAAATATACTCCAAGCTACAATTTTGTTGTTTAAATTTTATATTCTTTTTCGATGCATTTTTCATTGTTGAAAATACTATGTCCGACATTTTTAATTGTCAGAATGTTGTGAAATATTTGTTTCTTTCAATTTCTTCATTTAGATCATTTTTTCACCAGATTTAATGAATTAAAATTGAAACTCAATTATTATTTTCCTCATACACCATAAACAAAAATATAAGCAATTTGGCCCACATCCACTGATGAAAACATAGAAGATAAATGCTGCCGAAGACGAATATGTCGAACCGAAAGGTGTAAATATCGCAGTCAAGCTGTAAACTAGCGATACAACGCACTCCGTTCTCCGGACTACATCCTGCTACTTGCAAAGCCCTGTTCAGGGCTTGGTAATGGGAGATTGAGAACGAACGCAGAAGAAGTAGACAAAGAAAAATGTCCTAGGCATTGAGACTTGATCCACTGTTTTACTATTGTATCCATGATTTGCCATTGCTCATAAAATTTGGAAATACAATTTAAATAAGTTTCTGAGTCTCTGCAGGTTCTTGAGAGAATGTCTGAGCTACTAAAAGAATGTATTGTGTGGGGTTTGTTCTTGACCCCCTTTTGATAAGAATCATTTGGATAGAAGAGACCAATCAGTGTGTTTGTTGAAGATCAAGACCCTTTGCCACAAGAGACAGACACTGTAAATCGCCCATGTTACTTGGGTGAAGATCGTAAAGGCTGGAGGTCACTGCCATGGTTCAGTATGTTATGTGAATCAATAAAAGGCCTGTTATTCCAATTGTTGAAGCATCATTCTATTTCCCAAGGCAGCGTGCGTTACACTTTTTATTTTGTGCTGGTCAGCCCAGTGCATCAGACTTCAGCATGCACTTTATGCAAGGCTCTGCTTTCCCAGGGTTACGGCCGGTGCTGTGATTGGGGGGGGGGGGGGGGGGGGCGAACCCAGCACCTTCAGATTGTGAGCAGTGTCACTTAACCACTAGCCCACGCCGTTCAATTTTACTCGAACTAGCTTTTAGGAAAACCCAACTGCAGTAATTTGTTGAAGCATAGGTCCATCACTGCATTTGGTTTACACTAACTAGCTTTTGGGAAAACCCAACTGCAGTCATTTGTTGAAGCATAGGTCCATCACTGCATTTGGTTTACACTAACTAGCTTTTGGGAAAACCCAACTGCAGTCATTTGTTGAAGCATAGGTCCATCACTGCATTTGGTTTACACTAACTAGCTTTTAGGAAAACCCAACTGCAGTCATTTGTTGAAGCATAGGTCCATCACTGCATTTGGTTTACACTAACTAGCTTTTGGGAAAACCCAACTGCAGTCATTTGTTGAAGCATAGGTCCATCACTGCATTTGGTTTACACTAACTAGCTTTTGGGAAAACCCAACTGCAGTCATTTGTTGAAGCATAGGTCCATCACTGCATTTGGTTTACACTAACTAGCTTTTAGGAAAACCCAACTGCAGTCATTTGTTGAAGCATAGGTCCATCACTGCATTTGGTTTACACTAACTAGCTTTTGGGAAAACCCAACTGCAGTCATTTGTTGAAGCATAGGTCCATCACTGCATTTGGTTTACACTAACTAGCTTTTGGGAAAACCCAACTGCAGTCATTTGTTGAAGCATAGGTCCATCACTGCATTTGGTTTACACTAACTAGCTTTTAGGAAAACCCAACTGCAGTCATTTGTTGAAGCATAGGTCCATCACTGCATTTGGTTTACACTAACTAGCTTTTGGGAAAACCCAACTGCAGTCATTTGTTGAAGCATAGGTCCATCACTGCATTTGGTTTACACTAACTAGCTTTTGGGAAAACCCAACTGCAGTCATTTGTTGAAGCATAGGTCCATCACTGCATTTGGTTTACACTAACTAGCTTTTAGGAAAACCCAACTGCAGTCATTTGTTGAAGCATAGGTCCATCACTGCATTTGGTTTACACTAACTAGCTTTTGGGAAAACCCAACTGCAGTCATTTGTTGAAGCATAGGTCCATCACTGCATTTGGTTTACACTAACTAGCTTTTGGGAAAACCCAACTGCAGTCATTTGTTGAAGCATAGGTCCATCACTGCATTTGGTTTACACTAACTAGCTAGTGGGAAAACCCAACTGCAGTCATTTGCAATGCAGTTTCGTAGCAATTTTTACATGATAAGCATAACAGTACATACACAATTCTCCTTAATTGCCTCTTATGAAATGCAAGGAAACTGCGGTTCCTATTCTGTATAATGTGAATGACTAGTTATTCATCAGCCAGACTGTCTCGCTTTGGTCAACATAGGTAGGGCATTCCTGCAGAATATGTTCTGGTGTTTCTTCTTCTTCTTCTGCGTACACAGTCAGACAGTAACCATTATTTTCTCGAAAAAAGCGGCGGTCATCCTGAGACTCTCGCCACTACCATAGAGCTTGTCTTGCAGTTCCACTGGCAATGGCCACATCTGCTCTCTCTGATCCTCGTATGTCGGGCAGTTCTGCAGCAGATGTTCAGTGGTCATTTTACCAGTACCGCACGGGCATTCGTCGGTACACCCTATCTTCAATTTGTTGAAGAGGTGGTACCTCAGTCTGTTGTGGCCAGTGCGAAGTCTGAAGACAACGACCTGCTCTCTTCGGTTCAACTGGTAATAGGCATCGTTTTTGGTGTAACCAGTATGTTCGGTTTCCCATTTGGACATGTACCTGGCTTTGATAAGCCGTTTTGACTCTTCGTACGTCATACTGGTATCTATTTGTGGTAGCCTTGCACCTTCTTTTGCCAGTCTGTCTGCCTCCTCGTTGCCTTGGATGTTGCAGTGTGACGGAACCCACTGTACCACTACCCTTTTTGGTGCGGACTGTTGGCACAGTTTGCAGAGTGCTGCTCTTAAGTCATTAAGCTCAGTGTTTTTCTGGCTTTTTAGCGCTGTGACTACTTCGAGAGCATCTGTCAGCAGGACTATATGGCTCTCATTTTCACTGTGTGTTACCATTTCTTCCACTGCCGCCCTCAGTGCCTCTGCTCTGAAATTGCTCGTGTACTTACCAGTAGCGAATGACAGTGTTATTTTTCTGCCATTTGGTAGGTTCAGGAATGCTCCTGCCCCTCCGTTCTGTGTAGTGTTTGTTACAGAACCGTCGGTGTATGCATGGGTCCAGTCCATGCTTGGGTAGCTTTTCGTTATGAAGCTTAGGGTAGTGTGTCTCCTTTCTTTTTCGGTCTGGCAGTTTTTGTTTGCAATACCTGGTATATTTTCTACCACCTCTGGAAATATATCCTGCCTCCAAGTAGGTTTTCGTACAGTAGTGATGGGTTTTGGTGTTGTTAGTGCGTTTATGGGATCTTCGTGCATCTTTGCTTTGGCTATTTCTGCAAAGTTTCTCCGCTTTAGTTTCCCAGTTCCCAAATTGTTTAGCCTCTGGTACATTGGATGGTCCGTCAGTCTTCGGAGTTTCTCTGACTGCAGCTGGGCTCTGCAGTCTCTTCTGTCGGTCATGGATTGCAGTTTTGTAATCTTTTCAAGTTCTACAATTGGCGTTGACTTCATGCCACCTGTTATGATTCTCATGGCTTGGTTTTGAAGTTTGTTAACTTTATCGAAGTTCGCCTTCGCTGCTGTTGTCCATGCCGCGATGCCATACTCGAGAACTGGTCTCACTCTTCCAGTGTACAGTTTCTTTAGTATGCCTTCGTCTGCTCCCCAGCTTGTGCCAGCAAGTTTCCTCATGATCGCCATTCTTTCTCTGGCTTTCATTCGGTTTCTCTCAATCTGACTTTTCCATGTCATGCGCCGATCAAATGTGACTCCCAGATAGGTTGGGTTGTCGTTTGGCTGCAGGATTTTGCCATTTAGGCTTAATTTGGTACTTTGGGGTTTTAATGAGAGCGAGAATATTGTGCACGTGGTTTTCTCCTCGTTTATTTTGACCAGCCATGAGTTCGCCCACTCTTCCAGCGATGTTAGGGCCGTTTGCATCCGATTTCTTGCTATGGTGAGATTCTTTTCAGAGGTCCACATAGCCAGATCGTCTGCAAACATTGAGCTATGGACTCTTCTTGGTATATTCTCTGTAATATCGTTTATATATACCAGGAAGAGTGTGGGTGACAGTACTCCCCCTTGGGGTACTCCCTGCTCGAGTGTCACCTTTTTGCTCATCTGCCCTTGTACTTGGACTCTGGCCGTTCTTTGTTTGAGGTAGTGGTTGATCCACTTGTACATCTTCCCACAAACATCACTTCTTCTTAGCTTGACTCTAAGTCCATCCTTCCAGACTTTGTCAAATGCCTTTTCCAGATCCACCCAAACAGCTACTGTGTGTTTCTGTGCCTGGTAGGCATCTTCTATCTCCTGGGCTATGAGGATGACCTGGTCCTCAGTGGATCTGTGCTGTCTAAAGCCGGCTTGCTGTGGAATTAGTATTCGTTTTTCTTCCAGATGCCACATCAGTCTGGTGTTTATCATCCGTTCCATCAGCTTGCCGACACAGCTCAGTAGGCTTATGGGCCTGTATCCATTCGGATCTGTTTTGTCCTTTCCTGTTTTTGGTACTGGTACCAGTATTGCATCTTTCCATGCCTGGGGTACAATACCCCTTTTCCAGCTTTGGTTCAGGACTGATAGTAGTTTTTTCTTCGCTGTTTGGCCCAGCCCCATCAGCATTTCGTTTGTTATCCCGTCTTTTCCGGGAGATTTCCTTCTCTTTAGTGTTCTCATAGCCTCTTCCATTTCGCGCATTGTTAGTTTGGCCATCATGTGCTCTTCAGGAGCCGTATTTATGTTTTCGTGCCCCTTTAGCTCTTCGCTAATGTCTGTATGCTTATCTGCAGGGACCTCGATGTGGTTTGCTCTGGCATAGTGATCGACAAAGGCGTTTGCGGCTTTCTTACCTGTGATCAAGTTCTCGCCTTGCTTGATAGTAATTTGTTTATTTGACGGGGTTTCGTCGTTCATGGCTCTGACTAGCTTGTTCTGGTGTTTGCTTGGGTGCTCTACAATCGCACTTGGCAGTGTCTCTGAGACACATTCTGTGGAGATGGGCCTTGAGTGTACAATGGCCTGTTCTGAGTCTGAAGATCTTTGTGCTGTTCTCTCCATCCTGTCCTCATGGATTGTTTGGAGTTAAAACCACCTATAATAAAAACCTTACTTTTGGAAAGTACAATGACAAGAGAAACCAGCCCAATAATACTACGGTTAAAGGCAAGGGCTCGACTTCATCGCTGCGGGTTTCCCACCTGCAGAGAGCATCGCACAAAGCGTGGACTCCATAGCTACAGCAATGTACCCAGGGATCTCAGGAAAAATTATCACCATGAACTGACTAACAGTTCGAATTCAAAGACATACCTACAAGCAAGCAAACAAAGAAGTTACAACACTGGCTGCTGAGACAACACACAACATCATAGTCACACCAGTGGATTCCAGAACATATAGACATATTAGGCATGTGAAAATAGACAGACTAGCAAAACTAGGAGTAAGCATAGTTCAAATAAACACACCAGCCAACTTAGAGACAGCAAAGCAGATACTTCAAAACAACTTTGAGGAATGGCTGAACCAAAGGACCTACTGGACATGCATGTATAAAGAAATGACACATCCAAACAAAAATGACAACACAGAGCATATCCTTCCATCTTAGGACAGAACACATCAGACTTAAAAACATAAACAAGTTAGACCCTGCTCATGAACCTAACTGCACCCACCCATACGAGATAGTGCTGCCTCAGACAGAAAAGTGACCACAAGCCGTCTGCTATGGAGATCATGCCTGTTATGGAGGCAATGGTCTGGATTGCAACAATGAGCGGCACACTGTGCATCCTCAGTGATTCAATGAGGATGATCAGGAAGGTGGAATCAGTTTGTGCGCGTCACCAGTGGTTGGAGTCGGTAGGGCGGACTAGGTTGCAGAAAGTCACCATACTCGTTCCTGGACTTGAAGGTGTAGAAGGGAACGAGAGAGCTGATAGGTTGGTTGAGTACAGCTATAGTGGAGGGCGGAACATCAATGGACCGAGCCGATGATATAAACGCTGTTAGGGGAATTGGCTGGAAGGAAGACCCAGGAAATGATCCAGATTCTATGTCCTTGGCGTGACTGGTTGAATTGTGTGTGAAATTAAGTGGCGAGTAAGGGAACACTACACCGGGATACAAAGCCATCTGATTAACCATCACAGTACTGGAACGGTCAGTCATCACGTACTGGCAGATATACTGAGGATGAGATCCGATCGCATATGGACTTGACACAAGTGCGATGGTGATATAACGACTAACTAGATAAAAATATTACCAGACACCCTAACACCTTCACTTACTAACTACAAAACACTTGCAAATTCTTCAGCTTGACACTGACTGTGAAAGAATGAACAGCTTGCGTAGTTAACCAACAACTCACAATAAATAGTCTGTCTATGCACCAACATACAAAAGGAGTGTATAAGAATGACAATACAAGCGGGTATTTGCTGCAACATTTTATTTCACCAATGAAATCTGTTTCAAATAAGCAGAACAGCCAACACTAAACAATGACAACTGGAAATTAAGGCCGTCATTTGCAATGACATATTAATAAGGGAAAGCCATTAACTGGCATTAATATACAGAACAATAATTCTACTTTGCTGTGTTGCAACATTTAGAACATGTACTGAACATTTACTATTACTTGATATGGACTTCCAATCTTTCCCATTATTCTTCTCAAATTGTGAGGAATTTATAGCGTTTTAATAAACGATTATATATACCTTACTAATAGCATGTATTCATTAAAATTAGAACCAAATATCTGAAATATACAATTCTAGCTTTGCTGCTGGCTATCTATTTTGGTAAAGAGATGACCCACCGGAAGAACTATTACTAATCACTAAGGATTTTAAAAATTTCTTTAGCAAATTGTAAAAGAAATTGCAGTATAGAACAGATGAATATGTTTTACTATAATCATGTATTATTTAATAAAATGAACTAACTACTGCGTTAAAGTGCAGATGGGCCGGGTCTGTGTGCATATGCCTCACAACAGAGGGACACAAAGTGATATCCTGGTGACACTACAACTTTAAGTGTGCACCAAATGAGACTGAGATGGTCTGAATAAAGCCCTTGGTCCAACATGGTAAAAAGTATAGTTCCATATCAGACACGGCTGTTTGGGATGAAGTGTTAGTGAATTCACTGTATGAGGCCACATCTTGTTTATGAGGTTGGGTAGCCCGTTCCATTCCTCGCTGCCTGTCCTTCCATAACAATGTCAGCCATCAATTTACAGCTGGGTCGCCTGGAGTGTGCCGGTAATAAAAGTAAAACACCCTAAGTTAATCAGACTCCCAGACAAAAGACAAATTTGGCTACCTGGCATCAGACACTTGTTATGCCTGAATGAACACCAGGATTAAAGATAAAATGCATTACAAGTATTTGAAATCGCAAATACACAATTCCAACTGCGTTGTACAGTAGATGTAGCAGCCAGAGAAATATTAATGCACTAAAAAAAAATATACCATGATAATATTTTTAAAATTCTCATCCATTTTGACAAAGACATTCAGAATAACTGATGCAAAAGTGCTAAGTAACTCGCATAAATGGTAATCAACACTCATTCATAAAGTCCTTGCGCAGTTAAAATATTAACAAAATAAGCTGCAATAATGCTTAAAAACAGACAAGATTGTTGGAAATAGTTGCAGAGAAAGATATTGAACAGACATGGCACGGGAAAGCATGAACAAGAGAATTGGTCAACAAAAGGACAAAATGAATGCAGTATTTTCAAGAACTAGAAAATCATATTTAATTGAAGAGATTAGCGTCTGTGAAGCAATCTTTTAACAAAAGACTTTGCCGAAACAGTTACAACCTGATTTGGTAAAAATTGGTATTCAACAGACATTTCGCCATTTAGTTTAGAACCAGCATTTACATATTTTTAACTGACAAACTGACAGCAAGTATGATAGAATATCCAGTGCGTGTGGAGCTTTTGGTTATTGTAGAGTTATTTACGAATGTGGTGAATACTAATACATTCTACATGATTGCAATAGGATTTCAATGGCAGAGAAAATACATTATTTGATCATGTATCTGGAATACACATGGGTATTCAATACAAGTTCAACTTAGTGTAATAAGTGGTAATACTTTAGGAGGAATAATGCATCAATTTAAATGTATGGTGAGCTAAAAAACAATTTCTGTCACTTCCCTCTCCACATTAACGACATCTAGTGCTGCATACTAATATACATTTTATTATAAATACTACATCTCACAGTTAATTCAATTATGTAATGAATTTTATTTTTCAGAAAAACACAAGAGCTGCGGGGCTTGCCTTGGATTGTGAGACGTGCCAAATTCGGTCGGACTGTAAAGAGTTGATAATGCCAAAATTTGAATAAATTAGCTTCCTAAAGAGTACATGGCAAAATTGTTTTCATGCCTGCTGATAAGGAGGCAGCGGATCAAATCCTTGGTAAGGCATGTTGTTTGTCTGTTGGGAGTGAAATAAACAAACATAGCCAGCACACAACGTGGCAACAGCAGTAGCAAAGCCATCTGTAGTCATTAACCTTATAACCCAGCCATGAGAATAAAGTTGCATGATCATCCTGAACCATTTTACAAGTGTCTTGTCATTCCCCATCCTCTCTTTGTAGTTCACAAAATTGCAAACACTGCAATTAACATTCTTGCTGAAAATTCTGCACTAAAGCATACATGCACTCTTGCATTTGGTTGTTCTAGCAGTGACATTAAAAAGTTGTAATCCATGTGAACAATCATCTTTCAAGTCACTTTCTACAATCTGCATCGTATTATTCAGTCGCGCTAATCTTGCCATCACATGTTATTAATAGTTTCTAGGATGGATTTGTCGAACCGAAAGGTGTAAATATCGCAGTCAAGCTGTAAACTAGTGACAACACATTCTGGATTACATCCTGCTACTTGCAAAGCCCTGTTCAGGGCTTGATAGCAAGAAATTGAGAACGAAGGCAGAAGAAGAATTAATAGTTTAAACTGCAAAAGGACTTTATTAACCATTTCATATTAAAGTTGCTTTTCCCCCTCTTAAATGTAGTATTCTACAATATCATGAAATACGTATGAGAGAGAGAACACAGATTAAATGTAGTATTCTACAATATCATGAAATACGTATGAGAGAGAGAACACAGATTAAATGTAGTATTCTACAATATCATGAAATACGTATGAGAGAGAGAACACAGATTAAGTACTAATATGGTCACATAAAGATTATATATCTGAAACAGTTAAAGATAAAACATTAACAATATTCAATAATGACAATCAAACTAATGAGAGAAAAAAACAACAATGGGCAATTTCTCCTATATGATTGTACCTAAATGTCTCCACACACAAAATATATCAACATTGCAGGCAGACCAATAACAGATACTAATGTGAATCAATGACTACAAGCATGGAAAAAAACTCTAGGCAGAGATCTGAATATATTCACAAAATGAAATGGGAATGATTAATTAGGTGTAGAACAACTGATCTGATTAATTACACGATGAAATCAAAGACATGGACAAATTAATTACAGGTACAATGAACAAACTCTGTTCCTAGCATACATTACAGTGAAGGCCCAACTGGGAACTGCATTAGTAACAAGAATATTAAACTGTTACACGTAAAACAAAATATATCAAATTGGTTATCAAAGTAAACCAACAAGATGTTTTTAATCTGGTGTACTAAAATTGTCAAAGGAATCGACATGAAATTTTCAAATACACGTTAAAATCTATTGTAAGCTATTGCAGTTTTGAGTAATGAATGTGTTTCTTGAACCAGAACTGATCAGATGTCAATGTGCAACTTATACTTTCAAGATCATTAGTCATAATAGACTCGGATTGCCCACCATCAGGATAAAGTCTAGTCTTTTCCAGGTCTAGGCAGCATCATCACAGCTGTACATTACAAACTCTCTTCCATTTGTTTTTCGATCAACTGATGCTATGCTTCTAGTCCAGTGAGGTTCATGAAGGAGACTGCATTTCAGGTCTTCACTGGTACCCCACATCTTTTCAAAGATGGTCGCTTCTCTGGGTCAGACAGCCTCTTTGGTCTGCATAAGTCGGACTAAATCTGTTTTTTCGGACAGCATGTACTCGGATTGCCCACCATCAGGATAAAGTTCAGTCTTTTCCAGGTCTAGGCAGCATCATCACAGCCTCTGCACACAAAACAATGTGATTGCAACAACTTTTACACAAACACCCTATTCCTCCTAGGTTATCCATTTAATATGGCTAGCTATACAATCATAATGGCACTAAACATTATTTAATTTAGACTCATGCGCAGGAGTAGTTAGCTGTCAATTAAATTACATTGTGAATATACATTTATCCGCTGTCAAAGATGGGTGTGCCAGACCGAAAGGTGCAAATATCGCAGAAAACCTGTACACTAGTGCCACAACGCATTCTGGGCTACATCCTGCTTCTTGCAAAGCCCTGTTCAGGGCTTGGTAGAGAGAGATTGAGAACGAACGCAGAAGAACATTTCTCTGATGATGCGCCATGACAACACTAAAGAAAGTCGTGAACACCTGTATGTAATAAAGAACAAATATATCAAAGCTGCAGAGGTACTGAAGATGAAGAAAAGTCCTGGTGAGGTCACAGACTCTCGCAAAGAACATGACTGCAACCAATACAGCTGAAGATTATGTAGAGAAAGTAGATATACACACAATCCACCACAAAGAAACCCACAAATATAGACGTTCTAGATTGGAACTTTAAAGAAAAAAAGAAAAACAAGGTCAAAAACCGCTGGTAATGAACAGTGGGAAAAGACAGCTAAAACTGGAGACATGTAGGCTGTCTAAGGACAGATGTGCCTGAAAAGGAACTACTTTGCTCAAATGGATAACAAAGTATATATTCTGGAGTACTCTTATATGACAATTATTGTTTTTCTCTCGCTCCAGCGTGATAAATACCATTTACTGCCCCTAAATTAAAAAATTTTTAGTCAAAAGTATTAAGTAACAACGTGAATGAAAAATAATTCTAGATAAACAATCACATTTAAAGTTCATTACTTCAGAAGAAGCAGTGCATAGAGTGGGGAAAGCAAACAACTTGTGAAATCCTTACTTTTGTCAGAAACATCATCAAAGTGGCAAAACCAGAAGAAAAGTTTAGAATATATAATTAAGCGACAGGTAGGAACTGTTTTACGATATGGCTATGTTCCAGCCAAATATGGTCGTGTTGTTTCGAATTCTCACAATGAGTCGGTTTATTCTTTTGTGTGCCTCAAAAAGCAATAAAATAAGACCAAATTATAATATAATTATATAAGAATGGTTTCAAAATTATAAAAAATTTCCAAAAGCCTGAACTAATATTGTCAGTGTGTATAAACATTTACACACTTTTTAATCTATCACTTTACTCATCCAGCATTGTGATCCGTCTCTGTATCAATGTTTGTGACGGCTTTCAGTATGTTATACAACTTCTAGTAATCCCTGGCTATATCAATCACTATCATTCCACCCATAATGCAACACAATTTAATTTATTTTCAATTTTTGCACTTGTAATTTTGAAACGTTTGTTAATGTGAAGTCATAAAATAGCCAATTGCAAAATGGGACCTGCTTGTATAACCCCTCGCAAACTACAAATTTATAAATACAGTAATCTGACACCATCAAATACAAATTACCAGCTTAAATATTTATCTGCTCTCATTGATGTTAATGTATATTACATGAATAAAATACGGGGTAAAATATGCCCTACATTTACAGGAAGAAGTTTGTGTATTTCACATAAAATATGTAGAATAATTTACTGATAAATAGCATAAAAACTTTAATCCCAGATGACCTGTAGTATCTTAGGTTCTTCATTAAAAAGAAAAAAGTAAACAAAGAGTATTAAGACTTCATTTAATAATGCAAATGAGAATTGATTCAACTCCTGATTATATAATGCAAGAATGGAGACACAAGGTTCTTAGTTAAATGTGATTTATTAAAAGTCATCACAAATATATTGTTACATACACCCAAGGCAAGCAAAAACACAATGATTTTTCATGCAAAAAAAACAAACAAAACTAGCAGTTAAGTAGATCTGCCAGTTGTGTAACGCCTCGCTGTTGTCTTTCATTTTTCACTGCCGTATCACTGAATCTGTGACTCCACGGTGTCATCTCCAGATTCCGATACAAGTTTCTTCCTCTGGACTTCCTTGATGCGGCTTTCCTACGATACAATAAAAACACAGATTATCATACAATTTAAGAAGTTAATGACATGAGGAAAACTACGAATCGTAATTTTGTATAAACGGTTACGATTCTACCAACTTTTGAGTTCTCCAAGACAACCTGAAAAGCTGTTTTGGGCCACCAGGCAGACCCCCTTCTACCAACTTTTGAGTTCTCCAAGACAACCTGAAAAGCTGTTTTGGGCCACCAGGCAGACCCCCTTCATGATATAACTGTAACCATTCAAGTATGGCAACAGAGAGAGAGAGAGAGAGGTAGACCCAAAAATACACAGAGAAGAGAATGTGAGAAGGAACTAAGATTCAATTATTACACACGAGAGGCAGAAAGAGCAGCCCAGGATCGTGCATGATGTTGTCAATGGCATATGTTCCGAGAGGAACGATGGGTTTGATTGTTGATATAAACTTGTATTGTCATCTCAAATTCTTCTCTTTTCTAGACAATGTAGCCAGTTTTATGTCTTTCCTCATAACAAAAATTATGAAATCCCACTATCAATGCTCTCCTTTGTATCCTTTCTATCATGTTTATATCCCCTCTATGATAAGGACTTCACACTGGAACACAGTACTCCAATTTAGGTCTCACTAAAGAGCATTGTACATGGATCTCATTTTCTACAACAGAGTGCTAGAGTGCTTTGTCACAGGTTTCCTGTAAGGGATCAACTGCAGTGTTGGTACTGTGCTTAATGAGTAAAAAAACAAAGAATTCATTCTAACCTTTACGGCGCTGCAGTCGTATGACGACC
Organism: Ariolimax columbianus; assembly: GCA_036924085.1. Taxonomy (NCBI): domain Eukaryota; kingdom Metazoa; phylum Mollusca; class Gastropoda; order Stylommatophora; family Arionidae; genus Ariolimax; species Ariolimax columbianus. The sequence goes on along the minus strand of JAVGWX010000010.1, from coordinate 73,792,548 downwards.
ATGCACTCTGCTTTCACCTTTTATTCATGAATAATAAAGCACGGAGATTGTATAAATAGCCATTATTTTACTGCTGAATACACTACACGCATCTACACAGGTTTTTGCCGATTGAAAAATTATATGTTCAATTACAAATGCATTTTGAACGATTTGTCTTACGCAGATTGGGGCCAGACAATTTTTGGGGAAAGGGGAAATATGTTGTTATTGTGTCGATATTATAAACACAGTATCGATATGTTGTTGTGGTTACCATTGAATTTATATAAGAGTAACCAGACCTAGCGGTCGAGCCCAAATTTTGACTTCATTTTTTGTTTCAGTCTGTAGATCACCAGCTCATGTTACCACGCATAGACATCCACTGCCATACATGGATCTTCAACAACCGAACCGAAGGACTAGGAAGGAACTTGACAACACCCTTGTGAGAAGTCTCAACCGAGTAAATTCCTGTCATGTCTTCTACGATGCAAAGGCGCCTGCCAACACCAACAATCGCTTGCTGGTGATCACGTACTCCATCAGTCCATATGCTAGACGGTGAAACGTCTTCTCTAGGCCTGTCTATTTCCTGGGCCAAGACGAAAGTGCAGAACCTCGTTTCCGACACAGCACCCCAGAGTATCAAAACCCAAGGTCACACTGCGGAGAGCACCAACAAATTCCTCTATCTCTGTAGCATATCTTCTGATCGGCGCAGCGGCCCCGATATGTCAAGGCGGATCGAACTAGTTGCGTCTGCTATGTACGACCTCCGACATGTGTGGAGTAAGACAAAAATCTGGATCTACCAGTCCTGCTCTACGGCTCCGAAACCTGGACATTGCTAAAACACGATATGTCGAGACTAAGAGCCTTCCACATGCACAACCAGCAGTGTATCCTTGGCATCCGATGGCATGACTACACCCGTAACAGGCTTTCTCCCAATCTCAGAAACACTTGACCACCACCGAGTTTCTTTAAGTAATGTTGTACAACTGGACCAGGAAACCCCGGCATACAAGATACTACACAAGTCGTTGCTCGGTGCCAAAAGACTTCCCCCAACCGGACACAGGTGCTGAAGAGGCCTACCCCGCATGGTATGGCTCCAGCAGATATCAACCTCCACCCTGGACCCACGATGTAGCAGCAGGTCATGGACGTGGCCAACTGACACAACGGGCCTCAGATGCCTAAGCGAACATTATTATTAGTCTTGTATCTCAGAAAATAAAAGCTACAATACCAACAAGTTCTTTATTCAATTGTCTCTACACACAACAAAATTATATTTAATGACCAACAAATAGAAAGATTACAGGTTCTCAAAGTGAAATTTTTGAAAAAATAATGCGAGTGGTACTATATGTATGGGTCATTAATGCCATAGTGGTGTAGGGGACAAAATACTGACCAAGACCTGCACCTCACGTCCATGCTCCGCCCCTGGAAGTAGCAGTCTTGTCAATTCAGACAATGGATTAATATTGTAATTGTAGTGGCGTACCTGCTGAAAGATTCAACATATAAGAAGTCACTATAACCCGCCTCTAGAGATAATTTGTCAAAGAGTGAAGACCTCAGTGGACAGACATTTACACATATTTGAAGCACAGTAACACCTGTGGAACACACAAAGACATCAAAAGCAGAGGGGATGAAGACTAACATCTGGTCAGGCAAAACATACTGGCCAAGACCCTCACCTCGGCTTCCTAGTAGCCCTCACTGGAAAACGGGCTGTTTTCATGGCAGCTTGGCTAACGAGGTGAGGTATCAACGTGATCCCCGTAGTAGTGAGTGACACACAGATGAAGCCAAGTATAGCACAACCGCCTGGAGGACCCTGATCCACCTTCATCAGCACGCTCGAGATGTGAGGAAAGCTACTGCATCCCGCCACTTAACGTCCTTTTCAGGGCGCACAAAAGAGTAAACCTACTCATTGTGGGCATTCGAAACATCAAAAGCAGAATAAACAAAGCCAGAAAAGCCTATGCTAGTCAAAATAATGTTTGTATGTCTTTGCAGTACCACAACAAACACTAAATTAAACACTAAAATTCACCAAAAAGAACATACAAGAGTTGCATACTTTCTGTGCTTCTGTATAGCGTTGAAACATAACAGAAAAAGAAACCAGGTCAAAATGGATGCAGACCAGAACAAAGTGGAAGGAATTTGTTTCTGCCCTTGGGATAAAGATGATGAGCAGCGCATGAGCTGCAGCATCGCCAACGAACCAAAGCTACCTAGATCATTCTACATCTCCATGCTGTCATCCTGGATAACAGGATGCAACAGAGCACACTGGCTAAGGAGCAGAGATCAAAGAGGGAAGGCTAGCATGGTACTAAAAAAAAGCCTGCTGCCAAAGACAGTTGTGCCAGACCGAAAGGTGCAAATATCGCATTCCGCTCTCTGAACCACGTCCTGCTACTTGCAAAGCCCTATTCAGGGCTTGGGTAGCATGAGATTTAGCTGCTTTGTCAGTCACTGAACAAGGATCTAAGAGGAAGAAGAGCTCAGTACAACAATACTGAATGGACAACTCACATGTTCAGCAAGTCTTTCCTGCAAACATTTCAGTTGTTCTTCCCTGTTCCTCAGGGCATTTTCCATCTTCTGAACAAGCTGTTCCTGCAATTCATCTGTTGATGGTCCTCGATTTTCACTGGCCTGGCATACTTCATTGATGTGGCTTGCCTGAGAAGTTTATAAATGGATTAGCAAAAAACAATAATGAAAACACAAGGTCAACAATGATTTATTTATAAATAAATGTAAATTTTGAAGCAGTGTAGTACAACGGTAGATAAAAATCCTTACGGATCCTTGCTGAGCAGTGCATAAGCTGCAGTGGTCAGCGACCCATAGCTGACTGATAGCGTCAGGGCTAGCGAACCAGAGTTGCCAAGACCCTTCTACACCTCCATGTGGTGATCCTGGATAACAGGCTGCAGCAGGGCAGACTGGCTAAGGAGAAGGGATCGAAGAGGGAATGCTAACCCAGTACTCTAAAAATGTTTGCTGAAGTTGGATGTGTTGGACAGAAAGGTGCAAATATCGCAGTCAAGCTGTAAACTACGACACAACGCATTCTGTTTACTGGACTACATTCTGCTACTTAAGCCCTTTCAGGGTTTGGTAGCGGGAGATTGAGAATGAACTAAGCCAAGCCAAATTCCTGAAAATATTGTGCACATCTTACTTCAGTGAAGTAGAAGTCAATTTAAAATTTTAGTTTTCTAGTTTACTTCCCTGACTGCCGTGCCATTTTTAATTAAGAGTCATGTACAGCTTCGTTGACCAGAGCATGCTGCAATCTGGTCTGGGAGCAAATCTGGTTCATTTGCTCTGAGAGGGAAGACTACAGTAAAGTCTTGATTATAATATGCACATTTTTACTCATTTATTGCACGCAAGTACTAAAAAATAGCAATTTTCAATACCGAAACTAACGTACATTGGAAAGTTTGTAGCAATTTGACAAGTGAAAATGGAGCAAAATTTAATGTCTCATATGTTTTCTAGTTAGAGTGATGATAAGGGTGTCCAAAGTACCTACAATTTAGATTTTGCATACCTATTTCTATGTATTATCCATACTTTGTTTTTCAACAAATATTTCATAAAATGAAATCTTTAATTGTCAAAGCGTATTGTACAGAAGTGTATATTACTGCACAAGATTCTACAGTAACTGTTCTGTCAACTTAACCAATTATTGTTTAGTAATTAGGATTATAATGCAAGTAAAACGACGCCCACTCTATTTGTAACAGGTCTTATTCACATTTTGCTCCATATGAAGCATAGGGCTACCACAACAGTTGGTACTACACTGCAACCATTACTTTCTGTGTCCTGGGCACCCAGTCAAACATCATGTTTCCAATGTTCAGGCACAGGAACTGCCTTATTTGATGCAGACTCAAGGCCCACCTCTACAGAATGGGTCTTAGAAACACCGACACATGTGAGGAGCACCCAAGCAAATACCAGAACATATCCGTGAATCTCGCCTATTGGAGAAGATGATTGCTTTGTCATTTCCTGTGAACATGTCCTCCATATTGCATGTTTCCAGAAGGTCTGAGTTTTGTGTTGCTCCACAGTTGCATGTCTCCATCATTCCTGTATCTCCATCTCTGAATAGATCGTGATACACCAGTTTGGATTCTAGTGACTTCCTTGCTGCATATGTGGTTTTCAGGTGCAGGTTCCTTCCGCTGCGCCAGTTGATATAATTTTTTGAAGATGCATTTTAAAGGACTAGTATGTAGGGGCTGTGTTTAATGTAACAAACTTTCAGTCTTGTGCACTGCACCTCGTATCCAAACAGGTAGATCTATGCCGATTATGGGATTAATTTTTTTCAGTTGTAACAGTTTATTGAACATAACGAGTTTTGTTATTCCCAGGTACAACTGTCTCTGTAGTCCCCTATGTGGATGGTTGCAGTGATTCTTAGACATATATTTAGCTCCACTGAAACCACACGATTAATTCGTTCATGGTCAAGAAGGTAAAGACAGGTGACTATAGAAGGTTGTTCATGAAGCTGGCAACTTTACAATGTAAAAACTACTGCCAGCAAAACTGTGCTGCAAAGATTCAGGATCCAGGTCAACCAAACGCACCTACACTCCACCATTTGGTGCAACAAGGTAAATAATTAACTCTTTCACTGGCCTTTTAATACTACCAAAAAAGCGACACCACAGGAGCATATAAATACTTTGGTTCAATTTTGTGTGAGGAAAACTATAGATGTGGCCCAAAGCACTTACTGGAGTGAAGAAGAAGTATACCATTGGGGATGGAAGTGTTGAATATTTTATATATTTGGCTTTATGAACTGGGGTGACGGGCTTCTTTCCTAGCTATCTTGTCTTCACTAATTTACAAGTACATTATAGATGCATGAAATGAACAAGGGAATAGTGCCTCAGTCAGGTCACAAACCCTGTTCATTTGCTGCAAGAGACAAATGATCTAACTTATGTGCCAATCATAGTCATGAAAGACATACTCAATCCCCTGATCCTCATGTTAAACATTAAAATACACTATACAAGTGTGCTATTTACTACTTTAACACATCCACTATGTAGAACAGAAATGCCGGGCAGTCAGAACATAGGTCATAGCTTGAATTCATGATCTTTCTTTTCTACAAACATCAAACATAGATAAGCTTGAAATGAAAAATATTAAACAAAAAAATGTATTTAACATTCACACAAAAGTCTGCATGTCAGAAGTACGCATATTGTTACTGAATTATAAAAATAAGGCAAAAAAGAATTCAACACATAAAGCAACAACAAACGTAATATGAAAAGTAATAAAAAGCACATAACATGCAAGTGTAGGTGTACAAATGCACTAACAATCCAATTAATAGTTTTGTGTAAATAAGAAACAATACAGAAAGAAAATCAAAATAATTAGTATTAAGTTTATAACCAGTGACCCACCAACAATCTGTTGCAGCATCTTTTCCACACGAAACAATAGCAAGTTGTAATCTTAATATGCTATGAACATAAATATATAACAACTCTATCCCTACTCATTAAAACCGTTCAGCTGCCAGTAGAACTCATATTCAACAAATACATGCCAAATTATCCTGCCCTGGGGCATCCATTCTATATCTATCCACTACATCCCCATACCCTTTAATTGTGTGTCAAGCTATCTTCTTCTATGTTTGTTTTGGTTTGCCTCTACTTCTGTCTTGGGGATTCCAGAACAGAGACTGGCTTGTAATGCTATCAGATTGTGTCCTATTCAATACCAGCATCTTCTCCTAACCTCATGTCCCACTGATATTTTTCTGATTCTTTCCAACAGTTCCCTATTAGTAATCTTATCATACCATTTCAATCTGTCTATCCTACATATGCATATCTGTAACCATTATGGTGGGTTTATGTTCAGAGCCATAGAATAGAACAGACTTTACATTGGAGTGGGGATTCTGTGGCGAAGTGGTTAAGCCGTCGGCCTCATGATCAGGTGGTGTGGGTTCGACTCCGAACTCCGCCGTCTTTTTCACGGGTATATTTGATGTGGAGTCCCCTGCACCTCGTAGTCGCCCTCTAGTCGTCTTGTCCTTGACTTGCCAATGGGGTTCGGGCGGCACGAGATGAGAAAGTGAGGTTAAAAAGTAGCGCAGTTAATCCTTACTAAAAATAGCGCTAGCAACATTAATTATGCCATCATCGTCTACGATGGACGGCCGCCTTTCCTTTCCATTGGAGTTGAAGGTTGCCATTTTTGCAATGAAAGATGCTCCTGCCTTTTGTATTCTTGATATCTATCTGTAGCTCCCACTTTGCACATATTGCGACCAAGTTATACCAAGTGATTCAACATCTTGTAGGAGTATCTCCTAAAACAATCTGACAGTCATTTTTTTTTTTTCATTTATTCTCATATGTGACTTTTTTTCTGTGTATTATTCTCAGTCCCAATTTCTGTGACCTCTCATCAATGATCCTTATTTTGTTTTGCATATAATTATAAACAGGACAGATGAGCCAAGTCACAGACAAATTCCAGATCATCAAGTTGTCTCTCCCCATTAAGGCAGATAAATTAGAGTTGGAACTATTGTTTTGCATTAAATGGGTTGGTATAGGAACATGTCAGTTGTTAAATGCCCACAATGAGTAAGTTTATTCCTTTGTGCGGCCAGAAAAGGGCGTTAAGTGTGGGTTGCAGTAGCATTCCTCAAATTCAGAGTGTGCTGATGAAAGTGGACCAGGCTCCTCCAGGTGGTTGTGCTTTGCTTATTACTCGCGTTTCCAGGGAATGCTACAGAGATATAGTGGACTTTGTCAGTAGATTGTGCCTGACTTTACTTTTCAGTCTTCTTCTTCCACATTTGTTCTAGTCTTACGCTATCAAGTCCTGAACAGGGCTTTGCAAGTAGCAGGATGTAGTCCGGAGAATGGAACGGGCTGTGGCGCTAGATTTCAGCTTTACTGCGATATTTGCAGATTTCAGTCTGACACATCCTTCTTCGGCAGGACTTTTCAGTTTAAAAAAAAATATTAAGAAGACGGCGATAAAATAATATTTGGATTTTATCATATTTTTTTTAGTATCCTACATGTGCTGGATTGTGAAGCATGTGTTGCACAAGCCTGCTATAGTATTTTGTTTTGTATCGTGATTGCCAGTGCCAAGTACAATCCTCCTAAGTTGCCTTTTTTCAACATACGCAGCAGGATGCAGTGGCCATATTCCTTCCTCCCTAATAGTGACCACACAGGAGGGCAGTATCTTGAATTATACATTTTCAAAAGGCAATGAAATAAAACCAATATAAATTAAGTTTAAGTCTTCAGCATTCATACTAAAAAGGATGCAGTGCCATAGTTTTTAGTGAGTCTGCGATATCTACGCCATTTGGCCAGACACATCCTATTTCAACTCGCTTTTTGTTTGTGTACAGTTTGCATTCCCACTGTCATCCATATTATGTCACCCAGACTGTACCATTGTAGCCACTTGGAGATGGAAGTCTTGGCAGTTATGGTTTGCTGACTCTGTTGCAAGCAGCCAGAAGTCGCTGTTCTCTTTCTGTCCCAGTTTGTGTTTTAAGACTAATGCGATAAATACAATTTAAACATTGGATCAGAAGCCTTTCTTAACAACATACATAGATACACTAAAGACAACAGAGGGGACAAAAAAAGTGACAACTAAAATTGGCAAACAAAAAAAAAATTGTTAGCGGCTTTCAAAAACAATTATAACAATTGTACCACTATTGTTGAGGGTTAGTCAAATGTATGAACTAGTCTGTTGATAAACTTACATGTTCTTTCAATTTGGAAAGCATATTCTTGAACTGATTTTGGCGATTTACTTCATATGTTTCCATTTTCTGTGACAGTTTCTGCTCTGATTTTGTCTCAAATGATTTTACCATCACATCTCCAGCCTTCTGAACTTCTTGCACTTTAAGGGACTTCATGTCGTGTGATATGGGGTAGATTTTGACGCATGTAAGAGAATGGATGAATGAAAGAAAAACCAAATGCCAAATGAATATAGGTACTAATGTAACAAAACTGTGTATTTCTAAACTAAAAAAAACAAAATAGCAGGTATTTGTTTATAAATATATAACAACATTGAGCTGTGTGAAAACAACAAATATAATACAAAACACAACAAACCTACATTTTGGTGATTTTTAGAAATGAAAAAATATACTTTGAATGTAACTCTACCCTTTATATTTAGGTTGGTAAACAATTTTAACATTATATGTATTTATGGATAGTGATATCACGAAGACTACGAAAATAGTTGCAAAACATTTACGGTAAGTCACTATAGAAAAAGTATCCTTGTCAATTGTAATTACTGTGGAATTCTTGTAATCTGGAAGCAGATTCATATTTTGTCATCCACGACAGTTGTGAACTACGAGTAAGTCAATAAGTAGGTCCTAAACTGATATGGGATAGCTGCCAAATGTAGTTGATAGTTTATAAAGGTGTCACTAGGTGGCAGCAGTGTGGGCAGGCAGCACGGGACATCTGAACATATATTGCAAGATTGTTATATGCTTAGTCAAATGCGTACTGAGCAATGGCCAACGAAAATAAATATCCACACGAAGCTGTTTGGAAGGCTCAAAGCACTCTCCACTACAGCAGCCTTTATCTAGAGAACTGGACTTCCTGTGTAGACATAACAAGAAAAAGCATGGCGAACTAGAAGAAAATTAGGTGGCAGTAACATCCTTCTTTGTGATTACTTTAGGTAGCAGACACTAGGTGTCACATACACATCTAAGATACAAAATGGCATCCCTGTTCACAGTGTACAATTAAAGATGTTGTACAAAAATAAATCCTTCCTATTTATGATGAGAAGTGTCCGTCCCGTACGGCGGTGCATAAATGAGTCAATATATTTTCTAAAGGATGCTAAAAAATTACTGTTGAAGCCCAACTTGTCTGTCATGTTCAGATTGCAACAGAAGCATCTGTGCAGCGGGATGGGGTAGATGACTTGAGCTGACAGGCGAGTAACAATAGACAGTGTAGCAACTGCAGTAGGGACAACACAACACAGAACGGAGGGGCAGGGGTATTTCTGAGCCTACCAAATGGTAGAAAAATAACACTGTCAGTGGCAACTGGAAAATACTCAAGCAATTTCAGAGCGGAGGCTGAGGGCTGCAGTAGAAGAAATGGTGACATGCAAAAGAAATGAAAGCCATATAGTCCTGTTTACAGATGCCCTGGCCGTAGTCACAGCACTAAAAAGCCAGAAAAATACTGAACTAAATCATTTAAGAGCAGTACTCGTCAACTATGCCAGCAGTCCGCACCAAAAAGAGTAGTGGTACAGTGGGTCCATCCCACTGTAACATCCAAGGCAACGAGGAGGCAGACAGACTGGCAAAAGAAGGTGCAAGACTACCACAACCAGATACTAGTGTAACATACGAAGAGTCAAAAAGGCTTATTAGAGCTAGATACATGACCAAATGGGAAATAGAACATACTGGCTACACAAAAAACGATGCCTATTACCAGTTGAACAGAAGAGAGCAGGTCATGGTCTTCAGACTTCGCACTGGCCACAATAAACTGAGGTACCACCTATTCAATAAATTGAAGATAGGTGGCACTGACGAATGCTCGTGTGGTACCGGGAAAATGACTGCTGAACATCTTCTGCAAAACTGCCCGACATACGAGGATCAGAGAAAGCAGATGTGGCCATCACCAGTGGCAACACTAGACAAGCTCTATGGCAGTGTCGACAGCCTCAGGATGGCCGCTGCTTTTAAAAAAAAAAATAAAGGTTGACGTCTGACAGCGTACGAAGAAGGACTGTTATTGGAGATGAATTATGGGTACATGGTACATCACTACCAACCTGAATCAAGGCATGCTTCAATGCAATGAAAACATCCCTCTTCACGTTCTGCCAAGAAATTCAAGGCTATGCTATCAACTAGGGAAGATTATGCTTCCAGAGCTTTCGAATTCTCCCAGTGTGCTGGTAACCAATTTCCAGAAGAAAGGTGACAATGTAAATGTTGTATTGTACTCTGCAAGTTTTATTGATGCTTCACAATTGCAATTATAAAAAAATGTTATTATCTGAGCACCTAGGGTGACAAGTTCTTTAACATCCACCTTACAACCCTGAGCGTTTTCCACCTGTTTTGTACACTCAAAGCACTCTGATCAGGAGTTACACTAATTAGGAATAGTTTGAACTTGAAGTGCGAATGTGGCTGAAACAGCAGTATAAAAAGACTTCCATTCTGCAGGTTCTGGTACACTGATAAAGCGATGGTGGTGAAAATTATGTTCATTCAGAAAAAAGAACAGCGTAAGTGCAATAATAAATGGTCTTCAGGATCATATCTCATTAGTTTTGCTTAATATTTGGTTAACATGTTTTATCTGAGCCTGAAATGATAACAAAGAATGGTAATACTGTAGCTTGACAGGCATGTCGTAAGAGGTGACTAAGGAGTGTTGAGCACAGGGAAGGATATCACACCACGTAGCTGATGAATGCTTGGAATGCATTGCCACAGGAAGTAGCGGAGGCAGGGACAATTAATGCATTTAAGAATAGATTGGATGCGCATAGCTTTTAGAACAAGGAAATGTAAATGAAACTGGTTGTATACAGACTCTGCAGAGTCTTCTAAACCAGCGTAAAGATGTTAAGTTATAAAAACTATAATCTGCTAGATAGAAAAATAAGAGCTATGACTACCGAAGATGGATGTGTCGGACTGAAAGGTGCAAACATCGCAGACAAGCTGTAAACTAGCGTCACAACAAATTCCGTTCTGCTACCTGCAAAGCCTTGTTCAGGGCTTGGTAGCAGGAGATTGACAACGAACGCAGCAGAAGAAGAGCTCTGAGAAAAATAGTGTCTAAATCATTACGGTTTAGTTATTTTTATAGCATGTTAAAGAAAGAAATAATATTCTAATTAGCCAGAGAAGTGTGTGTATGATAAAGTGCGCACAGCTTATAGTATCCAATATAATAAGTCTAATAAGCTGAACGATTGAGGATGAAGCTAAGAAATATGTCGATATATTTTCTATCTATTACTGGCAGAATAGAAATCCGTTAAATTTATTTTTTATGGTTTTTTTAAATATATCTGATTACATAATAATCTATAATAATATATTATATAATAATCTATAATATATTATACAATAACCTATGGTTATCTCCAAAATAAATTTTAACGATGACATGCGCTTCAGAGATTAAAAGTGTTTGGTTCCTTTTCAACTAACTGGAATTTTAAGGTACATTTGCAAATTGAATCATTTGCACTTTTAAAATAAAATAAATATATCCTAATACATGTATAAATCTGCAACAACAGCACTTTTGGGACAACACTGAAAATTCAGCAGTGATAGAACCATGACAATGTTTAATATTGATATGGATTGAAAACACAAAGATTTAGAGCCTTTTTGTAAGTAATATAGATATAAATAAATAGCACACCACATAGAAACTATAGTCTGCAGGATATTGAAAATAATACATCTACACCTTTACCAGAAAAGTAGTGCCTAGACATTAAGGTTTTGTATTTCACACAATATTGTTATCCGCCAAATTCGGAACAAAATTTTTTTTGTTTACCTTTAGGACTCGTAAAACATTACTGGCTATTTAGGTTTTTAAAAGTACATGCAACGACTTCAGCCTTAGTAAAATGTGGGGTGTATGACATGTCATGCCTTCGGGAACTGGGAGGGAACTTAGTGTGGATATAATATAGCTGAACATATTTATATTGTTGTTCATCACATGTCTGATCAGCCATTATCTGTTCAACCGTGTGGGCAGTCTTTCCTTTCTTTGTCCATTGAAATGGGTGACTTGCGCTGCTTTCTTTATATAAGGAAGAAACTGCGCCATTTGTCAGCCTCATTCGCTCGTCCCAAGCTACCTTTGACCAGTGGTATGACAATTATCGAGATGTCTGAAGATAGATCAGGATACAGATTTGTCCTCAGGGTTTACTCCTGAAGTCTTTCCCGTAGACAGGTATGTCGCAAGGCAGCGAGGGTGTTATATCTAATTGGTTGGGAATGTAGCATGACCAGGACCAAATCTTTATGTTCATAACAAATGGCACAGAAATAATGTTCCAGATATTTACAAAGTGTTGTCACAAGGTGAATGTCAAAGCCACCATCATAGTGATAAAGGCATTATGATTAATCCAGTTTGCCTGTAACCACAGAAGATAGCGCAGGCAATCCAGCCAAATTGTGATGACGTGCGAGAACCAGAGACATGCGGCAATAATTTCATCAATGGCAATGACAAATGAAGAACTAGTCGATCTTTGCTGGTAAACCATTTGCGTACCTTGGCAATGAGATGTCAGATGATGTAAGGATGACAGACAAGTATCACAGACAAGGTAATTAGCTTTACGGTAGACATCCCGCAAATTCACACAATCGCTATGTTTATATATATATATTGTCACATACATTTTTAAGGCTTGCCTGTAGATGACAAAATATACAGCAACTGGTAATAATATGCGTCCAGCAATCTTACATAACAGTAGCATTTTACCAGTCTCTAAAGTTTGAATGCCATCCATTTATCTTGTGTGTCTTGCCTTTCCCATAACCGCAAATGGACATCGCTGAGTGTGAGTGATGTGTGTTGGGCATCTTGCTAACCGGACAGGGCCCAATCTCTAGTGGACAATGTGTTTTAGTCCATTATTTTCCTGTGTCTACATTTCAGAGCCACATCAAAATCTGCAACTAGGGTGAAGGGCGTCAATCTATTGAAGTTTAGCCATGTGCACTAGACCTTAAAAATACGTGTGTAACCGTAGTACTATTTCATATAGTCGATGTCCATGCAAGGATAACTGGAGCGAAGAAAACAACAAATTAACGGATTAATTAACCCAGATGGAAAGCAGCAACACATGCAAATCGTTGACCTGTGTGAATTCCAGGCAAATCCGTGGCCTGGCAGCACCCATAATGAACTATAACACCACAGTAAAGTTAGATCCACATATACGTATATATAACAACTGTGGGAAGGTGTAACATTGGATCAGAAGTGGTTTCTTCTGGCCCTGAACATGAATTATCAATGTTGCAGGCTGTGAGGAGACTATGTTAACAGATTTGACATGCTGGCAAGCAATGATGAAACTGACACCTCCAATATGGTATTGGCTCTATAAGAAGGCTGAGTATATATATATATATATATATATCCCTACAACAACAAAAATCTTTACAAATTAACAACATATAAATAGCATTTTTTTAAAAAGAAGCTACAAGCAATGCAACATGTATTGAAAACACGCTAAACACTAATTTACTTACATGTTCTCTGAGTCGTTCCTGCAGGGCCTTGATCTGTGTCTCACGATTTTCTCGACGAATCTCCATTGAGCGCCTGAGTTTTTCTTGAGTTTTCTTACTGAATTGTTCGCTCTCACTTTGTGCCTTAGTAACAACTTCCAGTGCTTTCTGTCTCTCCTTGGCAAGTTGTTCCATCCTTTCTTGTTCAATCAACTGAAAAAAGATATTCAGGCACTGTTGACATCTTAAGGCAGGACATGACATCTGGGCACCACGAAATGTAGATAAAGGCCCTAACATTTAGAACTAGTGACATATTTACTCGCACAATTTTCTCCATGACATATATTCCCCCTCAATTGTACGGGGCACAAACTATAAATTTTCACACACAATTTCCTCCTGTCACCTACTTTCAAGGCTAGACTGCTGGTGTCATGTTGCACAGCAGCTTAGACATAACACAAAAAAAGGAATAGCAGAAATAGTTCAGTATTACTTTCAAAATAAACTAAAATTTGCACATTTAGAATGTATATATATTGAAGAAGAATTCACCAATACCCTCCCACAAGTTACAAAACCCTACAAAAAACTTTTAATCCAGTACTACACCTGAGGGAGCCTCGTAGCGGAGTGGTTGGCAAGCTGGCTTTGCATCTGAGTGGTCCTGGATTCATTATTGCAGGGAAAGAAGTAAACATAAACACGCGAACATACGACTACTCTAAGACAGTTGTTAAGAGGATGAAAGAGGCAGCGAACCACATAATCTGGAAAGATATTGTCGGAGGAACAGATGTTGAACAGGAGTGGAAGAGTTTTAAAACAGTTCTAGAAACGCTAAAAAAGGAATGTGTTCCATAAAGGCAGGTAAACCCCAAGGGTAAAAAGTGGATAACTATATTTGTAGTTAAATGTAGAAGAGCTAAAAATAAAGCATGGAAAAAAATATATAGAGGCAGGTAAATCAAAAGAAATATATTTAAAATATTTGGACAAGCAGAACATTTCTCAGAAAGCGAATAAAATAGCAAAAATAGACTTTGAAAAAAAAAACTTGCTCAGAGGATTAACACTGATAGTAAAAGCTCCTTCTCTTATGTTAGAAATAAACAAAGAACGAAAGACAAAGTAGGCCCTCTCATAGACAGTACAGGGAAAATAATAAGTGAGAATAGAGAGGCAGCAAATCTACTCAATCAGTACTTTGGTACAGTCTACACAAAAGAGGACTGCTCCAAAAACGCACAGCCTATAGATATTTTTCAAAGAGAAATGGATACAGCGGAATTAAGATCAATCTGTATTACAGAGGAAATGGTTTTTAAAAAATTAGAGGGGTTGAAAGTGGATAAATGTCCAGGTCAAGATGGTATTCATCCAAAATTGCTGTTTGAAGTTGGAGACCAACTAGCAAAACCATTGGCTATATTATGTTATCAATCACTTACAAAAGGGATTGCTCCACGGGATTGGAAAGATACAGGAGTGATCCCCTTATTCAAAAAGGGCAAAAAATCAGATCCAGCGAATTATAGACCGACCGGTGAGTTTAACGAGCATAGTCTGTAAATTGTTAGTCAATAATCAAAGAAAACATTGTTTATGCATTTAGAAAAATTTAATCTAATTAGAAATAGTCAGAATGGGTTTACTAGAGGGAGATCATGCTTAACAAATCTATTAGAATTCATGGAGGAGGTTACCAAAATGATAGATAAAGGGGAGCCAGTGGACGTTATTTATCTAGATTTTGCAAAGGCCTTTGATAGAGTACCTCATCAAAGATTATTTCGAAAGTTAAAATCACACGGAATAGGTGGGGAAGTTGCCAAATGGATTGAAAATTGGTTAACGGGAAGAAGGCAGAGGGTGGGCATAAATAAGGAGTACTCTGAGTGGTGTGAAGTGAAAAGTGGAGTTTTGGGACCAATTTTGTTCTTGATATATATAAATGATGTGGACGATATGGGATCCATGATTGCAAAATTAGCTGAGGACACAAAACTATGCAGTAGTGTCTCATCTAAAGCAGAAGTGGATATATTGAGGAAGGATTTAGATAAAATTCGAGAATGGTCTGTAAGCTGGCAAATGGAGTTTAATGTAGATAAATGTAGTCATCCACATGGGTAGATCGAATATGGAACATAATTACAGAATGGGCAAGAACAATATTAGAAAGATAGATAAGGAAACGGATTATAATAGATCATACAGGTAAGGTGAGTGAGCAAGTTCAGGTAGCAGTGAAAAAGGCAAATGCAATGTTAGGTATGATAAAAAGAAATATTAAACATAGGAGCAAGGAAGTGATTGTCAAACTGTATAAAGCATTAGTTAGACCTGGATTGGAGTACTGTGTACAGTCCTTATCATAGAGGGGATGTAAACATGCTGGAAAGAATGCAAAAAAAGAGTGACAAAGCTGATAGTGGGATTCCAGAATTACAGTTATGAGGAAAGACTCAGACAAACCGGCCTACAGTGTCTAGAAGAGAGAAGAATTTGTGGTGACTTAATACAGGTGTATAAGATTATCAGAGGAATGGATAAATTACACTATAACAAGTTTTTTTAAAATACAGCCACCCACAATAACAAGAGGGCATAGTTACAAGTTGACTAAAGAGAGGTCCAGATTAGATATTAGGAAATATTTTTTTAGTCAGAGAGTGGTGAATGCTTGGAATGAATTGCCAGGGGAGATAGTAGAGGCAGGGACAGTTAATGCATTTAAGAATAAATTGTATGTGCATTGCTTTTAGAGCAAGGTGATGAAAATGAAACTGGTTGTATACAGACTGCAGGGTCTTCTAAACCAGTATAAAGACGTTAAGTTAAGTATTCCCCAGTTGAGGCGGAAATGTTTTTCAGACAACGGCTCCCAAGTCAACCCAGCCTTAAATGGGTACCGGTTCAGTCCAGGAAGTAAAAGAATGAGAGGAGATGGCTACCGCCCTCATATAGCCAAGCTTTTGAAATGTGAGACCACTAACACCTCCCACTCCTACAGCAGTAATGTAATTACGTCTAAAGAAGATAAGTCTGCTATAAGCCACAATAACAATTGGCAAGTGTCCAGGATAGCTATTTTGGGTTAAGTGGGCGGGCCTGGTACACAGATTCTCCCTGCCATACCAGTTTTACATGGGTATCTCACATAGTCTGAAAAAAATTTCAGAGATGCCGAAGGAACTATGCAGATTGTGCTGTTATCTACACTTTCAACAAAAGAGACTGCACACATGTGGGGGTGCAATGAGGTCAGTTCTATGAGTCATTATCAATTTGCTACTTTCTTCTATGCTACTTCCGTCTTGCCTAGTATCTGTTTTTAATATTACAATTGTATTTCAACCTCTTCTGCTTTCCAGTCAAATTCCTTTAGTTCTACAATTTGGTGTAGATATTTTCTTACCCAGTTCTTGTGGCTTATTGTATTTACAGAATTGGGTTGACAGTCTTTTGCCAAATAATCATTAGTCGCCTCTTTAATAGTGGCAGACTACATTGCTGCTATACTTTGTTCCCCTTTTAAGCCTCAGTAACACATTCTTCGACTGCATTTCATTATCATTAAAGAGACAGAGAAGACAACTTACACTTCTACGTTCCTCTGCTCTCTTCAACTTATTTTCAATTTGTTCCTGCGACAGCTCTCTTTTTTTGACACCATTGGGAGACAGCTGCAATGGTGATCTCATACTCTCCACTGAGGCAGGTTTTAGAATCACATCGAAGCTGATACCCCCTGGTTTTGGCTTTTGGTTTTCTGGAAGCAATTTGAAATCATTGAATATGCGAGAAAAAACAAGTTTAGCATAATATTCATTATTTTTTTTTCAATATCGAGGAAGGGAACTGGCCACAGCACTTCATACAAGCTATGGTTTAGTATACTGACGTCTCTAACACTTCATTCCTGTCCAGCAGTTAAGTCTGCTGTGGGACTCCCGTTACCTTTCCTTTTTGAACATGTATGAATTTTAATTACTCACAGCCAATTCAGAATCAAAAGATAAAATGTGTACTATCTGACCAAAATATTTGTTTTCAAAAGTTTTATTTAGATACAATTATTAAACATCAACAGAATCTTTAGTAGTCGTACATTATATATCTAATTACATAAATAATCAATCATGTCTAAAATAGCTATAACAGCTTCTTTTACATATTTTAAAAAAAAATTCAAATGTTCTGTACCCCTTCAGGGAACTGCTTTAAAAGTCTAAATTAAAACTATGACAATTCAATAATGCAAAATTGATTAAACAGTTCACATGCTGGCTAGAAATGTACATAAATGAAACAAACATCAAATGTAGCCTGCAGATGCCCCACTGTTGGTATCAATAATGCAGTTGACACATGAATACAAAATAGAATTAACAGTGTGAGTGAGCTATTTTTTTTTAAAAGTAAATAAGTGCAGATGCTTGGGAGCATTTTTAGCTTAGAAGTCAAATCATAGAAACGCCATGCCGAAATTGACTTACAAGCAAGGCAGTTAAAGTAGCAGATCACATCACAATTCCAATTATTGCATTGCAAGTCAAAAGTAATATAGACTTTTCTTAAAAGAAAAGTATTTCATGGAAGGTTTTTTTGGATGTCGAGGAAAGAAAACAACACACCTCAAATGAAAATAAAATACATAAAAGTATATTACAATAAAGTGGAGAAAAAACTTTTCTGTCTTTTAAAAAGAGGGCAAACTGAAATATGAGAAATAAAAAATGTGCAGAAACAAAATTAAAATCTTAGAACTAGCACAGGACAACACTAGGACATAAGCACTTCAATTATACACCAAACAAGTGTTGGGTAATTACCTTTACCCTTCCAAACAACAATGGCATCATATGCCTGTCGATTTGGATGTATGCGTGGCTGGACAGTTTTCTTTTTCACTGGTTCCCTCATACAAAGAAAACTGAACAAGCCGCATACTTTTAATCCAAAATGAGCAGCGTTGAACAGAGAAGGACAGAAGCATTAAATATAATATTAAAACAAAGTATGCTAAAGCATTCAACTTCACACCAGTAAAATTATACAGAAGCAAATGCATTTTAAATGTTATGTTACCTAAATATATTTAGTATATCTCTGAAAATTTGTATATTTGCATGTCTATAGACTCGGAACAGAAAGACATATCGAACTGACATTTTCACTGAACATTCTATGGCAGATTTGTAGATCAGCACAGCTTATTTCAAGACACTATGTTATTCCCATTTAATCATTTCTCTATATACGTTTAATTTAATTTATTATCCTAGTAAGGGATAAAAAACCAAATAAATTTAAAAAATACTAGTTATCTTCTAAACAAATCTGGTAGGAGGGGTTCTAACTTGTATGTTTGATTGAATGTTTCTGTTGTCCCCCTCATGTGTATGGACATATGATTATATGATTGCACAAAGAATATTGTTAACCAGTAAATACTGATGCTCTGAACTAAAACCATAACCCATTTTGACTACAGCAGAGTTCAACTTTTGAAATCTCCTATTTATTGTATGAAAATTAATGGATTCATATGTATTTACTAATGAATTGTGTGTTTTTAACAATTATGTTATTTCACGGACGAAGCACTTGTAATTTATACAACAAAGTAGAGTATTTAAAAAAATTAACTTTCCAACCCAAAAACCCTGCTTTTCAATCAGTTTACTAAAAAAGGGGGAAAAAAAAAAGGTGGCCATTCATTACTTCAAACAAACGTTTGAAAGATAGCAATTGTGGTCATATATTAAAAGCCAAGCATGAATTATATGCAGAAGTTTGTTATTTCATAAGATATATTTTTTTCCCAAGATGTTTTGTTTTAAAATATATCTTGTGAAGTTGTTACCTAAGTAATTCACCTGAAATGATAAGAAAATATGATTATTATGAAGTTCAAGGTGTCAAATAAAGATGCAATTAGGCTAGAAACAATTGAATGACACTCATCTCTCACTTTTAATACAGGAATAAAGATGTTGAGCAGTACATGAACTGCAGCGGTCAGTGACCCAAACCCCTGACTGCTAGCGCCAGCGAACCAGGTCTGCCAAGATCCTTCTCCACCTTCACACAGTGATCATGGATAATAGGCTGCAACAGAGCAGACTGACTAACAGAAAGGAATCGAATAGGGAAGGCTAACCCGGTTCCCAAAAATACATGTTGAAGTCGGATGCGTCAGATCGAACGATGCAAATATCGCAATCAAGTTGTACACTACGACACAATGGACAACATCCTGCGACTTGCAAAGTCCTTTTCAGAGCTTGGTAATGAAAGTTTCAAGAACGAATGATGAATAAGACTTTTAATACAAAAATCTATATGGTGTTAGCGTGGTAGTTAATCACAGGCTTACTTTCAACACTTTGTTGAATATGGAACTCTATATTCTCCCAACAAAACAAAAACAAAGTCATTCGAAAATGGCTCAGATACATAGCATGTAGCTAAGATTATCACATCTTGACTGCAAACCAACATCTGTCATATTTTAAGTATTAGATGGTTAAATGTGATATGGGGCCAAAGATGAAGCACAGTGAATGAGCTGACTGCAGCCAGTGACTCATAACGCACTACTAGCAATCAGGTCCAGCGAACCAGGACCACATTGCACCTCCAAGCAGCACCCCTGAAAACAGGCTGCACTAGTGTGGTCTGGCTATAGGAACTGCAGTGGGAAAGCAAAACCGGCACCCAAAAAAAAAAGCCGGCTGAAATCTGATGCTGGGTCGAATAGCGCAAATACCATAGCCTCGCTGCAAACTACAACACATCTTTTTCAGAGCAAATGACGAAGAAGACATAAGAACTATGGCAAAGAAAACAGCAATAATCAATAGATTATGGACAGAAAGTAGAAATGTTAGGTACTTTCCTTCTAAACAGTGAATTTGAACTGAATAGAGAAGACAAGAGTGAGCGAGCCCAAGGAACATCTAGTTAAGAATAGTAGATAAGAAGGCTAGACCAACTGGAAGCTAAATACAGCCGAAAAATAATGATTATCTGAAGAGAGAATGTTCCAAAAGAAACCAGAAGCAAAAAGTCAATGTAAACATGATTTATTATCAAATTTTATCACGGAAACTATATTTACAAATTGAAAGGAGAAACAAAATGCTTACCAGCTGCCATCCTACACTGAGTGTAACAAACCTGTCCAAATCTGAAATGATCCAAGAAAACACAACTCAGACAAACTGTTAAGGGGAGTGCATTAAACATATGATAACATCCAAAGCAATGTTTAAAAAATAAATAAATACAGACGACTATAATCATGTACATAATGCTTAACATTACCTCTGAGAGAGGAATAGCATTTAAAAACAAGTAAGATTACATGGGTATTAATACAGCCATGTGGGCCTAAGACGCACTGCGAAAAATGATGTCATCTGATCAATAACAGTTCTGGGTGAGCTCCAGACACTAAAACGAGCGAGAGGACAATTATTGATTTAGCAAGACTCATACATCAAGGATGGTGCCCATAAAAATTGTCCCCATGGAGAAACATCACACAGTGGTAAAGGGCATGGAAAAGAGGGCGGAATAAATCAAAGTATTAACTTGGCATTTGTTGGACATATCTCAATCCTAGAGGTAAAAGGCATTTTTATCAAAATATGTACATTGCTGCTGTTGCATAATAGTCATAAAACAGACTAGCTATCAAATATGAATAACATTAATGAATATACAGGCTAATAATGTAAATAAACAAACTGACAAATCCAAGCAAATGAGGGACAGTGTTTTTCATCCGCCACAACCAGCATGCAGTTTCTCAATACATAATCAATACTTTGTTTAGAGCTCTTACAGCCCAAATAGCAGGCATTCTGTCGATATCTTCCCTTCCCCAACCCCCTAGGGTGGGCTAGACCATTTTGAAGCATTAGCACACAGCCCAATTCCTCTAGGTGAAAAGAATTTTATCTTGAAAAAAGATCAACTGCACTTGATAGGTATTGGGTTATAGAACATGATTGAATACCCAAGAGATTGATTTAATAAACATTATTATAAGCTAATACCAAATTGTATTTTAAACTGTTCAATCAAGATTTATAACATGCTAGATAGAGAGAGCCTTTCAGGTTTACTAAGTACTGCATAAAAAGAGATTACAAATTTATAATTTACTTAATGGAACTTTTCAGATTAATAAAATGCTGGATGAAAGAGAAATAAAACAAAAATACATGATTTTATACTGTAGACACAAGGCACGTATGTTACAACACCGCTGTAACCTCACTTAGTCATCAATCAATGGAATGAATCACCAGATCTTTAATGCCAAGCGCTCAGAGTCTGCCTCAATGTAGGAGGGAGGTGGGGTGAAGAGAGAAGCAGAAAAAGGCACGCGCAGCCTTAAGTAAATTGACAGTGTTGTTAATATAAACTCTTGTAACATATAGAGAGCCAAGCTTGGTGACACTTCTGTGAATAAAATATCATTTGCATATGAAATTAACAGCTGTTCAGAACTACTTTGTTCAATTTACTGGGGAAGAAAGAATAGGGTCACTGCATCTCTGTGCATGACATAAAAGGACTAAGAGTTGTAAATGGGACTAGCAACATCATTATGTAAATCAAATTGTTAGAAACCACCACTGCAAAAGTAGATAAAGTGCTTTGGTGCAGTCTTCCTTAAGAAGATCAATTGTAGTGGTGATCATATACTTTGGCTGAAGTGAAAAGGGGACATGAAAAACATGTAAATGGTAAAGTGGTTGCAAAAAAAACTATCTGCACATTCCTTCCAAATTACACACATCTTGTGAGCGGATAGTATTTGCGTTAAGAGAATAGTAACATTTGTACTGCATTATGCACGTGTTATACTGTACCATTGTGCATTATTTGTATTCTTCAGTAACCCATTGACAGAGAAAGTTAATCACTCTTGTAGGGTTATTTAGAGATATTTCTAGAGCTTTTATATTTTTCAAAAGCAGGTCACCTTTTCTAGAATTGAATACCACACGTTGGGAATTCTTCTACACAAGAATATAAGTGCAACACTTTACTGACTCGATTAAATACCAGCTGGTCAAAGAGAAACCGTGTAAATAAAGAATCAAGAAGAATACAATGAATGGCATATACAGATGAGACAATAAATGTGCATGAACAACTAGGTCATGTTTCAGATAATGCAATGACTCAGACTTGATGCTATGCTTTTTTCATTTCAGTTGTAGAATACAGAATAGACAACAATGAGCTAGCGGGAGCACAAATAGAGAAAAAAAACTACTTACTAAACATGTTTATTTGGGCATATGTGTATTACATGTGAAAGTGAAGAACACCAAATAATAAATTCATGTCTTAAAGAGAGCCCTGCCTAGAATTTGTTTACTACAGGAAAGATATGTCCCAGATATTGATCCACAATGTGTCTGGTGATTCACTGATGGCGCTGTAGAAGGTCACAGAAAATTTACATGCATATTAGAAAGGGAAGCTACTGCGTGAAGAGAAACAATACAACACTGGAAGCATAGCTGAAGTTTTTAGCAGTTACAAGTTCACACAAAAGATGTATAGATCATTTGTACAAAAGCACTGATATTAATATAAATTGAAGATTTAACACCAGATTAATTCTAGGGACTCTTAAAATAAAAAGAGTTGTTAATTATCTGGTTCAAAACTTAAATGATGAGAAATTGATGGTAAAGATAAATAATTTTGAACAACTGCAGTCTACATCAGAAAGAGAAGAGGATAAAAAAAATCTCCCCCCTAATTTTCTGTATGTCAGCATGCATTTTCTGTGATTTAAACCTCTTATGTGAATGTGAACTGGTGTATGTGATCATCTCTTCATAATCCCTGACTTTCTACTGTTAAAACTGCCATATATAATACTATATACCGAACATGGCTATTAAATACATCAGTTGGAATTGGATTTGTATTTCTGGAGTTGAAAATGTCTTACTACTCAAGTCTCAACAAAAAGATCTGTCAGGAGATTCCTAACATAAAAAGTAAACAAAACTAATAGGTCTGAAAAGGACAAGTGTGAACAGCGTAAAAACTGTTAGTCGGGGTCAACCATACTGATCATGACCCCACTTCACTTCCAAGCAGTTCTCCCTGGAAACATGCTGTTTGATAGCAGTGAGGCTAACGGGGGTTGGCACTATGATCTCCATAGTGGTGAGCTTGCTGAGGAGCCTTGCACTACAACCAAGGGTACCCTGCTCCACCTCTCAAGTATGCCTCTGGATTTGAGAAGAACTGTAACCCACAAGGAAAGAAAGTTGTCAAGAGTATCTAACTCAAGTGTGCATGTGGCATTAGCAACAACAATAACCCCTCAAAGTAGTTGTTTGCGAATGCCCACAATGAGCAGGTTACTCTTTGTGTGCCTTGAAAAGGACGTTAAGTGGCGGGTAGCAGTAGCTTTCCTCACATACTGATGAAGGTGGACCTGGGGGTTCCAGGCGGTTGTGCTATGCTTAGCTTCATCTGCGTGTCACTCGCTACTACAGCGATCATGTAGATCTCACCTCGTTAACCAAGTTGCGATGAAAACAGCCCGTTTCCAGGGAGGTCTACCAGGAAGCCGAGGTGAGGGTCTTGACCAGTATATTTTGCCTGACCCTAACAAGTCGGATCAGTATATTTTTCCTAACCAGACGTAAGGATTAACTGCGCTACCTTTTATCCTCACTCTCTATTCTCGGCCGCCAGACCCCAGTGGCAAGTCAAGGACAAGACGACTAGGGGGAGACTACGAGATGCAGGGGACTCTGCATCAAGCACCAGTGAAAAAGATAGCGGAGTCCGGAATCAAACCCACACCGCCTGATCACAAGGCCGACAACTTAACCACTTCGATACGGAATCCCCCCATAGTAAACATGCCTTACAACAGTAGACTTCATGGTGTTAACAAGTACCTAACACATAACCAGAAAATAGTTTCACAATAAACTGGTGGATGTTAATAAAACACGGTCTCAAGCACTAGCTAAATGACGTCAAACATGCATAAATAAATAAAATGATTCCTATGACACCATGTACTGCCATTCTGGACACAAACGAGCGAATGAATGCCGCGAACATTCTGCTACTACTTAGCGTGTGGACACAAAATGTCACAGCGCTTTTCTTCTACAGGGTGAATCAGCAGCGCTTACTTATTTATATAATCTTGCTCACTAACTACTACTACGCCAACATTTCTGTTGCATCTTTTATTGGAAATCGCATCCTCTTTTTTTTCTATTTCCAAAGAGGAAAAGTTGAGATACCCCAAATACATACAAAATATGTACGCACATGTGAATGCATACATATATATATAATATTGGAGGGTTTTAAATAATGATACTGCCAGGGTATTTGTGTATGACAATAAGAATGGCACCACTGCCCCACAGAGAGCAAGTCGCAAGAGGTGACTGTGTGGCATTACATAACACCGGTCATTGTTATGTGATTCATTAAGAGTAGTATAAATGGGCGCCCAACAGGCTGCGTATCTACTGTGCTCTAGTATTTTGAGTCTATTAAGATGGACTTGCATATCGGTTAACCACCCTTCGCAGCGGAGTAAGAAGCTGCTCGAACCTAGCCCGCTAAGCAGGAAATCCTATCGGCTACATCCAGCTCACGCCAGAGCTAGGAACTGCATAGGGGTATCTGCCCTGTAGAAGTACAGGTCGACTAAGACTGCTTGCTAGGGATTGCTATAGAGAAGATGTAAGGCGCTCGATTATCAAGAAACAAATGAATGAAAGCGTGAAATGTTGGGTGTTCAAATCTCACAAGTGTAAAGTACCCTCTGGATATCAAGGGAGGTGAGATCGGTGCTAAGTCCTATTGGAGATGGACCAGAAACTCAGAGGTACTGTGTACACACTGTCAACGTAAAAGAATCCTTGGCAGTTGAAAATAAAAAAAGAACAGGCTGTTAGCAGCAAGTTAGTTATCAGTCCGCTTGTACCCTAATGGATGATGTGGTGAGTCTAAGTCAACTCTCCTGGGCCAGACGAATTGTGTTTAATGTCGTCTACTTGTGTCGTCTGTCTGTCTCCATTCATCTCGGTCACGGTGCATTCCCATGAGATAAACAAACCAGGAACTATTTAACTTTCTGTCTGGACACGATATGTAACATTTTATGAATGTCCTCATTCCTCAAGGTCTCTGCTGAAGATTCTGGCAGCCAATCGCAGAAATATCATTTTACAGGTGAAGATTTTACTCTCGTGCCTTGGATATGGTCCATGTTTGGCTTTGGTAGCACAAGGTTGGTAGGAAGATCTGTGGATCAGTTGCTGCTTCACAGCCAGACCAATATGGGCATGTTTGAGCAGTGGCATGAGTTGATAAGTCACCCTTGCTGCTCTCTGGCATCTGGTTTCAATTTCACTCTCGCATCTGCTATCTTCTGAGAAAATGCTGCCTAGGTACCTGATCGGAGCCTGATGGAGAGCCACATTCTGAATGCTAAAATTTAATCACAGAAATCTCTAAAAGCATACACTGTGCACTTTAGGATGACTAGGTACTATCAATATCCGAAGAGTCTACACCTGTAGCTAGAAACCAAATGCAAGAGGCCCTAAAGAAAATAGAGACATGGACAAAGAAATGGCAAATCCCTATAAACGAAACCAAAACCACATACATAATATTCTCCCTATCTCTCAAAACTCCAAAAACTGATCCTAAAAGCAAATGGACATACTCTCCCCCTTGACATATGTCCAATTTATCTAGAAATAACATTGGACCCAATGTCGAAATGGAAAAACCAGATTTAAAAAAGCCACCAACAAAGCTAAGAACAGAATGACCATCATGAGAAAGATATCAGGCTTAACATGGGGAGCTGACATGGGTATCCTAAAGAAACTGTTCATATGTTATGTGAGACCAGTGCTAGAATACAGCGGGATAGCATCATGGTCCACAGCAACAAAAAATAACTTTAAAAAAATGCATGCAACCCAAACCAAGATATATGTATCATCACTGGAGCTATGAGAACTTCTTTGTCCTTGTTCGTCTTAAGATCTTAACTTCAATGACTCTAACGAAGTCAGCAGTCGACTCAAGGCTCTGTATACTTCCATACAGCTTCTCGTGGGAGGACACTATCTGTTGCCAAATACTACTTATTTTGTCGGTATACAGTGGACAAGACTGCAAAATATGTTCTGAATCACTCTGCTGCAGCATTCCTCCCTCTCTGGCGAGTCTGTCCGCATTCTCGTTGCCTGGGCTGGTATCCACTGGACTGTGCTTTTTTTTTTTAAAGCACTGGGACAGGCGTTCGAGCAAGTGTGCCAGAGCACTGAGTTCTTTATTGTGCTGGTTCTTGAGCGCCATTAACACTGCGAGGGCGTCTGAAAATGACCACTTGCTTTTCTGCCTGCTCCTTATGGTCTATAAGGGTTTCAGCTGCTTGTCTCAGGGCACTGGTTTCTGCACTGAAGTTGCTGCAGCGTCTCCCAGTAGCAAATGCTGCTGAGTATACTTTGCTTTTTAGTTTTATAGTGATGCCTCCTTCCCCGTTTCCAATGGCATCTTTGGCTGAGCCATCCATATAGGCTGTGTCCAGAATGTTGGTGGAAATTTTTGGTCGATGTAATTTGTAACTTTGTGTTTTTTCTGTTCCTCTGTTTGTGACGTTTTGTCTTCGATGTTGGGAATATTGCATATAAGATCACGGAAGGGTCTTGCTTTGCAGAGGCACCTGATGGAGCATGCTGGTATTGGATTTATTTTTTCTTTTAAAAGTGCAGCATTGTGTTCTTTTTAACCTGCCGCACCCCATCCCATTTAGTTAGTCTGTGCTGCACTGGGTGGTCCATGATTCTTTTGAATTTTCCTGCTTGCACCAGGATTCTGCAGTCTCTGCGGTCTTCCATTGGCTGTAGCCTAGTCATAGCTTCCAGGTCTTTTATTTGGGTGGACTTCAGGACTCCTATTATGATGCGAGCTGCTTGGATCTGGGTGCGCCCTATTTTGTCAGTTTGATTTAGATGCCATCGACCAAGTTGCAATGCCGTATTCCAAAAATTGGTCTCACTCTGCCTGTGTATAATTTCTTTAGTGTGTTTCCAACAGCACCCCATGTAGTACCAGTTTCTTCATGATGGACATGCTTAGCCGCCCTCAGCTGGCTCTTTAAAGTTTGCATTTTCCAGGTCAGACGTCGGTCTAAGGAAACTCCTAAGGTTGAAGCCTCATCTAGCCGTATCTCTTTTCCATTTAATTGAAGTTTTACTTGCTGCCGTATGTTTGACGCTATGAGATCAACATCAAAAAATACAATGGAGAACATCAAAAGAATTGAAAGTATTCAGACGCCCAAAGGCCAAAAAAAAACACTCCAGCAGGGGGAGAATTTCAAACGAATGGCATATCACCAAATATATACCAGGATAAATGACATAGAAAGAGGGAGATTAAACAGAAACCACTTCATATCAAAAACAAAAGAACTTGCAAGACCAGACCAAATCATAAGCCAGGCAGTGGTTAGAGATCGAAAACAAATATTTCAAATTCCACCATGGAAAAAAGCCAAATCCCTTGAAATGATAGAAACCATAGAGGAAATAGGGAAAAAAGGGAACAAGACAGATTTAGAAAGGAAATTTCTCAATGAAGAATATCTTAGGAGAGTATACCTGCCAGAAACATGGACACACATATATACAGATGGCTCATCTAACAAAACCACATCCAATGGATGTGGTGGGGTCTATTACAGACTAAGGAAGAGAGGATAAAAAAACTAGTATTAACAAGAGGAACATACTCTAATAACTTCCGTGCAGAAACAGAGGCACTGAAGGCTGTTGCTGAACTTGTAAATCAAGATAAAGATATCCACCAAGAAAACAGTATTCCTGACTGATGCTGTGTCAGTATTTGCAGCGCTTAAACAAAACAAAGATGAAGATCTCAAGCAATGTATGCTCTCCCTGACACAGTTCTCAGCAGAACATCCAAGGTTTGTCATACAGTGGATCCCATCCCACTGCAATATTGAAAACAATGAAGCTGCAGGCAAACTAGTAAAGTGTGGAGGAGCATCACATATAAAGAGGCCAAGATCATAATGAAAGTTAACTTCAGGTGGAAATGGCCTGATCAACACCCCGACTTCTGAAAAGAAGACAGCTACTGTAACAACTAGAGAAGAGCAAGTCATCATCTTCAAACTGAAAACTGGGCATCAAGGGTCATCTTTACAACAAAATGAGGATTGGAACAGATGACAAATGTCCATGTGGGGAGCATATCATGACCGTGGAACACATCCTGCAAAGCTGCACGTTCACACAGGAAAAGAGAGAACAACACTGGACTCGCGAGACAGACAAAAGCTGCATGGAGATAAAACAGCGTTATAAACAACGGTGTACTTTGTAAGAGAAACCAGGACCTTGAACTGAGGATGAACAAAGAAGAATGCTAAATTTAAGAATGCTCAATCAAAGACAGATGTGTCAGACCAAAAGATGCAAATATCAGTCAAGCTGTAAACTAACGACAACGCATTCCGTTTTCCGGACTACATCCTGGTACTTGTAAAATACTGTTCAGGGCTTGGTAGTGGGAGATTGAGAACCAACGCAGAAGAAGGAGGTCCCTGAGTTCTATTCACCCTCAGAGTTGTCTTAGGCGAGCTGATACGCACACCATACTTATCGCACACTGTGATAAACATGGTGATGTGATTTTGGAGTTTATGTTAATTTGTATATATAAGGTATTGGCCATCTGCGAACAACAATGGAATTTTTATCTGGATCATGACTCAGCATGATAAACCCCTGACACAATTTTGTCCAAATAGATGTTAGACAGCGGCGGGTACAAGTTTATCTACTTGTTATTTCTTCTGTCAGTCTGGTAAAAAACAATCGACCGACTCTCATGACCCAAGCTATGTCTTGTATAATTTTTTTTTGGCCTGTTCCAAACAGAGTAAAACCTCTTCATTTCCTCAGATTCTGCTTTTTTATCTAACTTTTATTATGTCTTATCATACACTGCAACGACAATCACATTAGCGGCTGCATGTTTGAGACATCCCATTCAATATTCCTGTGTCATTACACTTCAAAATGCAATGATACTTCTCACTTCACTTAATCACTCTTCTCTACCCAAGGAGTATAGAGATCATTGTTTATACACATGTAATCAAGTGTACAGACAAACATGTGATCGGCCTTCTGTGTTGCAATGAAACTAAGAAACTTCTGACAAAAGACGAGGATAGCAACATGAAACGTGAACTGTATAGAAAATAGGACAAAGAACAAGTGTATAGAGAAATTAGAAATAAAATGTAAACCTACCAGGATTGATTGAGACATAAAATATGAGCTGAAGCAGAACACACATTGAATTAAAGTTTTGTTTTTTTAAACCATATAGGATATATGAGTATTTATAATGTTAATAGAGGCTAAGAATGCACTGGCATAGTAGAGCAGCCCTAATTATAACAGATTTCATACAAAAGGAAGAAGTTCCAGCACTGCATGCTACTTCCAAACAAACACTGATAACAGTCAATAAGTATTCTGATTTTTTTGCGTATTTCTCTATTCCCCAAGGTGGTGTGCGTTGCACTGTTTTTTATTTTGCGCCTGTCGGCTCAGTGCATCCAAATTCGGCAGTCATTTTATGAACGTGTCTGGTTCCTCCTGCATTTTCTAAGAATTTGCTTCCCCGGGGTAACGGCCGGTGCTGTGATTGGGGAGCAAACCAAGCACCTTTGGGTTGTGAGCCGAGTTACTTAACCACTAGCCCACGTCATCCCACTCTACTATGATCATTTCTAGGAAGTATGAGATGTAGGGAGCTGCGCAGCGAAGTGGTTAGCGCGCTGGTTTCGTATACAAATGGTCCTGGGTTCATTTCCCAGTTGAGGCGGAAATGGTTTTTCTGACAGCAGTGGCTCCCGGGTCGACCCAGCCTTAAATGGCTACAAGTTCAGTCCAGGAAGTAAAAGTGCTGTGGGTTACAAAATAATATGGGCCCAAGACCATATTTCCTATTCGCTGCATTGCGTTACCTTTACTTTTATTTTTTATCAGATGATGTACTTGAATCCTTTTGAAATGTCTCACAGAAGCCCAAGACATTCGGGCGCATTGGACAGAGTACTACTCTGAATTACATAAGCATGAGGGTCGAGGTGACCCAGGAAATGCAAACGCCCCCGAAATTAATGTTAGTGGAGAATTAACCGATAACAAAGGAGGAAGTAACTGAAGCTGTGAAAATGCAGATAGCTCCTACAAAGAGGGAGGTGAGGTAATAATTGAGACTCTGACATACATCTGTAACAGATTTGGCTTGGCTTCGTTCATTCTCAATCTCCCGCTACCAAACCCTTAAAGGGCTTAAGTAACAGAATGTAGTCCAGAGAACGGAATGCATTGTATCGTAGTTTACAGCTTGACTGCGATATTTGCACCTTTCGGTCCAACACATCCGACTTCAGCAATCATTTTTTGAGTACCGGGTTAGCATTCCCTCTTCAATCCTTTCTCCTTAGCCAGTCTGCCCTGCTGCAGCCTGTTATCCAGGATCACCGCGTGGAGGTGTAGAAGGGTCTTGGCAGCTCTGTTTCGCTGGCCCTGACGCTAGCAGTCAGCTATGGGTCGCTGACCACTCCAGCTCATGCACTGTAACAGATTTGGCAGACAGAAGAGTGACCAACCATCTTGACGAAATCAGTTGTTTTACAGGGAACCTAAAGATGTTACAGAACTATAGAACAATTAGCCTCATTAGTCATCCTTGCAAAGTTCTCTTAAGAATAATCCTCAACAGATTAAAATCACAGGTAGAGAAGATCATTGTTGAAGAGCAGGCAGGGATTCGAGCGGAAAGAAGCACAAGTGAACAGATATTTAAACAGTATCAATAACACATATATCATGTCTTCATCGCTTTCAAAAAGGCGTTTGACAGAGTTTGACGTGCGGTGCTATGGACAACAATGAAGCATTATAAGATCAATAGTAATATTGTGAAGATAATTGAGAACCTTAATGAGAAGGCGTCAAGTGCGGTTTCTATAGACGGAATACTAGGCAAATGGTTCCGCACATTTGTTGAAGTGAGACAGGGTTGTATACTCTCTCCAACACACTTCAATGTATTCTTGGAATTAATAATGGAGGCAGCCCTGGAGGGACATGTTGGTATGGTCAGAATTGGCGACAAGACAATTACAAACATTCAATTAGCAGATGAAGTAGATGGTCTAGCAGGCACGGAAACTGAACTCTAGGAGCTGATTAGTAGATTGGACAGAGCAGCACAGAGCTATGGCATGGAGATAAATGCAGACAAAACAAAGCTGATGACTAATAACATGGAAGGGTTTACATCTGTGATAAAAGCAAATGGCCAGGAACTCGAAGTCGTACACTGGTTCAAATATCTGGGATCACTGATCAGTGACGAGGGCTCAAAGCCTGAGATAGTTGCCAGAATGGCACAGAAAACAGCAACGCTTATGCGTTTGAAACCCATATGGCAGGATAAGCGGCTCTCCCTTAGCATAAAAGTTAGACTCATGCTCCCATTGGTGATCTCAATATTTGTGTATGTCTGTGAGACTTGGACCATTACTGGGGATATCCAGTGTAGAATACATGCAATGGAAATGAGGTGCTTTAGAAGACTCTTAAATGTTACATATAAGGATCGTGTCATGAACATAGAAATATGACGAAGATTGGAAAACCCAATTGGGCTTTTTGATGATCTGTTCAGTTATCAAAATGCAAAAGATGGCTTGATATGGGCATGTCATGAGGTTCAGCGGAATTACAAATAAATTTGATACTGCATGGTTCTGTACCAGGAAAAAGAAGGCAGGGTTGTCCAAGGAAGAGATTGGCAGACAACATCGCTGAGTGGTCAAACCTTCGTCCCGGTGAGGCACAACTGGCTGCAGCGAACAAAGAGAGATGGTGTGGGATTGTCTTCAAGTGTGCCCCAACGACCTGATGGGTCGCATAAGCTGCAGTGGTCAGCGACTCATAGCTGACTGCTAGCGGTATGGCTAGCGAACCAGAGCTGCCAAGACCCTTCTACACCTCCACGCGGTGATCCTGGATAACAGGCTGCAGCAGGGCAGACTGGCTAAGGAGAAGGGATCGAAGAGGGAATGCTAGCCCGGTACTAAAAAAATGCTTGCTGAAGTCGGATGTGTTGTACCGAAAGGTGAAAATATCGCAGTCAAGCAGTAAACTATGACACAGTGCATTCCGTTCTCTGGACTACATTCTGCTACTTAAGCCCTTTTAGGGTTTGGTAGCGGGAGATTGAGAACGAACGAAGCCAAGCCAGCCAAGTGTGGAATAATGAACACAACAGGGAAATAAAAGCCATTGACAGGATATCTGCCAGCATCTAGTTTCAAAAATCTAGTGGGTTGAGAGTTTTAGTTCACAGATTATAAGACAAATATTCAGACATTATTAACACAATTATTATACAGGATTTTTAAAAGAAGCAGACTGAATATTCCACAAAAACATTCTCAGAACATTTAACAATAAAAACCTGGTCAGACAGGAATATCTTCTATCTATAATGATCTTCATGGTTATGGAATGGGAAATGTAATGAAAAATAGGTGACAGGAAAATAAATGTGAGCTGAAAGATCCCAATTTTGCACATGAACTAAATCTTTTTTAACACATAATGATATAAAAAAAGAAAATTACTTGATATAGAAGAATAAAACATTAACAGAGGACAACAAAAAGAAGAATTCATCACAGCAAACAAAATGAGAAAAAAATAATTGAAACTTTTTTTTTTTTAAATTGTTATATCAAAGAACCATCTTGGTAGTAACATGGACAAAGGAGGACCAGCAATGATGGTCATGAGAAACAAGGCTTACCTTGGCTGAGTAGGAAACGTGTTTTATCTCAGGCTATTTATTATGAAAGTAAAATCTTTGGTACACCATTGATTGGAAACACAACCAAGAATCTCACAGCCAATCAGTTCACATTCACAAAGGGGGACATGCTCTTTAATCACATACTTTGTTCCCAGCTACTGCGGCCCCTAAGTTCTGATCTCTCACTCAAAATAATGTGCACGCTTAGAATCCAAAAATGAGGGGGAGGGGGAAAGAGGCCTTGCATCTGAAAATAGGTCTTTTCTATGGGACGAAAAATAAAATCTTTGACCTAACCTACATGGTGACAGCAGGGACAAGCAGCCTTTGTTCCTCAGCCCTAAAAACTATACCAGTTGAGTGGACCCTAGTAAGCAATGGAAATAAATACTGTACTCTAGTGATAGTTTTTTGTATTTTTACATTTATTTATTACTATTTTCTTTGGGAAGTGGAGACTAATCACTAATGTATGGGATCAAGATGCTGAGCAGCGCATGAGCTACAGCGGTCAGCTACCCATAGCTGACTGCTAACACCAGGGCCAGCGAACCAGACAAGACCCTTCTACGCCTCCACGCGGTGATCCTGGATACAGAGCAGACTGGCTAAGGAGAAGGGATCAGAGGGAATGCTAACCCGGTACTCAAAAAATGATTGCTGAAGTCGGATATGTTTGACCAAAATGTGCAAATATCGCAGTCAAACTGTAAACTACAACACAGCGCATTCCGTTCTCTGGACTACATTCTGTTCTTAAGCCCGTGTCAGAGTTTGGTAGCAGCAGGAGATTGAGAACAAAGTCAAGCCAAGCCACTAATGTATGATCAAGAAAAACATACTGATCAGACATATTAGGTCCAAAGAAAATATACTGGACAAGAAAGACACTCATTTCACTTCTAAGAGGTCTCACTGGAAACTGGGCTGTTTTCATGGCAGCCTGGCTAATCTGTAATCAGGTAGTAGGGGATCAATGTGATCCCCGTAGTAGTAATGAGACACACGTAGATGAAGCCAAGAATAGGACAACAGCCTGGAGGACCTCGGTTCCCATTCATCAGCACGCTTGTGATGTAAGGAAAGATACTCAGATACTGCAACCCGCCATTTAGATCTAACGCCCTTTTAATGGCGCATAAAAGATTAACCTTACTACTAGTCTACGACTCATTGTAGGCATTCAACAATTTTCTTTAACTTGAATTGTATGTTTGCTTCTTAAATTAATATCTAGTAATAATATAATATATAGACTAGAGTAGACAGTTATTATTTATATTATTATGTAATTATGATATTAATTTTAATTGGGGTATTTGTGGGAATGGGATTGTGACAGATCATTTTCAATTTTCGGCTAGAATTAGTTCACTTACATTACTTACAATGTAAGTAAGTTTTATATACTACTGAACATGTTATAATACTACATACGACGTCGTGTAGCAAATTGATTATCGGTGAAGATATCGGATATGTCAATAATGTATTATAAGTGGACATCGATGTAGTGTAGTCGTAGAATGACACTGACTCATTGAGATGCAGGACTCGGACCTTTTACGCTTTAAGTTTACCCAGCACACAAACCGTTTAACATTACAATGAATAATTACAATGTAAACATCAGCAGTATGATACATACTTTGCAAACAACTTCAAAATTATGCGATTACTCGAGATTTTGATTGAAAAACATGTATTTCCTGAACTTTCACGACAAAATTGTCAAATTGTACTTACATAGGGAACAAAAGCGCTCTAGCCACAGAAAAGCATATATTTATTGAAAGAATTGCGCGGGCAGACGACGCGAGTCGGTGATAACGATTGGCTGGTTAAACGCGCAAATTGGGCCTACAACCCCAGAATATCCTTCCGCTCAATCAAGAAAACAGAAATACCCTAATTATGTTATTATTTTAATTCTGCTTTTCAATTGACTGGAAATATTGCCGCTAGAATAATTGTTATAAAATATTTTATTTTTCTGTGAGTTTCTCTATACTCCTTTAATATATTTGTTTCAGTTCATGTTAGACAAGATTGACAGTCTACTTGTCATATTGCCAACTCAGCGACTACGTCGCTAGATAGTTGCATTGTGTGCAGAGATGGACAGGGAAACGCCTGGGAAATTGTACCATCAAGGCAAGATACAGAGAACGTTGGAGACCCATTGCATGCGACCTTCGTGTGGAGATGGTAAATGTACGGAACAGAAAAATAAAGTTGATCACCCATAACGTTTAATTATGTTTTCTTTATTTGTGTTGCAATAAGTAACAGATAAAGAACTTTTGTCCTTTCGTTAGCGTCTTTTTTTCTTCATATTCCATTGCATCCTTGTGTAAGGTTGACTCGTACTCATTTTATTGGGACCATCATTGCGAATTCAGCTACAGTGGATCTTCAACGTCCACTATCTCTTGTCTTGATATTACAATTTGCCAGGCTTTTCATTGTTCATCTTTTTATGTTAATCTTATATTTATGGAGTTGCTTATCTCTCGCACGTTTGCCCTCCACCTTTCCTTCCAGTATTGTTTTCACCAAGGTGATATGTCTTTTCATGTGAATAAACATATCTTAGCTGCTGAACTCTGATTTCGTTTATCAATTCTCTACGCATCCTTTATTTCTCCAAAACTTCTTTACTTGTTTAATGTTTTTTTATGTTTTTACAGGCGATGTCCCACATTCTTTAATATATATCCACATTTTAAAGACATACATTCTCTTCCTCATTCGTTTGTTCGTTGTCCACATTTCTACAACATACAGTAAATACGAGTATGTATAACAGCTGATGGCTCCAATTTCTATTATTTCTGTGTGACTTGTTTGAATGTCAATATATGACTCATTTTGTTGAAAACATATTTGGTCATCCTTATTCTCTTGTTGATTTATATTTCGCATATTTCTTTGTCCGTTATTATATTGTTAGACAACGATGAGACTCTTTAACATGGTCTTTGCAGTTATGCTCATTTATGATGTCCATGGTGCTGCTACTGACATGCATAGCAAGTACAGGACGCAGGGTCAGCTGTTCATCCCGAGGCACCTGAAATCCTATACCAAGGTGCGTGAGGCCACGATTCTAGCTCTCCTATTCGCGGACGATTGCCCCATCAACACTTGATCAGAGAGAGCGTTGCAGTCTGCCATGGCGGAGTTTTGGGAGACATGTGGTAACTTTGGTCTCACGATCAACACTGGGAAAACGAAGGTACTCTTCCAGCCTGCCCCTGAGGAGCCATACATCGAACTATACACTATTGTACAGAACCAACGTTTCCAGACAGTCGCTCGCTTCACCTACTTAAGCAATACCTTCATTAGAGAGACGAATATCGACAGTGAGGTCAACAACAGGATTGTCAAGGCGAGTTCTACGTTTGGGAGGCTCCAAGTAAACGTCTGCAAGGCATCAGTGTCTCCACCAAGATAAAAGTGTATCGTGTTGTATACTCTGCTGCCACTATTGCTACATGCCGGTGAGACATGGACAGCGTCACTTTAGTTGTATTCAAAGGTTGCTCAGGATCAGGTGGCAGAACAGAGGACGGTGGGGTCTAATGGTTATGTGACACGGCACACAACCGGAATGTGCTGAGTTCATTCCCCAATCACAGCACCAGCCGTTACTCTGGCGAAGCTAACGTTTAGAAAATACAGGAGGAAGCAGACCCTTACATAAAATGCATGCCGAAGTCGGATGCACTGGGCCGATAGCCACAACATAAAAACATAGTGCAACGTGTACCGCCTTCGGGGATTTAGAAATCAGGTGAACGCCAAAAATAAAAAGGTGGCAGGACAAAGTGCACAACTCTGAAATTCTTAGCAATACTAATATGTTTAGGATCCATACACTTCTGAAATTGGCTCAGCTATGATGGACGGGACACATGCCAGATACGCGCATGTTATACGGTGAGCTCAAAACAGAAAGATGCTCATCTAGAGGGCAAAATAAACTCTACAGAGTCTTATTGAAAGTGTCTCTGAAATGCTTCAATATTGATGTGACCTTCCTGGCAGATGCTTACACAAGATCGTACCACATGGCGAGCCAGTATCGCAAAGGGTGCTCAGGTCGTAGACAGTACAGCCATCACGTAGGCTCAGCGAAAGCGTGCTGCCAAAAAAAAAAATGTACTCAGGATTCCACAGCTGACTCACTGCATGTTTGCCCTGAATGTGGTAGGGTGTGCTGCTCTAGGATTGGTCTTTATAACCATATTTCACAGTAATAGTCTAATGCTGTCGCCACCTTTGCTTGCGACGGGCAACTATTATTATATTCTAAGATAGGAGAAGCTTTTAG
Source organism: Ariolimax columbianus (assembly GCA_036924085.1). NCBI lineage: Eukaryota > Metazoa > Mollusca > Gastropoda > Stylommatophora > Arionidae > Ariolimax > Ariolimax columbianus. The sequence goes on along the minus strand of JAVGWX010000010.1, from coordinate 73,754,845 downwards.
CATATTCCAGCATTTGAAGGATTATTTGTTTCTGTATAGTACATTTCGAGTCGTCTTTGTTAATTAACACAGTTTTCGTTTTCCCAGTGCTAATGTTCAATCCATACACATGATCTCTATTCTTTACTTTCATCATAAATTCGAGTAGTTCTTTTTCGTTTTAAGTCAGCAAAATAGTTGTTTCTGTTTCTAAGAATCGACGTCACTGCACTCCAGGCATACCCATAGGTGCTCAGTCTCTCTCATCAAATGGCGTAATGTATGAATGTTAATGGTCCCTGTAGCTCGCTGGTTGCACACTCTCCTGCTCCATCCGCTCATGCGCCCCACTTCGCTCGAACCTCGTTTATTGTCGAAACTTTGCAGTCTGTGGATTGCTGTTTCATCTATTGCGGTGTCCTCATCCAACAGGCGGTCATTGATTGATTTCAAAATGTCACTTTTATCTATCACTAATGTGCCTATGGTGGAAGCTTGTGAAGCCATGATGTCAGCTCTTTCTTGCCCTGAACCCTGGCATGAGCAGGACAGTAGATCCATGTCAATCCCTAGAGGTTTGAGGCTTCAACGGGAGAAGACTTAGTCAAAGACATCCAGGAAAAATAGTTATCATCTGCATATCTAAAATTATTTTATTGATGAAACTTTACCCGCGGAAACTCCACAGCAACCAACACAAATTAACGTCTGATTTTTCATTTCAAAACAATAAATGTTAATCTAGACGAGGTACCCGGCGCTACCTGAGTGAATTATGAAAGTAGTTCATTTAAAAAAAAACATTCTTCACCCTAACCCTCCTTCTCATCCCCATTGCAATTCCTCTCCGCCTATTTCTTCCCCCTCAGCCCTCTATCTCTTCCCTCTCGTCCCACTCTTTCCTCCACCCAACCATATCATTCCCCAACACACTCCTTTCCCCCTTCCTCCAACATGCTCAACTCTTCCCCCCTCAACCTGCCCTTCTCATACCCCTAACCATGGGGGACGGCGTGGCCTAGTGGATAAGTGGCACGGCTCACAATCCGAAGGTGCTGGGTTCGATCCCCATCACAGCACCGGCCGTTACCCCGGGGAAGCAAACCCTTAGAAAATGCAGGAGGAAGCAGACCCTTACATAAAATGCATGCTGAAGTCGGATGCATTGGGCCGACAGGCGCAAAATAAAAACCACAGTGCAATGCACACCGCCTTGGGGATTTGAGAAATAAGCCGAACACAAAAAACAAAAAAAACAAAATACCCCTAACCCACCCATCTCATCCTGCTCCAACCCACCCCCCAGTTGTTCAAATACAATTGTTACAACCATTTGAGTATCAAAATTCAACAATGAGCTACAGGGATGAATACTAAGTACTTGCTATGTTCATAGAGGAACTATTTCTCAACTAGAGCTTTCATTTGCATTATAAAGAGCAAACACGCTTTGTGCAGAACACGTGCGGTTTGCTGAATAGAAAGTCAAACAAATTCAAAACAGAATATAAATTGACTTTTCTATGGCATAGTTGAACAGAATGTCCAAAACAAAACACGCGAAGAGTATACATTTTTTTTTAACTTGCCAAAATAGGGAATGAAAGTACGCAGAAAAGACATTTGACAGGTCAGAAACACGGAGCTTCGTAGAGTTTGATGCCATTACAAGCATGTTCACAGACGACTGTAGAATGGATAGGAAGAGGTAAGTAAGAATACGGATGTAGCAGTAATGTACCAGCTGATAACTAATAAGATATTAGGGGACGGCATGGACTAGTGGTTAAGTGACACGGCTCACAACTCAAAGGTGCTGGGTTCGATCCCCATCACAGCACCGGCCTTTACCCAGGGGAAGCAAACCTTTAGAAATTGCAGGAGGAAGCAGACCCTTACATAAAATGCATGCCGAAGTCGGATGCACTGAGCCGACAGGCGCAAAATAAAAATCGCAGTGCAACGCACACTGCCTTGGGTAATAGAGAAATAAGGCGAACGCAAAAAAAAAATTAAACAATGAACTATTATAATAGAGATAAAAAGACACATGATCAACACGATATTCATACTTCTTATTCTTCTTCGTCGTTCGTCCTGAAAATGACGTTTGTTAAGTTTTGTCGTAGTTTACAACGAGGTTGCGATATATGTACCTTTCTACCGTTCAAATTTGATTTCAGTGCTGTATTTTTGGGGCCGGATTTGCCTACCCTCTTTTATCTCTATTTTCTTAGCAAGACTGAATGGTTACAGTCTGTTTCCAGGGCCGCCACTTGAAGGTGGATAAGTGTCTTGGTCACAAATGCGTCACTGATCCCAATGCAAGCAGCCAGTTATGAGTCACTGACCCTGACGCAAGCAGCCAGCTATGAGTCGATGACCCTGATGCAATCAGCCAGCTATGAGTCACTTACCCTGACTCAAGCAGCCAGCTATTAGTCGCTGCCTGTTGTCATCTCATTCACTGCGTCACCTTCGGCTCTATCTATTCATACTTTTTCTTCGTCGTCCGTTCTCAAGCTCCCGCTTCCAAGCCATGAAAAGGACTTTGCAAGTAGCAGGATGTAGACCGGAGATCGGAATGTGTTGTGTCGTAGTTTACAGCTTGACTACGATATTTGCACCTTTCTGTCCAACACATCCGACTTCAGACAAGCATTTTTTTAGTACCGGGTTAGCATTCGATCCCTTCTCCTTAGCCAGTCTGCCCTGCTGCAGCCTATTATCCAGGATCACCGCGTGGAGATGTAGAAGGGTCTTGGCATCTTTGGTTCGCTGCCCCTGACGCTAGCAATCAGCTATGGGTCGCTGACCACTGCAGCTCATATACCATGTGATATTAAGCTATCTGTGTGACTGTTTAAGAGGCAGACAACGTTTTAAGTGGGTGGATAACATCAGTGGTTCACCGGGGTCCTTGTGTATGACAAGGACAAGAATAGCACCCCTGCCTCATAGAGAGCATGTCGCAAGAGGTGACTGTGTGACATGGCATACCACCGGCCATGGTCAGGTGGTTTGTTTAGAGCAGCATAGAGATGGCGCCTAACAGGCTGCAGTCTACTTTGCTATAGTGTTTGAGTCTATTAAGATGAACTCACACATCTGTTAACCACCTAACGCAGCGGAGTATTAAGCTGCTCAAGTCTAGCCCGCTAAGCAGGAAATCCTTCTCCCGGCTATATCCAGCTCATACCACAGCTGGCTATCAAACAAACCCCAAAACACAAAATTAAGTCTGAACGGCAAATACCTGCAGCCAAACGACAACCCAAACTACCTGGAAGTCACATTTGATCGGCGCATGACATGGAAAAGTCAGATCGAGAGAAACCGAATGAGAGCCAGACAAAGAATGGCAATCATGAGGAAACTTGCTGGCACAAGCTAGGGAGCAAACGAAAGTATACTAAAGAAACTGTACACTGGAAGAGTGAGACCAGTTCTCGAGTATGGCATTGCGGCATGGACAACAGCAGCAAAGGCGAACTTCGATAAAATTAGCAAACTCCAAAACCAAGCCATGAGAGTTATAACAGGAGGCATAGGGGACGGCGTGGCCTAGTGGTTAAGTGGCACGGCTCACGACCCGAAGGTGCTGGGTTCGATCCCCATCACAGCACCGGCCGTTACCCCGGGGAAGCAAACCCTTAGAAAATGCAGGAGGAAGCAGACCCTTACATAAAATGCGTGCTGAAGTCGGATGCACTGGGCCGACAGGCGCAAAATAAAAACACAGTGCAACGCACACCGCCTTGGGGGTTAGAAAAAATAAGGCGAACGCAAAAAAAAAAAAAAAAAAAATAACAGGAGGCATGAAGTCAACGCCAATTGTAGAACTTGAAAAGATTACAAAACTGCAATCCATGACCGACAGAAGAGACTGCAGAACCCAGCTGCAATCAGAGAAACTCAGAAGACTGACTGACCATCCAATGCACAAGAGACTAAACAATTTCGGAAATGGGAAACTAAAGCGGAGAAACTTTGCAGAAATAGCCAAAGCAAAGATGCACGAAGACCCCATAAACGCATTAACAACACCAAAGCCCATCCCTACTGTACGAAAACCTACCTGGAGGCAGCATATAATTTCCAGAGGTGGTAGAAAATATACCAGGTATTGGAAACAAAAACTGCCAGACTGAAAAAGAAAGAAGAGATACTACCCTGAGCTACATATCGAAAAACTACCCAAGCATGGACTGGACCCATGCATAAACCGACGGTTCTGTAACAAACACTACACAGAACGGAGGGGCAGGAGCATTTCTGAACCTACCAAATGGCAGAAAAATAACACTGTCGTTCGCTACTGGAAAATACACAAGCAATTCAGAGCGGAGGCAGAGGCACTGAGGGCGGCAGTGGAAGAAATGGTGACAGGTAAAAGTAATGAAAGCCAACAGTCCTACTTACAGATGCTCTGGACGTAGTCACAGCACTAAAAAGCCAGAAAAATACTGAACTTAATGATTAAAGAGCAGTACTCTGTCAACTATGCCAGCAGTCCGCACCGAAAAGGGTAGTGGTACAGTGGGTTCCATTCCACTGCAACATCCAAGGCAACGAGGAGGCAGACAGACTGGCAAAAGAAGGTGCAAGACTACCACAACCAGATACTAGTATGACATACGAAGAGTCAAAACGGCTTATTAGAGCTAGATACATGACCAAATGGGAAACCGAACATACTGGCTACACCAAAAACGATGCCTATTACCAGTTGAACAGAAGAGAGCAGGTCGGGGTCTTCAGACTTCGCACTGGCCACAATAGACTGAGGTACCACCTATTCAACAAATTGAAGATAGGTGGCACTGACGAATGCCCGTGTGGCACCGGGAAAATGACCGCTGAGCATTTGCTGCAAAACTGCCCGACATACGAGGATCAGAGAGAGCAGATGTGGCCATCACCAGTGGCAACACTAGACAAGCTCTATGGCAGTATCGACAGCCTCAGGATGACGGCTGCTTTTTTCGAAAAAATAATGGTTGCTGTCTGACTGCGTACGATGAAGACGAAGAAGAAGATACCACAGCTGGGACCTGCATAGGGGTATCTGCTCCTGTAGACGTCCAGGTCAACTAAGAACTAAGAAGGATAACATCAGGAGATGTAATGGACAAAGCCTGTCACTACGGTAAGAGCTAGAGTACACTGGATATCCATTGCAGCCCACCTTCGATGCGGAGATGTCACTTGAACTGAACTGTGCCTGCTCCTCTTCAAATACCACGGTACAAACTGTCCATGGAATTCTCAACACTCTTCTGTAAAACCACATTTCCGTGGCTTCCAATGATCCATGTGCTAGCATGCTGATTGTCCATGACTCGCTGCAGTATGTCAGTACTGGTTCCACGTAGCACATAAGAACTCTCTTTCTTAACTCCATTGATTAGCTTTTGTTGCACAGAATTCACTTTATACTCGGGAAGACTGATTTTTGCGTTGGCTATTATGTTCTTTACTTCTTCTTCTTCTTCTTCTTTTTCTTCTTCTTCTTCTTCTGCGTTTGTTCTCAGTCGTCAGCTACCAATCCTCAAACAGGGCTTTGCAAGTATCAGGATGTAGTCCAGAGAACAGAATGCGTTGTGTCGCTAGTTTACAGCTTGACTGCGATATTTGCACTTTTCGGTCCGACACATCCGTCTTCCGCTGAGTTCTTTATTTCATAAGTACATCTCTCATCAGATCTTATGTTGGTGCCCAAGAATTGCAATGTTTCTACTTGTCTTAGTCGTGTCTCGTTAATCTTTATACACCAATTTGGAGATTTATGTTTCTTACTTACTACCATTACTTTGGGGAGGAAGACTAACATCTGGTTAGGCAAAATATACTAATCAGTTATGTTAGTCAGGGTTAGGCAACATATACTGATCAGATATGTTAGTCAGGGTTAGGCAAAATATACTGATCAGATAGGTTAGTCAGTGTCAGGCAAAACATACTCGCCAAGACCCTCTCCTTGACTTCCTAGTAGCCCTCCATGGAAACGGGCTGTTTTCACGGCAGCCTGCCTAACGAGGTGAGGTATCGACGTGATCCCCGTAATAGTGAGTGACATGCAGATGAAGCCAAGCATAGCACAACCGCCTGGAGGACCACTGTCTACCTTCATCAGCACGCTCGGGATGTGAGGAAAGCTATTGCCACCCGTCACTTGACGTCCTTTTCAGGACGCACAAATGAGTAACCTACTCATTGTGGGCATTCGCAAACAACAACAACAATTACTTCTGATTTCTTTCGATTTAAGATGATACGTTTAATTTCTCTTTGAATAACTACTGTGTTGAGCAGTTCTTATAATTCTGAGTCATTCTTTGCTATCACCACAGTAACATCAGCGTAACGCAATTTGTTTATATTCACAAATTTATATTTCTGACTTTGCCTCTTTGGATCGCAAGATAAATTCGCTGTACGGAGAGAACAGTTTATGACACTCCCTTTTGTTTTATGTCTGTAGTGTTCTAATTTGTTATCTATTCGTATAGCTGCAGGCTGTCCCTATTACATGTTTTGAATAATTCTCATACCATTACCATTATCGACATGCAACTCTTCTAGCATATGGCTCATTTCCATATGCGTTACCTTGTCGAATGCCTTCGTATAGTCTATGAAGCACATATATAGACATATGTTTTCTCATTATCTCTCACTAGATTATTGTTCTTAAAGATGAGGTTGTTTGTGCCCAAAACCTTCCATATATCCGCATTGTTGATCTCTTATTTCTGGTTCTATTCTATTCCTCTCTCTTCTCTCTCTTCCAAGGATGTCTATAAAAGGCGACTACGGATGAGGCTAGGAACTGCCTCACCATGTAAAAGCATCGCTATTAATTGCAAATGTGGGGACGGCGTGGGCTAGTGGTTAAGTGACATGGCTCACAACCAGAAGGTGCTGGGTTCGATCCCCATCACAGCACCGGCCGTTACCCAGGGGAAGCAAACCCTTAGAAAATGCAGGAGGAAGCAGGCCCAAACATAAAATGCATGCTAAAGTCTGATGTACTGGGTCGACAGGCGAATAATAAAAACCATAGTGCAACGCACACCGTCTTAGGGAATAGAGAAATAAGGCGAACGCAAAACAAACAAAAAATACTGGAAATGCAAAGATACAGGCTTGCTGTATGTAGTGTAAATGGGGAAAAGAAGAGGGTTAACTACATCTGTGGCCCTATTTTTTATATGGAACAAAAAGGCTAAGTGAATATGATATTTTCTACGCATGTTGTTAATGACAACTAAATGAGGTTGTGCATGGGGCTAGCAACCTCATCAAGTAAAGTTGTCTCTGTCAAAACCGGCACTCATTCAGGTTTCACATAACTTTATAAAGGACCAGCTGTAAAAATGGTGGACTCGTGTTTAGCATAGAGCGGAAACAATGAAGTTAATATTTTACTGTAATTAACATATTTGGACATTTCGTCCCATATTGGGGTCTACGAGAAGAGAACAGTCAATAAATCAATATAAACCCTTTAACTCCATGCGGAGCATAGGTCTTTAGCAAATAGTCGCCAGGTGCCATCTGTCCCAACATTGCTCACGACTGCTCATTCTATTTGTCACAGGTGTGCCTTGGCTTCTTCTTCGTCACTTGTTCTCAAACTCCCTTTACCAAGACCTAAAAATGGCTTTACAGGTAGCAGAATGTTGTCCATAGAACGGAATGTGCTGTATCATAGTTTACAGCTTGACTGTGATATTTGTACCTTTCGGTCCGATACATCCGACTTCAGCATGGCATTTTTGGGTATCAAGTTAGCCTTCCCTCTTTTATCCTTTCTCCTTAGTCAGTCTGCTCTGTTGCAGTCTGTTGACCAGGATCACAACGTGGAGGTGTAGAAGGGTCTTGGGGCTCTGGTTCGCTGCAGCACATCATCTTGATCCCGTTCCTTGGTCTGTCCATATGCCTTTCCCCACTAGATCCCAGAACTGAGACTGCCTAAGAATGCTAATAGTATTCTTCTTCAAGGCGTGATCAACCAGCCCCATCATCTCCTTATGATCTCTTTCACTAGAAACCCTCGACCGGACATGCGCCACAGATGTATGTCAGTAACTTTGTCATACCATTTGAGTATTTCAAAACCAATATTCTAAGTAGGCAACAATTTAAGAAAAATATAGTAGTAATAACAATATGTCCGTCGTCGTGGAACCGTCAACGTCATCCTATGTCAGTTCACACTGAAAATTCCGTATCGTAATTGGCAAACATAGTCTACAGCTACTACTTGTACTAGTATTTCTTCTGCTATAGACTTTCTGATTGCGCGTCTATCCTGGGTTGCATGCACACCGAGGTCTTAGATGATTGCAACGTCCTTTTTGACATCAACTTTCTAGGTTGAACGATTTTGAACCAGGTTTTCCAATACGGTAATGTCTATTTGACACCACTTCAGACTGTCACCAAAAAGCTTTTTTCGACTTTCCCATGAACGTCTTCTTCGCCCCACGAAATCCTCTTGGTGGTATATTTGACATTGAGCAAAGTGGCCAGCCCATCTCAGCTGCAAAAGTGCATGAATGCCAAGCATGTTGGCTCTACATAGGATTTTACTATTTAACTTAACGTCTTTATACTGGTTTAGAAGACTCTGCAGTCTAAATACAACCAGTTCCATTTACATCACCTTGCTCTTAAAGCTATACGCATCCAATTTATTATTAAATGCATTAGCTGTCCCGCCTCTACCACCTCCCTTGGCAATGCATTCCAAGCATTCACAACTCTCTTGACTAAAAAAATACTTCCTAATATCTAATCTGAACCTTTCCTTAGTCAACTTGTAGCTGTGCCCTCTTGTTCTTGTGGGTGGCTGTATTGTAAAAAAACTTGTTATAGTCTAATTTATCCATTACTCTGATCATCTTATAAACCTGTATTAAGTCACCACGAATCCTTCTCTCTTCTAGACATTGTAGGCCGGTTTTTGTTAGTAGTTACAGTTGTTACATTGAAGAATGGCGGCGTGGCAGACCTTCAACTTAGACTTTATACTGATTCCTCGACGTCCTCACACTGTCCAACTACCTGGTCAGTAATGTGCACTATATTAATATTAGTGAACTTAAAAACCACCTTCAGATCTATTACGAACAGGTTTCTCCTACATGACCCGGAAATAAAACTTTGCGTTGACCTTAGACAAATAAACCACAATGGCGGGAGATGGTATTATTGTGATACTTTACTCAATGAAGACGTAGCTATCATCTCACAGGTATTCTGAAATTCGACTCATTGATTCAGATTACTAAAAAGTGTGCATACATGTCAGTTTAAAAATACATAAGATATAACATAGACAGCAATCGAACATTTTTTTTCAGCCGTGTAAATAGCGGAATTACGGGAATTCTTTCTTTTCCTACCATTACTTAATACTTTCTTTCCGACCAAAGTTTCCATTGGTGAAGTTTGTCTTTTCAACTGGAAAACAAAAATTAGATTCAACTTACCGATTCAACATATATTTCTCATTGATATATGAGGCAATGAGCTAGTGTCTTCCTTAGATTATATAAAATCTTCTCTCGTTTTTCACATAACTGAATAACTTTAAATAATAGCACTAACACTAACAGTGATAACACTACCTGCCAAAGTTGCCGAATCATCACATCTCACTCAGTCGCTAAAAGCAATGTTAGTGTACTCACTGTACTGTGTTAGTCAAAGTGAATGCTTGATAGTGTGAGTCATGAGCTGTCTGTCTGTTTCCATCACTTATCACTGTCTCCGTTAGTCCATGGCATCACCACTGTTGCTGTAGGGTCTCTTTCAAGGTTTTTTTCCGTTCATTCAAGGACATGACTCGTGTCATGAGCGTTAGATCTGTCAGCTCATCCTGAGTCTTCCCATCTTATTCCCCAGACTGTGTTCCTTGGAGTATAATGTTGGGTAGCCCATTGGCCATTTGATCATCACAACAATGGAACATGCCATCTTCATTGCAGGATGATTGCTAAAATTTTTTGGTTTTTAGTCAGCATTTAATGTCCATGTTTCACACATGTCAAGATGTAGATCTACGTGTACAGTATAGAGAGAATGAAGTTCTGCGTTAACTTGATCTTATTTTTTAAAGTTACAGACAGTCTACGAGGAGGTTGACGGTCCCTTGTTAGAATGTAGTGCCTAGCAAGAAACTGCTGCACAATTTGTGATGTATGGGCAGCCACATTGTCATGGAGTTGCCATTTGCCACTCTCATGCAATGCCAGCCTTTTCTGATAAAGTTTGACCCTCAAATATAGCAAAATGACTGAATCAGCGTGTCTTATTCAACTCACAAATTGTGATTCAGCGATTTCTCAGCACAGTTGTGCACACAAGAATGACATTGTTTTCACTTTTGCTAGTTGTAGGCCTCCCAGACTGTTTATCACTCTCAACATTTTCACAATTATCTTTAAATTGTTTATATAACTCATAAATTTGCTTACACCTCATACAATCCTCTCCGTAGACTGTCTGTAACTTTAAGTATGTTTCTTTCCATGTTTCGCCAAGTCTGATACAGATTTGTTGATCACAATTTTTCATGAATGCAGTTTACATACATAAGGTCAATGTACTACTGCAAACAAACCAGATGAGCAGGATAGATGAGACTTGTGCTACATGCACATTATGTTTAGAGATCAATCTGTGCCCAGTGACTTCCTAGTATATCTTGCAGTTCTGAAATATTGAAGCTAATCTAGATACTTATTGATAACACCCCATTATAAATACTTTAGAGTGTATTTTTGAACAACAATACCTTATTTTGCTTTCACAGGGAAAATAGATGCTATTTGATCTAACAGCTTTCTACAGGCAGTCAGTTTACAATGCCTCTCCTAGACATCAATGGGATTCAAGTGAATTTTCCATTCACACCTTATTCATGTCAGGTGGATTACATGAGTAAAGTTCTCACCTGTCTACAGAAGGTATGTCTTGAAAGATCACCAATAGTGCTATATTATAGTGCTATATTGGGGATTTTCGTCTTTTGTTTTCACATCAATATGGAGACATTTAGTTATTTTTTTACAGATGAAATGAGTGAATGATCATACGTATGCAGATGATACAGAAAGTGCTTACCTCATTACAAAAACTAGACTTATGAAACCTAGTCACATCCTTCAGCTCATCCAGCAGTAAATGGATACCTACGTTATCAGTTCAGTTCATCCCGTAACCCATGAGGTTGTTGGGGCACACACGAAGACACTCCCAAAATCCCACGCCATCCCTCTCTGTCTGTCGCCGCCTGACATATCTCACCGGGACGAAGGCCTGACCACTCAGTGATGTTGTCCACCTATCTCTTTCTTGGACGTCCTCGCCCTCTCTGTCCCGGTACGGAACCAAAAAGTATCGAGTTGGTAATTCCGTTGAACCTCGCGACGTGCCCGCACCAGGTCATCTTTCATCTTTTGATAGCTGTGAACAGATCTTCAAAAGGACCAATAGCGTCTTCAACTTTCTGACGTATTACTACGTTCGTGACACGATCTTTATATGTAACATTACATATAACATTACATTATAGAGCTGAGGAAAGCAATGCCGCGAGAAAAGTTGTCTGTTGGCCTGTCCTTACATAACTGAGGTTTCCCCAATGACTGTATTTGCTAGGGGATTACTTTTGCCTTGCAGCATTTGAATTGCAAGGACTGGGGATACAAGTAAATAAGAAAGTGTGAATATCAATCAAAGCATATCGCTCCTCTCTGTGCAAAGGCCATCGCCCACATCTTGCCACCATACATGATACTGGGTTACTCTTTCTGCCTCAATCCAACAATTTAATCGTAGTTCCCTCTCACATTCTCTTCTCCATTTATTATTTTGTCTTCTTCTCTTTCTCTTCCCATGCTGATTCCATGTGAGAGCATGTCTAGCTGTGTATGTCCTATCCAACCCCATTTTCTTCTCTTAATTTGTTGTTCAAGGGGTTGTTGAATTGTTTCCAATATGTCTTCATTCTTCACCATGTCTTGCCACTTTATACCTATTATACTTCGTTTGCATCTGTTAATAAAGGACCGGAGTCTTTGTTATCATTCTCGTATGTTTCGACTCAATACAACAGCACCAACTTGACACTGGCGTTGAATTTTCTGTGTTGCGAATTCTAATTTCTCAGAATCTCTATGTTGTTTAATTTCAGGAATCCCATTCTTGCTTTTGCATCTGTACCTCCTGTCGTGTCAATTGTGCTGCCCAAATAGGAAAAGACATACACATCTTCCAATGGCTCTCCCTACAGCATGATTGGTTCTTTGTTGATCGGGTTAATTTTAAGGACCTTGGTTTTCTTTATGTTGATATTCAGTCTTAATTGTGCTGATTATTCTTTCACCCTGTTAATTTTCTATTCCATTTGGCTGTGTGGTAAAAGTGCCAGATCATCTGCTTAATCCAGGTCCTCCAATTGTGATCATAGTGTCCACTGAATACCAGTTCTCTTTTCATCATTTGATGTCTTTATTATTCAATCTATAGACAACAAAAATAGTAAGGGTAAGAAAGGGCATCCCTGTCAGTCAGTGCTCAGTCATGTACCACTCTGCTAACTGTGTCTTCGTACATACCATGTATGAGGGTTGTGTACTTCTCTATGTAAATATTGAACATTGTTAAGGGACTAAAGATATATCAGTGAATAAGCTGACAGCAGCCAGCAATATATAGCTGGCTACTAGCATCAGGGACCACGGACCATAAATGACCAATACCCTATTCTGTCCCTAAGTGGCGGCCTAGGAAACAGGCCAAAAGACTAGGGATTGCAGAGGGAAAGCAAACATAGTCCCAGGAATGCTGCTCTGAAATCTGATGTGTCTCTCGAAAGGTGCAGATATTCCAGCCTTGCTGTAAACCACAACACCCTTTTAGGAATAATGCTGAAGAAGAAAGAACATTAATACTTAAAAAACAAAAACTTTAATAATTATTATAATAAAAGAGAAATGAACAATAAATATAAGCATACATGAAGCCTTCTATGCTGATCCCGGATCCTCTTCTGTGCTGATCTCGGGCCTTGTTTTTGGGAGGGGCATCGTTATTCAGGTGCTTATGTCTCATTTTAATGAGGCATGCTCTTTTCAACCACAGTCCTTTAGTTATATCATGGCACGAGTAGCGCAGTCAAGATGCTGAGCAGCGAATGAGCTGCAGCTGTCGGCGACCCATAGCTGACTGCTAGTGTCAGGGCCAGCGAACCAGAGCTGCCAAAACCTTTCTACATCTCCATGCGGTGATCATGGATAACAGGCTGCAACAGAGCAGACAGGTTAAGGAGAAGGGATCGAAGAGGGAATGCTAACCCGGTACTCAAATAATGCTAGCTGAAGTCAAGTTGGATGTGTTGGACCGAAAGGTGCAAATATCACAGTCAAGCTGTAAACGCAACGCATTCCGTTCTCTGGACTACATTCTACTACTTAGGCCCATGTCAGGCTTTGGTAGCGGGAGACTGAGAATGAACGAAGCCAAGCCATATCATGGCTTGGTTACCATCTTCAGGACGAGGTAACTGACCCCATGTCCAACCCTTCTTAGTTTTTTTCTTGACAGGTTTACTGTGTTACTATTCTTTAATCCACTTTTGGACTCCGGCAACACACAAGTGAAAGTAACATATATCTTAATTTAGTATTATTTACAAATAGCACAAATGTTTAATTTTATTACCATAACCCCTGGGCATTATCGTTATCCTTCTGTCTTTGCTTCAAGAGGCGCATGGGGCCATTATTGCACCAGGAAACCTTCAGCAAGGTATGAATATGCTTATGCAATGGTGATTACTATAGCATCGTTTTGAAGAGGTTGTTGCCTAATACACAATCCTGTAGTCACTAGTTGTCAGTAAAGTACAGTTCTATTGTTCTTTCTTCTCCTCCAAAAATTCTCTTGACTTCACAGCGTCATGATATTAATGTTTTCATCATTACACTTAATAAGTAATTTTTATTTTTTTACTCTAGAGTCAAAATGGTGTATTGGAGAGCCCAACTGGCACAGGAAAAACTGCATCATTACTTTGTGCTTCCTTAGCCTGGCAAGAAAGTCGCAAAGCTCAGGTGGAACTTACTAAGCAAGCTGGTCTGGCTGCAACTTTGTCATCTTCAACTAATAATATTGAAAATGTAAATATGGACATACTCAAATCTAGTCTACAGACAGCATCTGGAGCAAGCTGGGGATCTGATGAGTTCTGTAAGATTACATGCTATTTAGTGCTCAACGTTTGTAGTTATTTAGTATTATAAAGCTTAATTTAGATTAATCAGTTTTATACTTGTAATTACTTTGTCCGGCTGCTTGTCATGAGCTTAATTTGCCGTTTTTGGCTGAGAGTTGTGTTGGTTGTTGTATCCATGTTTTTATAGGATTTCTTTTTTATATCCATCTTCCTTGTAGCCAGATCTTCTTGTGCTGTAAGCATCTTGAGGTAGTTGATCAGGTTGAATTCTCATGCGATGACCGAAACATTGTATTTTTCTGTCTTGGAATCTAGTCAGCCTGTGGGGTAGTTCTCATTAAATTTCTGATATCATTTTTCGTTTATCTCTCCTGGTGACACAAAAGTCCTTTAATTTAATTTCACAAATTGTAATTTTCCTTTCTTGTGTCTTGGATAACAACCAAGTGTGACATTGGTATTCTTTCTTTCTTTTCTTTGTGTTCAGGATCTTTGGTCAAGCTATATTCGCAGACCAGTCGCCATGATGCAGTCTGTAATTGTCACCAGGTCGGAGCGGTTGCCGCACAGCTTTTATCTCAGCTCCACACCTTCTGGCCAGGTCTGGTATCTCATTTGCCAATAGAGTGGGCATTTATGTAGAATGTGTTCAGGATTCTGGCCCACTGTTTCACATGGACATTTATCAGAATGTGAAATCTTAAGTCGGTATAGATGTTCTAGTAGTCTGCAGTGATGTTCTCAAGTGAAATAAGGTCGTTTGTTGGTTTCTTTTGAGTTGGTGAATTAGATCTGGTCGACCGCTTATGTTCATGTCTTCTCTCCATTGGTGTATATACTGATTTCTGATGATGTTCTTGATCTCTCTGTATTGCGCTCGATTAAATTGTGCCTTTTTAATGCCATCTTTTGCTAGAGCATCAGCTCTCTTGTGTCCTGTGATTCCACAGTGGGAGGATAGCCACTGGAGCGCTATTGTTGAGGATTTCTGGAGTTTAGCTGGTATAAATATACTGCTTATCAGTTGCTGTTTTGTTGTCAAGTTGATAATGTTCAGATATTTAAGCAGAGTTGATAAGTTCCAGCAGAAGCTTTCTGATATTAGTTTCAATTTCTCTATCTCTGCTGAAGACGGATGTGTCGGACCGAAAGGTGAAAATTGTTCAGTCAAGCTGTAAACTACGACACAACGCATTCCGTTCTCCGGACTACATCTTGCTACTTGCAAAGCCTTATTCAGGGATTGATAGCAGGAGATTGCGAACAAACGCTGGAGAGAAACAAATATTTCTCTATAAAATCTTCCATTATCTGTACAATTATTTTCCAGATATTTGAACTCTTTGACCTGCTGAAGTTTGAATTTGTTTACATGTAAATCAAGTGATCTTTGTGTTCTGCTAATCTTCATAGTTTCTGACTTTGATGCACTCATCTTCATATATCTTTCACAGACTGTACTAAATGCATTCATACAGTTTTGCAGTCTATCTTCATCCTCGTGTATTAGACCTCCAACTGGTGACCGAAACAGGCTGCACCATTGCAGAGAATAGGGATCAAAGAGGGAAGGCAAACTTTGTCCCAAAAATATCATTCTGAAACTGGATGTGTCGGGTTGAAAGACGCATATATTGCACCTCGTTGTAATCTGGGATTGACAAATTTGTTTAGGAGCCAGGTAAAAAATGTAGGAGCCAGGCCTAGTGCTGAATGACAAAGATATTTTCCAATTGCGGAAATTGTGCGAGTAAATACAACACTTTCTTTGAAATGTTAGGTGCCATAGCAACATTTCTAGATGACCTCGTGCCCAGGTTTTGTTGTAGAGATAGAAAGCACCTAACTTCCCATTTTTCTATGAAAGGAGAATCCTTAGTATTTTTTCCTGAAGAAGAAAAGAGAAAATAAAAATAAACGATACTAATCCACATATGTGCCACACATTCTTCTTTCTTTTTCGACGTTCATCCTGTAAATGATGTTTTGTTGTAGTTTACACTGAATCTGGGGGAACTGAGACGCTAGTCCAGTCAGGCACAACATACTAGGACGTCGCATCAGGGTCTGGCACAATACACTGACCAAACCCACAATCACTCTTCCCTGTTGCGTTTCCTGGAAATAGGCTGTGTTCGAGGCAGCCTGGCTGACGAGATGTGGATCGATGTGATCCCCGTAGTAGTGAGCACCACGCAGATGAAGCCAAGCATAGCACAACCGCCTGGAGGATCGTGGTCCACCTTCATCAGGATGTGAGGAAAGCTGCTACAACCCTCCACTTATGTCCCTTTCAGGGCGCACAAAAGAGTTGTTGTTTTGAATGCCCAAAATGAGTAAGTTACTCTTATGTGCGCCCTGAAAAGGGCATTAAGTGACGGGTTGCAGTAGCTTTCCACACATACTGAGCATGCTGATGAAGGTGGACCGGGATCCTACTGGCGGTTGTACTATGCCTGGTCTCATCTGCATGTTGCTCACTACTACGTCGAACCTCACTTCACCGATATCAACAGCCTGTTTCCAGAATGACCAACGAGGAGGTCAGGTGAGGGTCTTGGCCAGTATATTTCTCCTGACCCTGCTAACATTCTCTAATCAGTATGTTTTGCCGGATGAGAAGTTAAGATGTTAGCTCTAGCGTCCCTCACAAAAGAGTAAACTTACTCATTGTGGACATTAAACAACAGTGGAGCTGCAATATCTACACCTTTCGGCCCAACACATCCGATTTCAGCTGGCTTTTTTTTAATACCAGGTTTGCTTTCCCATTGCGATTACTCTAATGCAGTCTGTTTCCAGGACATCCATTGTAGGCCCAAGCAGCCAGCTATGAGTCGGTGACTGGGGGGGGGGGGGGGGGGGGGCCTGATGAAGTAGTGGATGAGCTGATAGCAGCCAGAAACTGATAGATAGCTGCTTTCCTTAAGGTCAATGATCAAGACGGAATTAGTGCATGAGCTGTAGTCGTCAGCTACCCAAAGCCAACTGCTAGTGCCAGCGGGTCAGAGCTGTCAAGACCTTTTGCACCTTCACGTGGGTGATCCTGGATAACAGGCTGCAACAGGGCAGACTGGCTAAAAAGAAGGGACTGAAGAGGGAAGTCTAACTCAGTACCAAAAAATGCCAGCTAAACACAGATGTGTCAGATCGAAAGGTGTAAACTAACAACACAACACATTCCATTCTCCAGACTACATCCTGCTACTTGCAAAGCCCTTTTCAGCAGGAAGATGAGAATGAAGAAGAAGAAGAAGACTGTTAAAGAGCTTTTTCTGCCGCCAAGTGACGTTCTGGAAACAGACTGCAACCATGCAGTTTGACTAAGAGATTAGGGATCGAAGGTGGAAGACAAACCTGGTGCCAAAAATGCCATGCTGAAATCAGATGTTTTGGGCCAAAAGGTAAGGATATCACAGCCTAGCTGTGAACTATGAAAACTGTCACAAACGTCCTTTTCAGGACGAATGCTGAAGAGGAAGAGTTTCTGGCTTCTGTTAGTTCAGTCGCTGTGTTTGCATATTCAGTCTCTGGTTACTCATTCAAAGAAGAGTGACAGAGCTAAACCAGAACAGCTAGTGTCTCATAGGTAGAGCTCAAGAAGGCAGGTAGAAAAGAAACCGGTGGAAATCCAATAGGATTAAACCATTCATTTCTTGTTTTATTTTAATATTTGCAGTTGTACCCAAAATAATTTATGCATCAAGAACACATTCCCAACTCTCTCAAGCTGTGCAGGAGCTAAAGAGGACATCATATAACAGGTACAAGTGTATTATATTTATGTATCAAAATACTTGAATCTTTCATACCTTAAATGACATTATATAACAGGTAAGAGTGTATTAGATGTATGTATACAGATACTTGACTATTTCATACCTGTAAAAGACATTATATAACATGTAAGAGTGTGTTAGATGTATGTATACACATACTTTCACACCTGTGGTTAACCGCCTCTAGGCGGTTTCGCTATGCTTTGCTTCATCTACACGTCGCTCACTACTACAGGGATAACGTCGATCCCTCACCTTGTTATCTAGGCTGTCATGATAACAGCACATTTCCAGGAAGGACTACGAAGAAGCCAAGGTGAAGGTCTTGTCCAGTATGTTTTGGCTGAACCTGACTAACATGTCTGTCCAGTATATTTTGCCTGACTAGTTGTTAGTCTTCCTTCCCTTAAACAAATGTACAACAAGAGGTGCTAAAATAAAAAACCAAGAAATACACACATAACCACAAGTAGGTGAGATCAAGCAGCAGGCAGGACAATAGGAAATATATTGATGAGATGGCAAGAGGAAATATGAAAAACGTGTACGATACCACAAGGAAACAAAGAGAAACAATATGCCACAAGTAGAAGAAAAGAAGTCTTCCACACCCCAAGATAGATAAGGACTTATTAAGTCAAAGGGGGGAGGAAGACTAACGTTTGGTCAGGCAAAACATTCTGGCCAAGACCCTCACCTAGTCTTCCTAGAAGCCCTCCCTGAAAACGGACTGTTTTCATGGTACCCTGGCTAACGAGGTGAGGAATCGACATAATCCCCGTAGCAGTGAGTGAGACGCAGATGAAGTCAAGCATAGCACAATCGCCTGGAGAACCCCGTTCCATCTTCTTCAGCACGCTCAGGATGTGAGGAAAGCTACTGCAACCCACCGCTTAATGTCCTTTTCAGTGCGCACAAAAGAGTAACCTACTCATTTTTGGCATTCGCAAACAACTATTAAGTCGAAGGATATAACGCACACATAAATTGCCCTTGAGAGAATTATAAAAGACGTTTAAATGTTTATGCCACTTTTTTTATATGAATTTAAAACTAATTGAAAGTTAATTTCTATTATACTTACTTCATATTATAGTTCTACAATTTCATCTGACCATAATAGTGCGATTCTTATAACAAGTAATTTATGACCATAGTTTTAAGATTCAAATTTAAAATATAATTTCTGACTAGTTCCACAATTTGAACTGAAAGAAATTTTATATTTTTAATTGATTCCATCTGAAAGTAATTTTTTTATTGTATTTCTTTGATTTAATCTAAAAGTAACTTCTCACTTTAGTTTTGTGAATCAATTAGCAATGTCCAGATTAGATACCAGGAAATATTATTTTAGCCAGAGAGTGGTGAATGCCTGGAATGCATTTCCACAAGAAATAAAGAAGGCAGGGTCAATTAATGCATTCAAGGATATATTGGATGAGCATAGGTATTTTTTAGATGAATTGAATGTAAGAGAAACTGGTTGTGTACAGACTCTGCAGTCTTCTAAACCAGTATAAAAATGTTGTGAACGTTCCTCTGTGATCATCTTGAACCTAGTATAATGATGCTGTAACCCTTGATCCACTGTGGCAGTACCTACTATATGGCTATCTTTTCCATTTTTCTAAACACAAACCATTGGCAGTGTCAAGTCATCTGTTATTGGCTCAAGAGAACAGCTGTGCATACACCAGCAGGTCCAGAAACAGACAACCAATGCTGCTAAGGTAAGAGACTATTATTGTTTATGAAAACGTTATCTACTAAATTATTGAACACTACTTTGTGAATTCCTAGACTTCATGTTCAGGGAAAAGAATAAGACATTGCACTGTAATACCATATTTCTTGATCCTAAGATGCCATCAATTGTAAGACTAACTTGGGATTAAAATGCTGAGCAGCACATGAGCTGCAGAGGTCAGCGATCCATAGCTGACTGCTAGCGTCAGGGCTAGCGAAACAGACAGAGCTGCCAAGACCCTTCTACACCTCCACAAGGTGATCCTGGATAACAGGATGTAACAGATCAGACTGGTTAAGGAGAAGGGATCGAACAGGGAAGGCTAATTTGGTACTCAAAAATGCCTGCTGAAGTCACATGTGTCGGACCAAAAGGTGCAAATATCGCAGTCTAGCTGTAAACTACGACACAACACATTCTGTTCTCTGGACAATATCCTGCTACTTGCAAAGCCCTTTTCAGGACTTGGTAGTGGGAGATTGAGTATGAAGAACAAGAAGGAAGACTAACCCCTTAATTTCAGCACCATGACAATTTTTTAATTAGAAACTGCAATTCTAAGATGCCTAAGCTTCCTGGCCAATGGCAGTGGTGTCCCTATTGTGACGAAATAACTAAACCAGAAGACATGTGGAACTTTTGCCTTTTCGCACCATGTGAAGCATATGACTGCCACTACAGCTCCTCCATCTGCACCTGTTGAAGACCATCCAAACCTTCTACTCAAGAACGTGAAAAACTAAATCCACTCTCGGACTTGGTGATTACTACAGGAGATCTGTCTTACAAACAGACAGAACGACGATGAACCAATTAGGAGACAGTCACCACAAACCAGTCAAAGGCTCGATCAACTTTAATTATATACTTGAGGAACAATAACCACTTGTCAGATGGAACTTTAAAAGAGCAGACTGGGACAAATTTGCAAGGCTCACAAATGAATATAGCTAGACTATAAACAGCCACTGAAAGAAAGTAAGGAGTATGACAGAGGAGCTAACTAAGGGCCTCAGCAGAATCTATACATAGGGAAGTAGGGAGAAATTACAAGCCATACTGTACAAGAGAGGATCAAAGACTGGAAGAAGAACTGAGTTCCATCAGAGAAATAGCAGCAGTAGAACAAAACACAGAGAGCAATATAGCCTTCAAGACAGCCTCTGTCAGATACAGAAGAGAGATAAAGATAGCCGCAAGGCAAAGCTGGAAAGAACACGTGGAGAGTCTCAATCTGGACATGGATGGAAATGAGCTTTGGAAACTGGCTAAGGCCTTGAGCTATAAAATAGCAGCCAGTCACCAATAATAATAACACAGTCAGGAAATGCACATGGGTAAAAGAAAAGCAAACATCTTTGGGGAAAAATATGCAAGTATTAGCCAGGTTCTAAGTACCATCATTATCAAACTGCAACGCAGTAATCTTCTGACTAAGGATAGAACAAATACAAATTAGACCCTGCATACGAACCTATGACTGCGAAACTTGGCAGTCCTAGACCTAGTTACACAACAACTACCTAACATTTTATACAACCCTACTCACTAACTACAAAACATCTACAGATTCGACAGCTTGGCTTTGACTGTGAAAGAACTAACAGCTATGTAGACCTATCTAATCAAATACATTTGTTCATGACTTAAAACATACTGGACATGTGATAAAAGCAATTACTTCTGTTTTAGAGGTATGTAAAGGAAGTAGTTAAGAATTCACAACTAGTGTTTGTGTATTTTATAGAATTGCAGACAATTGAGTTTAATCTTTAATTTAGATATAATTGATACATTTGTAACATTTGTAATTTAAAACAGGCTGCGGCTTAGTACAATAGAGTCTTCAAAAACTCCATTTCCAACCAGTGGTTAATTCTGCTGAATTTCCACTTTACTTACTTTACATTTGTTTGTTTGTTTTGACTAGGTGCATCTGTGTAGAGTTAAAGTGGCTGCTAGACAGTGTCATTTCTACAACAATATTGAAGGTGACTTTTATTTCTTTATTATGTATCAATCAATCAATTGGGATCAAGATGCTGAGCAGCGCATGAGCTGCAGTGGTCAGCGACCCATAGCTGACTGCTAGCGTCAGGGCCGGCAAATTAGAGCTTCCAAGACCCTTATACACCTCCAAGTGGTGATCCTGGATAACAGGCTGCAGCAGGCGGACTGGCCAAGGAGAAGGGATCGAAGAGGGAATGCTAACCCGGTTCTCAAAAAATACTTGCTGAAGTCGGATGTGTTGGACCGAAAGGTGCAAATATCGCAGTCAAGCTGTAGAGCTACGACACAACGCATTCCGTTCTCTGGACTACATTCTGCTCCTTAAGCCCTTTCAGGGTTTGGTAGGTGGAGATTGAGAACGAACCAAGCCAATCAATCAATTGAAAACCTGACCACTTCATGCAGAGCATAGGTCTTCAACAAATGCACGCCAAGTCTTCATATTATGATTCATCTGGGCCAGGTCTGTCCTTGTCTTGCCTGCAGCCCTGATAATGGCATCTAGCTCCTTCTTCCATGAGTGTCTCAGTCGTCCACTTTTCCTCCTGCCTTGTGTATTTCAATACAGAGACTTTGCGTTCAAGATCTTTGGTCATGCTTTACCTGCAGGCCAGTTCCCACGGTGAAGTCTGTAGTCTTCACCAGGTTGCAGCGGCTGCCCCACAGCTAATGTCTCAGCTCTGCACCCTCTGGCCGGGGCTAGTATCTTATATTGTGCGTTTTTACTGCTATGTTTTGCTTGAGCGTCGACTCTTGTTTTCTGTGATCCCGCAGTGGGAGATAGTCATTGGAGTGCTATTGTTGAGGATCTCTGGAGTTTTCCTAGTTCTGCTCTGATTTCTGATAACAGTGGTTTATTGTTTGTTTTCTTTATTGCCTCAATTAGAAATCTGCAGTCTGTGAAAACTATTTTTGTTGGTGGTTGCTTTTCTGTCGCAAATATTATCAGTGCTTGCAGGATTGCCCTTAGATTCTGATCTGAGGTTTGTGAACGACTTCCCTGTTGGGAAAGCCTCTTCTGTTATATTTCCATTTTTGTGTCTTATGAATATGTCTCCTCCCCCAGAACAGAGACTGTCTTGTAATGTTATCAACTGGTTTCCATAATATGTGGCTTATCCAATGCTAGCTTCTCCTCAGTGTGTCATGTTTTTTCCAACAGTTCCACATTTGTGATCTTATCGTACCATTTCCAACCTTGCATTCTGTGCTTTTTTGAAAAAAAAGTAAGACGACCGCACCTGACTGGTTGCGCTCTCGACTCGCTCTGGTGTTTGTGTAGTTTTCTGCTGTTCGCTAGTTCCTGTTCGGATTATAATTCACGACTCCTTCACCAGGTGGTATCAAGGACTTTATTCTGTGGAATTCATGTGCTTTCGTTTGATTATCCTGTTACGCTGCGGATGTGCCTGGCTTAAACCGTGAGAAAACAGTCCAGGATGACGTTGAACATTTCGCTTGACTGCACCACAGAATTCATCACAGGTTTTCACTACTCAAGGGGCTTCCGGATTGGACTGAAGTAGATTTTTCTCCTGCCTCCCTCCAGCCGAGGTTACACCATACCTCTCCCAACCCCATATTGTCATCACAGCTAGAAGGTGGACACAATCCGGAGGTCGTGAGGGCGGAACGTGAGGGAAAAGGGAATCAGACAAGTAAAGCCGACACAAACATTGGCTCAACACACACTTCTCGCGGACCTCATCCTGAGGCTGCAGAGTACTGGGCTACACCTGGGAGTCTGTAGAGATTTTGGTTGATAAATTACGCATGAACAATCCTCAGTAGTTGGACTTGGTAATGGTCAATCGTCGCAACGGGCTTTTGACGCCTAAGCGAACATTATTATTCTGTGCAGACAACCATTTACAAAAGTCTGCATATTTTTCTTTAGTGCCTTTTCTGTCCTCCGTGTTTCAGAGCTATTTAGTAGAACAGACTTTTAAATGGAGATGAAGATTTTTAATTTGGTGGTAGTTTTAATTTCTTTTGAGCCACAACGCAGCGAAAGCTCTTCTTGTCTTCTGTATTGTAATCTTATCTTAACATCACTTTCTGTATATATTTATATATACCCAACATAATCCATCTGGTTCCCTGTGGAACATAGGGTTAATCTCCACATGTTCCTAGTTTTGGTTGTGTTATTGAGTGCTGCCCTTACTCCCACTTCTGGTTTACTTTTCCTTCCCCTTTTGTATCTTCCTGTGTAGATTCCAATCAAACGCACGTTTGATTATATTATTAGGTTTCTTTCTGAGTGTGTGTCCTATCCATCTCCAATCTCTCTTCTCATTATTCAGTTATATTGGTTGTTCTAACACAAAATATGCATATCATTGGGAGGGAGGGGGGGGGGGGATGTTGTTGAAGGTCTGCTTTGCGAATACTTTAAGTTACATGCCATGTCACCAAGCCATTCAATTTGGCTGATTTTTACATAATTTTTTTTTTTCTTTGCGTTTACCTTATTTCCCTAATCCCCAAGGCGGTGTGCGTTGCACTGTGGTTTTTATTTTGCGCCTGTCGGCCAAGTGCATCCGACTTCAGCGTGCATTTCATGTAAGGGTCTGCTTCCTCCTGCATTTTGTAAGGGTTTGCTTCCCTGGGGTAACGGCCGATGCTGTGATGGGGATCGAACCCAGCACCTTCGGCTTGTGAGCCGTGCTACTTAACCACTAGGCCTTGCCGTCCCCTACATTATTTAAAACTTAAAATCTTATTTTCCATGGATAATGTTGCTGAGTTCCTTCCATAATGGGTGAAGAGAATTGAAAGTAAATGTTCTCTTATACACGTGTGATGGGGGAACTGAGATGCTAGTTAGGTCAGGCACAACTAACTGACCAGGATGTCACATCAGGATCAGGCATAATATACTGACCAAGATCACTATCTCTCTTGCATGTAGCATTCCCTGGAAACATGCTGTTTTCAATGCAGTGTGGCCGACGAGGTGAATTGACGTGATCCCGTAGTAGTAAGCATTTCGCAGATGAAGCCAAGCACAGCACAACCATCTGGAGGGCTGCTGCCCACCTTCATCAGCACACTCAGTATGTGAGGAAAGCTACTAAAACCTGCCACCTAACGCTCTTTTCAGGGTACACAAAAAAAAGTAAACTTACACATTGTGGGCATTAACCTTTTCCGCTCCAGCGGAGTCAGATTATGACGATTTGACTCCGCTCCACTGGCATTGCACGCCCCAACTCTAGGTTTTATTGTATACAAACTGCCAAGTTAATGTCATAGAAACGGCTGAACATACTGCTCCTTTGATTGTAGAGAGTAGAATTCGAACTTCCGCCATGTACGGTTCGATAAAAATAATGTAGATTTTAAAATTTGTTTTTAATTTTGGAAAGGATTTCTTCTGTTTTTCACGTGGATTTGAAGATTCGCCCATTATTGAGTGTAGGGGAGTTAGGTATTTTTCTGAGGTAGATCAATTTAGTTTGTTAATGTAGATATAATAATTACGTTTATAGTCGAGGTGGGGATGATGAGGCTAACGTCTGGTCAGGCAAAACACACTGATCAGACGATGTTTGCCAGGGTCAGGAGAAATATACTGGCCAAGACCCTCACCTCACCTCCTCGCTGGTCGTCCTGGAAACGGACTGCTGTCGAGGACAACAGTCTGGCTAACAAGGTGAGGTTCGAAGAAGGACGCACAAAAGAGTAACCTACTCATTGTGGGCATTCTCAAACAACGACAATAGTCAAAGTGACATTCATAGCCATTATGGTAAACAGCGAAAGTAGTATTAGTACGTTTTTCTGCAATTTTTTTGGGTTATTCTAACCAAGGGATGTCGCTACTGATGAGTATATATGTTTGTGCTATTTTTCACCACTATCACCTTCATCTTCTTGTATCTCAGAAACTAACTTACACATAATAACAACAATAACACTAAGTTCTTTATTAATATATGTCTCCAGACACACACAACAAAAATTTAAAAAATTAGAAGTTTTCAAAATCAACCACGCCGGGGCATGACGTGCTGAAAAATTATGCAGATACAGGGAATAGATGTAAATTTGTAATCTAGAAAGTAAAAGGTTAAACAAAAACAACCGACGTGGGGGTGAAGAGGTCTTTTTATACTTGCAATCGAGTGTGCAGACAAACAGCTGATGGATGACCTATTGTGTCTTTGTCGGAGAGAGGAGCCTTTTTGGCCTTCATCCTGGCCACTATTGGGTAGAAATTTTGTTACCTTCAGATTTCTATGCAATCTTACCTTATTTGTACAATGTACAAATATTCCATATTTTTTTTTTCTGTTGACATGTCCATATTTGTTGAAGTTTTTTTGTGGGTTTAAATTTCTACAGGAATGGACAACCAGTTGATGCCTAGCCATCTCTTACAACATGTTTGGCTGGTTTGCAGTGTTACTTTGCTCCCCTTTTTGACCCTGGCAAAAATTGAGCGTCTGCTTTTGTTAGATATGTTCAATTTGTTGTTTAAAAATATACGAAGCAGTTTTACTGAGTGTTGAAAGAAGATCAATATAAAATGGTGATATTGAAAGCAAATTTGTCGTTGTTTTATAATTTAGTAGTGGTAGAGCACTCGCTTTTCATGCAGAGGTACAGGGTACGAATCCTGTTATTGTACCATGCAGTCAACCCAGCTGTAAATGAATACCTGACATACCACTAGAGAAGTAAAAGGCAGTGAGGAAAGAAACTGGCCACCCTACGTCATACAAGCTGTGACTTAGTATACTGAAGTCTCTAAACTTCATTCCTTGACAGTTGTGTAACTATTATAGGACAAACCTTTGCTATCATCTATTTGTGGCCTATATAATGGTTTCATTTGATATTTCAGAGTTTAAAAAGAAAGGTGAAGCTAGGAGGACAATGGGTAATGTTGTGGACATTGAAGATATTATCAAAATTGGACACAAGACAAAGTGAGATTTATTCATTTCATACATCTTGTTTATCTTCTGCCGATTCTTTTAGAAAAAGAGTTGGTCACTATTATAGTCCTTTATTATGTGTGGTGTATTGTTTCTATGGCTTTCTTTCAAAGCCAGAAGGATACTGCACACTCATTTGGTAAGAACCAGAGAGACCAAAATGAAAATCAGTGGGGAGAAGGGAGGTAAATGAGTTGTTAATTGATCTAACAATAAAATACAGTGGTTGTGTGATATAGTACTCTATTGAGTCCTGTTACCTTGAAGTGATGAAGATGCTTGTGTGTCTCAATGATTCCAGGAGCTAAACCAGCAGAAGTGAAAGTGACCAAAAGGGTAACCCAGGATGGACAGGTCCTGGGGAGAGAATGGACTAGAAACGCACAACTTACCTTGAATTTAAAAGGTTAGATCAGGGCTGACTAATCCCTCAACTTTGAAACCTTAACACGTTCTTAAATGTCTACCTATCGGAAATAGTGAGGAAGACTAATGTCTGGTCAGGTAAAATATACTGATCAGACATGTTAGTCAGGGTCAGGCAAAACATACTGGCCAAGACCCTCACCTCGGTTTCCTAGTAGCCCTCCCTGGAAACAGGCTGTTTTCATGGCAGCCAGGCTAACAAGGTGAGGGATTGATGTGATCACCATAGCAGTGAGTGACACGCAGATGAAGCCAAGCATAGCACAATCACCTGGAGGACCCCAGTCCACCTTCATCAGCACACTCGGGATGTGAGGAAAGCTACTGTAACCCGCCACTTAATGTCCTTTTCAGGGTGCACAAAATTGCAACCTACTCATTGTGGGCATTAGCGAACAACAAACTATCGGAAATAACTCTGGTAAATGACAGTTTACGCATGCTCGAATCATCTGCCATCTTGTGGGTGACGTCAAAATTTGAAATACCACTAACTAAATGACAGAACTTAATGCATGTGTGAAGTTGGTATCAATCGGTTGGAAATGGGCGTCTTCTGGGCCTTCCGGTTCTTGGTAATACAATCCGTAAAGGGTTAATGGTCATTTATGACTAAAATGTTGATATAAAAAACCCGCTGAAGACTTGCTGGTCTGTTGCAACTAAAAATATTATCTCAGAAAGAACAGTTTTGAACGATGATTGCAAACAGTAGAGTAACGCTTTTTAATTGCACATCTGGGATCAAGATGCTGCGGTGGTCAGCGACCCATAGCTGACTGCTAGCATCAGGGCCAGCGAACCAGAGCTGAGCAGCACATGAGCTGCAGTGGTCAGCGACCAATAGCTGACTGCTAGCATCAGGGCCAGCGAACCAGAGCTGCCAAGACCCTTCTATACCTCCACGCGGTGATCCTGGATAACAGGCAGCAGCAGGGCAGACTGGCTATGGAGGAGGGATCGAAGAGGGAATGCTAACCCGTTACTAAAAAAATGCTTGCTGAAGTCGGATGTGTTGGACCAAAAGGTGCAAATATCGCAGTCAAGCTGTAAACTACGACACAACGCATTCCGTTCTCTGGACTACATTCTGCTACTTAAGCCCTTTCAGGGTTTGGTAGCGGGAGATTGAGAACGAACAAAGAAGAAGAAGAATTGCACATTTGTGGTCAAAACTGTATTCATTAATTACACATAAAATGTGATAAATATTTTTGTATTGACGCATTCAACAAAATTTGTGCACGCATGACTGCAGTTGGACCAACCTGACATGAAATCATCCTTCCTTCATTCCATTATCCTTTTGTTAATATGGTTGTCAATCTTTCAGAACATGTCCGTACTACATGGCTCGAGAACTCAAGTCCGATGCTGATATTGTCTTTATGCCGTACAACTATTTGCTGGACAGCAAGGTAAAATTGTTTGAAATTTGTCAGTCTTCTTCTTCTTCATCTTTCACTCTAAAATAACCATATCTATTTCATTCATAAACTTGCCTGTCTGTTTCAAGATTCTCTTGCCACAATACTGTCTCATTTGGTGTCATCATCAGTCCTGCGACTGTTTGTAAGGTTTTCTGAGTATTTCTCTCCATTTGACCCTATCCTCTGGTTGATCAGTCCTGAGACTGGTTGTAAGGTTGTCTGAGCATGTCTCCATTTGACTCTATTCTCTGGTTGATCAGTCCTGAGACTGGGTTGTAAGTTTGTCTGAGTATGTCTTTTCATTTGACCATATCCTCCGCATTTCTCTTCATTTCAGCATGTTCATACTTTGATGTCCCTGCATGCCTGATATGTAAAAGTGAGTCTTGGTCACTGCGGACCTCTCTTCCCTTGAATCTTGCCCTTTAGTATCTTCTGTAGAAGACTTTCATGTCTCATATTGTGGCTCAGCCAACTCAACCAATGTTTTTGTAGCATATGCAATACTTTTGAGTACATCAGTGAATACATCGTCATTGGATCTTCTTTTTTTCCAACTCACTCTTTCCACTCTACGGTATCATCACATTTCAAACGTTTCCACACTTTTTCATCCTTTGCTAAAGTCCATGTTTCAGTTCAATACAGTGCAATTGACCACATTTTAGTGATGATTATTGTTTTCTTCAGTTCTATCCTGATATTCTTTGAGGTTAACAATTTATGTTTTTCTCTGAAGCTCTTTTTTGCCAGTGCAATGCTACTCTTAATTTCTGTCTCTTTGTGGGCATCATCTGGTGTGGAGAGGACCAAAGCTTGTAGGGAGGACATGGAGCTCAAATTAAGCACAGCTATAGTAGTAGTGAATACATATTGATCTTTCTCATGAATCGCTGGCCGATCGTTGATGAGACAGTCAGTGATAACCATCATTGATGATTTCTTTCAGGGCACAAAGAAAAAATAAGATGAGGCTGCATCTGTACTGTAGATTAAAATAAAGTATATAAAAATATGGATAGTGTGGTTTAGATACCACGCAAGCATACGAAGAAGAAGAAGAAGAAGAAGATATCAGCAGAGCTGAAGATGCAGCACAGTGAATGAGAAGACAGCAGACTGCAGCTTATAGCTGGCTGCTTGCATCCGGGTCAGCGAACTTTACCTGACCAAGACCTTATTCTGCCTACATGAGGCAGCCGTGGAAACTGGATGCACCAGTGTAGTCTGGCTAAGGGAATAGGGCTCGGAGTGGGAAGGCAGACCCAGTACTCAAAAAAGCAAAAAAACTGGATGTGTAGGGCCAAAATGCGCAGATATTGCAGCCTCTCTGTAAACTACAACACAATGTCACACCATCCTTTTTAAGATGAACGAAGAAGAAGAAACATTTACTGTGCTGGACCAACAACAAAAATGAAACCTACATTATGATATTGGATGGCTAGTATCGATTTGAGCTGGAGATGAAATTGAATGCCTTATCGGATGCCTTCAGACACATGTCATCAATGTTCTCCATACCTTTGTTCTATCTCTAACCTTTTCCGCCTCTCTCCATTTACCCTTCTTCTTACTGTCTTCGTATTTGTGTATTTTACGTAACATGTATCACCATTTTGTCATTTCCCTCTTGACTTCTATTGACTTATTTAGTTTTCTAATTTCATCACTTTATATACTTTCCGGACAAACTTTTTCACACCCCTTTTCAACCACCTCTCATGATATACATGGGGCTGCAGTGAACCTATTCTTTCCTCCCCAATAAGAGGTGTTGGGATACACACAGGTTATGTTCTAGTCTACTAAGCTGTTTTTCTTCTTCAGCTTTCGTCCTAAAAAGGACGTTCTCTCTTAGTTATATCGAATCTGCGATATTTGCACCTTTTATCCCAAAACATGGGTACTTGGTTAGCCTTCCCTTTATGATCACTATTTTCTTAGATAGACTAAACTAGATCAGCCTGTTTCCAGGGCCGCTGCTTAGATGTGGAATAAGGTCTTGGTCAGCTCTGGTTCACTGACCCTGATGCAAGCAGTCAGCTAAGAATTGATGGCTGCTGTCAGCATCTGTACTGCATCTTCAGCCCCTCTACTTAGCTATTAATGAGTACCTGGTTATCAGACTTAAGCAAGGTAAGACAGAGAAGGACATTAGTTATTCCCACCTCACAAAGACTGAAACCTAATAAAATGAAGTCTCTAAAACTCCATTCTCGATGCTGGGTCCCAAATGCTGTCATATATAGGAGGGGATTTGAGGATGAGCTGATTCTGTATGCTCAACACAAAGCCTAGCTTCTGGCTTTCTCGTGGAGGGACTCGTTCTTACAAACACGAGAGTGGATGACATGTTAGTCTCTGATGTCCTAAAACAAGACTGCATTGGACAGTTGAAGTCCATTTGCCATAGGTGGCAATTTATCTAGGCTGCTGCTTAGAGGTGGAATAAGAACGATAAGTGGCGGGCTGTTGTAGCTATCATCACATTCTGAGCTGGCTGATGAAGGTGTGCCCTGGTCCTCCAGGGGATTGTACTATGCTTGGTTACATCTACATGGAGAAGGAAAACTGACTTTAGAACCACCTACTGTTTTGCAGGTAGACACAGGACAGTCAACATATGTCTGATATGACGATTCCCCCTGGGGTGTTGGTGGGCCCTGGAAGCAGGTTGCATGATTGCAGTCTGACTAAGAGAATATAGATTGAATCTGCTGAAGACGGATGTGTCGGACCAAAAGGTGCAAATATCGCAGTCAAGCTGTAAACTAGCGACACATCGCATTCCGTTCTCTGGACAACATCCTGTTACTTACAAAGCTCAGGACACCATCCTGTTACTTACAAAGCTCAGGACACAATGTAACAAAACGTCCTTTTCAGGGTGAGCGACAAAGAAGAAGAAGACCAACACTTCATACAGCTCCACTCACCAGGTACAAAACTCCTGCAAATTCTACAACTTCACATTGACTGTGAAGAGCAAATAACTCTGCAGACTTAGTTAATCGACAAACAATTTCCAATGATAGTATTTGCCTTTCACCTTTTGTAAAAGTCTTTTCTTTATATCATTAATCACTTTTTTTCATTTTCAGTCGAGGAAAGCCCACGGTGTTGAACTTCAAGGCAGCATAATTATTTTTGACGAGGCACATAATCTGGTAAATTTGTGATATTTCTGAATTGTAGATTTTTGTAAAATAAAGGTAGGGTATTTTATTGTATTTTAACTTTTACCATACCACAAAAGAAATGACATCTTTTTCCTGTAACCGCATTATTTTTTTAGTACGACATGTCACGGCCGTTGACCTTGAGAGACTAACCTGCTTTTCTAATTTGTAATTTTTTTTGGTTTTCATTTTCAATGTGTGTAAAAAACTTTTTGGTGTTATTGTTAGTTTCTGAGGTACAAGAAGATGAAGGTAGTAATAGTGTTGAAAAACAGCACAAATGTATAGACTCACACTCTATCGGCTTCCCTTGGTTGGAAAAAAGGAAATAAATTCCAGAAATAGGAACTATCAATGTTTACCGTAATGGCCATATTTGTCACTTTTGACTATAAACGTAAATATTGTATCTGCAAAAACAAACTAAATAGACCTGCTTCAGAAAAATCTGTTTTCAGAAACTTAACTTCCCCATTCTCAGTAATGGGTATCTTCAAATCCAATAAAAACGGGGACGGCGTGGCCTAGTGGATAAGTGGCACGGCTCACAATCCGAAGGTGCTGGGTTCGATCCCCATCACAGCACCGGCCGTTACCCCGGGGAAGCAAACCCTTAGAAAATGCAGGAGGAAGCAGACCCTTACATAAAATGCATGCTGAAGTCGGATGCATTGGGCCGACAGGCGCAAAATAAAAACCACAGTGCAACGCACACCGCCTTGGGGATTAGAGAAATAAGGCGAACGCAAAAAAAAAAAAAAAAAAATCCAATAAAAAAGCAGAAGAAATCTATTCCAAGTCTAAAACAAATTTCAAAATCGCCATTGTTTTTATGGAACGTACAGGACGGAAGTCAGAACTCTCTGCAATCAAATGGGCAGTATGTTCAGCCGTTTCTATGACATTAACCCGGTCTTTTATATATGATAAAGCGATGACCCTGGAGCTGGCGATGTTGGAAACATATGTAAATCTGTTCCGTCGCCTTTTTGCGACATCTGTACGGTAAAGGATAGTGTCCTTTAATTTTGTACGTAAAGTAACATACGTTTGCATCTCATGTCCATAATTAATATAATGTTATACAAAGAATGAGATTAAATTGTTCAATATTGTTGCAAAGATGTAAGAAAGTACACCTAAACTAATTTAACTTTTTGCTTTCCATTTAAAAAAATTATGTCTATTTCCTGTATCTGCATAATTTTTCAGCACGTCATTACCCGACAAGGTTGTTGGTTTTGAGAACCTCATGTAAAAAAATTTTTTTGTTGTTGTGGGTGTGTCTAGAGAATATTAATAATGAATTTGTTGGTGTTATTGTGTATATACTAGTTTCTGAGATACAAGAAGATGAAAGAAAGTAATAGTGGTGAAAAATAGCACATGCATATAGACTCCCTGGTAGCAGTATCCCTTGGTTAGAAAAACAAATAAAAATTAGCAGAAACACATACTGATATTACTATTGATGTTCACCGTATTGACTATGTCTGTCACTTCGACTATAAATGTATTTATTGTATCTACATAAACAAACTAAATACATCTACCTCAGAAAAATCTGTTGCAGAAACTACTTAACTACTTCAAATTCAAGCGAAAAACAAGAAATCCTTTCCAAAATCTAAAACAAATTTAAAAAATCGCCATTGTTTTCAATCTAACTGTACATGACATAATTTGGAACTCTCTACAATCAAAAGAGCAAGACGTTCAGCCATTTTTATGGCATTAGTCTGGTAGTTTATGTATGACAAAGTGATGACCCTAGAGCTGGCGATGTGCAATGCTAGTGGAACGGAGTCAAATCGTCATAATCTCATGCCGTTGGGCCGGAAAAGGTTAACAATCATGTTGCTATTTTTGTTGTGTGACCTAACTTTCTCCCAGAAAAATGGGATATATTTCATTTCTGAGGTTTGAAGCTGGCTATTCTGGGATATGGTCATTATACTGGTGTACTGGTATAATTATTTTCATGAAAGTTAATTTATTTTATCAATTAGAGCCAGGAAATGAGAATGCGAAACGAACGACATTCGAAGTATGGTCAACACTACGTCTTGTGAAGAATACATTTCCAGGCACAAAATATGTTGTTTCGGTCATATCATGAGTATACACCCTCATCAACTTCCACTGAAGGCTTACAATGCTGGTAGATCTGGCTATATGGTAAGAGGGCGGCCGCGAGGCAGGTGGATAGAGGACATTAGAGTGATTGTAAAAAGACAATACACTTGGCATAGGACAATCTTTTGCATAAGTGTAAAGAAAACTAACTAAGATCCAGTCATTATTCATCAACAAACATAAAATTTCAGGAAAAAATTTGTGAAGAGTCTGCGTCATTTGATCTAAACTCATTGGACCTTGCCACAGCTATTGAAGAAACCACAAAAATTGCAGAAAAGCTGGCTGAGCTGAGTGCATCTGAGGCACAGATGTCACAAGTGGAGGACTCAATTATAGGTATATGTGTACAGTGTGTGAGTGGAGGGGAGAGAGTGGGAGTAAGAGAAAGAGGTAGAGGAAATAGAGAGGGGGAGGGAAGAGAAATGGAAGAAGAGAAAAAGAGGGAGGAAAAGAAAGAGGGAAAAAGAGAAAAAAAGAGGGAAGGAAGAGAAAGAGGAAGGGAGAAAAAGGGATGAAGAGAGTGAAAGGTAGCAATAGAGAAAGAACGAAAATGGGAGGAAAGAGAGCATTTACAAATAAAATGGATCTTAGTTGTTGTTGAATGCCCACAATGAGTAGGATTACCCTTTTTGTGCCCTGAAAAGGAAGTTAAATGGCGGGCTGTGGTAGCTATCCTGAGCGGGCTGATGAAGGTGGATATGGTCCTCCAGGGGATTGTACTATGCTTAGCTTCATCTACATGTTACTCACTACTACAGGGATCACGTCCATCCCTCACCTCGTTAGCCAGGTAGCCATGAAAACAGCCCATTTCCAGGGGGAATTACGAGGAAGCTGAGGTGAGGGTCTTGGCCAGTATATTTTGCCTGACCCTAACATGTCTGATCAGTATATTTTGCCTGATCATGACTAACATGTCTGATCAGTATATTTTGCCTGACTAGACGTTAGTCTTCCTCCCCATAGTCTCTCGAGAGTCCTATATCTGTCAGTTCCAATGTGTTTCTCAGTTTTGCAAGAGGACCTGGGACACGCATCTCGCAGTACAATGCTGCGCTGGGCGTGCTCAGATCTGCACAATGCCGAGTTATGCCCCCTCAGCACAGTGCAAAGTTGAGTTGAATACAGGAAACAACACCCCCATATAACACACAGGAACAAATGAGGGAATAAATCAAGTTTCCTAAAGTCAGAAGGAGAAGAACAAAGGATATGACTCCTTTTCACTCCAAGTGAAGCATAGGCTCACTGTTACAGTTGGATCCTTACAGGAAGTCTGTGTTTGAAGTTTCAGTAGCAATGGCTTTACATATGGAGGCGCTGAACTCAATCACAACCCTCTATAGTCATATTTTATGACATGCTTTGCTTGTAAAGTTAGAGTACATCTATTATTTTCAACCCCGGTCTGGTTTCAGTTCAAGTGACATCTCTGCATCGAAGGTCGGCTGCAATGGATCTCCAGTGTACGCTATATCTTGCAATCTGAGAGGTTTTTTCCAGTTCATCTCCTGAAGTTATCCTCCCACTTAAAACGTTATCTGCCTTTTATACAGCTGCCTTCCACCCTACCCTACTGTATGGTCTTTAACAAAGAAGTATGTCTTGTTATATGGCCAAAATAACGTCAACTGTCTAACCTTGGTTTCCATCATTAATCCTCTTTTCACCTCCAACGTTTTCAATACCTTCACATTTGTTTTCTTCTATTTCAAAGAAATGCAACCTAATTATCTATATGCCCACATTTAGAAGGATTCAATATTTTATAATTGGATGTCAGTATGTGTCGCATGTTTATTAAAAGATAAAGGCAGTGCAATAGTAAACACTGCTGTCTGGGATGAAGTGTTAGAGACTTCATTGTGGGAGGCCACAGCTAGTATTCAGAGGTGGGCGTGGACAGATCCTTTCTTCCCTAATTATGCCAGGTACCTGTTTAAATCTGGGTTGACTGGAGCAAGCCGGGAATGGTAGTTGAAGACTGTGCCTTTGCCATGAAAATTGAGTGCTAATTATTTACTGTTATCAAATTGAGCAATTATTCACAATTGTACGCTGGAA
Source organism: Ariolimax columbianus (assembly GCA_036924085.1). Lineage (NCBI taxonomy): Eukaryota > Metazoa > Mollusca > Gastropoda > Stylommatophora > Arionidae > Ariolimax > Ariolimax columbianus. The sequence goes on along the minus strand of JAVGWX010000010.1, from coordinate 73,718,889 downwards.
TAGTCAGTTGTCAGTTATCATGTATGCTTTCATTATTGTCTAATTTCAGTACCAGAATTTAGTTTTGAAGATGTCATCCGTTTAAAAAGTAAGTAATTTTCTTGTGATAAATATTTACAGTTATTATTAATTTAGATAATACATTTTACACTATGTGTGTTTTGTGTTTATAACTTTTAACCAAACAAAATAAATTTATGCTTTTATATTTCATCATCATGTGTCATGGCTTGTGGCATAGACTCTATTCTCTCTATGTCAGATTCATGTGTCCAAAATCATCTTCATCTTTCTCTGCCTCTCTTGACTTCAATCTTTTCAGTTGTTACAAAGTTTTCTAGACACTCTCTTGAAGTATGTGTTCTTCTTTATGAGGTTAAATACTTCTTATTTATCTCCTAGCATTCTTTTTGAATGATAGCATTGGTGTGCTGCAACATGTCTGGGCTGGTGGCTGTCGAAGGATGCCCAGACCATAGCTGATCAAGCAGCTCTATCTTTCCACTTCCAGAGCTTTAACATTCTGAACCCATCATTCAACAAAGCTCCTGTCTGCTGAACAACTTTCATACACAGCACACAAATGTTTGTGAATATTCCCCACTGTTTCGTTCTCCGTCACCAAATATTCAATACGGCTCATTGTTTCTAATGCGTGTTGCGCACATATGCCATTTTATCGGACTTCTGCAACAGCGCTGTCTGTCAGAGCATAGCAACAACATCAGTAGTTGAGCTGTCCAGGAAATGAGAAGTAAATCAGATGAAACTATAAGCCTGCTGAAAGGAGAAAAGGAATCCAGAAGTATTCAGTTTCTCTCTTCATTATGTCTCCAATGGTGACATCAGAATACAATGGTTGACATCAGTACACAATGTTGACATCAGTACACAATGGTGACATCAGAATACAATGGTGACATTAGTACATAATGGTGACATCAGTACACAGTGGTGACATCAGTACACAATAGTGACATCCCAGTACACAATGGTGACATCCCAGTACACAATGGTGACATCCCAGTACACAATTGTGACATCAGTACACACTGTTGACATCAGTACACAATGGTGACATATGGAAATACTACATAAAGAAAGTGATCAATATTATTACTCATCACCACAGTGATATACAAATATATTTTCAAGTTGTAATTTTAAATATAGCTTTTTTAAAGTTTTATGCTTTAATCTGTGCATATATATTATAATTTGCATAATATATATTATCGGTGTGGTTTTGATTTGTATGGAGGTCAAAGATCACATGGGAAATACCAGCACAAGGGAAGAGTGTGGGGACGAAATAACACCTATGGAAAGAAATAGTGCGGAGGTACAAGAATAAGTGGCGAAGAATAGTGGAAGAGAAAGCCAGGGCAACTGACCTAAGAATCGGTGGAGCTTTACCGTTGCAGCCCTTTTTTTTTTTTTAGTTCGCCTTATTTCTCTATTCCCATAAAGCGGTGTGCGTTGCACTACGGTTTTTATATTGCGCCCATCGGCCCAGTGCATACGACTTCGGCATGCATTTTATGTAAGGGTCTACTTTCTCCTGCATTTTCTAAGGGTTTGTTTTCCCGGAGTAATGGCCGGTGCTGTGATGGGGATCGAACCCAGCTCCTTCGGATTGTGAGCCGTGTCACTTAACCACTAGCCCATGCCGTCCCGCTCTGCAGCCCTGTATTCCCATGAGATTGAAAGGAAAAGTGAAGTGATAGGAGTAATGTAACAATTAAAAGAAAATTATGTTTTTATAATAAATTGTTGATTTTTGAACTATAGAAACACTTCTGGAGATTGAAGAAAAGGTGGATGAAATTGAAATTCCTAATTCTGAGCAAGGGAGAACATTGCCTGGAAGGTGACACTCTTTAATTATATTTTTTGTGTATTCCTATTTCATTGTAAGCGATCTTACATCAACTTCAGTATATCATGTGTCCCAAAAGTTACTGTGTACTGAAATATATGTATACAACCTGAACAAATCTGTTTCTGTGAACTGTGTGCAAATTGTTGTGTTGCTAAAGGAAATTATGTTTGTGTCTATTTCAGCTTTATGTTTGACTTCCTGGCTAAAGTTAACATCACCTGGACTACAAAAAATGATTTGCTGTCCGTTTTGGATCGAATGAGCAACTTCCTCAGCAATGATGGTACTGTGCCCTTTTAAAACTGCAGCAGATGCACTCAATCAATACGACAGTGCAACATGTACAACTCACATACATAGGACTAACTACAGATGGAGAAAAACTATTTCCAGGATCTCAAACAATCACTAACACCCTATACAGTAACACTCAACAATAAAACATATACAAGATTCCTGATGATAAAATTGACAATGACTGAGGCAACTACTTGGCAGAATTGTTTTGTCGTTCAAAAGTCACTTTAACATAGGGAACAGAGTATCTCCCCTCCCCCCCAATTTATAGATACATTTTAATAATACCTTTGTCTAAAGAGGAAATGCTGATTGCTCGATCAGAAAACTCTCAATGTTACAATACTTAGGGATGATAAAATGACAAATAAGAGAAATTGTTATCCCGTCTCATAAAAAACTGATCTAGTACAATGCAGTCTATTCACTTGATCCCCAATGGCAATGTCTGTTATAGCACTACTTTGGCCTTTATTTTTTTCAACAAAAAGAAGACAGAAAAAGGGACATACATTATATAAGCAGCGTGTTCAAATGAAACCGGGCTAAACTGCAACAAGTGAACATACCTACGATGCGCTCATGACGTCACTTCTGGTATAAACAGCACATACCAACCGTCAAGTTTGCAAAATTTTATTATCCTCCGACTCATAGTTTCCTTAGCAGACCAGTGAAAACATGGCAGGTGTAATATGGAATCCGTTCAGAGTTGATCAGCGAGCGGTGATTCGGTTTCTAACAGCTGAAGGATGTCAACCAGTTGACATTCATCACAGAATGCAGGCAGTGTATGGAGACAAAAGTCTGTCGAAGACAACAGGGAAGAACTAGACAACGATGTTTCAAGAAGGACGTGAGTTAACGCAACAATATGCGCCTGACCTGGTCTCAAAAGATCTTTCGGGATCAAGATGCTGAGCAGCACATGAGCTGCAGCGGTCAGCGACCCATAGCTGACTGCTAGCGCCGGGGCCGGCGAACCAGAGCTGCCAAGACCCTTCTACACCTCCATGCGGTGATCCTGGATAACAGGCTACAGCAGGACAAACTGGCTAAGGAGAAGGCATCGAGGAGAGAATGCTAACTCGGTACTCAAAAAATGCTTGCTGAAGTCGGATGTATTGGACCAAAAGGTGCAAATATGGCAGTCAAGCTGTAAACTACGACACAACACATTCCATTCTCTGGACTACATTCTGCTACTTAAGCCCTTTCAGGGTTTGGTAGTGGCAGATTGAGAATGAACGAAGCCAAGCCAAAAGATCTTTCGTTAACTCACGTCCTTCTTTAAGTGACGTCATCATGCGCATCAGACATATGTTCACTTGTTGCAGTTTGGTCTGGTTTCATTTGAACACGCCTCCTAATATCATCCTGTACTTAGGTAACAGTAACAGCTGTTTTATATTCAAAACCACATAGTTGCTATTTGTTCTTACAGTTGCTCTGAATACATTTTCAAATACTAATAAGAACAGAAAAGTAGAAAAAATGAGACCAGTTATTGACAGATGATGTAATGGAATTTGGAATGTTTTAAATGAATGCTGGTTCTTCTTGGAACATACATTTGCAATGGGTGCTCAGTAATTTGGAATATATATATTTTAATAGATTGGTCAGTGGCATTAAGAAAGAGGCTGGCATTTTTATATATGTATCTTTTTAAGTCCATTATAAGCCAAATGGTAGAGCATTTCGAGAAACGGTTAGTCTCATAAATACTTTAAATCTATTCTAACTCCTTCTTTGGTGTTCGTTCTGAAAAGGATGTTATGTGGTAGTTTACATTGAGACTGCGATTTCTGCACCTTCCGCCCTGACACATGATTTCAGCAGGCTTAATTGTGGGGATTCTGTGGCCAGGTGGTTAAGCCATCGGCCTCGTGATCAGGTGGTGTGGGTTCGAACTCTGCCGTCTTTTTCACGGGTGCTTGATGCGGAGTCCCCTGCATCTCGTAGTCGCCCCCTAGTCGTCTTGTCCTTGACTTACCACTGGGGTCGGGCGGCACGAGACGAGAGAGTTAGGATAAAATGTAGCGCAGTTAATCCTTACTAAAAATAGCGATAGCAAAATGAATTATGCCATCATTGTCTACGATGGACGAGGCCTTTGCCTTTTCTTAATTGTGTACCAGATTTGCCAGCTCACTGCGATCTCTATTCTCTTAATCAGGGCCACACTAGTGCAGATTGTTTTGAGGGCTGCCGCTTTGAAGTGGGATAGGGTTTCTGGATGCTGTCAGCTCATTTATTGTGCTGCACCTTCGGACCCAAGTTATTTTAACTGATTTAAAGTAAAGTAACCCACTATATGACTATATGAGGGTGGTAGCCATCTCCTCTCCCTCGCCGCTTTTACTTCTCGGACTGAACTGGTACCCATTTAAGGCTGGGTCAACACAGGAGCCATTGCAGTCTGAAAAAAAATTACTGCCTCAACTGGGAAATGAACCCAGGACCACTCAGAAGCGAAGCCAGCGCGTTAACCTAAGCAGCTCCCTTTTCTAACAGATTTAACTTATTAATTATTGTTGGCCAAAAAGTAAGCACAGTTAAAATACAGTGGTGCGTTACAATAGTCCTAGGGGATTATCCACATTTGGACTTGAATATGTCTTTATCAGATTTATCAAGGACTAGGCAATAAAATAGGTACTGGTGTGGAGTACTTATCGTAAAGGGGATATAAACAAGCTGGAAAGGATACAAAAAAGAGCGACAAAGCTGATAGTGGGATTCCAGAATTACAGTCATAAGGAAAGACTCAGAAAAACCAGCTTACAGTGTCTAGAAAAGAGAAGAGTTCGAGGTGACTGATACAGGTTTATAAGATAATCAAAGGAATAGATAAATTAGACTATAACAAGTTTTTCAAAATACAAACACCTACAAGAACAAGGGCAAAGCTACAAATTAACTAAAGCTAGGTCCAGATTAGAAATATTTTTTAGTCAGAGAGTGGTGAATGCCTTAGAATGCATTGCCACAGGAAATAGTAGAAGCAGGGACAATTAATGCATTTAAGAATAGATTGAATGCACATAGTGGAGCCGCGTAGCGCAGTGGTTAGCGCGCTGGCTTCGCATCTGAGTGGTCCTGGGTTCATTCCCCAGTTGAGGCGGTAATGTTTTTTTCAGACCGCAATAGCTCCCGGGTCGACCCAGCCTTAAATGGGTACCGGTTCAGTCCAGGAAGTAAAAGCGGCGAGGGAGAGGAGATGGCTACCACCCTCATATAGTCATATAGTGGGTTACTTTACTTTAAATCAGTTAAAATAACTTGGGTCCAAAGGTGCAGCACAATAAATGAGCTGACAGCATCCAGAAACCCTATCCCACTTCAGCTACCGCCCTCATATAGCCGAGAATTTGAAATGTGAGATCGCTAACAACTCACACCCCTACGGCAGTAATGCTATGGGATACTTTACTTTACTTTACATAGCTTTTAGAGCAAGGAAATCTACATGCAACTGGTTTTTTACAGACTCTGCATAGTCTTCTAAACCAGCATAAAGACATTACGTTAAGTTAAAACAAATTAGCACCAAATAGAACAGTGGCCTAAGTTAGACAAATAGAAAAATTAAGGCTACAAAAAAATACTAATTTCAAAAATGAAATTCAAATTTTTTTTTTTTTTTTGCTCAGATGTTTGCCTCACTAGTTTCTACTGGCGGAGGCGCGCCATTTTCCACCCCAGACCGTAGTCCATTGGGCGATATCAGGACGCATAAACCAGTGCTTGGATGCATGTGTGCATCTGTATGTACCAATGCTAGGTTTGTGCGCCCTCAGAAGCTAGCCCAACCAAAGTGCAATGGAAGGGCTTTACCACGAGGGCGCGTGTGAAAGTTGTGCAAGGGTGTTACTGTGGGATAGAGTCAAATGAAACAGAGTGAGGTGAGAAGAGAGAGAAAGGGAAGAGTGGCCCCCAGGGTGAGCCATGTGTTCTGAAATTCAAATCACTGCAGCTCGCCCCTTTTAAAGGAAACCTGTTTCCAAGCATTTGCAACCATTATCCTTTCCATGTGAAGCATGTTTTAACTGGATCTGGCCGCCTTACAGGAAGTAAGTATCCGAGCTTTAGCAGTGGCTGATTACCATGGCAATTTAAAAAAAAAAAATGATGAGGTGCCCAGTCTCAAGCACAACACTCTTCGGTTGCCTTTTACCAGATGCTTGGAAGGTGACCGGGGTTCTATTCTTTTCATCCCAGGTACAATTCTGGATATGATGAGAACTATCAAAGTTCTATTAAGGAATGATACGTAGAAAAAAATGTATTCTTGCTGATACAAGTATCTAGCATTTGTGGATTTAATTTAATATTTGCTTCATCTTTAATACTGGTATTTATTTGGTTATTTGATCTGTTGTCATCTGATCTGTTTTAATTTGATCTTTTTTTTCTTTTGCTGCGCTTCTTTCTCAATCTGCAGCTACCAAGCCCTGAACAGGGCTCTGTAAGTAGCAGGATGTAGACAGGTGAACGGAATGCGTTGTGTCGTTAGCTTACAGCTTGACTGCAATATTTGCACCTTTGGGTCCGACACATCCGTGTTCGACAGATATTTGATCTATTTTCACTTGATCTGTTTTCATTTTATCTGTTTTCATTTTATCTGTTTTTATTTAATTAATCTGTTTTTGTTTTCCAAGTCGTTAGTGCCGTACTATTTTTCAAAGGTCTTTGTGCTGGGTTGAGTTAACGCTTGACGATGTTTCTTTGGCAGCGGGTTGCAGTTGCTCTTCTTACATCCTGAGGCATACTTAACAAGGTGGACACTAAAGTTTAACTTTGCTTGTTTTTCAACAAATATTGTTTTTGAGTTTTACTGCAGTCTTTCACATATCCTGTTAATTATTCCTCAGCTGGAAGTTCTATATTAAACACAAAAGGAGCTGGTCTGTCAAAGTTTGCTGATTGTTTGAAGGTGAGTCCACTGTATGATTACTTATGCCTGGGTCGAAGTAATTTTTAAGTATGCATTTTAGGAGAGTAAGTCGGTGAGTACGTCACAAACTGAAATGGGATAAATAAAATATGTAGTTGGTAATTTCTAAAGTGTCATTCGTTGGAAGCAACATTCAGCTTTGTGATTACTGTAGGTAGCAGTCACTAGGTGTCACATGCACATCCTAGATAGAAAATGGCGTCCATGCTCACAGAGTGTACAAAGAACAGCATACTGTTGTGCATTTTTGGGGGGCAAAAAGGATTTTCTGCAAAGAATATTCATGAGGAAATGTTTCCTGTTTACAGTAAGAAGTGTTTGCCGTGCAAAGCGGTGCATAACTGGGTCAATAGTTTTCTCAAGAACGCTAAAAAAAAATTGATGATGATGCCTGATCTAGTCGTCCTGTTGAGATTGCCATATACAGCTCAATTAACCGAGGAGAAAATTTACCAACAAAAATAGCAACTTCTACCTTACAGCCCCGACTAAACCGCAGGCGATTTCCACCTGTTTGGCACAATAAAAACCCAACTTTGCGGGAGATATTTTGCAAATGACGAAGAGGTTGAACGTGAAATGCAAATGTAGTTGAGACAGCAGACCAAAGACTTGTATGCTGCGTATCCTGCTGATTATCTCTTCAATTGAGCAACATGAGTTGCCATCAGATTCATTTATCTATGTTTGGGGAAGCAGTTTGATTGGTGTGAGAAATTGGCCCTTATAGTTTTCATTGCACGATAAGCTGGTTGCAAGCTGTCGTGTTATACGCAGTTACCCTGAAGTTGTTCACAAGCAGAAACTTCTTATGAGAAATATTGTAGAAATGTGTATTTGTGTCTATATGATAGAAATGTGTATTTGTGTCTATATGATAGAAATGTGTATTTGTGTCTATATGATAGAAATGTGTATTTGTGTCTATATGATAGAAATGTGTATTTGTGTCTATATGATAGAAATGTGTATTTGTGTCTATATGATAGAAATGTGTATTTGTGTCTATATGATAGAAATGTGTATTTGTGTCTATATGATAGAAATGTGTATTTGTGTCTAAATGATAGAAATGTGTATTTGTGTCTATATGATAGAAATGTGTATTTGTGTCTAAATGATAGAAATGTGTATTTGTGTCTATATGATAGAAATGTGTATTTGTGTCTATATGATAGAAATGTGTATTTGTGTCTATATGATAGAAATGTGTATTTGTGTCTATATGATAGAAATGTGTATTTGTGTCTATATGATAGAAATGTAACAGAGAGGCTGATTAGCATAGTGGAAGACCACTCGCTTCTCACGGCTAAGGGACAGGGTTCAACTACTACAATGTCACGCTCCAGTTTAGCGAGCAGTAAATGGGTACCTGGCATATGTCTAGGGAAGTAAAAGACAGCAAGGAAAGGAACTGGCCACCCTACCTTAAACAAGCTGTGGCTAAGTATAAAGTCCTTAACAACTTCATTCTCTGGCAGTAGTGTAACTATTATGGGACATACCTTGATCTTTAATATAAATAATTAATGCATTGTTTGTTTCAGATTGTTTTTAGCCAAGAGCCTCGGGAATTTCTAGCCCTGTCAACTCACCAAAGGCTTCTATCTGAGCATTTCAAGGTGAAAACATATATAAATACATGCCAAGTCCTCTTGTCTTGAGTCACCTGTTCCAGATCTCTGCACATCTTCCTTGCTTCCTTTATGTATTTCCTGAGCTCTCTTCTCCATGTACATTTTGGTCACCCTCTACTTCTCTTGCCCTCATCTCCTCCTGTTTTATTGTTGTGTGGTTATTTCTTCAATGTTTCTGCTGAAAGAACGTTTGTGATGTGTCGTTGAATAAAGTGGTATGTGCGCCTTTCGTCCTGACACATCCAATTTCAGCACAGCAGTTTTTGAACCAGGCTTGCTTTCCCTCTTTCATCCCTAATCGCTTAACCAGACAGCATAGCTGCAGTCTGTTTCCAGTGCCGCTACTTGGACGTGAAATAAGATCTTGATCACTTATGGGTCGCTGGCTGCTGTCAGCTCATTCACTGCTGTATCCTCGGCCCCCTGTCTGGTTACTTCCAACAGTTCCACATTAGTGATCATATCCTACCATGTTAATTCCTGCGAAAGCACTTTATGAAAGTTTGATTGTTTTGGTTATTGTTTTTGTTCTCCATGTTTCAGTACCATACAATAGGATAGAATTTACATTGGAATTGAAAAGATTTTTATTCGCGTGTTGGATTCATTTATTTATCTTATTTTTTGTAAGTTCCTAAATGCAATTGAAGCTCCATTCACCTTTTGTATTGTTATTTAATCTCTATCCATAACTCCTGGTGAACGAAGAGTGGAAGAGAAATCCAGGTCAAGTGGAGAGTCATGGACAGAACTAAAGAAGATAATCCAAAATATGAATTGGAAATGAGTAATTGTTCCCATGAAATCTTCAGGAAAAGTAGTTTCATATCATCTGTTGCTTATGTCATTAGACATCGTGAGGAGGTACAATCTTCATTCACATGTGGACATGGGGCCAAAGATGTAGCACAGGGAATGAGCTCATAGCTGGCTGCTTGCATTAGGGTCAGTGTACGAGAGCTGACCAAGACTGTGTTCCGCCTTCCAAGTGGTGGTCCTGGAAACAGGCTGCACTAGTGTAGACTGGCTGAGAGAATAGGGATCGCAGTGGGAAGACAAACTTGGTATCTCAAAAAAGTCAGCTGAAATCAGATGTGTTGGACCAAAAGGGGCAGATATCGTAGCCTCGCTGTAAACTGCGACACAATGTCCTTTTCAGGACGAACTCTGAAGAAGAAATGAGGACATTGCTATATTCAATTCATGCCTTTGTAGTGTTTATTTTGCGCCAGCAATGCATCTTTTTCTTGGTCTTGCTCTGAAGCTGTGCTATTTGGCGTTACAGATTTGTGGGGCAGGTAGATTGTAGATATTCCTGTCATCTGTTTAAACAATTTAATTCTTTGTCTTTCAGAATATACCAAGCATGGCATTGTTCTCACTTTCTGTTGGATTTCTTCTTTTCTCTCTGTCTCTGTCTCTCTCTCTGTGTCTGTCTGTCTGTCTCTGTCTATTTCTCTCTCTCTCTGCTTGGAAACATTCTGTTTTCAAGGCAGTCTGGTTAACAAGATGTGGATTGGTGTGATCCCCGTAGTAGTGAGCATCACGCAAATGAAACCAAGTATAGCACAACCACCTGGAGGACCCCAGTCCACCTTCATCACCATGCTTGGAATGTGAAGAAAGCTACTGCAACCTGTCACTTAACACTCTTTTCAGAGCGCAAAAAAACAACTCATTTCCAGGGAGGGCTACTAGGAACCGAGATGAGGGTCTTGGCCAGTATGTTTTGCCTGACCCTGACTAACGTGTCTGATCAGTATGTTTTGTCTGACCAGACGTTAGTCTTCCTCCCATCAGACGTGATAAAGAACGATTGTGTGAATGCAACACTAGTTGATCTGCTTTTCAGGTTCATATCCAGAAGAAAGAAACAGGTCAATACAAGAAGAAAATTGACTCATGGTCAACAGCTGCAAACAGTGATGGAAAAGGTAGTATTTCTTTCTTCTTATTCATCAAATCGTCTTCATTGTACACTTTCAAACTTTAATTTGAATATATTTAACCTTTAGTACGCTACATTTTTTGGCCAAAATTTTACATTTCGCTATGGTAGTTGACTTTCGAAGCTAATACTTGTTTTTTTTGTGTCGCCCCTTCTCAAAATTAATGTTTCCATTACTTGGACGTTATTGCATTTTTTTTTCAGAAAGAATACTCAGCTATTGGTGCTTCAGTCCAGGCCATACAATGAAGGAACTGCTTGCTCATGGGGTCAAGGTCATAATCCTGACTAGCGGAACGCTGTCCCCACTGGATTCTTTTACAATGGAGATGCAAATGTTAGTTTCTGGAATGTTTCAGGTTTTACACTTTAGATATTCAAGAAAATGAGCCATTATCCTATCATATATGAGGTATTGCTTCTAGAACATTCTTACAAACCCAGAAGGCTACTGCACACAGAGCAGACTGTTGGTCTGTGTGTTTGACCAAACAGGCAAGATGAAGATGACTATAAGTCAGGAATAATAATAAGAGATCACATGGTTGACAGTTTGCTACATACAGACGACACAGTGCTTTTATGGGGCAAATCGTTCTTGTAATTTAACCTTTACCGCGTGACTGCCGCAAAATTGCGTCATAAAAAAATGTACGTTTGCAGCACCAGCTCCAGGGTCATCGGTTTATCATGTATAAACTTCCGAGTTGATGCCATAGAAATGGCTGAGCATGCGTATTTGAGAAGAAGATAGGGTTCACTTCCTATTTTGTCGTTCACTTTGCCTGGGAACAGCGTAAGCCATTTTATGAAGCGTTTTGAAATCATTCAATTTTAGTCAGGCCATGGAAGAGTCGGCCATTGTAGAGTAGTTCATTATGGTTATTGATTCAGATGGTGAGGGCTTTTTCAAGTTTAATATTGATGATATCCTTGCTGAAACCACTCATTTTGGTGCAGGAGATGCTGCTATTGATGAAGATGGTGAGTCTAGTATCGACAGTGATTTTGAACCAGAGGCAAATGCTCCTTCTGGTTACGATCATGACTGGCTAAGTTGTTGGACTAGTGATGTTGCTACAGACATTTCTGAGGTAGATCTATTTAGTTTATTTATCACTTCAGATGTTATAAATATCTTTGTAGTGGGAACTAATAGATATGCCGCTTCTGTAAAAGAACAGAAAGGAGTCGATACCGGTCCCTCATCACATGTGACAATGTCGCTGTCGAAGAAATAATGGCCTTTCTTGCGTTACTGCTGGTGATGGGACTGGATAAACGATGTTCATTTGATGTGTACTGGTCAAGTGATCAACTCCTTGAAATGCAAGGGTTTAGAAGTGTTATGACCAGGGATAGGTTCCTGGGCATCTTGTCATTTTTTTTAACTTGTAGACAGCATCAAGAGAGCATCCTGACCACAACAAAGCTTTCAAAATTCAGAGCTTTATTGAAGCTATCCTTCCTCTGTGGCAACACTATTTCAAACCGTCCAATGAGGTTAGTGTTGATGAAAGCATGATTGCTTTCAAGGGTAGAACTAGCCTTATGCAGTACATGCCTAAAAATTTCAAAATTGACTGCAGTACAGCATAGCACGTCATCTAGAATAGGCACGTCTAAATGTTTGTAATTTTTTTCTAAATTGTCACCTTTACCTTCTTATATCTCAGAAACTAACACACATACGACAAAAAGAATAACACTAACAAGCTCTTTACTCATTTATTTCTCTACACACAAAAAATTATATATATATATATAGTTCAAATAAAAAAGTTACAGGCGCTCAAAGTCAGCAACCTTATAAAAATGTAAAGTTGTGTGGTTCGGTTAAAAGTAGCCTTAAAACTTATCCGGTTACATCTGGGAAATGACATTTGGTTACTTGAGGGAAAAGACATTTGGTTATTTGAGGGAAAAGACATTTGGTTACTTGAGGGAAAAGACATTTGGTTACATCTGTGAAATTACCATTGGTTATATCTGTGAAAAGACATTTGGTTACATCTGTGAAAAGACATTTGGTTACATCTGTGAAATGACATTTGGTTACATCTGTGAAGTGACATTTGGTTACATCTGTGAAATGACATTTGGTTACATTTGTAAAATGACATTTAGCTACATCTGTGAAATGACATTTGGTTACATCTGTGAAATGACATTTGGTTACATCTGTGAAGTGACATTTGACCCTGTTGCAAGCAGCCAGATATGAGTCGCTGACTGCTGTCAGCTCAATCACTAATGCATCTTTGACCCCACATTCCATTTGATCTTACCACATGGCCCTACCAGTAGAGTTTATGTGTTTTTACAATGGACAGGAGGTCTTGTTGTAGTCTGATATTCGGTTGGATTGTACTCCGTACATTTACATTTGTAACTAGATCCCTGTATGTTATTGCATAGATCTACATGAAGGATCTCATCTCTATAGTTTAGATTTTTTATTTGCTGAATAACAAGTGATAATTTTTTTAAAAATGCATTATAAATAATGATGCTTGTATTTTCATCTCACCAGTCCATTTCCTGTGCAGCTGGAGAACCCCCATGTGATAGAAAAGAGTCAGGTGTGGTTGGGAACGTTATGTAAGGGTCCTGATGGAACCACCCTCAACTCCGAATATAAGAACAGGTAACTAAGATGTTAAACTCTGTACCTTATTATCTCAGGAAATAATAAGTTCTGCATTGAATGAGAGAAACTGGAAAACCGAGGCTAGACACCCAATGTTTGGACACCAGGAGCGAATCAGAAGACTCAAATCCAGGCATAGTTTCCTTAAATCAACAAAGACTATACAGTCAAGCCCTGAAAGCTGTCACACTGAATTATGGCACGAAATGATACAGGACCCAGGGATCGAGCTTCAGGAAGAACATGCCCCTGGACATCACTTACCCTACTCACTTTGGAAGACAATAAATAGACTTCGAACTGGTGTATCACGTAGAAAGAGCATGAAGAAATGGCGTATTTCAGACGGTGATACATGTGACTGCGATGCGATACAGGATCCAGATCATCTGATGATTTGTCCAAACATTCCAGATACATGTGATGAGAGCGACATGCTGAAGATGAATGACTGGGAAATTCAAGTCGCTGAACACTGGATGAACGCTATATGACGTGGTGCTTGGACACGGAAAGTAAGTAAGTATATGTTCTGCAGTGTTATATGGACATGAAAGTTTGAGCTGCGCTTGATTAGCTGCGATCACGATAACTCCAGTGTTTGTGTCTGTTTCGGATGTTTTCAAGTTTCTGAATGGATAAATATTTGCACTGATCGTTGCGCTGCAGAGCTGCTTTACTGTGAGAGTGTCCTTGTTCATCTGAGTAGTGTATTTTGCAGGTTGCAGTGCATTTTGTTTAGTCTTTGCATCGTCTAGTATAGATGGCCATTTTCGGTTGAACATCACTCAGCTCCCAGATGCGGAAATTGAGGTCTACATGACAACACTCGTTCCACTTGGTTGCTCTTCAGCATCAGGCCAAGAAAATATCCGATATACAAGCACTCTACTTCACAGCTTGATGTCAATTTTCACCCCCCACCCCACCGGAGACCCTAGGCACCCTCTCATTTCTCCGTATTCTAAGTGGAGAAAAAATGTCATCGCCTCGCAGGAGTAAAACATTCAGAGGTGGAGCTCGAGAATGGAAGATGACAGCTTCTGATGCCAGTTCACCACTTAGAACGAGAACTCCTCAAACACTCCCTCCTCGCGGCCCCCATCTCAAGGCAGCGGAGTACCGGGCTCCCTCCCAGGCGCCCATAGGGATCGTGGTTGACACTCCCAATGCCCAGTCGGATGATGCAGCGCTCCTACTGTCCTCACCACTGGGGATTGTCCACATCTATCAAGTGTTATATTCTACACCTTTTGTCCCTTCAACTGGTAACAAGTTAGTGGGGCTAATTTCTCCTCACAGGTTGAAAACCTCAAGAAGAGGAGTTTGTTTTGAAATAAATATTTAGAAACTATAACCCAAATTTTGAGATTGATCGACTGAGTGTGCTGCAAGGGAAACAGGTCCAACACTAAAGCTGGCCCCTTTACAGGAAGCCTGCAACCAAGCAAAACTAAAGTGGGGCGACAAACAACGCTCGAGTTCTTCACAATTAATCCCTTCGACTGGTAACATGTGTCCTCCTTTCTTTTTCTGATCAATTCCTTCTGCAATGGTCAGTCTTGAGTATTTCAGCTCTTCGGATGCTCTATGTTTCCATAATCAGTTTGACATGCCATCCCAGATATCTCTTATTTGCATTCCTCAGTCTCTCTTTTCCTTGATCTTTTATGTCACAAAGTTTTTCAGCCTGTTTTCTTTGTATGTTTTCAATGAGTTTTATTAACGTTTAACTCAATATAAAATGAACTAAGGTTGTTCTTACTTTTCCAGGTCCACTGAGTCATACCAGAAATCTCTAGGAAACACAATAAGTAAGATCAACGTAATTGTTTTGTCTATGTTTTTTAATCAATAAAACATAGTGGGGATGGCGTGGGCTAGTGGCTAAGTGACACAGCTCACAATCCGAAGGTGTTGGTTTCAATCTCCATCACAGCACCGGCCGTTAGCCAGGGGAAGCAAACCCATTACAAAATGCAGGAGGAAGTAGACCCTAACATAAAATGCATGCTGAAGTCGGATGCACTGGGCCGACATGCGCAAAATAAAAACCACAGTGCAACGCACACACCGCCTTGGGGATTAGAGAAATAAGGCAAATGCAAAAAAAAACAAAAAAACAATTACTTATTTCAATAGAAATTAAAACTGAGTAAATGATGAGGGGGCCTTTACAGAAGAGAAGTAAGATGCTCCTCTCAAGAATTATGAAACGATTGATGTTTAAAACCCTCTAGTTTAAAGTAACTCTGGTCACAAGAGAGTTGAGATTAAGAGCTTAGTCTTATCGAAGATGGACAATAAACTCGGAGGTCTTGTCTACATGTTGTGCATATAGAACACGTAACAGTTTCAAATTTTAAAAAAAGGGAGATCAAGATGCTGAGCAGCGCATGAGCTGCAGTGCTCAGCGACCCATAGCTGACTGCTAGCATCAGGGCCAGCGAACCAGAGCTGCCAAGACCCTTCTACACTTCCATGCGGTGATCCTGGATAACAGGCTGCAGAAGGGCAGACAGGGAAGAACAAGGGATTGAAGAGGGAATGCTAACTCGGTACTCAAAAAATGCTTGTTGAAGTCGGATGTGTTGGGCCGAAAGGTGCAAATATCACAGTCAAGCTGTAAACTACAACACAACGCATCCCGTTCTCTGGACTACATTCTGCTACTTAAGCCCTTTCATGGTTTGGTAGCGGGAGATTGAGAACGAACGAAGCCAAACCAAATAAAAAAAAAGAGGCTGTTAGCCACTGTCTGGGCAAAATTTTAAACAAAATAATAAAATTCCTACCCAATACACCATATGCCTTCTCCCAGGCCTAGCTAGCAGCAGGAAGTAAAATATCACACAAAAAACCTACTATAGATAACTTTGGCTACCTGGCAGCAGACGTACACCTACCTGTTTGGAAAACATGGTTCTAAGTTAGTATTTCAAATGAATGATTAACCACAAGCCGATAAATGATTGTGCAGTGTAATTATTGTGGGGGGAAAAACAAATTGATAATGAACATTTAGTTTAACAAGTTTAATTTGACTTATATAAATATATACAGTAACATATAAATATGTACAGTAACAAATAAATATGTACAATAACAAATTAAATAACAAACTTAATCATAGATTTGATCAGAATTATTTCCTGTAGGAATCTGTGTGTGACATATATGAAATAGGCCCACTGCCATACTGAGGTGATTAATAGTGCTATCCAACCCCTCTAGCTTAACCTTACGCACTCCAATATATTTTTGAAAAAAATGTGACCTAATTAATTTTCTTAATTAGTCGCTGTGGTAGTCGTCTTTCAAAATTTGTAACTTTTATATTTGTTTGTCAATAAATATGATTTTCTGGTGTGTAGATACACAATAGCATAACGAACATGTGGGTGTTATGTTTTTGTTGTATGTTGGTTAGTTTTTGAGATTTAAAAAGATGAAGTTGAAAATTTATGAAAATCTCGGAAAAAATTTGGACTCGACCACTAGGCCTAGTCGCTCCGATAGAAAACCATGGAAACCACAACAACGTATCGATACTGTGTTTACAATATCTACACAACTATTAGTTTCCAATTCAAACGTAGTTCTTTCATTTAAACAAACAAAATAAACAGATCTACGCGATAAAAATCTTTCTCAACAACCTACTCCACCTTTCGCAAAAAGTCGGCTTGCTCCAAACGGCGTATACAAAATTAAAACTGTTCAAAAGCCATTTGTAATTGCACATACGATACTTTAACCAGCAAAATATCGTGTATATATGGAGGGCGTAGTCAGCAGTAAAAAATGGCTGTCAGGAGTGACTCCGTTCAAAAAAAAAAAATTTTTTTCCGCACACCGTTTTTGCAGGCCGAGCTGGTCCAAAGGGATCGGACATTGGAGTGCTACAGGTTAAAAGAATCTCGTACTAATGGCATTGCACATCCTGCAATTCACAGAGCCTAAAACCCATCCTTCTAGGTTTGAAGAAAAGTGATAGCACGAGGGGTTGGGTTAAAATAAGAAGCACAGTTAATCAGATGACAGCAGCCAGCGACTCAAACCTGGCTGCTTGCATCATGGTTAGTGAAACAGAGCTGAGCAAAACCCTATTCCGCCTTCAGGTGATGGCCCTGGAAATAGGCTGTGCTAGTGTAGGCTGGCTAAGAGAATAGAGATGACAAGTGGGAAGGCAAACCTAGTACCAAAAAAAACCAGATATTGCAGCCTTGCTGTAAACTACAACACAATATCATGCCATCCTTTTCAGAGTGAACGCTAAAGAAGAACAAGAAAAACAGGATTCTACACACTTTTTTGCCTCATGCTCCCTTTTCACGCTATGTCAGAATGTCATGGCTCCCTTTCCAATATATTCTGACACAAAATGTGCATTCTAAATAAAATGCATATTATATTGAAAATGATTTTCACTATATTAGTACATATTAAAGGAAAAAAAAAAAGACCTGACACGTCATACGGCTCATTGGAAAATATGCATTTACTTATATTATTTTTTAAAGTGATTTTAAAAATTGAAAAGCAATCAAACCTGTTGATGGATTTTACCTTTTAAATAAAAGTAATACAAAAAATATGATTAATTACTAAACAGACTAAACTGAAACGTAATTGCCCCTTTAAAGTCCTAAACTTCCCTACCTCTCGGGGAGTTTCCTACAGGTTGAGGACCTCTGATCTAGAAACAAACCTCATATATGATACAGGAATATAATTTAACATGCATGGGGCAGTCACGACATCATCCGTAGGATGGGCCTGGCGGTCTCATCCATGTATTCACTCCGCAGAGTTTGGTCCCAGCGAAGGCTCTCCTTGAAGACCAGGGTTCGTGTTGCAGGCTGCCTGGGACACGACCATTAAATGTGGTCATGGAGTAGATCATTTGATGTAACGGCCCTAGTCTCTAAGTGTACTATTTAATGCAATTTTAAACAGAAGAAGAAAACAAAAGTAGATAAAAGTTATAATTTCTTTTTAAATGCTCTTGTTTTATGTATGTTGATAGGAAACTGTTTTTCAAAATGTTGCAGTGAACTTTGCTAGAATAGTCCCCAATGGTCTCCTTGTGTTCTTTCCTTCATATCCATTGATGGAGCAGTGTATTGATAAATGGAAGGTAGGCATACAAAATACTTTTTCTCATGAGTGAATTTGTATGTGTATGTCTACTGTTGCTACTGTCACTGCTGTACTGGGATTCACGGCAATCAAAGAGATAATATGCTGGCTTCAAATTCACTTATCCATTTGATTTGGATTGTTAATGTCAAAGTACAAGCTTAATGAGTCACATCACTAAGATACTCTTGAAAATCATACACGAAAGAATTAGCAGGGCCAGCGAACCATAGCTGCCAAGACCCTTCACCTCCTGGATAACAGGCTGCAGCAGGGCAGACTGGCTAAGGAGAAGGGATCGAAGAGGGAATGCTAACCCGGTATTCAAAAAATGCTTGCTGAAGTCGGATGTGTTGGACCAAAAGGTGCAAATATCACAGCCAAGCTGTAAACTACGACACAACTCATTCCGTTTTCTGGACGACATTCTGCTACTTAAGCCCTTTCAGGGTTTGGTAGCGGGAGATTGAGAACGAACGAAGAAGAAGAAGATACACAAAAGAATTAGAAATAAAATAGATAGAGAAGTGAATGAACAACAGTAGAAACAATGGCACCAGAGAAGTCATACTTTGTATCATAATGTTGACTGAAAAATATATAGAAGTCCAAAAGGCTATTTGGGTGTGCTTCATAGACTACAAGATAGCCTTTGGTAGAGTTCAACACCAACAGCTAATTACATGTCTCCAAGAAATAGGGCTCGAGGGAAAAGATAACAGACCCATTGGTAACTTGTACAAGGAGCAAATAGCAACAACCAAATGAGAAACTAACTACTCACCAAACATTGCTATAAAAAGAAGGTACGTGGCAGGAGTGTGTGTTGTCTGTCTCTTTAACCTGTGACCGAAATATCTTTAAGCAAGTCAGAGAAATGTCTGGACTAAAGGTGAATAATAAACTATCTTTCTTATGTCGATGACACAGTATTGTTGCCAGTGAGGAGGAATTACAAGACCTTATGCAGCAAGTCAATAAGCGCAGTACAGAGTGTGGTCTGGATGTTAATACGAGGCGTGTTCAAATGAAACCGGACCAAAGTGCAACAAGTGAACATATGTACGATGCGCTCATGACGTCACTTCTAGTGTAAACAGCATATACCAACCGTTGAGTTTGTAAAATTTCATTATCCTCCATCTCATAGTTTCCTCAGCAGACCGTTGAAAACTTGCCGGGTGTGATATGGAATCCGTTCAGAGTTGATCAGCCAGCAAGCGATGATTCTGTATCTAACAGCTGAAGGATGTCGACCAATTGACATTCATCGCAGAATGCAGGCAGTGTATGGTGACAAAAGTGTGTTGAAGACAATAGTGAAGAACTGGACAACGATATTTAACCTTTACGGCGCTGATTAATTTTTGCAAAATTTTCGCTACTTTATATTTTGCTATGGAAGTTGACTTTAAAAGCTTTTAATTTTTCTGTTTGTTGGTCAATAAATATGATTTTATTGTGTGTAGAGACACAATTGAATAAAGAACTTGTTGGTGTTATTGTTTTTGTTTTTGTTGTGTGTTTGTTAATTTCCGAGATACAAGAAGATGGTGAAAATTTATTGAAAAAAAAATATTTGTACTCAACAGCTAGACCTAGTTTATCTGATAGAAATCTATGGATGCCACAACGTATCGATACTGTGTTTATAATATCGATACAACTATTAGTTTTCAATTCAAACGTAGTTATAACATCTAAACAAAACAAAATAAACAGATCTAACCGATAAAGATCTTTCCTATCAACCTACTTCGTCTTTCTAAAAGAATGGGCAGGCTCCAATTGGCGTAATAAGACGATAAATCATTTTAAATACATTTGAAATCTAACACAATACTTTTACCGGCAAAAAAACCTTGGTAGATGGATGTCACGCATTTAGCTATTAAAAAAGTGGCTATTGGTAGGGCCTCCGTCCAAAATAAGAATTAAAAAAATTTTCTTTTCCAATTTCTATGTTGAGTGTGTCAAAATTGGTTTGACCAGAGCACGCTAAAGGTTAAAGAAGGACATGAGTTAACACAACAGTATGTGTCTGACCTGGTCTCAGAAGATCTTTTGTTAACTAACGTCCTTCTTTAAACATCATTGTCCAGTTCTTCACTATTGTCTTCGACACACTTTTCTCACCATACACTGCCTGCATTCTGCGATGAATGTCAACTGGACGACATCCTTCAGCTGTTAGAAACCGAATCACCGCTTGCTGATCAACTCTGGATGGATTCCTTACCACACTCGCCATGTTTTCAACGGCCTGCTGAGGAAACTATGAGTCGGAAGATAATGAAATTTTGCAATCTTGGCGGTTGGTATGTGCTGTTTACACTAGAAGTGATGTCATCATGCGCATCCTATGTATGTTCACTTGTTGCAGTTTGGTGCAGTTTCATTTGAACACGCCTCATATATAAAAAGAAAACACATGCAAAAACTAAAATAATTAGCAGTACAAAGGAGAAGCCCAAATTGTACATCAGAGTAAATGGGGTAATATAGCAGGTGACAAGTTTCTATTTGGCATGCAATAACCGATGACGGCAAATGTGAAACTGGAATCAAGAGGATAATAGGTATGGTCAAGGACACGTTCAGTAGAATGAAGAAGATATTTGCATTTAGAGAGCTAGGATAGAACTTATGAATGATCAAGTGTTATACATGTATATACTCAGCAGTGCTGTATGGTGAGGAAACATGGACAATGAATAAGCAGTTAGAATAAAGTCCCTGGAGATGTGGATGTGCAGTAGAAAGGGTGGCATTTCATGGAAACAAAAGCTAACAAATGTAGAGGTCCCTGAGAATCTAGGGGCGAAAAGAGAACTGTTGAAAGAAGAGTGGACATATTTTGGCCACATTAAAAAATATGACACTCTTGCAAAAACCATACTAGAAGGAACGATTGAAGGAAGTCGAGTATGAGAGGCAGTGCTGCAAATGGAAGGATACCATCACATGATGGACAAGCAGGGCAAGAGATAGAGAATGTTGGAGATCCATTGCAGCTAACCTTCATTGTGGAGACGGCACTTGAATTGAATTGAATTGAATAGTTCATGACATTCTCAGCTCAGATCGAAACTACACAAACCATATTCAATAAATACTACCATTAAATTAACTACAAAAAAGCCATACAAACTGACAGTTTCTTGGCCATATGGTTAAGATGAAACAGCAGTTAGACTACTATACTCATGTGCGAATTAAAAAAATAAAATAATTCACTATTGTACTTTGGACTAGAAGATACAAATTGGGCCAAAGATGCAGCACAGTACATGAGCTGACAACCGCCAGTGACTCATTAAAACCAAACCAGTACCCAAAAAAGCCAGCTGAAATGGATATATTGTATTGAAAGGCACAGTTATTCATGTTTTCAATCTTGTACATTGTCTATTTAATTCTGTCCTTTTTCATTTAAAACAAAAACATTTTCTTTTACATTAAAAAATGTTCCATCTATTTTTTAACAGTTTTTTTTTTTTACATTTTGCTTACAGGCTACCAACCAGTGGAATGTTATAACACAGTACAAACCTGTAATTGTAGAACCAAAAGGAAAAGTTCTGTTTACAGAGGTCAGCTGATACACTTAATTGATATAATGTACTTCTGCTTATCAAATATTTTAGCTCAGTTGATATGGTCCAATAAGCAAAGAGTAATTAGGGTCAGGTGAATAATAATAATAGTTGCCCATTGGAAGTGAAAATGGCAACAGCATCAGACTTGTGCTGTGATATGTCTTCTTCCTCGTTCGTCTTCAGATCTCGACTTAAATGACTCTAATGAAGGCAGAAGTCGGCTTGAAGCTCCATGTACTTCCATACAGCTTCTCGTGGAAGGACACTGGCTGTGGCCAAATGCTACTTCTTTTGTTTGTATGTGATGGACGGGACTGCAAAATATCTTCTGCCGTTATCGGGCTGTGCTACAAGCACAAAGGTCCGTAGTGTCAATCTTGAACTTGTTGTACAGATGATATCTAAGTCTGTTGTGTCCTGTGCATAGCCGGACAATGATCACCTGGGGAGTTGGTGGTAGGCATCGTTTTCTATGTGGTCAGGGTGGTATTTTTTCCATTTTGCTCTGAACGTTGCCCTGATGACTGCTTGTGTCATTGTATTTGATTTTTGTATCATTCTTGCTGCAGCATTCCTCCCTCTCTGGCGAGTCTGTCCGCCTTCTTGTTTGGAATGTTGCAGTGGGCTGGTATCCACTGGACTATGCTTTTTTTTGAAGCACAAGGACAGGTGTTCGAGCGAGTCTGCTAGAACGCTGAGTTCATTTGTGTGCTGGTTCTTGAGAGCCATTAACACTGAGAGGGCTTCTGTGAAAATGACCACTTGATTTTCTACCTGTTCCTTATGGTCTATAAGTGTTTCAGATACTTGTCTCAGAACACTGGCTTCAGCACTGAAGTTGCTGCAGCGTCTCCCAGTGGCAAATGCTGCTGAGTATACTTTGCTTGCTGCGATATGCGATCTCACAGGACTGAAGAGTCCTATCTTACCATGTCAGGCTCTGCTGCACATGGGACATACATGTAAGGGGTTGACCATATGGTCATCATGTGTTCTTTTCTTTAGAGCAGCTTGCTTTATCAGAACGTCAGCTTTAAATTCCACTTGGAGAACTGAGAACTGTGTGTTTTTCGTGTGCCAGGCGTAACAGTTATGTACGACTCCCCCAGGAAGTGACATCAATACTGAAACTTTTCAGAGACATTTTTAAGCTAAACTTTATTTCTTACCTTTGTTTTCCACAGTGATGCCTAGCTAGTTTTTGTTAAATCTATGTCATAGTTTAGTTCTTAAACTTTTGTGCCTCCTTAATGTAGTCTTTGTATTCATTCTTGCATCAAATATTGTTCTTATTTTTTACTTTGAGATATTTTTTTTAAAAGTATTTATTTTATTTTGTAGGCCATGGATGAATATTATTCCAAAGTGAGTGACCCAAGTTTGAGTGGAGCAATATTTATGGCTGTATGCAGAGGCAAGGTAAAACCAGTACATTCAATGTGGCGGTTGATGTTTTAAATGAATCATAACTACATTCACCATCTGCATCAGGGGTCTCAAATTCCAACAATCATGAGAGCTTCATGAAGTCAAGTTAATGGGCAAAGGGCACATGAAGTCAAGTTAATGGGACAAAGAGCTTCATAAAGTCAAGTTAATGGACAAAGGATAACACAAAGTCATGATAATAGGCAAGAGGTCTCATGAAGTCTAGTTAATGGACAAAGGACCTCATGAAGTCAAGTTAATGGCCGAAGAGCCACATGAAGTCAAGTTAATGACCAAAAGGCTATATGATGTCACATTAAAGGCCAAAGGGCTATATGAAGTCAATAAAGACAAAGGGCCTCATGCAGTCATGTTAACACTCAAAGAGCCAAATGAAGTCAAATTAATAGCTAAATAAAGTCAAGTTAATGGCCAATTTGCCTCATGAGATCAAGCTAATGGTCTTAGTCGACCTGTACTTATCACAGCTCTGGCATGAGCTGGATGCAGCCAAAAGGAGGATTTCCTGCTTAGCGGGCTAGGCTTGAGTAGCTTATTACTCTGCTGCATTGGAACAAGCGCTACGTAGGGCAGTTAACTGATGTGCGAGTCCATCTTAATACACTCAAAACACTAGAGAAAAGTAGACCACCAGCCTGTCACAGTCACCATCTATGCTGCTCTTAACAAACCATCTAATCTTGGCCGGTGCTATACCATGTCACACAGTCGCCTATTACGACATGTTCTCTGTGGGGCAGAGATGATATTCTTGTCCTTGTCATACACATAGCCCCGGCAAACCAGACAGGAGTTAATGGTCAAAGGTCAAGATGAAGTCAGGTTAACGGCCAATGAGCCTCATGAAATCAAGTTAGTGACCAAAAGGGCATATGAAGTCGATGTCTCAAGTGCCTCAGTAACCAAAAGGGCATATGAAGTCGATGTATCAAGTGCCTCAAACTTACATATGTACTTGTTAAAGACAGTTTAGTCAAAACAAGCTTTTCCTGTTATTTTATTTGTGTAAACTGTTCTAGAACGTACTCATTTATCATTCCCTGTTGACATTTTTCATTAGCTCACAATTATTGCCTAATAATGTCTTACCTAATGAACTAGGTTTCTGTCCTAATTGCAAAGAAAAAAACTAACTTCCTTTTCTTTAATTAAAAAATTAAAACCTTGACTAATTGAACTAAAATTATGAATGCTATATTGTCTGAGGTTTTTTCATGATATGACCACTTCTCTCAGTCATGCATCTGTAAATATGTGCCTGATGACAACGACAAATGTAGGAGCAGCTGTGGAGTTTGTGCTCTGTCGTTTCCACTTTCAACAATGAAAGGGACTGAACATAGTATAGGGGTGCCATGGTGCAAAGAAGTTTGTTCTATGAGTCTGACTAGACGCTAGTCTCCTCTTCCCACATTACTATGAAGTTTGTTCTATGAGCCTGACCAGATGCAAGTCTCCTCTTCCCACATTACTATGAAGTTTGTTCTATCTGACCAGATGCAAGTCTCCTCTTCTCACATTACTATGAAGCTTGTTCTATCTGACTAGATGCTAGTCTCCTCTTCCCACATTACTATGAAGTTTGTTCTATCTGACCAGATGCTAGTCTCCTCTTCCCACATTACTATGAAGTTTTTTTCTTTGAGCCTGACCAGATACTAAATGCTAGCAAACTTTAGGACAGTAATACTTTCCTCCAATAGGTTAGTGAAGGGTTGGACTTTGCAGACACCAATGGCCGGGCAGTTATGATTACTGGCTTACCATTCCCGCCAAGATTTGATCCACGGGTTCGGCTTAAGATGGATTTTCTCAGGGAAAATAAGCACAAATTCAAAGTAAGTCTTCCTTGCATAACTATTAATATAGTGTGAAAATGTAATATGTTTTTTTCATGCGGATAAGAGAGTTTGCTAGAATGTACCATCAAGGCAAGAGATCCATTGAAGCAGGTGACCTCCGATTTGGAGATGGCAACTGAACTGAAGAGAGTCATACTTAAATTACTCAGTGACTGCAGTGGTTCTTCATTTTCATCTGCCCTTGTCCTGAAATGTTTTGCTGTGTTGTGTTGTAGCTTACAACGAAGATATGCATTTCGACCTGACACATCAAATTTCAGCGCAGCATTTTTTGGACTGGGTTTGCTGTCCCTCTTTGATCCCTATTCTCTTCGCCACTGCACAGGTGCAGCATGCTTCTAGGGCCACATTTGGGGGAAAATAGGGTCTTGGTTGGGATCAAGACGCTGAGCAGCGCATGAGCTGCAGTGGTCAGCGACCCATAGCTGACTGCTAGCGTCAGGGCCTGCGAACCAGACCTGCCAAGACCCTTCTACACCTTTACGCAGTGATTCTAGATAACAGGCTGCAGCAGGGCAGACTGGCTAAGTAGAAGGGATCAAAGAGGGAATGCTAACCCAATACTAAAAAAATGCTTGCTGAAGTCGGATGTGTTGGACCAAAAGGTGCAAATATCGCAGTCAAGCTGTAAACTACGACACAACGCATTCTGTTCTCTGGACTACATTCTGCTACTTAAGCCCTTTCAGGGTTTGGTAGCGGGAGATTGAGAACGAACGCAGAAGAAGAAGGGTCTTGGTCAGCTATGGTTCCAACTATGAACCGCTGACTACTCTCAGCTCATTCACTGCACTGTATCATAAGCCTCAGTACGGTGATGATTTCCATAACATATTTCCTAGATATGTTAGTGTTTGCAGCTCTAGAGGAAAATTATGTGGTAAATGAAATCTTTAAGAGAAGTCATTGAAGTCAGTGCCAAAAGTCTTCCTTCCGACTGACTGGAGGCGCAGAAGAGGCTGTCCCCTCAGTATGACTCCAACAGATAGCAACCTCCGCTCTGGACGAGGCCTGGAACCATGCCACAGCAGTGGGTCATGCACGTGGTCGACCAATGCAACTGGACTCAAGACACCTAAACGAAGATTATTATTATTATTGGTGTCACTAGAAGAGATAAAATTGGAAAATTACATTAGAAATGTGAAAACTATCCCTTGTGTTGAATACATAAAATAATAATAATGTTCGCCTAGGCATCTAGGACCTGTTGCGTCGATTGACCACTACCATGTCCAACTGCTGAGACTTGTAGCCAAACCAATGTCGAAGGACAGACTACTATCTGTCGGAGCCATGTAGAATGGGGGAGGCCCCTCCCACGCCTCCAGCCGGCCGGTTGTAGACCGTTGTTTTATATAGCTAACTTGGACATGATCTGGTGAGCTGGAACTTCCTGGTCCAGTCGAACCCCTTGACCAAGCACAGGCAGGTGGTGGCAGCGGACCAGAGTGTCCGAGGTGGAGGGAAAACTTGTCTTTGCAGAGGCCTCGACATTACGGACGTGATCGAACCACCGAATACAGAGTATGAGTCGCTGGTTGCGCATGTGAAAAGCATCGAGTCTTGATATGTTCTGTTTAAGTAGAGTCCAAGTCTCTGAACCATACAGGAGGACAGGAATCACACACGTCTGATAAATACATATTTTGGATCTGAGAAAGGGTCTGCCATTATTCCACAAGTGGCGAAGGTCATTCATAGTGGGGGCAGCAAGTCTGATCCGCCTTATCATGTGCCGATGCCTTGCAGGGCTTTCCAGAGAGCAGACCTATCAACTGAATACATATCAAGACAGAAAATAAGATGGTTCAGTTATCTCAGGAGAATACATGATCAACTACCATTGCTTCTTACAACGCAAGTAAATCTGCTTACAAGGTTCAAGGGAGGACAGAATGGCAGATGGATAAGTAACATAACAGAAATCTAACAATACAGGCTTACCAATGCAACACACTTGGCTCAAGAAAAACATTTCAAGCTCACCACAACACTTAACGGCACAAGTGTATGGAAAAAAGTCAGTTGAAAGTAAAGGAAGCATTTCAGAATAAACATTTTCAAATCATGGCTTCAAGTAGCAGAATGTTGCTTTTTGCTGACATTTCTAGTACAAGCATAAACATATTTATTATTTATTTAATTACAAGAAAATATTTTGTAAAGTGCAAACCATAAAAATTTTTCATATTTGCCACATTTTGCCAAATGGAGTACAGTTGAACCACCTTGACGGGGCTGAAGATGCAGCAGTAAATGAGCAGACAGCAGCATAGCTAGCTGGCTGCTTGCCTCAGGGTCAGTGACCCATATCTGACTCTATTCCTTCTCAGAGTAACTGCCTTGAAAACAGATTGCAACCGCCTAGCTAAGTGATTAGGGATCAAAGAGGGGACGCATACCCGTTCCCAAATACATTGTGTGAAAATTGGATGTGTCAGGCCAAAAGATGCAAACATCGCAGCCTTGCTGTAAACTATGGCACACTGTCACAAACATCCTTTTCAGGACAAACGCTGAAGAAGAAGAGGAACCACCTTGACTAAATCTAGGATGTTACGGAAGCTTGGCATGGCTGCAAAAGAAGAAACAGCTTGGCAGCTCTAGATAATGACAATATCATGAGGCCCCTCGTCCTCTTGTTTTAGTGTTATTTTAGCTCTTACCTTTAAGTGTTATTTTAGCTCTTACCTTTAAGTGTTATTTTAGCACTTACCTTTAAGTGTTATTTTAGCTCTTACATGTAAGTGTTGTTTTAGATCTTACCTTTAAGTGTTATTTTAGCTCTTACCTTTAAGTGTTATTTTAGCACTTACCTTTAAGTGTTATTTTAGCTCTTACCTTTAAGTGTTATTTTAGCTCTTACCTTTAAGTGTTATTTTAGCAATTAGCTTTAGTGCTACTTTAGTATCAGTTTTAAATTTGAGGCGTGTTCAAATGAAACCTGGCTAAACTGCAACAAGTGAACATACGTACGATGCACACGATGACATCACTTCTGGTGTAAACAGCACATTCCAACTGTCAAGTTTGCAAAATTTCATTATCCTTTGACTCATAGTTTCCTCAGCAGACCGTTGAAAACATGACGGGTGTGATACGGAATCCGTCCAGAGTTGATCAGTGAGCGGTGATTCGGTTTCTAAAAGCTGAAGGATGTCGACCATTTGACATTCATCACAGAATGCAGGCAGTGTATGGTGACAAGAATGTGTCGAAGACAACAGTGATGAACTGGACAACGATGTTTACAGAAGGACGTATACAGAAGGGATAATTGTTGTTTATTTGTGAATGCCCACAATAAGTAGGTTACTCTTTTGTGCGTCCTGAAAAGGACGTTAAGTTGCAGGTTGCAGTAGCTTTCCTCACATCACGAGCGTGCTAATGAAGTGAACTGAGGTCCTCCAGTCGATTGTGCTATGGTTGGCTTCATCTGCGTGTCACTCACTACTAAAGGGATGACATCAATCCCTCACCACGTTAGCCAGACTGCTATGAAAACAGCCCGTTTCCAGGGAGGACTTCTAGGAAGCCGAGGTGAGGGTCATGACCAGTATGTTTTGCCTGACCCTGACTAACATATCTGATGAGTATATTTTGCCTGATTTAGACTTTAGTCTTCCTCCCCATCGGAGGATAACGAAATTTTGCAAACTTGACGGTTGGTATGTGCTGTTAACACTAGAAGTGACGCCATCATGCGCATTATGTTCACTTGTTGCAGTTTTGTCCGGTTTCATTTGAACACTCCTCGTATCACTTCAAAAATATTAGACTAATATACTTTTATCAGGGACTGAATGAAAATACCTGGTACAGACAGCAAGCAACACGTGCTGTCAATCAAGCCATAGGGAGAGTTATCAGGCACAACAAGGACTTTGGTGCTATTGTTCTCTGTGATACCAGGTGAGTCTATATTTGTCATTAATAAACATCATGTTGATTCCAGAAGGTCCACAAATAATGTCTATGGTGTGAATGGATAGCAGACAGAGAGGCTTCAAACCTGCATGGACATGTGTGAATCTACTGTCTGGTTGCATTGGGGTTCACTAGTGCAGCCTGTTTCCAGTGCTGTGGCTTGTAGGTGGAATAGGGTCTTGGTTAGCTCAGGTTTGCTGACACTGATGCAATCAGTTGCCAGCTGATGCCAGCTACAAATCACTGACTGCTATCAGCTCATCCAATGGGCTGAATGTTCGACCGACCAACAATCTAGGAAGTGGAGGTAGTTTGGTAACTTAAACTGAACCTAACGTCTTTTTACTGGTTTAGAAGACTCTGTAGAGTATGTATACAACCAGTTTCATTTACATTTCTTTGCTCTAAAAGCTATGTGCATCCAATCTATTCTTAAATGCATTAATTGTCCCTACCTTCACTACTTTTTGTGGCAATGCATTCCAAGCATTAATCACTCTGACTAAAAAAATATTTCTTAATATCTAATCTGGACTTTTCTTTAGTTAATGTGTAGCTATGCCCTCTTGTTCTTGTAGGTGGTTGTATTTTGAAAAAACTTGTTAAAGTCTAATTTATCTGTTCCTGTGATTATCTTATAAACCTGTATTGTCACCTCAAATTATTCTAATTTTTAGACACTAGGCCAGTTTTTCTGTCTCTCCTCATAACTGTATTTCTGTAATTGTTGCTGCCCTTAAAAATGCTATCAGGTGGGCTGGTCATTGATTGCTTTGTCACATATTGGCCAATTATCTAAGAAATGGTGGTGGTTGGAGGAGGGGAAGGAGAGAGAGAGAGTTTGTTGCTGACCTTGAAGATGCGAACAGGCATGATGGTCACTGGTCGCTTTGTCAGATATTGGCCAATGATCTAAGATGTGGAAGGAGTTTGTTGCTGCCCTTAATCTTTAGCACGCTACATTTTTTGGTGAAAATTTGCGCAACTTTATATTTCGCTATTTCAAAGCTTGTAACTTTTCTGTTTGTTTGTCAATAAATGTGATTTTCTTGTATGTCGAGGCACAATTGAATAAAGAACTTGTGGGTGTTATTGTTTTTGTTGTGTGTTTGTTAGTTTCTGAGATATAAAAAGATCAAGGTGAAATTTTATGGACAACCAAAAAAATATTTGGACTTGACCACTAGGCCTAGTCGCTCCGATGGAAATCCATGGAAACCACAACAACGTATTGATACTGTGTTTACAATATCGACACAACTGTTTCCAATTCAAACGTAGTTATTACATCTAAACAAACAAAATAAACAGATCTACTCTATAAAGATCTTTCTCAACAACCTACTTCACCTTTCGCAAAAAGTTGGCTTGCTCCAATCGGCGTAATAAGAAGAAAAGTAGGTCGAGTCTGTCCACTGCTAGTGGACGCTAGTGCGCTAAAGGTTAAAAACGCTATCAGGCGTGATGGTCACTGGTCGCTTTGTCAGATATTGACCAATGATCTAAGACATGGGGGGAGTTTCTTGCTGCCCTTAAACATGCTATCAGGCATGCTGGTCACTGATCACTTTGTCAGATAATGACCAAGGACCTAAGAAAAGAAATATATGTACTCTTCTACCTTTCGCCCAAGTGTTGTCAGGCCCAAAAGGGGAACAACAAATAGTAATACTGTAAACCTGCCAAGCATGTCATAAGAGGTATATAAGGATGGTTGGTCATGTGGCTGGTTGTCTCATGTTGTACAAATTCAAATCACCCATACAATTTTAAAAAAAATGGACATGTCAGCTAAAACAGGGAAGACATGGACAGCTGGAATGGATGGCCCAGGACCTATGCTCCACAGGGAGATGAATGGTTTTTATTAATTGATTGATACCTTAAATTCTGTCCTGTGTTTCATTCAAGGTTTTCTTCATTGGAAAATAAAAATTCCTTGCCATTGTGGGTACGAGATCAGTCACAAGTGTACAGCAATTTTGGTCAGGCTATGAGGGATGTGATTACTTTTTTCAAGGAGGCCGAGAAAAATGTGAGTAAAGCACTTTTTTGTTTAGTTGTTGGTGCTATTTGAAAGAATATTGTGTATCTTTTGCTTTGGCGTTCGTCCTGAAAAGGACGTTGTGATATGCTTTGTAGTGTACGGCGAAGCTGCGATATCTGCGTCTTTCGACCTCAGACATCTAATTTCAGCGGACTCTTTTGGATACCAGGTTTGTCTTCCCACTGCGATCCTCATTCCCTTAGCCAGACTACACCAGCACAGCTTGTTTCCAGGCGGAACAGGGTCTTGGTCAGGGTCCGCTGACCTTGCTGTAAGCAGCCAGCACTCATGTCTTAACTTTCTGATTTCCAGATAAAATTATGTCTCTTTCCTGTATCTGCATAATTTTTCAGCACGTCATGCCCCGATGTGGTTGTTAATTTTGAGAACCTCAAATATTTGTTGTTGTTGTTTTTTTTGGTTTTTTTTTGTGGGTGTCTAGAGACGTATATTAATAAAGAACTTGGTGTTATTGTGTGAATGTTAGTTTCTGAGATACAAAAATATGAAGGTGATAGTGGTGAAATAGTACAAACATATATACTCAGCCTGTAGCGGCGTCCCTTGGTTAGAAGGAAAAAAATAATTTCCTGAAAAACGTACTAATCTTACTATTGCTGTTTACCGAAATGGCTATGTCTATCACTTCGACTATAAACGTAATTATTGTATCTACATAAATAAACTAAATAGTTCTACCTCAGAAAAATATGTTGCAGAAACTTAACTACCCCTTTCTCAATAATGGGTGAATCTTCAAATCCAAGCGAAAAACAGAAGAAATCCTTTCCAAAATATAAAACAAATTTAAAAAAACAAATGTTTTCGTCTAACCACATGACGAAAGTTGGAACTCTCTATAATCAAAAGAACAGTATGTTCAGCCGTTTCTATGGCATTAACCCGGTAGTTTATATACGATAAAGCAATGACCCTAGAGCTGGTGGCGTGCCACGGCAGTGGAACGGAGCCAAATCATCGTAATCTTATGCAGTAGGAATGGAAAAGGTTAATATGTCTTTGTTGAGCCAAGTGTGTTGCATTGGTTGTAATATAAGCCTGTTTTGTTGTAGGATTTCTGATATGTTTTCTATTCATTTGCCGTTTGGTCCTCCCTCGAGCACTGCTGCATCATGGCCCCAAATATTATGTATGACTGACTACGCAGGCAACAGAAAGTGGAAATAATCATCTATTCAATCAACTAAAAATTGGAACTGCCAATGCATGTACCAGAGGTGCAGATGTGTCGAGTTGTTTATAACTATTCGTGCTGAGTCCTTCAAGATTTTTTTGGAAGTAGGTTACAGTGGCTCTTCTTATATCTAAGGCATACTGAAGAAGGTGGATCTAGATCCTCCTGACTTTAGTGCAGTCTGAGACTTCTTAGGCTCACCGCCAAGCGGAGCACAGTATTGATCCCCACCTAATAGGCCAGTTCCTGTAGCAGAACCTGTTTCCCAGAGCATACTAAGATGGGGATCTTAGTCAGTATATTTCACTTGAACCTGACAGTTAGATCATTTCATGAGATGATGTCGCTGGAAGAGTGGGCATACTCATGGCTGGTCAAAATAAACGAGGAGAAAACCACATGCACAATATTCTCGCTTTCAATAAAACCCCAAAATACCAAATTAAGTTTAAATGGCAAATTCCTGCAGCCAAACGACAACCCAACCTATCTGGGAGTCACATTTGATCGGCGCATGACATGGAAAAGTCAAATCGAGAGAAACCGAATGAGAGCCAGAGCAAGAATGGCAATCATGAGGAAACTTGCTGGCACAAGCTGGGGAGCAGACGAAGGCATACTAAAGAAACTGTACACTGGAAGAGTGAGACCAGTTCTCGAGTATGGCATTGCGGCATGGACAACATCAGCAAAGGCGAACTTCGATAAAGTTAGCAAACTTCAAAACCAAGCCATGAGAGTTATAACAGGAGGCATGAAGTCAACGCCAATTGTAGAACTTGAAAAGATTACAAAACTGCAATCCATAACCGATAGAAGAGACTGCAGAGCCCAGCTGCAGTCAGAGAAACTCCGAAGACTGACTGACCATCCAATGCACCAGAGACTAAACAATTTGGGAAATGGGAAACTAAAGCGGAGAAACTTTGCAGAAATAGCAAAAGCAAAGATGCACGAAGATCCCATAAACGCACTAACAACACCAAAACCCATCACTACTGTACGAAAACCTACCTGGAGGCAGGATATATTTCCAGAGGTGGTAGAAAATATACCAGGTATTGGAAACAAAAACTGCCAGACTGAAAAAGAAAGGAGAGATACTACCCTAAGCTTCATATCGAAAAGCTACCCAAGCATGGACTGGACCCATGCATACACCGACGGTTCTGTAATAAACGCTACACAGAACGGAGGGGCAGGAGCATTCCTGAACCTACCAAATGGCAGACAAATAACACTGTCATTCGCTACTGGTAAGTACACAAGCAATTTCAGAGCGGAGGCAGAGGCACTGAGGGCGGCAGTGGAAGAAATGGTGACACACAATGAAAATGAAAGCCAAATAGTCCTGCTTACAGATGCTCTCGCCGTAGTCACAGCGCTAAAAAGCCAGAAAAACACTGAGCTTAATGACTTAAGAGCAGCACTCTGCAAACTGTGCCAGCAGTCCGCACCAAAAAGGGTAGTGGTACAGTGGGTCCCTTCACACTGCAACATCCAAGGCAACGAGGAGGCAGACAGACTGGCAAAAGAAGGTGCAAGACTACCACAAACAGATACTAGTATGACGTACGAAGAGTCAAAACAGCTTATCAAAGCCAGATACATGACCAAATGGGAAACCGAACATACTGGTTACACCAAAAACGATTCCCATTACCAGTTGAACCGAAGAGAGCAGGTCGTTGTCTTCAGACTTCGCACTGGCCACAATAGACAGGTACCACCTATTCAACAAATTGAAGATAGGTGGTACCGACGAATGCCCGTGCGGTACTGGTAAAATGACTGCTGAACATCTGCTGCAGAACTGCCCGACATACGAGGATCAGAGAGAGCAGATGTGGCCATCACCAGTGGAACTGCAAGACAAGCTCTATGGCAGTGGCGACAGCCTCAGGATGACCGCCGTTTTTTTCGAAAAAATAATGGTTACTGTCTGACTGCGTATGAAGAAGAAGAAGATTTCATGAGATGATGGCTTACAATGCTGGTAGATCAGGTTACATGAGGACGGCTTAGAGGCAAGTGGATAGATGACATTAGTGATTGTGTAACAGTTCCCGCCGGAGCAAAGAGTTTAGGACAGGGGTGATGTGGTTGCTGATAACAAAGGTACCTGAATGCGTGTCAAGGTCACTCACCGTCTCAATAAAGGAGAACAGAGTTGGGGCAAGGAATGTGGACAGGTAGAAACTGACCACTGGTCTTCCGATTTGGGTAGGGAGAGAATGATTGCCAGACGGATTGGCAGTGGGGCTTGCTGCAAGAGAATGAGTGACAGGTGTGCAAAGTGTTTCGTTCCAATAAGACTGAATATAGCCATCCCCTGAGATCCATTGGTCAAGCTCTGACTTTGCTTGGGTGTATATAACTCAAGACAAAGTTTAGCTCAGGAGGCTGGATGGAGACGAGGCTGGATAGAGATATAAGAGCGAGAGAGAGAGAGACTGAATTTAGATAGTATGTTTAGCTCACTGACTTAGATAAAGGAGCGATTGATAGACTGTTACACGAATGTTAGTGATAGAATAGGATCGCTCAAGTAGGTGTGTGAGTTTTGTATTAAGTGATAATCTGAATGTTGTATTGTAAGCAGGACACAATGTGAACGAGGTATGTCCAGATCGCCCGCATGAGGGGATTTGAGTGAGGAAGAGTATTTGATAAGGTGTGTTGAGGACGCAGTTAAGGCGAAGTGTGTATGATGTAATTGCAAGGCAATAGAACTGGATTTACATAGTTGGGAATTTCATCAATAGCTAATGCTTAAAATTTCCGCTTTATTTAATATTTATATTAACTTATATATAACATAGGAATAATTAGTTAGGATGATATGTATTGTGTTGTGTTTGTAATTCCACTACTCATTTTTATGATATGAATATTATGTAATAAATATGCCATCTGATGTGGGCTATATTATTTGAAGTTAGACCTAGATTGGAGTACTGTGTACAGGTGTGGAGTCCTTATCATAGAGGGGACATAAACATGCTAGAAAGAATACAAAAAAGAGCGACAAAGATTATAGTGGGATTCCAGAATTACAGTTATGAGGAACGACTCAGAAAAACCGGCCTACAGTGTCTCGAAGAGAGAAGAATTCGTGGTGACTTAATACAGGTTTATAAGATGATCAGAGGACTGGATAAATTAGACTATAACAAGTTTTTTAAAATACAGCCACCTACAATAACACGAGGGCATAGCTACAAGCTGACTAAAGAGAGGTCCAGGTTAGATATTAGGAAATATTTTTTTAGTCAGAGAGTGGTGTCTGCTTGGAATGCATTGCCAGGGGACGTAGTGGAGGCAGGGACAGTTAATGCATTTAAGAATAAACTGGATGCGCATAAC
The DNA here is from genome assembly GCA_036924085.1 of Ariolimax columbianus. Taxonomy (NCBI): domain Eukaryota; kingdom Metazoa; phylum Mollusca; class Gastropoda; order Stylommatophora; family Arionidae; genus Ariolimax; species Ariolimax columbianus. Next base: position 73,682,919 of record JAVGWX010000010.1, on the reverse strand, counting down.
TTTTAGAGCAAGGTGATGTAAATGTAACTGGTTGTATACAGACTCTGCAGGGTCTTCTAAACCAGTATAAAGACGTTAAGTTAAGTTAAGTGTGTGGTCATGATGATGTGGATGAGTGTGAGAATGTTCTAAGTTAGAATAACGAACAGGGCAAACAGTGCGGTCTGCTACAATTGTACAACAACACAAGCTCACAATGACCGACGTAACGCATTTGGCGCAGGACAAATGGCTTAACCCTTAAGATGCTATACCTCTGGTAACCACTGACGCCCTCAAATCCTATACCTCTGGTAACCGCTGACGCCCTCAAATCCTATACCTCTGGTAACCGCTGACGCCCTCAAATCCTTTACCTCTGGTAACCGCTGACGCCCTCAAATCCTATACCTCTGGTAACCGCTGACGCCCTCAAATCCTATACCTCTGGTAACCGCTGACGCCCTCAAATCCTATACCTCTGGTAACCACTGACGCCCTCAAATCCTATACCTCTGGTAACCGCTTCTTCTCATTGCGTTTGTTTTTGGTTACTACACCTATCATTGCCTTTTGTTTTGAATTCATATGCAAGGAAAGGGGACGGCGTGGCCTAGTGGTTAAGTGACATGGCTCACAACCAGAAGGTGCTGGGTTCGATCCCCATCACAGCTCCGGCCGTTACTCCGGGGAAGCAAACCCTTAGAAAATGCAGGAGGAAGCAGAACCTTACATAAAATGCATGCTGAAGTCGGATGCACTGGGCCGACAGGCGCAAAATAAAAACGCAGAACAATGCACACCGCCTTGGGGATTAGAGAAATAAGGCGAACGCAAAAAAAAAAAAATGTGCAAGGAAAAAGCCTTGAAAACAGCTTGGAAGATAAAACCAGTGCATTTTCACCAAAAAATCAGTGATTTATCCAATAGTCAGCAAGCTGTGCTGCCAAGACTTAATCTGTTCGATTCATTTGACAATCTAGACATTGATTTTGATGATAATCAATCAGATATTGAGATAGAGAGTGATAACGATCAGCTAGATCTATACGAACAGCAATGGTAGCGCTGATGGTCGGGTCAGTTGACGATGGTCGCAGGTCTAGTGACACTAGTGTGAATGCACGTTCGGTGTGCACCTTTCCCGATTGGTGGAACTACTGTTGTAGCAGGTGCACACATACAACAATTTCTACTTTTTGCGCACCAGCATTACTCCTCTATTCATACATAACACTGTCAAAATTCTTTCCAATATCATAATAAATATGTAATAGATAAAATCGGACAAGCACCCATTTCTCATTGGTTTTGTTGATTCAGGATTCTATAGACCATAAGGAAAACTGCCTATAGGATCTTAAGGGTTTACCTTAAGCTTCCCACAGCAATCAATGGCATAAGTGGAAAGAAAACCTAACTATTGTCCAAGGTTTATATTCTTAAATCACTAATTAATCATTCAAAACTTTTCAGTTCCCTATGGAGCACGGATATCGAATGAATGCATGCCAAGTTATAGTTACAGATTTTGTGTTTTACCTTTCTTCTGGATAAGATGGCTGACCCTGTGCCCAACCTCTTTAGTCACCATCACTCATAGCAGGTTACAGTGCTACGATTTGTTGCTCCCCTTTTGGATACTGATTAACGCTTAAGTGATATGCTCAAAGATCTTAACTATAAAACAGAAAATACATGTTTCTGTTTATCAGTCTTGCAAAAACTTTCAAATGGTGAGCTCTAGCGATGTGAAATTTGCACAGCTCATTCTGTCTGTAATTTTTAAGTCAGCGCAACTATTTTTAACACGCTACATCATTCCTGTCCTGAGTTAATTAACATTCACGAAGTTATGTATTCTTTTGGTATACCATACAGTGCAAATTTTTTTGGCTAGATCAATCAAGGTTAGAAACAGTCCATGTTTGGAACTGATCAGTTTAAGGGAAGGTCAGTCCTTTGACTCTGGACAATGCACTAGTTGGGACATGTTGACAAATCATATTCCAGAAGTATAAACATTGACCCACCATTTTCCCCCTTCAGTGCATTGTTGTTCTAACGGTGTTTTCTGTATTAAGTGAATGTTTAATATGCAGTGATTATCATAATGCTGCCAATTCAAATGCTTATTACATAACAGAAACTAAAAAATGCGAAGTGGTAGTGATCAATGCAACTTATTTCAAATTGCTATGGCAACTTGAAGCCACTACAGAATTGTGTGTATTTAAAAATTATGTTATTTCACTGGCAAAGCCGGGTGCTCAAGTTTCTACACAAAACTGCAAAACTCTTTCACTCATTACCATTGTTAGTGGTCAACAGTTGGTGAAAATTGAGAAAAAAAAATTTTTTGTCCAATCTTTTATTTCTAGTTCCCTTCAGGTGTACCAAAGCCGCTTAGATTCAGCAAGGACCAGGAAATTGTCAGCGGTGCATGTTTTGAACCCAGTTTCACGCGCAGGTCACAAAGTCAAGGTCATTTGGCAATAGAATATGAAAGTGCTAGCAATGTGATGTGTCATATACCCAGTTTGAGGAATTCAACAGGTCTGTTTTTTTAACAGTTTTTTTACTTTCTTTATGCTAAATTTATGACAAAGTAAAATTTATTTACTTAGATTTCATTTATCATTGTCTTTTCTTTTCCACTCTAATTGGTTCATGTCCAACTCTTCTTTGACTAGAAAGGACATTTTCCTATGTTGTATCATAGTTATTCAGTGAAGCTAATATTCCGAGATTCGAAGAAGCGTTGCTGCAGATGTTGAACCTGTAAAACAGGAGCACGACCCAAGGCACCCAATGTTTGGACATCAGGTACAGAGCACAAGACTCAAATCCAGACATAGCTTCCTAAAATCAACACAGCCCATACAGACAAACCCTGAAAGTTGCCGTATCGAGAGATGACACAAATTGATGCAGGCCCCAGAGATGGAACTTCGGGAGGAACCAGCCCCCGGGAATCATCTACCATACACGACATGGAAGTCGCTAAACAAACTCTGAACTGGTGTATCACGGTGCAAGAAGAATTTGAAACAATAGGGATACACAGATGAGGACACATGTGACTGTGACGCAACACAGATCCCAGACCACCTGATGACCTGCCCCAACTTCCAGGAAACATCCAATGGGCGCGACATGCTGGAGGCAAATGACAAGGCAATCCATGTTGCTGAATACTGGATGCATACTGTAACATGGTGCTTGGATATGGAAAGTAAGTAAGTAAGTAAAGCTGTGATATCTGTGCCTTTAAGCACAACACATCGAATTTCATTACAACAATTTTTGGACCAGGTTTGCTTTCTCTCATTTTTCCCTATTCTTTCAGCCAGGCTGCATGGATGCAGTCTGTTTACAAGACTACCACTTGAAGGCAGAATATGGTCCTGGTTAGCTATGGTTTGCTGTCCCTGTCGCAAGCAGCCAGCAATGAAGCTATTCGGGGCTACACACAAGCCTTTCCAGGTCTACAAATATTCCTTCTCAGGGCTGCAGACATTTCTTCTCAGAGCTGCAAACATTCCTTCTCAGAACTACAAACATTCCTTCTCATGTCTCAAGCCATTTCAAGGCGAAACAAGATAACTGGCTCAATCAGTATAACAAGAATAGAGTCAGACCCAACAACACGCTATATAATCACAGGGTACCATGCCAAAAATAGTAAATACTATTGTTGTTAAGTCAATACTTTCAAATCCAAGACAAGTCAAGTTTTCATGATCAGGTCATGTAAATAGAATGGTAATAGTAAACGCACTAAGTTGGTGTAAAGCTCCAAGTCAATGTGGTCGAAGAGGTGAGCAAGTCACAAGTCAAGACTCGATAAACTTTAGTTGTCTATATACATTTATTTTATTATTGATGAATGTAGTCATAATGTAATATGTACCAGCTGTAATTTAATATGTATAACATAATCAATTTTATATATTTAAGCATTCTTGATTGTCAACTGTCTGTGAATTAAAAATATTTTTGCCAGCTCACAGAACATTCTTGAATTTGATCTAAATCTGACCTCAATATATCCACTTCTGCTTTAGATGAGACACTGCTGCAAAGTTTTGTGTCATCCGCAAATTTTTCAATCATGGATCTGATATCAATGTATATATCAATTATATATATCAAGAACAAAATTGGTCCTAAAACCAACATTGTCCATGGCAACTATTTGTTGAAGACCTATACTCTACATGAAGTTGATGGGTTTTCATTGATTTAATTTGATTTGAATCAGCAACCACAGTGAAAATGTTAGGTGATCCTATAGGATCATATTGAATACTCAATGCCTAGTAATTTTGTAATCTTCAGTATGTTGCTAGTTGAATGCTGGCAATGAGTATCTATACACTTTTGTCCGTCCAGAAAAGGGCGTTAAGTGGCGGATTGCAGTATCTTTCTTCAAATCTCGGAAGTGCTGATAATGGTGGACTGGAGTCCTCCAGGCATTTGTGCTATAATTGGCTTCATCTGGGTGTCACTCACTAAAATGTGGATCACGTCAATCCCCCACCCTGTTAACCAGATTGCCAAGAAACAGCCTGTTTCCAGGGAGAACTGCGTGGAAGTAAGGTTTGGGTCTTGGCCAATATATTTCACCTGACCCTGATTAACATTGTCAGTCAGTATGTTTTGCCAAACCAGATGTTAGTCACCTCTCCCCACGTTGCTAGTAATTTTATCATCAACAGAAAGTTATTTTTTCCAATAATCAATCAGGAACAGATAAATGTGTTGCACTTATGTTGACGGATAGCTCTTTAATTTTTACTAAACCACCGCCAAAAAATTTGCCGGGGCATTGTTTGTCACTTTTATCCCACAAAATTTACATTTTTCGGCCAACGTTTTCTTGTAAAAGCATTGTAATAATAGATAGATAACCGGGCTACCATTGAAATTGGCTGAAAATACTGCTCTTTTGATTGTAGAGAGTTCCACTTCCGTCCTGTCCGGTTAGACAATGAATAGCGATTTTGAAATTTGTTTCAGACATTTGGAATTGATTTCTTCTGTTTTTCGCTTGGATTTGAAGATTCACCCATTATTGAGAAAGGGGTAGTCAAGATTTTGCAACATATTTTAATGAAGAAGATCTGTTTATGTAAAAATATAATAAATACTTTTGTAGTGGAAACTAACAGATATGCCCATCTTGTAAACATTGATTATCCATCCTCTGTAAAAAAAAATGTCAACATTTTCACCTTCATCTTCTTGTGGCTCAGAAACTAACACACACACAACAAAAACAATAACACGAACAAGTTCTTTATTAATTTATCTCTCTACACACAACAAAATCATATCTATAGACCAACAAATAAACAGGTTACAGGCTCTCAAAGTCAACAACCAGAGTAAAAAGTGACTTGCTGAAAAAAATGATATGGCTGCGTAAAGGTTAATTTTGGCAAGTACATGCAAATTACCTCGTCAAATTATTGCGCAGTCGCAAGTTGAGTCCAGCAGCTGATAGAAGATACTGGAGTCAAGTCTTAAATTGATTTACTTATATGACTTAAGTGAGATTGAAGTCGACTGACTCGAGTTGATAACATTGTAACCAACAGATTTTCTATATCCACGGTTAAATAGCACGTTATTTTAGTGGGACAAAGACAAGTAGACTCAACACCAGTGTTAGACCTCAAAAAGAGACAACAAACCAAATGAATCGGACACGTGACACGTCAAAAACACCATATAGGCTTGGCATGGCTTCGTTCGTTCTCAATCTCCTGCTACCAAGCCCTGAATGGGCTCTAAGTAGCAGAATGTAGTCCAGAGAACGGAATGAGTTGTGTCGTAGTTTACAGCTTACTGCGATATTTGCACCTTTCGGTTCGATGTCAGCAGGCATTTTTTAATACCAGGTTAGTGTTCCCTCTTCGATTCCTTCTCCTTAGCCAGTCTGCTCTGTTGCAGCCTGTTAACCAGGATCACTGCGTGGAGGTGTAGAAGGACCTTGGCAGCTCTGGTTTGCTGACCCTGATGCTAACAGTCAGCTATGGGGCGCTGACAGCTGCAGCTCAAGTGCTGCTCAGTGTCTTGATCTCCGAACACCAAATAGTATCAATCAGAAAGCTTTGCTGTACTGATATAATGGATACAAAGCGAAGCGCCGCTCACACAAACAATGAATAGCACAAATAACAAGCAGTGATACTCCCCATGTACGAGGCACATACTAGGGCCCAGTCAATAACCTCTTCATAACCCTACGCTGAAAGGTACAAGCAGGACAAAAAAGCGAAAAGAAAGATACAAAATCTCAACTAAAACAATAATAACAATGCTTTCATTCCTTGCTCTTCAGATGAGGAAGAAGCAGTCTATAGACAGTATGCCAAACCAAAGGCTGCGGAAAAGTCAAAGAAAAGATCCCTACTAGAGGCTTTAGAGTCAGCAGAGGTTAGTCAAGAGGAAATTGGTCATGTTTAAACCTCACAAGTTTTAAAAAAATGAGGTTCTTCCTGTATTGCTTTCTTCCCCACAATGAAGCGTAGGGTCATGACTATAGCTGGGCCCCTTACAGGTAGCCTGTATCCAAATATTTGCAATGGTTGATTAAAAAACTTTTGGTTGAGTCACTAATCTATCCCTGGTAGTGTAGAGATGCTTTTTTGTATATAACTTGTTGATTGATTGTCAGTCTCAAGAGACAATGGACGTCACGCTAGAGAGGGGACAGTCAGTTGTTGCCCTAGCTTTCGCAGCACACATTTGTAGTCTTGACACATCCTCCAAGTTGTAGGTGTTCATATCCAACGCCTTCAGGTCACGCTTGCAAACATCTTTGTAGCGGAGGAAGTGTCTACCTTTTTTACGCTTGCCACAAGTCAGCTCTCCGTAAATGATATCTTTTGGTATTCACCCATCCTCCATTCTGCACACGTGACCAAGCCATCGCAAGCAGCGCTGGCGGAGGATCGTAACTAAACTGACAATCCCTGCACGGTCCAACACTTCGTTGTTAGTCACTTTGTCACTCCATGAAAATCCGAGCATGCGTCTTAGGCAGCGCATATGAAAAGCATTTAGCCTTTTTTTCATGTGAGGCATACAGTGTCCATGTTTCACTGCCATAGACCAGGGTACTAATCACACATGATTTGTACACATCAACCTTTGTGGAGATGGTCAGCATGTTGTTATTCCATGCTCTCTGTGAGAGCCTGGCAAGTGTTGATGAGGCCATTCATAATCGTTTCTGCAGCTCTACTTCGAGTGAAAGATTGTCGGTGATGACAGATCCGAGGTAGTTGAAGGTATTTACTACCTCAAGATTTTTATCGTTTAAGACAATGTGAGGAGCTGTAATTCGGCTTTGGTGTGGGCGACCAGGGCAGCATCGTCTGCTAAAAGCATATCCCGAATGACAGTCTCCCTTCTCTTTATAAGTGGATAACTTGTCATTGAGTGTATATACAAACATGTGATTGGTCTGTTATGGCTTTCGCATGATGGAGGCCCCTAATTTAACATTGTTGGCGCACTCCTTCTGTAACATAGAACATTGTTGGGGCACTACGACATCTAATTCTGCAGTAACCTAAAACATTGTTGGGGCACTCCTCCAGTAACCTAGAACATTGTTGGAACACTCATCCAGTAACCTAGAACATTGTTGGGATACTCATCCAGTAACCTAGAACATTGTTGGAACACTCATCCAGTAACCTAGAACATTGTTGGGACACTCATCCAGTAACCTAAAACATTGTTGGGGCACTCATCCAGTAACCTAGAACATTGTTGGGGCACTCATCCAGTAACCTAAAACATTGTTGGGGCACTCATCCAGTAACCTAGAACATTGTTGGGACACTCATCCAGTAACCTAAAACATTGTTGGGGCACTCATCCAGTAACCTAGAACATTGTTGGGGCACTCATCCAGTAACCTAAAACATTGTTGGGGCACTCATCCAGTAACCTAGAACATTGTTGGAGCACTACCACATCTAATTCTGCAGTAACCTAAAACATTGTTGGGACACTCCTCCAGTAACCTAGGACATTGTTGGGGCACTCATCCAGTAACATAGACCATTGTTGGGGCTCTCATCCAGTAACATAGAACATTGTTGGGACACTCCTCCAGTAACCTAGAACATTGTTGGGACGCTCATCCAGTAACATAGAACATTGTTGGATCACCCCACATCTGACTATATTATTACAGTGGCAGGCTAAACCCTATCAGAGTATTTAACAAAATAAACAACACTGTTTGTCATTGACGTAATCCAATTTATACATGCATACTAGTTGTCATCCACATGTAAACTATATCCATCTCTCAACACTGATTGTTGTCATCCACATGTAAACTAATCCATCTCTCAACACTGATTGTTGTAATCCACATGTAAACTAATCCATCTCTCAACACTGATTGTTGTAATCCACATGTAAACTAATCCATCTCTCAACACTGATTGTTGTAATCCACATGTAAACTAATCCATCTCTCAACACCGATTGTTGTAATCCACATGTAAACTAATCCATCTCTCAACACCGATTGTTGTAATCCACATGTAAACTAATCCATCTCTCAACACTGATTGTTGTAATCCACATGTAAACTAATCCATCTCTCAACACTGATTGTTGTAATCCACATGTAAACTAATCCATCTCTCAACACTGATTGTTATCATTCACATGTAAACTAATCCATCTCTCAACACTGATTGTTGTAATCCACATGTAAACTAATCCATCTCTCAACACTGATTGTTGTAATCCACATGTAAACTAATCCATCTCTCAACACTGATTGTTGTAATCCACATGTAAACTAATCCATCTCTCAACACTGATTGTTGTAATCCACATGTAAACTAATCCATCTCTCAACACCGATTGTTGTAATCCACATGTAAACTAATCCATCTCTCAACACTGATTGTTGTAATCCACATGTAAACTAATCCATCTCTCAACACTGATTGTTATCATTCACATGTAAACTAATCCATCTCTCAACACTGATTGTTGTAATCCACATGTAAACTAATCCATCTCTCAACACTGATTGTTGTAATCCACATGTAAACTAATCCATCTCTCAACACTGATTGTTGTCATCCACATGTAAACTAATCCATCTCTCAACACTGATTGTTGTAATCCACATGTAAACTAATCCATCTCTCAACACTGATTGTTATCATTCACATGTAAACTAATCCATCTCTCAACACTGATTGTTGTAATCCACATGTAAACTAATCCATCTCTCAACACCGATTGTTGTTATCCACATGTAAACTAATCCATCTCTCAACACTGATTGTTGTAATCCACATGTAAACTAATCCATCTCTCAACACCGATTGTTGTAATCCACATGTAAACTAATCCATCTCTCAACACCGATTGTTGTAATCCACATGTAAACTAATCCATCTCTCAACACCGATTGTTGTAATCCACATGTAAACTAATCCATCTCTCAACACCGATTGTTGTAATCCACATGTAAACTAATCCATCTCTCAACACTGATTGTTGTAATCCACATGTAAACTAATCCATCTCTCAACACTGATTGTTGTAATCCACATGTAAACTAATCCATCTCTCAACACCGATTGTTGTAATCCACATGTAAACTAATCCATCTCTCAACACTGATTGTTGTAATCCACATGTAAACTAATCCATCTCTCAACACTGATTGTTATCATTCACATGTAAACTAATCCATCTCTCAACACTGATTGTTGTAATCCACATGTAAACTAATCCATCTCTCAACACTGATTGTTGTAATCCACATGTAAACTAATCCATCTCTCAACACCGATTGTTGTAATCCACATGTAAACTAATCCATCTCTCAACACCGATTGTTATCATTCACATGTAAACTAATCCATCTCTCAACACTGATTGTTGTAATCCACATGTAAACTAATCCATCTCTCAACACCGATTGTTGTCATCCACATGTAAACTAATCCATCTCTCAACACTGATTGTTGTCATCCACATGTAAACTAATCCATCTCTCAACACTGATTGTTGTAATCCACATGTAAACTAATCCATCTCTCAACACTGATTGTTGTAATCCACATGTAAACTAATCCATCTCTCAACACTGATTGTTGTAATCCACATGTAAACTAATCCCTCTCAACACTGATTGTTGTAATCCACATGTAAACTAATCCATCTCTCAACACTGATTGTTGTAATCCACATGTAAACTAATCCATCTCTCAACACTGATTGTTGTAATCCACATGTAAACTAATCCATCTCTCAACACTGATTGTTGTCATCCACATGTAAACTAATCCATCTCTCAACACTGATTGTTGTCATCCACATGTAAACTAATCCATCTCTCAACACTGATTGTTGTAATCCACATGTAAACTAATCCATCTCTCAACACTGATTGTTGTAATCCACATGTAAACTAATCCATCTCTCAACACCGATTGTTGTTATCTTCTTTTTACATGTAAACAATGTTAATCTCTCATCACTTCTGATAGCCTTAATGCTTTTTTCCCCCCAGAATAATTCTAACAAAGCACCTGGGGTCCTTCAGACACATGCGCCACAGGTAAGATTCTTATTAGATCTGAATGAATGAGTATGTGTGTGTGTGTGTATGGTTATGTTTTTGACAATTTTTAAATTTTTTGTTTCTCTTTCCATTTAGTTTTCTTATGAATTTACAAGCTGGTGTACCTGGCATGCATTGGCCGGTGTGTTTTCCCACTCAATTCATTCATCTCTTCCCCTCCCTCAACCAGTGACACAGGGACATCAAAAAAAAGCACGATTACCTTAATTACTGTCAAATAAACATAGCACCTGGACCAGTATATAATCCAGTGTTGGAGGGATTGTTTTCTCAGGTTTGTTCCGTCCCTCATAGTTGTATGTCAGAATAGTACTCTGTCCATCGTGCCAGTATGTCATTGTCCTCAATAAGGCACTTGCTGCTTTTATCCTAGATCATAAAGTTCCTGCCTTGTCTTGGTGTTACCAGTTCTTTGACCCCCTTGTATGCTCCTTTAGCTTCATTTCTATTTAATCTCTCTTCGCTGTTTGTACATTGCTCACATATCCACGCTTCTTTCGCCTCTCTCATCTTTTGTTGTAAGGCTTTCTTGACCTCTTTATACCTGCCGACCTCATCAGGTGGATGATTTTGGTTTTTCGGTGACCTTCTATCAGAAAGGTCTAGAATTTCTTTGGTCACCCATGGCTTCTTTTCTGTTTGGTGGCATCCAATGATCTCTGTTGCTGTATCTATGAGTGCTGAGTTAAGAGACTCTGTTACTGTATCGGTATATAGCCCCTCTCTGAGAGCCAACAGTGGAGCAAATCTCCCTCTTATCCTTGATTGGAACACTTCTATGATTGTTGTGTCTTTTAGTTTGTCCAGGTCAAACTTTAGTCTAGTCACTTATTTCTTTGCGACTCTTTAATCGCAGGCGCATTGTCATCATAACAAGATCGTGGTCGCTTCCTATATCCGCTCTGGGAAAACTTCTCGTTTTGTCATTGTTGATGCTAGATCTAAACCTCCTCTGGTCCAGTATATAATCATTTTGGCTGTGCACTTCATTGTTTGGGTTATGCCATGTCCAGCTCTAGATGGCTTGTTAAACCCAAACGTTTTTGCTACCAACAGCTTATTGCATCGTGCAAATTCTAGGAGTCTGAGGCCCCGGTCATTAGTTTCTTTGTTTCCGTATGGGCCACATGTTCCCCTCCAGTCATGGACTGCATCTTCTCCAATTTTTGCATTCCAATCACCCTGGACTACCAATATGTCCTTTTTTGGCATTTTGGTTATCGGACTCTGAAGTTGATCATTAATTAATGAATTAATTAATTAATAGCTGTCCATCGTTGTCGATGAGGACCGCCGACATCATCCTTGTCACAGATTTCCCTGTTGAGTGTGGGTGCGCATGTGGCTGAACAGGCCAATGCGAGCACGAAAACATCTGCTACACAGCGGGCACACGAGGTCTGTAGAAGGTGATGGTATTCCCGCAGATCTGTCTTGCGCAAGACATTCATAGAATGCCTCTATTTCACAATCTTCATGTGTGACTTAGCGACTTAGCTGTATTTGTTCCGTTTTTATCAGTTTCAGACACCATCTTATCAACCTCCTGTGAAAAAGTTGCCAGGAAAGCAGAAAAAAATCAAGCTAAAAGTAAGTACAATACCATTGTATGACATAATCTCATTCTCTTATTTCTCATACTCACTGACATCTCAAACATATACAGAAATAAAAACAATGATTAAAGAGATAAATAGCAGAAAACATGCATTCTGATATATCATAATATAGAATACCTTGACAAGAAGATATTAACTGACAATATTGAGACTGCGAACTAGCCCTTAAAAATTAATATCTATTCTACAGATTAGTAATCAAACATGCAGACCTGTAGTAATCAAACATTGTACCTGTGCACAGACAAACAATAGAACATAGTTCCCATGTTTGTTGCTCCACTAGAGGTGCAGCATGACAACATGACCAATAGGATCATTGAGCTGTACTGTACATGTCCTAAATTGAAACAAACTAGATTTGTACACTGGTGGAATGTTTTGGTGCATACATTTTCCTATTTAAAGTTAATTTTTGGTGTGCAAATTGTTCTACATAAAATTGCTTTTTCATGTGCAAATTCCTCTACATACTACTGTCTGTTATACAACATTTTTCCCATTGCTGAGGTAGTCGAGGGGTTTTGAAGGCTGAGGACTACAAGCCGCTTCGCCACTGCTGTCACCACGCTGTGTGCTGGCTATGTTTGTTTATTTCACCCCTAACAGAAAAACAACATATGCCATACCGGGAATTCGAACCGCTGCCCTCCTTGTTGGCAGGCAGGCCTTGAAACCATTCAGTCATGCGCTCCTCTGCATAAAATTGGATTTTTAGTGTGCAAATTACTCTATGTACAATGTTTATTGGGCATGCACATTTCTTTATATAAAATTTGCTTTTTGGTGTACAAATTCCCCTATATAAAATAATTTAAAGTACTTACCATGAGTACAAATCAAAGAAAGGGAATAAAAATGAATGTAATCAGAGAAATGCAGCTGCTGTTTGTTTAATGCCGAGAATGAGTGTGTTTACTCCTTTGTGCACCCTGAAGAGGTTGTTAAGTGGTGGGTTGTAGTAGCTTTCCTCACACCTCAAGCGTGCTGATGAAGGTGTACCATGGTCTTCTAAGCTGTTGTGCTATGCTTGCTTTCATTTTAATGACACTCACTGCTACGGGGATCACGTTGACCCACTTCTTGTCAGTCAGACTGTCTTGAAAACTATCTGTTTCCCGGGAACGCTACATGGAAAATAGATGGTGGTGTTGGTCAATATATTGTGCCTAGACGAGATGTCCTGGTCAGTATGTTGTACATGACTGGACTAGCGTCTCAGTTTCCTAGAGAAATGCAGTAAAGCTGAATGTAATCAGAGAAATACATTAAAATGTAATATAATCCGAGAGATACAGTAAAATAGAAATCACATAGATACAGTAAGTTTTAATATAGTCAGAGAGATGAATTGAAATTGAATGTAATCAAATAGATACATTGAAACTGAATGGTCAGAAATGCAGCAAAACTGAATGTAGTCAGAAATATGGCAAAACTGAATGTAGTCAGAAATACAGCAAAACTGAATGTAATTAAAGATGCAGTAAAACTGAATGTAGTCAGGAGAAATGTAGTAAAATTGAATGTGGTCAAGACAGATGCAGTAAAACTGAATGTAATTAGAGATGCAGTAAAACTGACCCATACTTGTCTATGTAATTATTCCACAAATATTTGTTCTTAAATGTGAATGATTCTCCAATAGCAGTAGTGTTACTGTGGGGAGGTCGGTGAGGATCATGTGCTGATTTCCAGAAACAAGTTTTGAAACTGTTGAGCTGGGATGTCCTGAAATAAGCGGGCCATATGGCAGAAGAAAGAAAGGAAGCGTCAATCTAGCATTGAGGAAATGCACTAAATTGTGTCCATCAGGAGATCTTGGTATTGGTAACCACGTTTTGCCAGCGGACTCCAAGGAAATGTAATTCGATGATCCTATAGAAGACAGTGAGCCGCTTCTGATCTCCCTGTAAGACCATCCAGATTCTGGAGCCATGCAATATAATTTGAATGACATAGATCTGTAGATTTGCAGCTTGGTTTCCATGGAGAGTCTTTGCTGGGAGTCTGTGCAGAGAGTTCATGGTTTATGCTGATAGGCCGTTCCTCAGAGTCAAGTCTGAGTTTCCACTTCTCCCCATATTTTTGTTGCATATACACTTCTGCTTCTTTAATGACCAATAATGTTATGTTCTGTATTATCTAGGAATCTTCACCAACAGAAATGATTATCTCTGACTCTGTACCAGAGATGAAAATAAAAGTAGAACAAGCGAAAAGCAAGATGGCGCATGAAACATCACAGAATTATCTTACGGAGGTATGAAATAAATATTTACTTGCATTTAATGGTAGTGAATTACTTTGGCTGTGTCACATCTTGACTTGACTTGATTTAATTACAACAACTGACCTGAAGGTCTACCAACATCTTGACTTGACTTAATTTAATTACAAATGATCTGAAAGTCTACCAACATCTTGACTTGACTTGATTTAATTACAACTGACCTGAGGGTCTACCAACATCTTGACGACCATACAATATGAGTTAGTGTAACAGAGGAGAAGTAAGAACCTGGTAACCCAGTCATCGCCATACAATAAGAGTTAGTGTAACAGAGGAGAAGTCAGGACTTGGCAACCCAAAAGACCCTGTACAGCGCAATAGAGCAGAGTAGGGTTGTGTACACTGGTACGAGAGAATAAATTGTTGCTCGTGACCAGAATCAAAAGTAGTAAGGTTGCGTAGGACTGCTACATAGCAACCCGATGTTCCAAGGGGAGCAAGAAAGAAGATTAGTCATGAGCATGTTTTTAAGATATCTGAGAGAAACTAATGTTGAGGCATCTATTTGGTCTGTTTCATATTTGCAGGTGAAAGCATTGCTAACCAAGGAGATGTATAAGAGATTTTCTGAAGTTCTGAACAAGTATTTAAAAGAGCGTCAGATTCATGATGTTGTTCCAGTATTATCAGATTTATTCACCAGCTCACCTCAGAACTACCATTTGTATAAAAGTAATACACGTTTTTTTGTTAAATCTGTAATATTCTTCTTCGTTGCCACACACTTATCTGTAATCCGAGACCTTCCATAATAAGATTAGATCTATCAGTCTGAAAGACTGTATTTAGTCATTTGAGCCCTGGCCACCAGGTCTGTTAAATCTTATTCCCCCTGGGCTGAGAAAATGGAAAGCTTTTTACAATGACAGAACTAAGTGCTCTAATTTTATTATTTTATCTCATATTGACTGACCTGATGTTTTGGGGTTTTGTTCTAGTTGTTTGTGTTTGCCTAATTTCTCTATTCACCAAGGCGGTGTGCATTGCACTATACTTTTATTTTGCGCCTGTCGGCCCAGTGCATCCGACTTCAGCATGCATTTTATGTAAGCGTCTGCTTCCTCCTGCGTTTTCTAAGGGTTTGCTTCCCCATGGAAACGGCTGTGATAGGGTTCGAAACCAGCACTTTTGAGTTGTGAGCCATGTCACTTAACCACTATCTAACGCCGTTCCCTCACTGACCTGATCATATTCAATGTTCCTACTTGTTATGTCAGTAATATATTAAAGACCATTTTGTATCAAATGTACTTGATACATTACATCAGACCGTAGACTGATCCATAGGAACAGTTCTAGCTTGATCAAACCTGTCATCATTCAAATAATCACTTGTCCTTTTCAGAATAAACACCATCTAAATCCAATTTATTGGCCTCCAAATCCTTGAGAATACTTTCAACGGCTTGTCTGTTAACCATTTCTCAATTTCCAAAACTACTTTCCATCATAAAAATCATCAAATTCATTGGCATGATTTCCTATTTCGTGGATGTCACCATATTTGTTATCTACGGTAACGTTTTTACTGTGCAGACGTCACATTATTATGGCCAAAATCTAAGCAATACAGTCCAAAATACGCTTTAGAATAATGGTCTACCTGTTATACCGAATCATAGGTGGCTCTGGGAGTGATACATACACCAGTGCATCTCTGTAATGGGTTAAATGTTAAATAGCAAATTGAATGTCTGAGTAACGTAGTGGTAGATTGTTTGCTTCTCGCTGAAAAATTACCTGGTTATTAATGCTATCCAATTAACCCAGCTGAAAATGGATACCTGGCTTATTGTTTAAGGGAAGAAAAAGCAGAGGGCAAGGTAAAGGACCTCTCCAGTCAAGTAATCTGCCAAGGCAACCACGGCCTGTGGCGCTGATAGTCCACGACCATGCAGAGTCCCAGGGAGCGTGTAGGGCACATGGAGAACGGACGATGTGCTTTAGACAGATGTTGTGTGGGTGACCCTGGGGAAGACTCCATGGGAGGTGTAGTTGTTTTCACCTTCCCCGATTTCCAGGGATAGGTGTTGAACTGGGACGTATTGAGAGATGCTGGCCGCATGGTTGATGGAAGAGAGACGGCACATTTCAGCGTTGAGGAAATACTCTTGAATTGTTTCAGTGACAAGGTCTTGCACTTCAAGGATACATTGTTTGCGCATATGGAAGACCTTGTGCCGCCTCCGATCTCAATGTAAAACCATTTAGGTTTCATAGCCGAACAAGAGGATTGAAATAACACAGGATCTATATAGGCGCAGCTTGGTTTCCAGGAAGAACCAGCTGGGACCAGATTCTGTGTAGAGATTCATGGATGATGCTGCAAGGCAGATGCTCAGAGTGATTTGCGGACATCTGCATACATCAGAAGCCAATCTGCTGCCCAGGTATGTGAAGTCCTTGGTGGGATTGACATGATTGCTTTTCACAGCGATTTCAGCCGCAGACAGACCACTGCCAAGACCTTGAATTTTGGTGTTCACCTGGGAAATGTGCGTTCCCAAATGTGAAGCTGACTCTTCTTCTAAGTGCTCTAGGCGGTCTGTCAGACTGAGAGTATGAACTTGGTATGAGGACATCGCCTGCATTGGTTTAGGTTGTTTAAACACAAGTGTTCGATAGAGAGTCCGAGATTGTGCATTTCTATATATGCAAAGATCCAATTCATAGCATGGCAGAACAGTGATGGTGCAGGGACACATTCCTGATCACACAATCTCATAAAACAAAAGCTGAGATCTAACACAATGAAGTTTAATTCTTCATCCCTGACGGCAGTATCTGCTATGGGATTACCTTTACTTCCTCTATCATAGTAGCTTATCTCTTTACAATTCCATTCTATAGGAATCCATGGCAAACAAAACATCAGCTACAGTCCAATTTGGTAAAAATCCATATATAAAAACTGGTGTTTCACTGTGTTACTTAGCTATGATGATCCGGGTTTATAAATGTCTTTTAGAATGACAGAATATCAGATACATGCATATCTTTCGTTTAATGCATAATTATTTCCGTGAAGTCCACATTTACGAATGTGATTAATTTGTTAACTTGTCGCATTCTGTGCGATGGAACTATGACTTATAGCTGAGAAATGTCTTTTTATTTCATCAGGTCAATGATCTTGCATCTGAAATTACATGTGGATATTCAATACAAATATTATTCAGACTCTGACACACTATTCGATTCAGTATTGTTATTAAGGGCTTCAAGAGTGTCCTACACGTGGTATCACAGTGACATCATAGTAGCCGTTTAAAGATGACTACCATACTAGTGACATGCACCAAAAAGAAGCAGCGTTCTGCTATTCATTTTTTGAGTAGTGAAGAATTAAAATCATTGATGAATGAAGGTTCAGTACGGTGATATCTGTCACTCCAGCAAGTGTTCGAGTGGGGTAGGAAGTTCCAAAACAATGAGAATTCTGTGACAGACTGTTTTCGACCAAAAAGATACACTGAGTAGTGACACTAGTGTGAATTGTCAATTGCAGCAGTCAACGTGGTGAAAAATTGCTGAGTTACTGTCAATGAAATAGCTGCATCTCTGGATATCAGTCAAGGTTCAGCACACCTGATCTGGATATCAGTCAAGGTTCAGCACACCAGATATCCATGAGCTGCAGTTCTCTGCTACGGTGAGAGGTCAGGTTGTTGCTGAGTGGAGCGGGGAATACACGACAATAACCTCCAGTATGAGAATGGAGGAGGTGACCTCAGCTCTGGAGTGACTATCTGAGACCGCTTTAATAAGGGCAGACATCGTGCCAGACTTCCAGTTCTTACTTCAAAAGGTACAGAAGGGATAGCTAAGGCATGATTAGATGACAGCTGTAGTGGCCTCAAACCTCCAGGGACTGGTCTGGTTCTACTGTCTTGGTCATGCTAGGGTTCCGGGCAATGAAAGAGCAGACATCTTGACTATGCTAACATCCATTACATGAATAGGGTTGACATTTTGAAGTATATTTTTAAACATACACACACACCCCCACGCATTTGGATGACGACACTACAATAGGTTGTTGTTTGTGAATGTCCATGATGAGTAGGTTATTCTTTTGTGAGTCCTGAAAAGGACGTTAAGTGGTGAGTTGCAGTAACTTTTCTCTCATCCTGAGCGGGCTGTTGAAGGTGGACCAGGCTGTTGAAGGTGGACCAGGGTTCTCCAGGTGGTTGTACTATGCTTGGCTTTATCTGAGTGTCACTCACTGCTACGGGGATCACGTCGATCCCTCACCTCGTTAGCCAGGCTGCCATGAAAACAGCCCATTTCCAGGGAGAGCTACTAGGGTGCCGAGGTCAGTTTATTTTGCCTGACCCTGACTAACATGTCTGATCAGTATGTTTTGTCTGACCAGATGTTAGTCTTTCTTCCCCTACAATAGATGAACCAGCAGTTCACAGACTGCAGATCTTTGAAATCAAACGAGGGTTGGGCGGAGCAAGGAGCAGGAATGATTTCATCAAACATGCTACAGGAACCATAAAAATCCACACATTTTGCCATTTGCAGAGAAACTGAGCACCTATGGGTATGCCTGGAGTGCAATTAAGTAGATTCTTAAAAATAACAGTTATAGAAACCAGCAGAAATCATTCTTCTGTGTTCGTTCTCAATCTCTCGTTACCAATCCCTGAAAAGGGCTTTGCAAGTAGCAGGATGTAGTCCGGAGAACGGATTACATTGTGTCGCTAGTTTACAGCTTGACTGCAATATTTCCATCTTTCGGTCTGACACATCCATCTTTGGCAAAGCAGTAACCATAAACGTAGCCATTTGCAAACAGAGACTGCTTTATTTGAAGGTTACAGAGATTCTGTCCTTCCCCGGGGCACCACATGCGGGGGAATTGTCAATTTAGATTTATTTTGTTCACGACTTATTCTTGTGAAGTGAACCAACATTCACAATCATCTTTTATCATCTTGCTCTAGAGTTCTTTAGGTTTGTCCGCCAGGATGACAAAGAATACTATGCCCGCACTTGTTATGAAATCACGGGGCTTACATGCGACTACAAGCCATCAGAGAGTCACAAAGGAAACCAGTGGGATAAGAAAAGTAAATCTTCTACAGGGAAAGATGAGGTAAAGATCTGTGAAAGTACAGGACAGACGAACAGGTATGATGGTGTATTATCATAAGCCTTCTTGTTTAGTGACGAAGTTGCGAGATAGGGAATGTGCTGATAGCAGTCAGCGCTTCATGTGCGTGTCACTCACTACTACGAGTATCACGTTGATCTTCCACCTCATTAACCAGGCTACCATGAAAACATCGCATTTCCAGGGAGGCCTACTAGGAAGTTGAGGTGAGGGTCTTGGCCAGTATGTTTTGCCTGACCCTGACTAACATGTCTGATCAGTATATTTCGCCTGACCAGACGTTAGTCTTCCACCCCTATCCTATGGAAAGTAAACCCATTAAAAAAATGAGTGCTGAAGTCAGATGCAGTGGACTTTAAGCGCAAAACACAGTACAATGCATATCTGGTTATGTTAAGTATCTTTCCAACAGTGTGTCTTATCTAATCCGTACTTTCATTCCCCATCCTCCAGCTAAAATGGTTTAAGATTACAACAATATAGGACAATTACACAGTAACATTTAAAGATGCAATAGGTCTGTACTTGTTTGTGTTTGAGTAGTTGAGTACTCTCTTCTCACTTGAAAGGCACCAGATTTCATCCCTGTTATCGACACACTCAAGTTATCTTGGGGGCTTCTGTACAAGAGAGATATGGGGCTCACCTCTCAAAAAAACAAGTCCTGAAGGTTTCAAATGTTCAAATGTGTGAAGAGAGGTGAAATCATGTGCGTAGTCCTATTGGAGACAGACAGTAACCTAGGAGGTCCTGTGTACATGCTATGCGTGTAAAAGAGCCCTTGGCAGTTAAAAATAAAGGAGTACAGGCTGTAAGCCACTGTCTGGACAGAAACATAAGGAAATTAGTGAAATTCAAATTGTTGGTAAACCCAAGAAAATAATAAATATTGCATCTCCAGTTGTCACGAATAACATGCCTTGCCACTGTAGACCAAGGTAGCTCAGCAATTGAGAGCACACAGTTGATGATAGTGCAAACCTTCCTCACTTAAATCTAATTAAAGTTCAAGCCAGTGGCAGACCTTTGACGATTGCATAGATGTCTCTTCTCTGATGCTGTCGTCATCATTTGTAATTGGAAACTGATTTTTCGTTTTGCCCAGTCAACCCACCAGTAAATAGGCACCTGACAGAAAAAGCAGCAAAGGGCCACTCCAACCTCACCTTATAAAAAACGGTGGCCTAGTAAAATGACGCCTCTAGCACGTCATCCTCGACAGCAATTTGTGTTATTGAACTACCCCTTTACCTTACTTGTTGAAATGGACATACTTCTTTATCCTCAGACCCAGTGCTGTTATCCCTAGCAACAATAGTGATGCCATGGCTGGCAGTAGCTGTAGTACAGTCACCAGCAGTTCTGGTATGACTGCCCCTATCTGTGGTAGTAAAGGTAACACTGCAGCATAGCTCATTTATTTTAACTCCTATGTAAAGCCTGTTCTATTGTATGGCTCTGAAATATGAACAACCAACAACCAATGAGGTACATGCTTTCATAGATGGGTGCCTGTGCAGAATAGAGGTTGAAATGGTATGATAAGATTGCTAATGTGGAACTCTTGCAAAGAACCAAACATATCAGTGGGACATGAGGAGAAGGCACTGGGTTGGATAGGACATACATTAACCCTTTACACCCTAACCTAAATTGATTAGATTTGGGTCTTAACCCTTTTTCGATCCTGCCAAACTGATTAGATTCTAGATTCGTGTCTTAACCATTTAAAGTCCTACATAATTCATAAGATTTGTTTCATATGAAATAAATCTAATAATTTAGGTTGGACTGTAAAAGAGTTAATGATATCAGCTGATAACATTACAAGACAGCCTTTATTCTGGAATCCTCAAAGCAAGAGAATTAGAAGCAGACCTAAACATGCATGAGGAAGATAGCTCGAGACAAAACAAAAGAAACAGGGAAGACTGACAGATCTGGAATGGATGACCAAGGATAGGAGGACTTGCCGTGTTTTTATTGAAAACTTGTGCTTCATAGGGTGTTTAAATATTTTGATTGATAGTATATTTATTTAAGATATGCTGGTCAAAGATGGAGATTAGCTCTTTAATGCCAGTCTTTCAAGAAGTGGCATCATCATCAGTCCTGTAACCTGAAAGGTCATTGGGGCACCAATACTGCAGATTGTTGGACCAGTTCCTGCCACTCCTCTTGGTTTTGTGCCAGGATATTTGTTCTAGCGATGGACATTCCCGTCCACTCTTTGATGTTGTCTTCCTATTTCTTTTTCTGCTTCCCTCTCTTACGCTTCCTGGGTACAGTACCTTGTAGAATCGTCTTGGTCAACCCAGTCGATCTTGAAACGTGCCCATACCACGTGAGCTTGCATTGTTTTACCATAGCCAATAGGTCTTTATATTGGCCGACCTTTCTCTTAACAATGTCCCAAAATGCCTTATTCATGACATGGTCTAGATACGAAATGCAGAGAATTTGACACAGACATCTCATCTCCATTGCACAAATTCATCTCTCAAGAATTGCTGTCAGAGTCCAAGTTTCGCTCGTGTAAAGATACATGGAGGTGACAAGTGCATACATTAAACTCAACTTGGATTTCAGGTTGATGTTTTTGTCCCGCCATAGCGGTCTCAGTTTGGCCAGAGCAGCCATGGTCACCCCTGTTCTTTCCTATGCCTAAATCTCAGTTCTGGAACCTTCTGCATCTATCAGTGTTCCCAGGTATTTAAAGTTGACCATAATTTTATTTTTTTCAGAAGTGACAGAAAAATAATTAAGACAATATAAACAATAAGACTTCATTTAACTAATGTAGTTTATTTAAGAACATATGGCTGACCTAAACCGTTTGGTTCCCCTTGGAACATAGAGCTGACCTAATCCATTTGGTTCCCATTGGAATGTAGTGCTGACTTGATTTAATCCATTTGGTTCCCATTGGAACATAGAGCTGACTTGACAATCCATCTGGTTCCACTTAGAACATAGGGCTGACTTGATTTTATCAATTTGGTTCCCCCTGGGACATAGAGTTGACTTAACCTAATCCATCTGGTTCTCCTTGGAACAAAGAGTTGACTTGACTTAATCCATCTGGTTCCCCTTGTAACATAGGGCTGACTTGACTAAATCTATCTGGTTCCCTTTGGAACATAGGGCTGACTTGACTTAATCCATCTGGTTCCCCTTGGAACATAGATGACTTGACTTAATCCATTTATTTCCCCTTGGAACATAGGGCTGCAGTCCATGTTTCCCCACCATTTTCCATTTTGGGCATTTTTCTCGGTATGACCACTTCTCCACGTACAGAAAGGATTGGCATAACATGTACAGCAAAAACTACCATAGTGGAACATATTAAATAAAGGTACATCGTACACACTAGCATCTACTAGCCAGTATGTCCACACTACAAACATACACACTTGCATTCATACACTGGTCAAATACATTCTGATATAACCATAAAAAGACGGGTTGAAAGAGCGTGCCTTTGTCAGTAGAATCCAGAAAAGCAAACATTAGATCACACAAACAAACAAAATTAGTCTAACCTAATGATGTGTGAACACTGAATCTCAACAGAATTTCGAGGCTATGTCCCTTACTACAAGGACACTGTCAACGTCACTGTTCTTACAATGCGCGACGATGGGGACATCAAGATGATGTCAAAAGATGTCTACCAGGAAAGAATTGCTCAAGGTCAAGGCTGCTTGATATGGAGCTCAGACAGAAAGAAAACGAAGCAGTTTAGATATAACGACATTAAAACTTACGATGAATTAGTAAAGAGAGGAGCCATTGATCCCGAGGACAGGATTTTCACCCCTGATATGTTTGTCTACCCAAAAACATGGGAGCAAGCCCAAATGGGACGAAGAGAGTTTACCAGGTTTCCCAGAGGTCAGAATCAGTTGTTGATGTTCTTACCTACAGTTGTGCCCCCTTACAATAATGCGCAGTCTTTTCACAATTTAAAATAAAATAAGAACACATTTTCCCCTTTTACCCATGAGAGGCAAGTAAAGTTTTACCCAGCGCATATCCTTTCTCACTATGATCCTCATACAGCGCACATCACATTATTAAGACAAAACCGTCTGATGTGGCCATCATCGCTTCACGATGGGCAACAACTTTTATACACACACACACACAACCACGTGCATATATACATACATATAGATATACCTCGACATTTTGATGCTTCGAGTTTTGTCACTTTTTGTTTTTGTCCATTATAAATTATAAGCACTTTTCCCAAATTTGTTTGCTATTTCGTATCGTCTACGCACCATTTTGTTTCTTGTGTTATTAAGCCTTTGAAATGAAGTTTTTCAGTATGTATTGCTTTTTTAATTTGTCCGCATTGAATTTCTTATAGTTTTTATCGTTTTCTTCTGCGTTCGTTCTCAATCTCCCTCTACCAAGCCCTGAACAGGGCTTTGCAAGTAGCAAGATGTAGTCTGGAAAACGGAATGTGTTGTGCCACTAGTTTACAGCTTGACTGCGATATGTGCACCTTTTGGTCCGACACATCCGTCTTCGGAAAGATGTTTTGATCTAATGTATTTATACAAATTTTTGTGATTAAAATAACTAAAATATTCACACTACATAATTTTTTTTTTAGTATATAAAACATTGCAGTAATAGTTTTTTTTTGGAGAGAAATGTGTGCCTATTTGAGAGATAAAACTGGTGATCAGGGAAGTCTGAGATGGACCATTAGTTTTGTGAGCGAAATTATGTTGTCATTTTAGGCATAAACTGTATGTTGATGAGAGAAATCTGAGGTGTATACCCAATTTAATGAGATAAATGTGTGGCTAGTTTGAGAGATAAACTATATCAATGAGAGAATCCTGTGGACCCCCAATTTTATGAGGGACACGTGTGGCTATTTGAGAGATAAACTGAATGCTGATGAGAGAGGTCTGAGTTGAACCCCCAGTTTTATGAGGGAAGTAAAAATACTTCTGTATCTTGAATCCTTGGCTGTGAGTGGATAGCATCTGTTAAAGCCTCAAACCTCTAGGGGTTGACATGGATCTACTGTCCTGGTCATGTTGGGGTTGAGGGCAAAGAAAGAGCTGACATCTTGGCTTCACAAGTTCTCATCATGGTGGATAGGAGTGACATTTTGAAATCAATCAATGTCCTCCTGTTGGTAAAGGACATCGAAATAGACGAATCAGCAATCCACAGACTGCAATGTTTCAACATCAAACAAAGTTCAAGTGGAGCAGGAGATTGTACAACCAGCGAGCTACAGGTACCATCAGCATCCAGACCCTGCACCATTTGCTGAGAGAAACTGAGCCCCTATGGGTATGCGCAGAGTGTAGTGAAGTTGATTCTTATAAACAGAATCCTTGGATGATAATTGGTGAATCAGTGATTAAAGGCATCTTTCTTTCAACAAGGTCCTTCCACATAGATAGGCCCGTGGCTATCCTTCCTATGGTGTAAAATCTATGATTCCTGACTTTCATTTCAGCTTCTATGATTCTGTATCAGGTTCACCTCTCTTTTGCCTTCCTTCTAGGGCCCATAATGTTGTGGTTCTTGTGAGGGTATGGGTCACTTATGAGAACATGACTGATCCAATTGCAACCGTGTTTTTAATACACATTATATTGTTAGCTTTTTCAAGGTATAAAAATTCCGTTATCGTGAAAGCTCAAATTTCTGGAGGACAAATTGTATGTCTGTATAAGGAAGTGACATGGGGAAGTAGTTAGCATCCCAGCCCACAAACCAAGCATGCTGGTGTTGGGATTCATGAAGCAGCAAGGTTCAAACCCTATGGGAAGAAAACCCCCTTTAAAAATGTGTGCTGAAGTCGGATGCATTGGCCCGATATTCATTCATTCATAGGCATCTCAGTCTTTGTGCGTGGCACCCTGTGAGTAGCCTATCGGGGTGCAAGCCTCGGGGCTGAATATGGAGACCCTGGGCTGCCCAAACTGCAGGATCCCCCTCTCGGCCTCGCTGGTGTAATCCAAAGGAATGCAAAGCATGACAATTTGGCACCAGCTCAGCTGCAGGAGCTGCCGGAATGAGTTTGCAATTTTGAAACGATCCACCTTAGGTGCTACCACTCCGGATTTTCTGTCTGGGTTTACTCCCGTAGCCCTACTCTCTCCTGAGGTTGCCACAAGGCAGTGGGGTCGTTGCCCGCAGATGCTAGTTACTCGAGATATCCGATGATACTTTCATCGTCCTGAGACTAGCCAGCACTCTTTGGGACTTGTGGGTTTAAAATCAGAGTTCCTCCTCTCCTAGATGAACTGCCTGAACAGGCTAACGAGCTTCGTCTACCCTGGTTTAGAGTCAGAGTTTACCGTTCTCTTAGATTGACTGCCAACCAAGGCTAATGAGCCCAATCTGCTCGCCCAATTATACAACCGGGTACTCGGTTGAGCCCCACAGCAGGCTCTGTAAGAAACAGGGGGCCCCTCATGAATGTGCTGCTGGGGACACAATAATGTAGGAGAGGCCATTGGCATGGAAACTTCTGAACAGTAAGCCATACAGTGAATCCAACGGTGATCTCCACACCTAGAGAGGCTATATCAGACGCTTCACTTTCCTTCGACAAGCAGGACGTCCAGCACAGACCTCGCTACCTCACATTGGCCCGATACACGCAAAACAAACTACAATGCACTCCACCTTAGAAAACACAGTGAACGAAAGAGGAAAAAAATAAAAGATCTATATAATATATTTTCAGGTGAGACTATTTTCTCGACATGTGTATTGTGTGACAAGGCACCAGTCAATGGATTTCAACATGAATGTGGAGCTATATGCTGTTTCCAGTGCTGGAAAGTGAAAGTTTTTGAGGTAATAAAGTGATTAATTGGCTTGCCTTTTCGCCTCAATTCCTGAAGCATATGTTTACCAATATATGTTCAAACATTTTTTGATTGTCTGGCTGGTTGAATCTCTTAAGTTATCTCTTGTAGCAAAGCATTTTTCTCGCCTGGAGGAGGTCTGTTGTTCAAATCTGGGCTGTCTGTTACTTCAGTTTCTTTTCTGTTCATTATATTTGCTTTCTGAGTGCAGAAAAAATTCTTATACTCATGATCAGTGTTGGGGAGGAAGACTAACGTCTGGTCAGACAAAACATACTGATCAGGCATGTTATTCAGGGTCAGGCAAAACATACTGGCCAAGACCCTCATCTCGGCTTCCTAGTAGCCCTCCCTGGAAATTGGCTGTTTTCATGGCAGCCTGATGTGATCCCTGTAGTAGTGAATGACATGCAGATGAAGTCAAGCATATCACAACTGCCTGGATGTCCCCGGTCCACCTTCATCAGCATGCTCCGGATGTGAGGAAAGCTACTGCAACCCGCTACTTAACGTCCTTTTCAGGGCGCACAAAAGAGTAAACCTCATTGTGGACATTGGAAACAACCAATACAGTAGAAGATTGAGGAGAGATCGATAGAATGCATCCTCATTCATATTTAATTGTCAGATTTAATAACTAATACAACTACCAGTACAGCAGAAGATTGAATAGAAATGGATTGGACACATCCTCAGAAGAAACTTAATTTTTATAGATGAAGACAGAGTGAAAAACGGCAAATGAAGGATGAGACAAAAGCACACAGGAGTAACCTTCTCATTGTGCGTATTCGCAAACAAACAACATGATCAGTGTTACTAAAATACTTATTTCTTTTGTTGACTTGAAGTTTACCCATTTTGTCTTCCTGATGTTATGTTTCTCAATTTGAAACTACCACCGTTCATTCTACCTGTGACACAATCATTAAAGCCTGGATGGTCTATGCTTGATGATAGGAAGGTTAGGAAGTAATGGAGTCTATAAATATGTCTGAATTGAACTCTGTCCATATTTCATAGTCGCAAGTCTTCTTCGTCGTTCATCTTCAAACTCCCACTACCAAGCCTTGAAAAGGGCTTTGCAAATAGCAGGATGTTGTCTGGAGAATGAAATGTGTCATAGTTAACAGCTTGACTGTGATATTTGCTCCTTTCAGTCCGGCACATCCGACTTCGGCAGGTATTTTTGGTTACCGGGTTAGCCTTCTCTCTTTGATCCCTTCTCCTTAGCCAGTCTGCTCTTTTGCAGCCTGTTATCCAGGATCACCGCATGGAGCTGTAGAAGGTTCTAAGCAGCTCTAGTTCTCACGCCCTGACGCCAGCAATCAGCTTTAGGTTGCTAACTACTGCAGCTAATTCACTGCTCAGCATCTTGATCCCATATTCACAAGTGATTAATAATGAAAGGCTTGGCCAGATGGGAAATTTTGTTGTTGTTTTAAGGGGCTCCTGGCTGGTCTCATACCTTAACTGATCTCTCTCTTGTAGAAAAGCACTTTCCTCGCCTGGAGGTCTGTAGTTGAGGCTACCTATTACTTCACTTTCTTTTCTGTTATTTGTTATAATATATGTTTTCTGAGTGTAAACAATAGTTTTCTCCATGATCATTAAAGCGGACAAACATAATTACAACTCACTGCCTCAAAATTTGACCATTTTTTCTTCCTTACCATATAGTGTCAGAATAGTAACTTGTTGAATTTTCTTCTCATTCAAAATCTAGGTTTCAGATGAACGCAGATGCCCCTATCCTCATTGTGGCACTAGAGTGAAGAGGAAGCACTTGAAGCCTATCAAAGACAGCAGTACATCCTGACACTTGTAGTAGTACTGTTAATTCTCAGACAAGGAAGAGTGAGAGAGAATGCTGTTGGCGTCCGAAGCTATTCCTCAGTTTTTCATTCATGGCAGTTTTTTTCTGGTAGCAGGTCTTAGTAACACTTGATATACCCCGGGGCATGCTGAAAAAGGTGAACCTAGGCTCTCCTGCCAGAAGTGCATTGCTAGACTTCTTGTCAGACTCATCACTACAGGGATTACCTCTTTGGCCATACTGCTGTAACACTCCCTGTTTCCAGATGCACGCGTGGATGTGAGGCAGGGTCTTGGTCAGTATGTTTCACCTGACATGAGCCACATAGCACCAAATGAAAGAGAATGAGTGAAACACTTAGCACCCTGTGAGAAAAAATAGGTGAAATGACAGAAAATAAGTGAAATGAGAGAAAATAGGAGAAATGACGGAAAATAAATGAAATGAGGGAAATTAAGTGACATGAGAGAAAATAGGTGAAATGACAGAAAACAAGTGAAATGAGAGAAAGGTGAAATGACAGAAAATAAGTGAAATGACAGAAAATAAGTGAAATGAGGGAAAATAAGTGAAATGACATAACAATAAGTGAAATGAGAGAAAATAAGTGAAATGAGAGAAAATAGGTGAAATGAGAGAAAATAAGTGAAATGAGAGAAAGTAGGTGAAATGAGGGAACATACCTTAACAATTTAAATTACCAAATTACCTCAATGTCTTTATACTGGTTTAGAAAACTCTACAGAGTCTGTATATAACTAGTTTCTTGGAGGGTGGTTTTTGCTGATGTGCGAGTTCTTCTTCATAGACTCAAACACTAGAGCTAAGTAGACATACAGTCAGTTAGACACCATCTATATCTGCTCTTAGCAAACCATCTGGGGAATGATTGTTGTTGTTTGCGTATGCCCGCAATGAGTAGGATACTCTTTTGTGCACCATGGAAGGAGCGTTAAGTGACGGGTTGCAGTAGCTTTCCTCACATCCCGAGCATGCTGATGAAGTTGGACCTGGGTCGCCCAGGCACTTGTGCTATTCTTTGCTTCATCTGCATGTTGCTCACTACTGCGGGGATCACGTTGATCCCCCACCTCGTTAGCCAGACTGCCTTTAAACAAGACTGTTTCTAGGAAGAACTACGAGGAAGGGAGGTGGGAGTTTTGGTCAGTATATTTTACCTGACTTTGACTAACATGTCTGGTCAGTATGTTTTGCCTGACCAGACGTCAGTCTTTCTCTTCCAGCCCATCATATAATATACTATTTCCCTCGTAAATTGCATGTTGTGTCACAAACCATCCATATTTATTATCTTTAAATACCATGTCAAATTTCTGGCTCAGTTTGAGGCTACATGATTGTTGCTAGTTATGTGTGAGATGAGCTCAGATTATCAGATTTGTTTTTGCTAAGTTCTCTACTGTCAAATTGAATGTATCTACTTTAGCAAGAATTGTAACTACAAATCTGAGCATGTATTGTGTGATGTCCTCATTATATCATTTGCTCAACAATAAATGTTTGGCTATGTTTAACCCTACCAGACCTGAGGCCCTGAACCTAACTGTGCCCCATACCTGGGCTCCTGAGCATTAAAGAGAAAAAAGCCTCCATGATATAGAAAAATGTTACATGCAAACAAGTGGTTAGAATAAGATGTAACTTGGAGACATTGTATAAAATAGGTTTACCTTTCATCTAGCGTCAATATTCCACCTTTGTGTGCCAATCCACCCAGCACAGGGCCAAGAATCTGTCTTGAGTCATAACATTTCGAAATCCAGGAGTAAACCCAACAAAGAGCCCTCATTTGTCCAATAATCCCGATAGCTGGGCTTTATACATAAGTATTCCATATAGATCCTCAGTCCAAGAAAAGCCTTCATTTCTTCCACTGTGGTATCCTTGAAATTTTTAGCATTGTAGGAGTTGGGCTTTGCTATATGCAATTGGTGTGCCCAGAGGTTGGTTTTCTGTCAAATTTTGCCAGAAAGTATCATCCAAAAACAAGGATGAAAAGTCAATCGGTTCACTCTCCTCTGTGATATATCCAGGAATGTTCACCGGGCCTTTTCCATCCTAATTGAAATTCAGATCTGTATTTGGTGATACAAAATAACTTGTTCAACCTTCATCAACACCTAGATCTCCCCCATCAGCTGTTTGAGGGACACGCCCCCCCTTCTCTTACGATCGATCTAGCTCTAGATCTACAAGGTTCAAGCTTCTCCTCATCACTCGAGCTCTCACTGTCTGTATCACTTGAACTGGAAAAATTTCTTGATTAAATTCTGACTCCTCGGAGTCTGAATCAACCAAATTATTGATCACCTGTTGGACTGTCATAAGCCTAGACCTACTTTGCTTTCCTGTTGAAGTGCTTAGTTCATCAGCCGCTCGTTTTATTGTCAATTTTCCGAATTTGTTCACGTTAAACCCCACAAACTCAATTCAAACATGGGGGCAGACATTTGCAATGACTAACCATGAGGTTTGATCACGATTGGTTGGTTATTTTTAGATTCTGACGTATTTTATTCACGTACTACCCAAAGTACCGTAAATTCGGTCCAGCGGTATAGCGGCAGTTAAGGAAATTACCGGAAATTGGGTACAGCGGTCTGGTAGGGTTAACTTGTAAACAAAGAAAAATAAAAAGAATAACTTATATGCATGCTGTGGTTATTGAACACTTTGTCTCTTTTTGATCAACACACTTAGTTAATTGGGGCCATTAGAGACAGTGACATATTTTTTTCATTTGACAACATATGTGACCAACAACCTCATCATTAAAAAAAAAATTGCTACAGTAACTTCCACTGCAAAATCATGCAGTGCTTCCTAAAAGGGGCCAACTATAGTGGTGGTCCTATACTCCAACTGGAGTGAAAGAGAGACAAGAATACATATATTTCAGCAAGTCAAGAACTCAATATGAGTAGCTTCAAAGACATTGGTAATGAGTTTTATTGCAGTGAGGCTACTGACATTTGAAGACACACAATTTGTGTTATTTTTTTACAGTACCCACTATTTCTTTCCCCCACCCCCATGTGATGTCAATAATCATTTACTTTCCTCCGGCTGCTTTGTTCGTTCTCAATATCCCGCTACCAAGCCCTGAACAGGGCTTTGCTAGTAGCATGTAGTTCGATTAACGGAATGCGTTGTGTCGCTAGTTTACAGCTTGACTATGATTTGTTCACCTTTTGGTCCGACACATCCATCTTCGGCTTTTACTTTCAAACAACCACAACACACACATGCACTTCACCTCCCTAAACACATTGTAATAAAGAAAAGTAAATGTGGCGACATAAAAAAAAAAAAAAACAGTATTTATTCATTTCATTCGGTCTTTATATGAGCTGCTTGGCTAGTTACAAATTTATCAAATTAATTTTTACAATTAGATTAAAATTAAACAAAATAATAGGGGGACGGCGTGGCCTAGTGGATAAGTGGCACGGCTCACAGTCCGAAGGTGCTGGGTTCGATCCCCATCACAGCACCGGCCGTTACCCCGGGGAAGCAAACCCTTAGAAAATGCAGGAGGAAGCAGACCCTTACATAAAATGCATGCTGAAGTCGGATGCATTGGGCCGACAGGCGCAAAATAAAAACCACAGTGCAACGCACACCGCCTTGGGGATTAGAGAAATAAGGCGAACGCAAAAAAAAAATAAAAAAAATAATAAAATGAAAATATTATATGGCGAGCTTGAGTTAGGCAAGCGAGCTCGCGGTGGCCAAATAAAACATTACAAAGGCACTCTGAAAGCCTCACTGAAGAACTGCAACATTGACCCTAATAATCGAGATAAAATTGCTGCTGGGCGTAGTAAAATCTCTTCTGGCACGGCGCATATGGAGCAGACAAGAATTCAAGGAAGCTGAACGGAGACGAGCAACACGAAAGGCAAGAGATGAGTTGACCCCGTCTGACGGTCAGACAATGTTTCTATGCCTTCAGTGTGACACGCTCTCGGGCTCGAATTGGTTTGACCAGTCACATACGAACCCACTCCAGGAGTGACAGATAACAATGTAGTCCTTGTCGGAAACGATGGATAAACAACAACCATCTACATTTTCATCGAACCAGTAATTTGTGTGTGTGTAATAGCTGAACCAAGTATCTCTGTAGCTGTGGTGTAGATCTGCTCACTTAGGGCTGCCAAATTTGTGTTCGCCTGTGTGCCGTCTAACGAGATCTTCAGCGTTCGTCCTGAAACATATGTTGAGATATTGTGTCATAGTTTAGGGCGAGGTTATGATACCTGCCAATTTCGGCCCGACACATCCAATTTCAGCTCCCTTTTTTAGTACCTGGTTTACCTTCCCTCTGTCATCTTTATCCCTTGAACGGACTAAACTAGTGACTAGTGCAGCCTGCCATAATTCTCAGATCTCCCCCCCCTCCCCAGAGGACGCTTGACTAATTAAAAACACATTTTTTAAGTTCAGAGAAATGGCTTGGCTTGGCTTCGTTGATTTTCAATCTCCTGCTACCAAACCCTGAAAGGGCTTAACTAGCGGAATGTCCAGAGAATGAAATTTGCACCTTTCGATCCAACACATCCAACTTCAGCAAGCATTTTTGAGTACCGGGTTAGCATTCCCTCTTCGATCTTTTCTCCTTAGCCAGTCTGCCCTGCTGCAGCCTATTATCCAGGATCACCATGTGGATGTGTAGAAGGGTCTTGGCAGCTTTGGTTCGCTGGCCCTGACGCTAGAAGTCAGCTATTGGTTAGTTCAGAGAAATGAAACCAAGGTCGTTTCATCATTCGGCTCCACACATATACTTGGTGTCGCACGCTGGCAGCTACGAGGAGCTACATGTGGATAAGATATTTAGACCAAAGGTGGGCGAGCTGCCCTAAATAGGGCATGATAGCTCATACACCAGAGGTACTACCTATATCTGGGATCTCAAACTCCCGTTGTTGTTCTTGTTGCCCACAATTAGTAAATTTACTCTTTTGTGCGCCCTGAAAAGAGTGTTAGGTGTTGGGTTGTAGTAGCTTTCCTCCCATAGTAGCTTTCCTCCCATCCCGAGCGTGCTGACGAAGGTGGATCGCGGTATTCCGGGTGGTTGTGCTATACTTAGCTTCATCTGTGTGACACTACTACGGTAATCACGTCGATCCACGCCTCGTCAGCCAACTTGAAAACAGCCTGTTTCCAGGGAATGCTACATGGAAGAGATATAGTGGTCTTGGTCAGTATATTGTGCCTGACCCTAACGCAACGTACTGGTCGGTATGTTGGGCCTGACCCTGGCACGTCATCCTGGTCAGTATGTCGTGCCTCACGGGACGTATGTCTCAGTTTCCCATCCTCTGTTAGAAGTTTTACATTGACATCTTGGCATCAAGAGCTTTAGTGTTGTTAAGAAACATACACAATACAGCAAATGGGCCAATACCGAGGATCGAAATGGAAACACTTCTGTTTCTAAGAATCGACGTCACTGCACTCCGGGCATACCCTATAGGTGCTCAGTCTCTCTCAACAAATGGTGCAGGTCTGGATGCTGATGGTACCTGTAGCTCGCTGGTTGTACACTCTCTTGCTCCGTCCTCTCATGCGCCCTACTCCGCTCGAATCTCGTTTGATGTCGAAACTTTGCAGTCTGTGGATTGCTGCCTCATCAAACAAGCGGTCATTGATTGATTTCAAAATATAATTTCTTACACATCACTAACGTGCCCATACTGGGAGCTTGTGACACCAAGGTGTCAGATCTTTCATTGTTCTGGAATCCAGAATGACTAGGACAGTAGAATCATGTCAACCCGGGGATGTTTGAGGTCTCAACAGCTGCTATCCACTCGCACCTAAGCTATCCCTTCTGTGCATTCTGAAGTACGACTTGCGCGTCTGTCACGATCTGTCCTTGTTAAAGAAGTCTCAGATATCCATCTCATCGCTGAGGTCACTGCTTCCATATCCATTCTCAAACTGGAGGTTGTTGACATGTATGCCTGCCGCACTGCGCTCGGCAACGACCTGTCCTCTCACTCTAGCCGAGAAAACCCAGCCTGATGTCCCATTGCGCAGCACTGATCCGTCGGTGTATATGACAGCAACACTCTCCTGCGTGTTCTCCTTTATCAGCTGATTCACCTCGTGCTCTGCTCTCCCGTTGCTCTATTCTCTGCATTCCTTGCCTAAGGTTATGATGACTCTCTGGTATTCTATTCTTCTATCACCAGTGTGGACCCATTCTTCCACCGTGGCTGTTATCTCAGCTGAGGTGACATGTCAGATTGTTTTCTCAGCCTGTGCCATCCATGCCCCCCCCCCCCCCCGCCCGATACTACTGCACATAGGATGCCGCGCGTGTCCGTGGTGACACGTATATAGGCTTTGAGCTGTGCCAGTTTATGTCTGTATGTCACTGATAACAATCGCAGCATGTACCGCATCATCACAATCAGGGTATCTTTAGTGCAGCCCAGAGCCAGTCGCATACCGTCATTCTGGATGCGTTCCAACCGTTCACACTGTGTTCTTGATAGTGCGAGGATGCCCAGTCCGTAGTCGATAACCGACAGCACAACCTGCCGAAATAGGATGAACAGAAGTCGCTGTTCCAAGTTGTCAGCAGCCATAGTCTTGAGTACTCCTAACCCTCGCTTACATTTCTGTACGGACTTGTTAACATGGCAATTATATGAGAGACTGCGATCAAATATCACTCAAAGGTATTTCAACCTTGTCAATGGTGCATCTCTCAAATGTGAGTTCAGTCTTTACTATATAGATATTCTGATGCAACACGTGATTGTGACTCTGGCATACAGATAATTTCATATACCGGACGAATGGGCAGCTGTTCACTCTAAAGGCCCTCACAAAGGTGAAAGAAGCAACTATCCTAGATCTCCTCTTTGTTCGCATGTCAGATGAGCGCCTCCCTAAACAACTGTTGTGTGGTGAGCTCAGGATAGGACAGCGCTCGCGGAGGGGGGGGGGGGGGGAAGAAACGATACAAAGACACTCTAAAAGTTTCTTTCAATAGTTTCTCTATTGATGTTTCTAACTGGGAGCTGCTTGCTCCGAACCGCTCAGTCTGGCGCACTGTCATTACACATGGTGCTTGCACCACCGATAGAGGGTCATTACGGAGGCGCAAGAAAAGCGAGCTGCACGAAAGGAAAAAATGCAAGGACTGCCCAATTACAAATTCTGTTCACGTGAGCCCTACGTGCGGTAGAGCTTGTCACGCTCAGATCGGATTGTACAGTAACATGCAGTCACATCTGAATAAACATATCTGACCCTGACGCCATCTTCGCTTGCGATGGGTAACTAACTAATAGAGTTATTCAAAGAGCACCACATCATGCAGGCCTTATTTGGATTGCTTAGAGCTTGAGTCGCCATTCCACTGTGAGATTGCGTGCAAGGTTTCCTGGATACGTTTGACGAACTTTTGCCTGTCTGAACCAGTTCTGTACGTTAGGATGTCGCCTGGTCCCAGTGGGCTGAATGTTGGTAACTTTTACTGTGTAGATGTTGAACAGCACCAATGCGAGCGGAGACCCTTGAAGCAGCATGGACATATTTGCTTCGGTTCTGATGTCCAATATCCAGCGCGGAGGACAACTGTTCTGTCCATCAGGCAGATGATATCCAACTAATCAGCCTTTGGTTTAATTAAACCACACTGTTTCAGACATGTCATTAAAAACTGCCAGTCTGAAAAAAGAAAGAAGAGACGCTACCCTGAGTTACATAACGGAAAACTACCCAAGCATGGACTGGACCCATGCATACACCGACGGTTCCGTAACAAAAACAACACAGTACGGAGGGGCAGGAGTATTCCCGAGCCTACCAAATGGCAGAAAAATAACACTTTCATTCGCTACTGGAAAATACACAAGCAATTTCAGAGCGGAGACAGAGGCACTGAGGGCGGCAGTGGAAGAAATGGTGACAGGTAAAAGGAATGAAAGCCACATAGTCCTGCTTACAGATGCTCTGGCCGTAGTCACAGCACTAAAAAGCCAGAAAAATACTGAACTTAATGATTTAAAAGCAGTACTCTGTCAACTATGCCAGCAGGCCGCACCAAAAAGGGTAGTGGTGCAGTGGGTTCCATCTCACTGCAACATCCAAGGCAACGAGGAGGCAGACAGACTGGCAAAATAAGGTGCAAAACTACCACAACTTGACACTAGTATGACATACGAAGAGTCAAAACGGCTTATTAGAGCTAGATACATGACCAAATGGGAAACCGAACATACTGGCTACACCAAAAACGATGCCTATTACCAGTTGAACAGAAGAGAGCAGGTCGTGATCTTCAGACTTCGCACTGGCCACAATAGACTGAGGTGCCACCTATTCAACAAATTGAAGATAGGTGGCACTAACGAATGCCCGTGTGGTTCCGGGAAAATGACCGCTGAGCACTTGCTGCAAAACTGCCCCACATACGAGGATCAGAGAGAGCAGATGTGGCCATCACCAGTGGCAACACAAGACAAGCTCTATGGCAGTGTTGACAGCCTCAGGATGACAGCTGCTTTTTTCGAAAAAATAATGGTTACTGTCTGACTGCGTACGATGAAGAAGAAGAAGACATGTCATTAATGTTCCCAAATCAACACGGTTGTATGTATCTTTCGGATCGAGTGCCACAGCGACTGTTTCATGCTTTGGCTGAAAACCCTCATATACATTCAACGCAACGGTTTCAGCGTTACTTTAGCTCTTCTTCTCTGTTCTGTAAACTGCCCAGTGTATCGGGTTGGATGTGCTTCTGTTCTATGTAGGAAATTATTTTATTGTTTACACTTAAAATTACAGAATGGACGAGAACAATATTAGAATTATAGAAAAGGAAAGGGAGCTAGGGGTTATAATATATCATACAGGTAAACTGAATGAGCAAGTCCAGGTAGCTATGAAAAAGGCAAATGCAATGTTAAGTAAGGTAAAAAGAGATATTAATCATAGAAGTAAGGAAGTGATTGTCAAACTGTATAAAGCATTAGTTTGACATAGATTGGAGTACTGTGTACATGAGTGAGTCCTTATCGTAGAGGAGAAATAAACATGCTGGAAAGGATACAAAGAAGAGCGACAAAACTGATAGGGGGATTCCAGAATTAAAGTTATGAGGAAAGACTCAGAAAAACGGCCTAAAGTGTCTAGAAAAGAGAAGAATTTGAGGCGACAATTCAGGTTTATAAGATAATCAAAGGTAAAGATAAATTAGACTGTAACAAATTTTTTTCAAAATACGACTACTTACAGGAGCAACCACCTACGAGATTACAATTACAACAGCAATAGGGCCTTTTGATGACCTCTTGGCAACTGTCAAAAGAAGGACACTCGCTTGGTACGGTCACATATCGAGATCAAATGGTCTTGCAAATACGATCCTGCGCGGAAAGGTGCAAGGCAGACGACAAAGAGGCCGGCCCAAAAAAGAGGTGGGAGGACAACATAAAAGAATGGCCCAATCTCCGACCAGAAGAGGCACAGGCAGCGGTCGCTGACAGAGAGGGGTGGCGTGGGGTTGTGAGGATGTCTTCATGTGTGCTCCAACCACCTCACCGGTTACGGGATGACCTGACCTGACATGACAAGATCAAGAGGGCACAGCTACAAATTAATTAAAGAAATGTTCAGATTAGATAGAAACATATTTTTTTTGTCAGAGTGGTATTGCTTGGAATGCATTGCCACATGAAGTAGTGGAGGCAAGGACAATTAATGCATTTAAGAATATATTGGATGCGCATAGCTTTTAGAGCAAGCAAGCTGCCGAAGACGGATGTGTCGGACCGAAAGGTGCAAATATCACAGTCAATCTGTAAACTAGCGACACAACGCATTTTGTTCTCCAGATTACATCTTGCTACTTGCAAAGCCCTGTTCAGGGCTTGGTAGCGGAAGATTGAGAACGAAGAAGAAGAAGAAGAGAGGAATGAAATATAAAAATGAAACTGATTTTATACAGAAAATGCAGTCTTCTAAACCAGTATACAAACGTTGTTAAATTAAGAGTCAAGAACACATAGCTTCGAAAACACTAATAATGAGTTTTACTACAATTCCTTGCTCATACATCGGGTTTGGGACCAGAGCTCGGGAAGAAGTCAAAATGTTTGATAGTCAAGCTATTCGTGTATATATGTCCACGAAACAAATACAAGAAATAGGAGCTCTCAAATAAAAAAAATAATGGTGTTGTCGACCTTGAAGGTCGCTCTCTTTATTAGGAGAAACAAAAGCTAATCGTAAACAAACCACTATGGCGGAAAGGAAAGGGGGTGTTGCCGAGGAACCCGAAGACGAACGTTTTGCCATAAGCTCTCCGGACACAAGTGAGAGCTTGGAAGACATAAGCGCAAAAGAAATTGAAGAGGGTATAGAGGATGAAGAAATCAGTATTGAAATGGTTTCCTCACCTGGTAGTGACGATTCGTCGCTGGCATCACCAGCGAAAAAGTCAACATTTCCGGAAGAGCAGAAGCTTGCTGGATGGTTAAAACTGTCAGGACTTGGATTTCGTAAAGCAGTAAAGCATGTGTGGTTTGTGTACGGAGATGATACTGGTAAGCTATATTACTATCGCCAGCCGCAGGATTTACTGCCATTGGGTGAGATTGATGTGAAAAACTCATCACTAACATATGATGCTAACAACAGAGATAAACCGGGCCTGTTTGAAGTCAGGTTAGTTGGCTAATTACTGAGACTCATTGATTACATTGATTGCGTAACTTTATATTTCTGTCTTCTTTGTCGTATTTCTCTATCTATGTTTTGCATATTCATCCCTTTCACGTAATCTATATTTTTTGGTCATATTTTTTTTGTTGCTAGCAGCAGCTTTATTTGTAAATGTATTATTATTATTAAGCTGTTAGTGTTCACTGTTCTTAC
Source organism: Ariolimax columbianus (assembly GCA_036924085.1). Classification (NCBI taxonomy): domain Eukaryota; kingdom Metazoa; phylum Mollusca; class Gastropoda; order Stylommatophora; family Arionidae; genus Ariolimax; species Ariolimax columbianus. Next base: position 73,643,668 of record JAVGWX010000010.1, on the reverse strand, counting down.
TTTAGTACTTAAATAATATAAATAAATAATTGCTAAGGCCAGTTACTAAGGATGCGGGCTTATTTTCTTCACAAGTTCGTTAATGATGCAGCAAATATAAAATATCATATGACATACCATTAAAATTATGTTTCTTATGGTAATTTTAGCAGCTTTTCTGAGCATGTGGGTAAATAACTATACAGGAACATATGGGATCATGTTGCAATATTCATACTCTGTTTTAGTTTTAGAATAAAAATTAGGAGATGTACTGAATATTCGCTTCTTAGTGGCTTTGGAGCTTAATAGTGCATTCAATAATCTATTTAAATTTGGTCAAATAGTATGTTATAACTGAGTGCGAATAGTAAAATATATGTTGCGCATCTCAGAAAATCATATTGTCACACAACAGATGATGTTTTTTTTCAATTGGCAGAGAATGCTGAAAGATCAATTTAAAAAAAAAAATTGTGTTTTCTACAGCAATGTGCGTTTAACTGGTTACTTGAACGATCACGTTTGTTGTTAGTTGCTCTATAATAAAATTGTCAAACTTCATGAACTCAATTATTCAAAGTTGTCGCTCACTATTCATATAAATAGTCTTCTTCTGCGTTCGTTCTCAATCTCCCGCTACCAACCCTTGAACAGGATTTTGCAAGTAGCAGAATGTAGTCTGGAGAACAGAATTCGTTGTGTCACTAGTTTACAGTTTGGCTGCGATATTTGCATCTTTCGGTCTGGCACATCTGTCTTTGGCAACATATGAATAGTTAAAAACACTATTTGATACATCCTTAATGATAATGTCTTGTATTAATAGCTAAAAACTGGTATAGGTCTACTATTTCTCTATTGCCAATTTATTTGTAGAGAAGTATGGACAATTAGGCAGGTTGGTTGGTAAGCTATTGATTGGCAATTTTTGTTATACTACTGGTCCTCTCATTAGGAATGATGTTATCAATCAATCAAAACCTTTTCAGCTACCTAGGGAGCATAGGTCTTCAACAAATACATGCCTAGTCATCAAATGTTGAGCTGCCTCTATCTTTGAAGATTTTGAGGTTAAAGTTTCTACAGGATGAGGTAGCTAGGCCCATGTCTAACCCTTCTTAGTTGAATCTTACGACACGCATGCCAGGCTGCAATGTTACTATTTGCTGCTCCTCTTTTAGAATCTGGTAACACTCCGGTGAATGATACTATATGAAAACAGTTTCTTGGCTTGGTAGAAAGTTTAATTACTTTTTTATAGATTGGTTTATAATAAATAAGTTATTGGTTATTTTATTCACCTTAGGCAATTTTGTTTCTCTAAAACTTTATTTGCCTAGTGCTGTGAAACAACTCTGTCTTTGTCTGCCTTCTGTTATTACTCAATTATTTCAGTTTTAATTTGCTGCCAAAGATGAAAGTATCGGACTGAAAGGTGCAAATATTGCAGTCAAGCTGTAAACTAGCGACACAACGCATTCTGTTCTCCGGACTATATTCTGCTACTTGCAAAGCCCTGTTCAGGACTTGATAGCGAGAAATTGAGAACGAACGAAAACGAAGTTTTAGTGTTAATTGAAACAAGAGTACTTTATTAGGATTGCTAATGTTGTACCTGAATAGAAAAGAATAGGACTATTGTAACTTTCTAAACATGTCATAAAATGTGACTATTGAGGTTTATGCTTGGGGCTAGGAGCATCGTTATGTAAATAAAAATGCAGCAGAAATTACCACTGCATGAGTACATGAAAGTACTTTAAGGCAGGTTATATGTAACGGGACAGCTGCAGTGATGATCATATACTTTATATGGAGCAAATAGGAAACATATAAAAACTATGCTTTTTCAGTACAAGCTTTTATTTATACCAAGCTATGTTTTTGAGGATCTATCTACATTTTATAGATTAACAGGTCGCATTAGTAGATACTGTGTACTCAATTTTAGCTCTTTAAGTTATGGGGAAATTTGTTAAAATAGAGAGAAATAGAAGTTCACACAAACATACAATGGTTCTATCAAGTTAAGGAAAGCTTGTAAAAAAAACAGTGCATTTTAAAAACATCTTTAAAATTCAATGATACATGAACGAGTACCATGTTAATAAAAAGATATATATAGACAGACTAAGATATATTTTTGGTTTTTGGGACTACATGAGTGAAAATTTGATATATTGAAGATGGTACTAATAGAGCTTGTGTACAAAATTTCAGCTCTGTAAAAACTGTTGTATGACATTTTTCCCATTGCTGGGTTAGTCAAGGGTTTTTTTAAAGACTGAGAACTACAGGCTGCATCACCACTGCTTGCTATGTTTGTTTATTTCACCCTAAACAGAAAAACAACATATGCCTTACCAGTGATTTGAAACAAGCAGGCATCAAAATCATCCAGCCACACGCTAAGCTCTGTAGGTTATGGGAAAGTTGGTTAAAATAGGAGAAATAGAAGCCCATGCATACAACGGTTATATCAAGCTAAATAAAAGTTTCTCAAAAGGAAAAGAAAGAAGATATTGGCATACATTATATTAATTGTAACTGTTAAGAGAGTACCCTACTCATATCAACATAATATTTCTTCTCTCGAGAATATTCCTTAATAATAAGGTTTAGAAAGTAATGTTGTCTAAAACAGTTTCTGGATTCTTCTTCTTCGTTCGTTCTCAATCTCCCGCTGCCAAACCCTGAAAGGGCTTATGTAGCAGAATATAGTCCAGAGACTGGAATGCGTTGTGTCGTAGTTTACAGCTTGGCTGCGATATTTGCACCTTTCGGTCCAACACATCCGACTTCAGCAAGCATTTTTTTAGTACCGGGTTAGCATTCCCTCTTCGATCCCTTCTCCTTAGCCAGTCTGCTCTGCTGCAGCCTGTTATCCAGGATCACCGCATGGAGGTGTAGAAGGGTCTTGGCCGCTATGGTTCGCTGGCCCTAACGCTAGCAGTCAACTATGGGTCGCTGACCACTGCAGCTCATGCGCCGCTCAGCATCTTGATCCCGTTTCTGGATTCAACTATAACTTTATTACACAATTATGGGTTTGAGTAGGGGTTTCCAAGAATAGGACAAAATATTATTGACTTTTTAATAAAATGGCAACATTTGGCATGCATTTCTTGTTGTGATCTCTTTTTGATGTTTACACTGTGAGACGAGTGGGATGAACTTGGCTGTAGTTTGTAAGATCCTTATTAGCTATGTACAGTTTTGAGTGATAATCCAAGTGAAGAAGAGATTAGAAGGGCAATAGAGTTGCTAAGGAATGGAAAAGCAGCAGGACCTGATGGGATACCACCGGAAGCCATAAAAGCAGATGTTGAAACATCTACTAACATGCTCCACAACTTGATAGGCGCCATCTGGGAGCAAGAAAGCTTACCAAAAAATTTGAGAGAGGGCTATCTGGTGAAACTGCCTAAGACGGGAGATTTACAGGAATGCAAAAACCATAATATTATTATCAGTGTCGGGAAAGGTGTTAAATAGATTAATACTACAAAGGTTGAAAAAGGCAGTGGATAAGATAAGGGATGACCAGGCGGGCTTCAGACAGGAAGGTCATGCATTGACCACATTGTGGATAATTGTGGAGCAATTGTTGGAATGGAATTTGAGTTTGTACATCAATTTTGTTGATTATGAAAAGGCTTTCGACAGCTTAGACATAGATATACTCTGGAAACTACTGAGGCACTATGGAATTCCTGAAAAGCTCACAAACATAATTAGACAGACATATGATGGTATGCAATGTAGAGTTATACGTGAAGGACAACTCACAGAGTCATTCAAAATTAAATCAGGGGTACGACAGGGTTGCCTACTGTCGCCTTTCCTGTTCATCCTGGCAGTGGACTCGATTATGAAAGTAACAACAAATGAGAAAAATGGAATTCTGTGGACCTTGAATAAACAGCTGGAGGACCTGAATTTTGCGGATGATATAGCCCTTCTGTCCCAAAGCCAAATGCAAAGAAAACTGGATAGACTGGATTATACCTCTAAACAAATCGGTTTGAAGATCCATGAGGAAAAGACAAAAATAATTAGGGTCAATGCAGCAAACACAGAAACAATCAGGCTGAGAAGAACGCCACTAGAAGAGGTAGAGATATTTACATATCTAGGAAGTATCATCAACAAGGAAGGAGGGACAGACGAGGAAATAAAAATAAGGATACAAAAAGGAAGAGCTGCATTCGGAATGTTGAAACCCTCTTGGAACTCCAAGGAAATAAGAAGGAAGACAAAAATAAGGATGTTCAATTCAAACGTGAAGCCAGTCCTGCTGTATGGAGCGGAGAACTGGAGAATGACCAAAGGCAATGACAGGAGACTGCAGGATTTTGTCAACAGATGCCTGAGAAAAATTCTTGGTATAAAATGGTTTGACAAAGTTACAAACGACAGACTGTGGAAGAGAACGGAAAGAGGTACAATGGAACAGGAAATCTTATGAAGAAAGTGGAGATGGATGGGTCATACATTAAGAAAGGCCCAGGCCAGTATCACCAGGCAATCTCTGTCATGGAACCCACAGGTTACAAGAGGCATAGGCAGACCAAGGAATACATGGAGAAGACCTGGAGGCCGAAGTAAAGAAAAAAGAAAAGAGCTGGAAGGAAATGGAAATGATTGAACAGGGCAGATCTGCTTGTCAAGGGTTGGTTGATGGCATATGCACTCTTGGGTGATAGAAGGCGAAAGAGAGAGAGATAGTTTTGAGTTAAGTATTGAATCATTGGGCCAGTTTATAATCCTTAACTGACAATGCAGGGAACAGTCGTGTAATACACGCTAAGTTGTTTGTTTAGTCCACGTGTGTACAGTCATGAAGCAGACAGTAGAAGCTTGTACATATGTCTGTTCAGTCGGTTGTGCTCTGTCCTGAGGCGAAGAATGGTAATCTGTCCCTGCCCGTCAAAGGTGTGATAGTTGTCATTTGGTAGGTCTATTCTCTTTTGACAGCCTGGATAACTTTCTTTTTCTTTAAGTATGTGTTTCAATGTCTTGTTCACAATCTCCCTTTTTGAAAAGCATATCTGCCTTCTCGTTACATGTTCATAGTTCTTAGTCGACCTGTACTTCTACAGTGGCAGATGCCCCTGTGCAGGTCCCAGTTCTGGTATGAGTTGGATATAGCCGGGAGAAGGATTTCGTGCTTAGCGTGCTAGGCTCGCGCAACTTAATACTCCACTGCATTGGGACACGCACTTACGGAGAGCGATTAACTGATGTCCGAGCTCATCTCAATAGACTCAAACACTAGAGCAAAGTAGACCAGCAGCCTGTTAGGCGCCATCTATGCTGCTCAAAACAAATCACCTAAGCATGGCCGGTATTATACCATGTCAGACAGTTAGTCACTTTTATAACATGCTCTCTGTGAGGCAGTGGTGCTATTCTTGTCCTTGTTATACACGAAGACCCTGGAAGACCACCCAGGGGCCTCGTTACATGGTATCTGACAATAGGATGGTTCCTGCTGAAGTATGGTTCACATTCTGACAGCTACTTTGCTTAGTTCACTTTCGAAATGGATATTCACTGAAGTTCCTTTCTATTAAAACCTTGAATAATAGAATAATACAATCAACAATAGATAGTACTACATCAACCAAAAAAACACCACTTACAGAAGGATTACAGCAATGATCAGCAACACTCCCTAATCTACATAAATGTGACAATAAGATGACAGCCACTGAACTATGGTTCATTTTCTGGCAACTCCTTTGTTTAGTTCACTCGTCAAATGTGCATGCACTGAAACATTTTCCTTTGGATTAAAGCCTTCTTGAAAAATAGAACAACACAATCAACGATAGATGGTACTACATCAACCAAAAGAAACACTTGTTGTTGTTTGCGAATGCCCACAATGAGTAGGTTACTCTTTTGCGCGCCCTGAAAAGGACGTTAAGATGACGGGTTGCAGTAGTTTTCCTCACATCCCGAGCGTGCTGATGGAAGTGCACCGGGATCCTCCAGGTTGTTGTGCTACACTTTATTTGGGTGTGGGGATTAGAGAAATAAGGCGAACGAAAAAACAATTTAAAGAAAAGAAAATTTGGGTGTCGCTCGCTACTACGGGGATCACGTCGATCCACATCTCGACAGCCAGGGTGTCTTGAAAATAGCCTGTTTCCAGGGAATGCTACAGGGAAGAGAGATTGTGATCTTGGTCAGTGACTTAACACTGACGCGACGCCCTGGTCAGTATGTTATGCCTGCCTGGACTAGCATCTCAGTTCCCCAGGAATGGAGCTAAAACCATCTATAGTAAGAACACTATTTTTGGAAAGTAAAAGGACGAGAGAAACCACCCAACAATACTAAAGACAACAACCTTGGAAACAACGGACAGCTACCCTAACACTATGATACATGTATATACTAATACTATATACAAGCTGCTCTGCTTTCAAGGCCACAATGTGACATACGACTTGGAGCTTTAATAACTCTAGCCTTATAGTATGACCTGCCAAGCGTTATACTGTGACCCACAACATGAGTACCATTATCATATGTTACAGATAACAAAAGTGCATGGGAAGACGTCTAAATTGGAATATCTACAAAGGTGGAATAATGGTGAAAAAAAAGAGATTTATGTGAGATTAAGGTAGATCAACTGTATAACTAGTATAAGAAGTGAAAAATTCAAATAGTGAATGGTAAATTTCTAATTTGTAGAACAATTTTATATATGAAAATAGTAACAAAACCATGTTTCAATAACAATATATTTATCAAGGGTTTACAGTAACGCACTCATTGAGTCATCAAAATTGTCACCATGCAGCCCTTATGCCATGAAAATGATCCCCAGCTATCTTTCGTCCATTAATTTTCTTCATTATGCCTAAGCAAGGTTTGAGTTTGGGATCCTTGGGCTAAAGTGTGTAAATAGATAAGCAAAGGGAACCAATTATTTCTGATGGGTGTTCAGTTGGCAGAATTCCCAGACATGTCTTTTTGTTGGAGTGAAGTTAGACGGTATACATCTATGCGCGCCATTTGCCATTTAAAAGTAAGGGCTATTAAAATAGTGATATTACCTTACTACTACCCGAGTGGTCTGCCGGAGTCTTTGTGTATAACAACGACAAGAATAGCACCACTGCCACACAGAGAGCATGTTGTAGAGTCGACTAACTATGTGACATGGCATAACACCGGGCATGGTTAGGTGATTTAGTTTAAAGCAGCCTAGATGGCGCTTATCCGGCTGCGGGTCTACTTTCCTCTAGTGTTTTGAGTCCATTAAGATGGAATCGCACATAGGTTAACTACCCTCCAAGAAATTGGTTGTATACAGACTCTGCAGAGTCTTCTAAACCAGAATAAAGAAGTTAAGTTACTGCAATTTACTTAGTCCCTCCTTTTTTACCTTGAGATGTAGATGTGTTAAAATGATTATTAATGTTTATTTACGCATAATGATCCAAGTAAAACAGAAAATTGAAAAAAAATCACAAGTTTTGATGACCTCGGCTCAATTATAAGCAACAACGGAGATTGCCTGAAGGAAGTCAGATGGAGAATGGTTATGCCAATGCAGAGGTTGAATAACAATGAGAAACTTTTGGCAGAACTCTAATAAAATGACGAACATAAAAGTCCTGTGAACTTGGCATCTTCCCTGTGGCATACGAATGTGAAATGTGGACCACCACACACACACTTAAGAAAAGGATTGAATCTTTTGAACTAAAATGCCACCGACTGCGAGCGAAAAGGAACAATTCAGATGTTCTACCAGAATTGGATATCGAGGAAAATTTATTAGTAAACAATACATTGTACAGAAAGCTAAAATATTTTTGCAACACCAAACGTCATAATGGCCTGGAGAGAACAATACCGGAGAGTATGGTGTCTAGAAGGCGGGACAGAGGCAGACTAAGAAGAAGATGGACACAAGACATCACAGAGGTTCTGACGATGACAATTACAGAGGCGGGTGTTCCTGCTAGAGATCGAGAGTCTTACAGATCGGCTGTTGTGAGAGCGACATTCTGCAAAGGATATGTTACATGATTATGACCCATAATGCAAGCTTAGTACTTAAGTATACAAATTTCTTTTAGGTGGGACTTAATGGTCGCGGGGTAATGTGTCCGCCTTGGGTGCGGGAGGTCGCGAGTTCGAATCACGGTGGAGACCAGAATTTTTTCACATGGATCTTCTGGTAACAATTCCCCTGATCTCTTGGTAGTGAGATCGGACTCCCATGTTCAGTGTCGAGGACGTAAAAAATTCCGTGGCAGTTGGAAATAGAAAGAGTAGCTAACGGTCGCTGCCCGGACAAAATTCAAGTTAAAAATCTACCCAAGTTCTTTGTACCTTTCCCCAGGCGGTTTGTTAAAAGCACCTATAGATGGCGCCTAACTGGCTGCGGGTCTACTTAGTTCTAGTGTTTGAGTATATTAAGACGGATTCGCACATCTGTTAACCCACCCTCCTATAAACTGGTTCTATAAAGACTCTATAGAGTCTTCTAAACCAGTATACACAGATGTTCAGTTTATATATATATATATCATCATCACCATGTAGCATGTCCTTTATAGAACGTCGCTCCCATCACAGTCTGTCTGAAAGAAACCCTTTCCATGCCTATCGACCGAATCGAATGTAGCCTTTAGATCCACATACGCAGAGCGGTTGGTTGGACGCATGGTGCAGCTCAGCCGGGAATCAGAGAGCAAGAATGGCATCCACGGTTAAACTATCCGGGGTGAAGCCAGACTGATGTTGACGGCGTTTTGCGATCAGGAGTGGCTTGAGCCGAGCTATCAGCACATGTGAAAATACCTTGCCTGGGACTGAGAGCAGTGTGATTGGTCTATAGTTGTTGCTTCCTTGCCTTTGTAAAGGGCAACAACTATTCCATCTCCAATCTACGGGAACGTGTTCTGTTCTCTAGACTTGTAAAAAGAGATGGTGTAGAGCGGAGCTGATGGGGTCCATGGCGTACTTCAAAAGCTCTGGCGGAATATGGTCCGGACCTGCAGCCCGCCCATCTTTAAGTCTCTGTGTGGCGGTTTGGACTTCTGCCAATGTTGGAGGGTTGATACACGTCTCCGCGTTAGGTGAAGTATCCACACATTCCGAATCCAGGTCGAGGCAAGCTGTTGATCGAGGATGATTGAGGGCGAGCGTATAGTGCCCCTTCCACCTGTCCGCTACTTCTTTGTGTGTCGAACATGGTGAGCCATCTGCTCTATTGACAAACTCGATATTGTTAGACGATTTCTGCTTGCTTCCGGGACGGAGGAGCCTGATGGCTGGGTATGCAGGTATGAGATCGTTGGCTCTAAGACCTGTTTCAACTTTATCGGCGATTTCGTTGAAGAAATTCTCCCGGTAAGCCATAGCTGCCGCACGGAACTGGCTTTTTACTGCGCTCGTGCGGCGTAATCTGATGATGGTTAAAGAAGGACGTGAGTTAACGAAAGATCTTCCGAGACCAGGCCAGGAGCATATTGTTGCGTTAACTCACGCCCTTCTTTAAACATCGTTGTCTAGTTCTTCAGTGTTGTCTTCGACACACATTTGTCACCATACACTGCCTGCATTCTGCGATGAATGTCAACTGGTCGACACCCTTCGACTGTTAGAAACGGAATCACCGCTCGTTGATCAACTCTGGACGGATTCCGTATCACACCCGCCATGTTTTAAACGGCCTGCTGAAGAAACTATGAGTCGGAGGATAATGACATTTTGCAAACTTGACGGTTGGTATGTGCTGTTTACACCAGAAGTGACGTCATCATGCGCATCGTACATATGTTCACTTGTTACAGTTTGGTCCGGTTTCATATGAACACGCATCGTAGCACGATGGAACTTCAAATGAAAACCTGAAATATATATTTTGGTAAATTTATTCTGAAAATGACACACAACTGTAGCATTTTTCGACGTAGTCACACATATAAAGATCGTGTCACGAACGTAGAAATATGTCAGAGAGTTGAAAACGCTATTGGTCCTATTGAACAACAATCAAAAGACGAAAGATGGCCTGGTGCGGGCACGTGGCGAGGTCCAACGGAACTACCAACTCGATACTCTTTGGTTCCCTACCGGGACAGAGAGGGCGAGGACGTCCAAGGAAGAGGTGGGTGGACAACACCACTGAGTGGTCAAGCCTTCGTCCCGGTGAGATACGACAGGCGGTGGCAGACAGAGAAAGATGGCGTTGGATTTTGGGAGTGTCTTCAAATGTGCCCCAACGACATGATGGGTTACGGGATGAACTGAACTGACCTGAGTCACCATTTGGTTTGAAACCCAGCCATCCCGGTTGTAGGGTCTTCTTCCAGTTTTTATACAATTATCCCTGTTGTTGGAGTTTGTTACCATCCTGTTTTAGATACAACCTTCCCTGTTGGAGTTTGTTACCATCCTGTTTTAGATACAACCTTCCCGGTTGGCGTTTGTTACCATCCTGTTTTAGATACAACCTTCCCGGTTGGAGTTTGTAACCATCCTGTTTTAGATACAACCTTCCCGGTTGGAGTTTGTTACCATCCTGTTTTAGATACAACCTTCCCGGTTGGAGTTTGTTACCATCCTGTTTTAGATACAACCTTCCCGGTTGGAGTTTGTTACCATCCTGTTTTAGATACAACCTTCCCTGTTGGAGTTTGTTACCATCCTGTTTTAGATACAATCATCCCTGTAGTTTTTTCCATTATGTTGTAGATACAACCTTCCCCGTTGCAGTTTCTTCCATCCTGTTTTAGATACAACCTTCCCGGTTGGAGTTTGTTACCATCCTGTTTTAGATACAACCTTCCCTGTTGGAGTTTGTTACCATCCTGTTTTAGATACAACCTTCCCTGTTTGAGTTTGTTACCATCCTGTTTTAGATACAACCTTCCCTGTTGGAGTTTGTTACCATCCTGTTTTAGATACAATCATCCCTGTAGTTTTTTCCATTATGTTGTAGATACAACCTTCCCTGTTGGAGTTTGTTACCATCCTGTTTTAGATACAACCTTCCCTGTTGGAGTTTGTTACCATCCTGTTTTAGATACAACCTTCCCTGTTGGAGTTTGTTACCATCCTGTTTTAGATACAACCTTCCCGGTAGTAGTTTCTTCCATCCTGTTGTAGACACAATAATGCCTATTTAGATACAAATGTGCATTCAATATTAAGTGGCTACATAGAAGTAATTAATTATGTGGAATTGATGTGCTTACGATCGGTTATCCTGTTTGTTATGCTGCATTTCGCTGCGTTTCATGCCTGGCTCAAGCCGTGGGTGACCAGTCCATGACGGAGTTTAACGTTCCGCTCAACTGCACACCAGAATTAAGTCCAGGTTATCACTACTCAAGGACCTTTCTGCTCGGACAAGCCGACTTCCTCCTGTCAGCCTCGCTCCCCCGGAGGTTACACAGTACCTCTCCCAACCTCGTATTCTCAGCACAGCAAGGGTCACGCTGACCAAAAGGTCGACACAATCAGAAGCCCCGGCGGTGGGACACCTAAAAGCAGGGAGTTTGACAAGGACAGACACGGGAGGTCTGACACAAACATTGGTCTAACACACTCCTCGCGGTCCTCATATCAAAGCTGCGGAGTACACGGCTCCACCTGGGGAGTCTGAAGGGATTTCGGTCGACACGCAACACATGGACACAACTTCAGCAGTTGGACATGGTAGTTATCGATCGACGCAACGGGCCTTTGACGCCTACGAGAACATTATTATAGAAGATTGTTAAGGATCTGATGGACAGCAACGACGATTAACAGCGATGTGCTGAGGGAAGTTAATCAGCTAAAGCAATTGTACGCAATCAAAACAAAGTAATCTCAAACAGCAACAAAAAAGAAACAGGAGTACGCGAATAAATAACAATAGTGACAATCATATTGTATTGAGAGGCGCACTAATACAAGATGTGGAACCTTTCATATATTTTGTTGGGGGCATTTGCCTTGTTTTTCCATTCCCCAAGGCTGTGTGCATTGCACTATGGTTTTATTTTGTGCAAGCATTTTCTAAGGGTTTGCTTCCCCGGGGTGACATTGTAGACTCGAGACCCACCTCCACAGAATGGGTATCAGAAACATTGTCACGTGCGATTTTGGAGCACCCAAGCAAACACCAGAACATATTCTGCAAAAATGCCCTGCCAATGCAGTCCAATGCACACACGGAGAAGAGAGCTTGAGACAAACATCAAGGAAATAGGGAGGAAGTGGACAGAACTAGAACAGGACAGAATGACCTGAGAGTGGATTTGTTGGAAGACTTGTGATCCACAGGGAGCTGAACGGTTTTGATTGATTGAACGGGATCAAGACGATGAGCACCGCATGACCTGCAGCCGTCAGCAACCCATAGCTGACTGCTAGCGAATGGACCTGCGGACCAGAGCTGCCAAGACCCTTCTACACCTCCACTCGGTGATCCTGGATAACAGGCTGCAACAGAGCAGACTGACAAAGGAGAAGGGATCGGAGAGGGGAGGCTAACCCGGTACTCAAAAATGCCTGCTGAAGCCGGATGTTTCGGACCAAAAGGCGCAAATATCGCAGTCAAGCTGTAAACCATGACACAACGCATTCCCTTCTCCGGACTACATCCTTCTACTCGCAAAGCCCTTTTTGGGGCTTGGTAGCGGGAAATTGAGAACAAACGAAGAAGAAAACAAAGATTGATTGAACAAACCTATGAGAAAATATTGGTTGGAACTCCCACTGCAACAACGGGTATCATTGGTTGGGAAATGTAGAGGACTACAAAGGCAGACAATAGTCTACGGCAGAATTGATGAACAACAAGATATTGTGGAGATCCGCGAGACGGTTCCCACACCAGTCTCAACGGCTATGGAATCACGACACTATTAAGTGATACAGGCACTGTTCAACGGAGTCGTGTAAGCTGTCACTTCATAAGAAATATCACTTCCCACAAGCACCCAAGCTTTACAGTAAGCTTGACACTTGTTACCGGACTTAATTATCTCGAAGCAGACGATAGTGTCAACTTCCTGCCACATTGTTCGCACCAACTTCTCCTTGTTGCTTGAGTTCAACCAGGTCAAATTGCTGATTTTGAATTATATTACAACACTTCGTGTAGGCAGTAAATGTCTTCTCTCTCTCACTCTCTCTCTCTCTCTCTCTCTCTCTCTCTCTCTCTCTCTCTCTCTCTCGTATCCCTCCCTCGGTGGTCGATCGCGGAATTTACGTACTTTAATTTTGATTTTAGGAGCTCGTGGCCGAATGGTTTCGAGGTCTGCCGGCAGATAAGGAGGGCAGCAGTTCGAATCCCCGGTATGACATATGTTGTTTTTCTGTTGGGAGTAAAATAATTAAACATAGCCGGCACACGACGTGGCGACAGCAGTGGCGGAGCGGTCTGTAGTCCTCAGCCTTCAAAAACCCCTCGACTACCCCAGCAATGGTAAGAATATCGTATAACAGTACGGTAGTAATTTGGATTTTAGTGGGCGGTAAGGGAAATGTCATCATCATCATGTAGCATGTCCTTTGTAGAACGTCGCTCCCATCACAGTCTGTCTGAAAGAAACTCGTTCCCTTGCCAAAACACTAGCCTCCGCCACAGTCATACTCAGGCATTCCTGGATATCTTAGTGCCATCGTCTTCTTGGTCTACCCCTTCCTCTTTTGCCTGGCACCATACCTTCCATCACCGTTCTCTCAAGACCATTGTGTCTCTTGATGTGACCAAAGTATTTGCATTTTCTAGCCAAAAGGGAATTGATAAACCATTTCTCTTCTATGCTCAACTCTTGCAGAATGTCTGCATTTGTTTTTTTTTCTCTGTCCAGGGTATTCTGAGGATCTTTCTGTAACATTTTGACTCGAAGGATTCGATTCTTTGTCTAGAAGTTTTGGTAATCGTCCATGATTCACAGCCATGAGCTGCCACATGAAAAACACAGGCTCTCAAGACTTTTACTTTTATCATTTTCTTGGTGCCCTGTCATAATTTCTTCAGGCTGTTCAGTCTCTGCATTGCCATAGCTAGTCTTCTTCTGATTTCTTTCGAGCAGTCGCCATTTTTGTCAATTCTAAAGCCCGGATATTCAAAATGTGTGACCTGATCTATTTCCTAACCACCCACTGTAAATTTATGTTGACATTGTGTTTTGTCGGTGGTCATTATCTTTTGATTTATTTATGTTTAGGAACAGGTTTTGATCTTTACTATGTCCATTAACGGATGAAAGTAGCTGCTCTAGCCCTTCTGCACTTCTTGATAGTATCACTGTGTCATCTTCGTATGGTAACTCTCGTACCCCCCCCCCCCCCCCCCCCCCCAATCGTAAATGGGTCGAAACTTTCAATGTTCACATCTTCTCGATCATTTCTCATTATACATTCCGCATATATGTTGTACAGATAAGGTGAGTGGATACATCCCTGTTTGAATCTGAATTTCAAGGGAAATGTACACTCACGAAAGTTATAGAAGTGGGCGCCAAGTATATAAAGGTTTAAGAGCACTGATGTAGACATTTTTGAATAATATAAGCAGGACAACTAATCTCGTTAAGTATAAGATTGCTATTCTGGAGATTTTGATTTAAGATAGTATCAATATTACATCCGGGATTTCCATTAACTCCTTCAAAATTAACGCCTGTGCATGTGCGCGCATCATGGAGCAGTGCAACTAAACAAAATGGGATATTTTAAAGTGAATGGAGAACATTGTTTTTCAATTTTTGGTTAATTTAAATTTTAGTTTTTATCGTTCGCCTTATTTATTTATTCCCCAAGGCGGTGTGAGTTGCACTATGTTGTTATTTTAGCGCCTGTCGGCCCAGTACATCCGACTTCGGCATTTATTTTATGTAAGGGTTTGCTTTTCTAAGGGTTTGCTTCCCCGAGATAATGGCCAATTGTGAGTCGTGTCACTTAACCACTAGCTTACTCCCTCCTCCGTATTTCAATTGATGAAAGGAGAGCTTGCCTTTCTGTTGGATATCATATGGTAACCCTTGTATCATATGCACCCGGGCGCCCCCAAAATGTGCTTGTTCCCGTTCATTGCAGAACGTGCCGACGACAACGCACGAACTCCGTAGATCCCGCGTGATCTCGGAATTTTAACCCGGCTCGATTGGAAGAAGCAGTCACACCACCATTAAATCAACGACATTTCTGGTCACAAACAACCGAGCAGTTGATCCGGAAACGTTTTTGGTTTGTATCCCAAGTTCACACAGAACGGAGGGGCAGGAGCATTCCTGAACCTACCAAATGGCAGAAAAATAACACTGTCATTCGCTACTGGTAAGTACACAAGCAATTTCAGAGCGGAGGCAGAGGCACTGAGGGCGGCAGTGGAAGAAATGGTGACACACAGTGAAAATGAGAGCCATATAGTCCTGCTGACTTGAATTCTTCTTTGCTCGAGACACTGAAGACCCGTTTTTTTTAGGTCTTTCATCATAACTATGTCTTGTAATGAGGCAGCTCTGACTCTTTTAATGTTGCAGTTACCTCAATGAAAAATAATCTAAATAGCGGTCAAAAGAAGGAAACTCGCTTGATTAGGTCACATATCGAGATCAAATGCTCTTGCAAGTCGATTCTCCATGGAAAGGTGCAAGGCAGACGACGAAGAGGCCGTCCCAAAGGGAGGTGGGAGGACAACATAAAAGAATGGATCAATCTCTGAACAGAAGAGGCACAGGCAGCGGCCGCTGACAGAGAAGTGTGGCGTGCGGTTGTGAGGATGTCTTCATGTGTGCCCCAACGACCTCCCCGGTTACGGGATGACCTGACCTGGCCTATAACTATAATTCTGAAACCCCGCGATCATTTTCCTAGCTCTTCTTTGTACCCTTTCCAGCATGTTTATATCCACTCTATGATATGGACTCCACACGTGAACACACCTTGCCCTTATTATGTACGTACACTTTGTATCCGCAGACCAAGATAAACCTATGCTAGTACGTTCTGTATTTCTGATTTCAATCAGGTAAAGGATGTACCTGATGCTAGATAGCCAAATGTTTCAACAATATGGGGTTTTTTTAAAACCCTGGAGAGCCATGTTGAACCGAGGACTTAACACTGCCAGTGGCAACTGGAAAATTCACAAGAAATTTCAAAGCGGAGGCAGAGGTATTGAATGCTGCAGTAGAAGCAATGCTGACAGGCTAAAGGAATGAAAGCCATATATTCCTGTTTACAGATGCCCTGTCCATGGTTACAGCACTAAAAAGCCAGAAAAATACAGAACTTAATGACTTAAGCGCAGTACTCTGTCAACTATGCCAGCAGTCCACACCCAAAAGAGCAGTTGTACAGTGGATTCCATTCCACTTTAACATTCAAGGCAACGAGGAGGCAGACAGACTTGTAAAAGAAGGTGCAAGGTTACCACAACCAGATTCTAGTGTGACCTACGAAGAGTCCAAAAGGTTTATTAGGGCCAGATACATGGCCAAATGGGAAACAGAGCATACTGGCTACACAAAAAATGATGCTTATTACCAGTTGAACAGAAGAGAGCAAGTCGTGGTCTCCAGACTCCGCACAGGCCACAATAGACTGAAGTACCATCTATTCAATAAACTGAAAATAGGTACTACTGTGCAGCTGTGGTACATGAAAAATAATCCGCTGAACATCTGCTGCAAAATTACCCGACATACGAGGACCAGAGAAAACACACGTGGCCATCACCAGTGACAACACTAGACAAGCTCTATGGCAGTGTCGATAGTCTCAAGATGACAGCTGCTTTCTTCGAACAAATTCAAGTTGACGTCTGACAGCGTACGAAGAAAAAGAAGAACCAAGGCCTTTACTCAGGCTATCTCTCTCGTCAGTGGACGCTAAGTTGTAGAGTCATCAGGACGTCACTTGTCGCATCCATCTGTTGTTAGCAAACGCACCACATGCCCCGCCCATCTGCACGTTTTGATGAATAGCATTATAGCCTGGACATTTCTGAATTATCCGAGGTTGTATGTCCAACCGCCATTTAGATTCTTGTTCAGTGGGGTAACTGCAACATTAAAGGGGTCGGCGCTGCCTCATTACAAGCATTTGACACAACACATTTATGAGCTATTGCAGCATCGGTTGCTGTGACATTTTGTTTCTTCTTCTTCTTCTTCTTCTTCTTCTTCTTCTTCTTCTTCTTCTTCTTTTTCCGTGTCAGTCATGAAAAGGGCGTTTTTGACGGTGTGTCGTAGTTTACAGCAAGTCTGCTATATCTGCTTCTTTCAGCCCGACACATCCGGTTTCAGCACAGCATTTTTAAGACCTGGTTTACTTTCTCCCTTCGATCCATAATCTCTAGTCAGGTTTCATGGTTGCAGTCTCTTTCCATGGCCGCTACACTTAGGTGGATTAAGGTCTTGATCAGTTATGATTCACCGATCCTGATGCAGGCAGCCGGCTATGAGTTGTTGGCTGCTGTCAACTCATTCACGTCTGCATCTTGTCCCCTGCCTATGAGCCCCTGTCAGCTCATTTACTGCTGCATATACTTTCCCAAAACATTATAAGACTGCCAGTCCCAATTACAACACATTCTTCTCAAAATCTTGAACTCTCCTTCCTCTTTGTTTACCCCACTCTGTTTAATTTTACTGTCCTACAATAACAATCTTGCACAACTTTCACACGCGCCCTCATTGCACTTTGGTTGGGCCGGCTTCTGAGGGCGCACAAACCTAGCACAGGTACATACAGACGCACACATATATCCAAATGCGTCTTAATATTGCCCAATTGACTACGGTCTGGGGGTGGAATAGGCGCGCCTCCGCCGGTAGAAACTAGTGAGGCAAACACGTAAAATAATAAAATAAGAAAACAACACATTCTTCACTCTTGTTCTTCTTTCTTCCAGCCGGAGCATAGAGCCACAACTACAGTTGCCATTATTCGGAAAGCGTGCAACAAAAACACTATGCGTGCTCTTGCTGTGACGGTTTCTATAGCAATTTGTTTTATGTGATTTTACTGCATATATGTGATAAACTGGCAGAGCTCGAAAAAGCCTTATGCGAATTTAAAACTAAACGAAGGGCAGTGCTACATACACTGGATACCGTTACAGAAGCCCCTTTTCAGTCATGTCTGACTATAGGTTGATGCGGCCTTGGAGAAGCAACTCTCCATTGAGTTTTTGGTTTTCCTTTTCCTCTTGGCGATGTCTCTTCACTTCCATGTGTTGCATGAGCTCATTTTCGTCCAATCTAAGATGGGTCTTCGTGTTACATCTCCATTTAGATCGGTCTGCAGCTATGTCTTCCCAAGATATACGATCCATATCCAGAGCCTTCATGTCCCGCTTACATGTGTCTTTGAACCGCAGCTGTGGTCGGCCAGTTCTTCTTTTACCACACATCAGCTGTCCATATAGAATATCTTTGGGGATGCGACCGCTACACTGTCGCATATCAGGAAACAAGAGAACGGACAGGTTAGAAATACCAAAGAGAGCAGCACTAGAACAAAAAGAACAAAGAATCACCTTACAGAAAAAGAATAACTTTTCCAAGCTATAAAAAAAAAAAGTCAACGAAACGAGAGACAACTATCACTGCATTGATCAAGCGGAGCACGTGACCTTGCTCCACGTAAAAAACATGACATACTAGATTGAATAGCCACTCACACACACTAAAAAACTGACCCCATCACCCACTTCTACATGTGACCAAGCAACACAGACCGGCGAACACATACTACAAGACTGCTTTATGCTTATGCAACTGCGTATACTGGGCACTGGCCCACGGAGACGAACATTCAGACAATGATATTATTCAGAGCCTTAGAGAGCTTTCCATCGCTCCAACATTTATCCAGAGAACTGGAATTCAAGTATAGACATAATGAAACATTTGCGAACGAATGAGACTAAATACATGGAGGTCAAGTTCTCCTATTTTTTCATCCACTGTTACGAGACCCCCGTGATCAACATCGGAAAACCAATCTGCCGATTGGTCACCCTACATGCATACCATATTTGGATATGCGTCCACAGACTGAAACCAACATATAACCGCTTGTTGTGACGTCACTGGAATCGATGAACCAGCAATGCATAGACTTAGGAGTTTCTTTTTCTTTCTGTGTTCGCCCATTGATTTTTACACCGTCAGACGAGTCCACGTGATGAACTCGCCCGTTGCCTGGAGCTCCACTATAGCTCCGAACACAACTTCGAGTTTAGTGTTCATTTGGCAAGTGAGACTTCATCCAATGGCTAAACAGGTGGCAGTTCTGGGAAAGATGCTCTGCAATTTGTTTGTTTAGTCCATGCGTGTACCGTTGTGAAGTAAACAGACTGGTGCCTGTGTATGTCTATATTTAGTTTATGAGTTCCAAGTCAAATGTGGGCCGAGAGCAAGAGATGGCGAAACAGGAGTGTGTACAATCAGTGAACCACAGTAACAAAGCCATACACCGTTGGCTGAAAGTGACTGAGTACCTATGTGGTTTCTCGGAGTACAGTGATATTGTTTGCGTATATCATAACACTTCATAACAAAACTTACTGTATCATCACATTACCGAAACATACCAGAACATAACGTACCAAAACAAACACTAATGTAACATTACCAAAACATACTAACATAACATAATATTACCAAAACACATTACAATAACAGAACATTACCACAACAAACTATAACATAACACACTACAACATAACATTACCAAAATACACCATAACATAACATAATGCTCTATAACATAATTTTACCCAAAACACACTATAACAAAATATACAATAACATAACACCCTATAACCTAACATTACCAAAACACACTATAACATAACATGGCAGGGCGTACCATAGCATAACAGGTCAGGTTAGGTCAGGTCATCATGTAACCGGTGAGGTCGTTGGGGCACACATGGAGACATCCTCACAACACCACGCCACCCTTCTCTGTCAGCGGCCGCTGCCTGTGCCTCTTCTGGTCGGAGATTGGTCCATTCTTTTATGTTGTCCTCTCACCTCTTTTTGGGATGGCCTCTTCGTCGTGTGCGTTGCACCTTTCCGTGGAGAATTGTATTTGCAAGACCATTTGATCTCGATATGTGACCGTACCAAGTGAGTTTCCTTCTTTTGACAGTTGCCAAGAGGTCTTCAAAAGGCCCTATTGCTGTTGTAATTCTATCTCGTATTTCCTCATTTGTAACTCAATTACGTGACATTTAGAAGTCTTCGGAAACATCTCATCTCCAAAGCCTGTATCCTTCGCTGAAGGTCAGCTGTAACTGTCCATGTCTCACAAGCATAGATGAATATTGACAGGACCAGTGTACGCATTAATCTAATTTTCGTGCATAGTGCTAACCGTTTATCTTGCCAGATTTTGTTAAGCCGTGCAAGCGCCGCTATTGTCTGTGCTCTTCTGGCCAACACCTCACATTTTGATCCTTCATCACTGACCCAAGATATTTAAAACGGTCAGCCACTTCGAGTTTCTGATCATTAGCTTTTATCCTGCTGTTGAAGCCCTCGGCGTTGTTGGTCATTAATTTTGTCTTTCCAGCGTTTATCTCCATACCATAGTCAAGAGCTGTTTGATCGAGTCTTCTGACCCATTCCTGGTTCTGAAAACGCCAACCCGTCGATATAATCTGCAAAACGAAGGTAGCATTACACAACACAACAAATCTATAACTGTTTATTGGGCGTATTTTTCTTTTCCTATCCAGGAATACATGCTTTATCATACGGGAAGTGCTACTTATATAAAGAATATTGACTAAATACGCTTATGTCGCATTATGTTACTGGGGCCCGAAAGAGGAACGAAGAGTAGTGACACTGTAACCTGTTAAGGCATGTCGTAAGAGACAGCGAAGGAAGGTTTGGCAGGGAGCCTGTTACCCCATCCTGTAGAAAATATGAGCCACAGACCCCCCCCCCCCCCCCCCCAAAAAGCAATTTCTTTTGCAGTAGCGAAGCGTTACAATAGACAGGATAGGCCGGGCTATCCTAAAAGTTTTGTGAAGAATTTGGATAAAACGGATGTGAAATAAATTATAAATTGAATTTTTGTTTAAGTGAAGTGACATGTTAGCAAACGCACGAAACGGCAACGCTTATAGCATCCAGCCTTGCACAGCGTAGGAATGAAGTCAGTTTTTGGCTAGGAGACAGTCAATAGCGCGCTATTTTTTCTCCTCGCCCAATAGCAGCCACACATTAGGTCGCCCTTCCCTGACTGGATTTTTATTTTTAGAACAGGTGGACGATTATGTTCCTTTATGTTCATGACTCGGCTTACCCTGCAATTGTCATCACACTTCGCTACTGTGGCATATGACTATAAAGTCTAATCCTAGCACGGCACACTGTGCCGCACACGGGACACACATGTAAGGAATCGAGTGTGGTGTCATTTTATTTGGTTCTTTAGCGCTGCTTGCTTTCTCTGAGCCTAGGCGATGATTTTCTCTTCAGCGACCTGAGAACCCATGTGGGGTAGCGCGCCAGTCGGAACGGCTCTATACAAGCGTCTCACATTGTATTTTTGTGTACTTTCCCTCGTCGATCCCTTCTCCTTGGACAGTCTGTCCTGTTGCACCCTGTTATACAGGATCACCACACATAGATGGAGAAGAGCCTCGGCAGCTCTGGGTCGCTGGCCCTGGAGCTAGCAGTCAGCTTTGTATCGTTGACCGCTATGATATCGAAGACGGATTTGTCGATCCAAAAGGTGCAAATATCGCAATCAAGCTGTAAACTAGCGACACAACGCATCCCGTTCTCTGGACTACATCCTGCTATTTGCAAAGCCCTGTACGTGGCTTGGTAGCGGGAGATTGGGGGCGGACACAGAAGAAGAAGAAGAAGAAGCTGAACTCTACAGCTCATGCGCTGCTCATCGCCTTGGCTTGGCTTGGTTTCGTTCGTTCTCAATCTTCCGCTACCAAACCCTGAAAGGGCTTAAGTAGCAGAATGTAGTCCAGAGAACGGAATGCGTTGTGTCGTATTTTACAGCTTGACTGCGATATTTGCACCTTTCGGTCCAACACATCCGACTTCAGCAAGCATTTTTTTAGTATTGGGTTAGCATTCCCTCTTCGATCCCTTCTCATTAGCCAGTCTGCCCTGCTGCAGCATGTTATCCATGATCACCGCGTGGAGGTGTAGAAGGGTCTTGGCAGCTCTGGTTCGCCCTGACGCTAACAGTCAGCTATGGGTCGCTGACCACTGCAGCTCATGCACTGCTCAGCGTTTTGACCCATACGGTGAAATATCTAGCTGCCTGGCATTTCACATACAAAGGACACAGAGAACACTCATAATTTCATAAAGCTAAAACATAAAACTCCTTCCCAAAAAGAGATCAAGTTACAATATTCAGACAGCAAAGAAACACAGACAAGTGCCCATGTGTCGAGAACATATAAATGGGGTAATACATTCTCAAGGTCTCCTGGGTCCACAAGAGGAGCAGAGTGGCAACATAACTCTCCTTAACACATTGGCCGGATACACTGAAGGACGATGAGAGAGGACCTAAACGGACCACGTTTATTTAGGAAATAAATGCGAGTATTTGAGAGGGAACTATGAAGAAGACTGTTGGCTACGTGTGAACCATATGGCCTTCGCTACAACTGGCCCCTTTACAGGAAGTATGAATCCAAACACTTACAGTGACGATTTAAGCGACAATTGTTTTACTTGAAGAAGTTGCTAGCCCACATACCGATGCGTTATTGTTGTTTTAACCTGGCCTACGCCTGATGTAATATAAATACAAATATTGAAGCCATGTCAACACACTGGCAATGTAAAGTAAACACAACTCACGTTAGCAGTGCCATTGAATCAAGGCAGTAATTGCTATATAATTACCAGCTTTGGCAGACAAACATGTCAGTTTAGATAATGGATAAGTTTCTCAAATGGTGTGCCGCCGATCCTCAATGTGAGTTATAGTGTTGTAAATGTTCTATATTCAGGTTCTTGTTGTAAATTTTCTATATTCTTGTTCGTGTTGTTAATGTTCTATATTCAGGTTCTTATTGTAAACGTACTATATTCTTGTTCTTGTTGTAAACGTACTATATTCAGGTTCTTGTTGTAAACGTACTATATTCTTGTTCGTGTTGTAAATGAATTATATTCTTATTAGCGTAATAAATGTACTATATTCTTGTTCGTGTTGTAAATGTACTTATTCTTGTTTTTGTTGTAAATGTACCATAGGCTTGTTTGCGTTATGAATATACTATATTCTTGTTTATGGTGTAAATATACTGTATTCTTGTTCGTCCTGTAAATGTACTGTATTCTTGTTCTTCAATCTAAATGTACTGTATTCTTGTTCTCGTTGTAAATGTACTGTATTCTTGTTCTTAATGTAAATGTACTGTATTCTTCTTCTCGTTGTAAATGTACTATATTATTATTGTTGTTGTTGTTTACGAATGCCCACAATGAGTAGGTTACTCTTTTGTGCGCCCTGAAAAGGACGTTAAGTGACGGGTTGCAGTAGCTTTCCTCACATCCCGTGCGTGCTGATGAAGGTGGACCGGGGTACTCCAGGTGGTTGTGCTATGCTTGGCTTCATATGCATGTCGTTCATTGCTACGGAGATCACGTCGATCCTTTACCTCTTTAGCCAGGCTGCCATGAAAACAGCCCGTTTCCAGGAAAGGCTGCGAGGAAGCCGAGGTCAGGGTCTTGGTCAGTATATTTTGCCTGACCCTGACTAACATGTCTGATCAGTATATTTTGCCTAACCAGACGTTAGTCTTCCTCCCCTCTTCTTGTTGTAAATGTACTGTATTCTAGTTCGTGTTGTAAATGTACTATATTCTTGTTGTAAATGTACTATATTCTTGTCGTAAATGTACCGTATTTATGTTCTTGTCGTAAATGTACATTATTCTTGTCCGTGATGTAAATTTACAGCATTCTTGTTCGTGTTGTGAATGTATTATATTTTTGTCAATGTTGTAAATGCACTATAATCTTGTCTATATTATAAATGTACTATATTCTTGTCCATGTTGTAAGTGTACTATATTCTTGCAATTGGTGTAAATGTACTGTATTCTTGTTGTAAATATATTGTATTCTTGTTCGTGTTGTAAATGTACTATATTCTCGTTCTTGTTGTAAATGTACTATATTCTTGTTCTTGTTGTAAATATACTTTTTCTTTTTCTGTGTTCGTTCTCAATCTCCCGCTACCAAGCCCCGAACAGTGTTTTGCAAATAGCAGAATGTAGTCCTGCGAACGGAATGCTCTATGTCGCTAGTTTACAGATTGGCTGCGATATTTGCGACACATTCGTCTTTGGCTTTGTAAATATACACAATTCTTGTTTTCTACTTCTTTGTAAATTTCAATGTAAATTATATCCAATGAAAGCAGTGGGCAGCCTGATGTTGTTGATGTATGCCCCAAACAGCTTGTTCAGGAATGGGACTAGTGATGACCATTTGTGCTTTCTATGTTCCTCGTATTTTGATCATTAAAAAAAAAAAGCCTTTCTGGCAGTAATTTTAACTTAATTTAACGTCTTTATACTGGTTTAGAAGACTCTGCAGATTCTGTGTAGAACAGTTTCTTGGAGTGTGGTTAACCGATGTTCGAGTCCATGTTAAAAGACTCAAACACTAGAGCAAAGTAGACCCATCCTGTTAGGCACCATTTATGCTACTCTAAACGAACCATCTATCCATGGCCTATATTATGCCATGTCTCACAGTTAGTTGTCTTTTAGGACATGCTCTCTCTGGGGCAGTGGTGCTGTTCCTATCTTTTTCATACACAGCGAACCAGAGCTGCCAAGACCCTTCTACACCTCCACGCGGTGATTCTGGATAACAGGCTGCAACAGATCAAACTCGCCAAGGAGAAGGGATCGAAGAGGGAATGCTAACCCGTTACTCAAAAAATGCTTGCTGAAGTCGGATGTGTTGGACCGAAAGGTGCAAATATCGCAGTTAAGCTCTAAACTACGTCACAACGCATTCCGTTCTCTGGTCTACATTCTGCTACTTAAGTCCTTTCAGGGTTTGGTAGCGGGAGATTGAGAACGAACGAAGCCAAGCCATATAGAGAGGCTTACTAAAGAAGGTAGGTAGCCAACTTTGCTGACAAGGGCCCGTCGCACCAGCCGTCCATAAACAAGATGAGTGCCTAGGATGCATTCAGTGAGGATGGTGTCTTTCCGATTTGACCGAATCAGGTGGTGCATGGACAGCATTGATGATCGGACTATGATGGAGCATGTCCATGACCTGTTTTACGAACTGGTGGGCGACGTCCTTGCAAATATTGCCAATTGGTGGCTGTTTAGCATGGTGAATGTGCCTTCAAGGTCTGTCAGTGGAGTGACTTCGGCGTTTGAGATCCGATCATACCAGTGGAAGAAGGGAGAACTAATCCCTCCTGGTTATAGTGCAATGCGAATTTCCTTAGTAGGCTCCCCACTATGGGAACTACAGTGTCAAACCCTCAACACCCACCTCATTGGTGAGACTGATGTAAAACAACCTGTTTTCCAGGATCGCCACAAGGACGTAAGGTTCAGCCTTGGTCAGCTGGCCCTGCCGGATTAACTGCATCTAGTATCATAAGCATAGCCAAGCAAGCGATAGTGCTCCTGTCCCTCCCTCTTTCAACTCTCACTCCCATTCACAACCTAAGTTTTACCAGCAAAGTGACAAGCTGCTACTACACAAACACAGAACAGTCGAGAGGGACAAGCTGCTACCCAAACACAGAACAGTTGACAGGGACAAGCTGCTACCCAAACACAGAACAGTCGAGAGGGACAAGCTGCTACCCAAACACAGAACAGTCGAGAGGGACAAGCTGCTACCCAAACACAGTACAGTTGACAGGGACAAGCTGCTACCAAAGCACAGTACAGTTGGCAGGGACAAGAGGGACAAGCTGTTACTCAAACACGATACAGTTGACAGGAACAATCTGCTACCCAAACACAGAACAGTTGACATGGGCAAGCTGTTACCCAAACACGATACAGTTGACAGGAACAATCTGCTACCCAAACACAGAACAGTTGACATGGGCAAGCTGTTACCCAAACACGATACAGTTGACAGGAACAATCTGCTACCCAAACACTGAACAGTTGACATGGGCAAGCTGTTACTCAAACACGATACAGGTGGCAGGGACAAGAGGGACAAGCTGTTACTCAAACACGATACAGTTGACAGGAACAATCTGCTACCCAAACACAGAACAGTTGACATGGGCAAGCTGTTACTCAAACACGATACAGTTGGCAGGGATAAGCTGCTACCTACACATAGTACAGCTGGCAGGGTCAAGCTGCTAGCCAATCGCAGTACAGTAGACAAGAACAAAAACCAAAGAGCTTATATCCAAACATATACGGTATTTCAATTGATATGAACGAGACCAAGAATCCCCAGATCAGATATAATCGATACCATGCTTGATCGTCTGATCTGGAATCAAAGTAGGGGCTACTTGAAATGGAAACTTAACTGCAGAAACCTAAAAAAAACACGATCTGCAATTAGCTTATAGATTATTGCAAATGATTTAATTCAATCTTCTTATTTACAAATCATGTGTTGAAATAACATACACTTCTTCATGAAATACGTCATCAAAGTATTTGTCGATCTTGGGCCAAGGCGACCAGGTCTAGACTAGCTCACTGCTTCTGTGTAGTAATGTATACATCTAGACACTTATGCGTACAGACTAGACAGGACGTCAATATGTCCTAAATTTATTAACATTTCTGTTACAGTCTCTATTCATGATATATGCTTATTGTGAGGATAATTTGGAGAGTTTCTATGTATGTGCACTTTCAATGTGCTATACCTATATAAGGATGCGTCCTGAGGTTTTTTGTTTTTCTTATCTTTACGGCATTGTTGTTTTGCCTCGCGTTGTTAAATGAGTATATTTGTGTCCATTCTGAGGTGGCTCTTCAGAGTTCACCTCCGCTAGGATCGGTCTGCAGACATATCTTCAATGACTTCATGTCCTGTTTGCACGCGTCTTTGAATCTAAGCTGTGGCCAGTCTATTATTCTTTTGCCATCAGCCGTCGATAGCAAATGTCGTTGGGGATGCGACCATGAACAAGCAATCAAAGTGTTTGCTTTCTAAGGGGAGCTAATTAGTTGTTTATCGCAAGCGATGATATCGACATCATGAGACGGGTTAATCTTGATGATGCGCTGTACTTGGATTATAGTGAGGAAGAAACTGTGCTGGTCATCAACACCACTCTCTGATCCAGAGCTACATTGGATCAGTGGCAAGACATAAGTCAAGACGACTGGAGTTAACTCGGTATACAGACACTCTGGTCCAGAGCTACATTGGATCAGTGGCAAGACATAAGTCAAGACGACTGGAGGTAACTGTATGCAGACACTCTGGTCCAGAGCTACATTGGATCAGTGGCAAGACATAAGTCAAGACGACTGGAGGTAACTGTATGCGGACACTCTGGTCCAGAGCTACATTGGACCAGTGGCAAGACATAAGTCAAGACGACTGGAGGTAACTGTATGCGGACACTCTGGTCCAGAGCTACATTGGATCAGTGGCAAGACATAAGTCAAGACGACTGGAGGTAACTGTATGCGGACACTCTGGTCCAGAGCTACATTGGATCAGTGGCAAGACATAAGTCAAGACGACTGGAGGTAACTGTATGCAGACACTCTGGTCCAGAGCTACATTGGATCAGTGGCAAGACATAAGTCAAGACGACTGGAGGTAACTGTATGCGGACACTCTGGTCCAGAGCTACATTGGATCAGTGGCAAGACATAAGTCAAGACGACTGGAGGTAACTGTATGCAGACACTCTGGTCCAGAGCTACATTGGATCAGTGGCAAGACATAAGTCAAGACGACTGGAGGTAACTGTATGCGGACACTCTGGTCCAGAGCTACATTGGATCAGTGGCAAGACATAAGTCAAGACGACTGGAGGTAACTGTATGCAGACACTCTGGTCCAGAGCTACATTGGATCAGTGGCAAGACATAAGTCAAGACGACTGGAGGTAACTGTATGCGGACACTCTGGTCCAGAGCTACATTGGATCAGTGGCAAGACATAAGTCAAGACGACTGGAGGTAACTGTATGCAGACACTCTGGTCCAGAGCTACATTGGATCAGTGGCAAGACATAAGTCAAGACGACTGGAGGTAACTGTATGCAGACACTCTGGTCCAGAGCTACATTGGATCAGTGGCAAGACATAAGTCAAGACGACTGGAGGTAACTGTATGCAGACACTCTGGTCCAGAGCTACATTGGACCAGTGGCAAGACATAAGTCAAGACGACTGGAGGTAACTGTATGCAGACACTCTGGTCCAGAGCTACATTGGATCAGTGGCAAGACATAAGTCAAGACGACTGGAGGTAACTGTATACAGACACTCTGGCCCCATCTCTTGAGACCAGGGGTCACTTGAAAACCTGCGGGATTCGATCGCCCACCGTTTCCGTTCATCGCTTGGAGAGGCGAGTGCGTTACCTCTCGACCACAATGACCCACATAAAACTCTGCAGAGTCTGTAGATAACAGTATCCCACTCCAGTCGAGAAGTTTCGTCACAAAGGGACAAGCGGACGATTGAAATGTGCATGCCCCCCCCCTCCCCCCATCTCTAGGCGCTAAGTCTCTCCAAGCTGGCGCTGGAACGGTCTGGGCTGATGGATCAGGGGTTGTCTTTGACCGTCTCATTCCTGATCGGAGGGCCAGGACTGATCAAGGTTGTTGGTTTTACCGGCTGCAGCTCCACTCCTTCCTCTGCCTCCTTATTTCCTCTGCCTCCACCTCTCCTCTGCCTCCACCTCTCCTCTGTGTCCACCACTCCCTCTGCTCCACTCCCTCCTCTGCCTCCATCCCTTCCTCTGCCTCCTCTCCCTCTGCCTCCATCACTCCTCTGTCTCCACCCCTCCTCTGCCTCTACTCCTTCTCTGCCTCCACTCCCTCCTTTGCCTCCACTCTCTCATCTACCTCCACTTCCTGCTCTGCCTCCATCCCTCCTCTGCCTCCATCCCTCCTCTACCTCCATCACTCCTCTGCCTTCACCCCTTCTCTGCCTCCATCCCTCCTCTGCCTCCATCCCTCCTCTACCTCCATCACTCCTCTGCCTTCACCCCTTCTCTGCCTCCACCACTCCTCTGCCTCCACCACTCCTCTGCCTCCACCCCTTATGTAGAGCACATGTGTGTGTGACCGTGCGTGTATGTACCTCTGTGTTTGTCACCGTATTGGATAGATCGCTGATTCCGTTGTTGGTGATATAATGCCCACAATGGATAGATTTACCCTTTTGTTCGCCCTAAAAAGGACGTTTAGTGGCGGTTTGATGTAGACTTCCTAACAGCGCGAGCGTGCTGATGAAAGTGGACCGAGGTCCTCCATGCGGTTGCGCAATGCTTGGCTTCACCTGCGTGTCGCTCACTACTACGGGGATCACGTCGATCCCTCACCTCGTTAGCCAGGCTGCCATGAAAACAGCCGTGTTAATGGAGGGCTACGAGGAAGCCGAGGTGAGGGTCTTAGCCAGTATATTTTGCCTAACCGTGACTAACATGTCTGATCAGTACGTTTTGCCTGACCAGACGTCATTCTTCCTTACCCGCAGACCCCGTAGATGGAAGGCATTGTCTAGTTTTCTCTTGTTTGGCAAAGGTTGCCCGTTTCGTTAATATATAGGAGCATAGTGTTGACGCATGCGTCGTTAGCGGTGTCCTTGTTTTAGTTTGTTTTATTCAATGTTTTCCAAAACACTCACAGTGAGATAGGCAAATATCGTATCACCTTTGCCTCTACGATTGTCAATTTCAGCGTCTAGAAGAGCAGTGCCCTTGAACCTGGGCGCTAGCGCCGCCTAGTGGACGATTTTTCCTTTCAGGTGGGCTGTAGCAGAATAATTAACTGAACTTAACGTCTTTATACTGGTTTAGAAGACTCTGCAGAGTCTGTATACAACCAGTTCCATTTACAACACCTTCCTCTAGAAGCTGTACGCATCCAATCTGTTCTTAAATGCATTGACCATCCCAGCCTCCACCACCTCACTTGGCAATGCATTCCAAGCATTCACTACTCTCTGGCTTAAGAAATACTTCCTAATATCTAATCTGGACCTCTCCTTAGTCAACTTGTAGCTGTGCCCTCTTGTCCTTGTTGGTGGTTGTACTTTAAAAAACTTGTTATAGTCCACTTTATCCATTCCTCTGATCATCTTATACACCTGTATTAAGTCACCACGAATTCTTCTCTCTTCTAGACACTGAAGGCCAGTTCTTTTTAATCTTTCTTCATAACTGTAATTCTGGAATCCCACTATCAGCTTTGTTGCTCTTTTTTGTATTCTCTCCAGCATGTCTATATCCCCTCTCTGATAAGAACTCCACACCTGTACACAGTACTCCAATCTAGGTCTAACTAATGCTTTATACAGTTTGACTATCACTTCCTTGCTCCTATGTTTAATATTTCTTTTTATCATCCCTAACATTGCATTTGCCTTTTTTACTGCTACCTGAACTTGCTCCCTCACCTTACATGTATGATCTATTATAACCCCTAAGTCCCTTTCTTTATCTATCTTTCTAATATTGTTCTCTCCCATTCTGTAATTATGTTCCATATTGGATCTACCCACGTGGATGACTGTAAATTTATCTACATTAAACTCCATTTGCCAGATTACAGACCATTCTCGAATTTTATCTAAATCCGACCTCAATATATCTACTTCTGCTTTAGATGAGACACTACTGCATAGTTTCGTGTCATAAGCAAATTTTGCAATAATGGATCCCATACCTATGTCCAAATCATTTATATATATCAAGAATAAAATTGGTCCCAAAACCGAGCCCTGTGGCACTCCACTTTTCACTTCACACCACTCAGAGTACTCCTTATTTATACCCACCCTTTGCCTTCTTCCCGTTAACCAATTTTCAATCCATTTGGCAACTTCCCCACCTATTCCATGTGATTTTAATTTTTGAAATAATCTTTGATGAGGTACTCTATCAAAGGCCTTTGCAAAATCCAGATAAATAACATCCACTGGCTCCCCTTTATCTAACATTTTGGTAACCTCTTCCATGAATTCTAATAGATTTGTTAAGCATGATCTCCCTCTGGTAAACCCATGCTGACTATTTCTAATTAGATTAAATTTGTCTAAATGCATTACAATGTTTTCTTTTATTATTGACTCTAACAATTTACAGACTATGCTCGTTAAGCTCACAGGTCTATAGTTTGCTGGATCTGCCTTTTTGCCCTTTTTGAATAAAGGGATCACTCCCGCATCTTTCCAATCCCGTGGAACAATCCCTTGTGCAAGTGATTGAGAACATAATATAGCCAATGGTTTTGCTAATTGGTCTCTAATTTCAAACAGCAATTTTGGGTGAATTCCATCTTGACCTGGACATTTATCCACTTTCAACCCCTCCAATTTTTTTAAAACCATTTCCTCTGTAATACAGATTGATCCTAATCCTGCTGTATCCATGTCTCTTTGAAAAATATCTACAGGCTCTGGGATCTTGGAGCAGTTTTTTTGTGTGTACACTGTGCCAAAGTAGTGATTGAGTAGATTTGCTGCCTCCCTATTTTCACTTATTTTTTTTCCTGTGCTGTCTATGAGAGGGCCTACTTTGTCCTTTGATCTTTGTTTATTTCTAACATAAGAAAAGAAGCTTTTACTATCAGTCTTGATCCTCTGAGCAAGTTTCTTTTCGAAGTCTATTTTTGCTGTTTTATTTGCTTTCTGAGATATGTTCTGCTTGTCCAAATATTTTAAATATGTTTCTTTTGATTTACCTGCCTCTATATATTTTTTCCATGCT
Organism: Ariolimax columbianus; assembly: GCA_036924085.1. NCBI lineage: Eukaryota > Metazoa > Mollusca > Gastropoda > Stylommatophora > Arionidae > Ariolimax > Ariolimax columbianus. The sequence goes on along the minus strand of JAVGWX010000010.1, from coordinate 73,611,773 downwards.
TTATTTTTAGCTCTTCTACATTTAACTACAATTTTAGTAATCCACTTTTTACGCTTGGGGTTTACTTCCCTATATGGAACACATTCCTCTTTTAGCGTTTCGAGAACTGCTTTAAAACTCACCCACTCCTGTTCAACAACTGTTCCTCTGACAATATCTTCCCAGATTATGTGGTTCGCTGCCTTTTTCATCCTCTTACATCTGTCTTAGAGTAGTCATATGTTCGCGTGTTTATGTTCACTTCTTTCCCTGCAATAAGATCCCATCGGATGATTTGATGGTCACTTGAGCCAAATAGTTCCCCTACGGTAACGTTTTCAATCATATTTTCCTCTGTAGTAAAAACTAGATCGAGTATGTTTTTGCCTCTGGTGGCTGCTACTACATGTTGAATTAAAAAATTTTCAGTTATGCACTTAACAAAAGGTTTTGACTCTACAAGTGCTTCTGCCATATCCCATTTTATTTCTGGAAAGTTGAAATCCCCCATTAATAATAAATTCCTATCACTTGCCTTTACTATGCTACTAATCAGCTCCTCATCTTCCTCCTTTTGACTTGATGGACATCTATAGCATACTCCAATCACTGTTTTTTCACCCCCACTTTCTATTTCACCCCATACACTTTCATTTTTGTTACCACATGATAAATCCTCTCTGCTAGTTATATTAACAGAATTTATACAGTATAATAAAACACCACCCCCCTTAGCCTTGTCTCCAACTACCCTATCCTTCCTGAACATTGTATATCCCTCTATTTCAAATTCACCATCTGCAATGTCCTCATATGCCCATGATTCTGTTAACCCTATTATATCTGGTTTTTCTTCCTCTACATACAGTTCCAATTCTTCTCTTTTATTTACAATGCTTCTCACATTTGCATAAAAACATTTTAGTTTGCAATTTTGTTGTTTTTCCACTTTTTGTTTTTGCTGCATCATTTTAATGTTTGGTTTTCCACTACTTAATTCCCACTTCTCTGACCTAAACTCTCCCCTTTGACTACGTCCTCCATAGCACCCTATTTTAGGCCCATCTTTAGTCTCATACTTTGTGCGCAACTGTGTTGCCTGGACGGAGGGTGTGTTGACCAAGGTCCACGTGGGATCCAGAGAGGGAACCCTATACTCCACTGCCTCGCGAGGAGGGAGAGTTTGACGAGTACTCCTTATCGTATGTGTCGGTGTGATATTTGTGGCTGTCTTTGTAGTGTTCTGTACCTAAAACATGTTATTATTATGGCAATACAGAGGTTACACAACCTTGGGAAAATATGGTAGAATACCAGCAAACATGTTATTATTATGGCAATACAGACGTTACACAAGCTTGGGAAACTATGGTAGAATACCAGCAAACCAACAAAAGTGCACATTTTGATAACCAGTTTTTTCTGTGGCATCATACGGACTGAAACGTGGACAGTTACCCAAATCAAGTCCTTCGAGTCGAAACGTTATAGAAAGGTTCTCAATATACCATGGACCGAATAAATAAGAATGTAGACATTTGACAAGAGTTGGGTATAGAAAAGAACTGGCTCATAAATTCTACCAAGAAGGGAACATTGAAATATTTTGGCCACATAAAATAAAAAACAACGGACTTTAGAGAACGGAAATGGAAGGTACGGTGCTGGGCAAGAGAAGTAGAGGTAGACCAAGAAGGCGATGGCACCAAGATGTCACGGAATGCTTGGGCATGGCTCTATAGCAAGCTGGATATTTGGCAAGAGATCGAGTTTCTTTTAGACGGGCTGACTGGGAGCGACGGTCTGCAAAGGACATGCCACATAATGTTGTATTAAAAATACCCACACACAATCTACAGACTCATTAGACGATCGTGCCATTTTTGTTCAATTTAGATTTCAATGTGTGTTAAGGAAAATTTACCCTCACGAAAGTGATAACAGTCGGCGCAAAGTTTACACAAGGCTGACGAGTTCTGGTCTAGAGATAATTGACTTTGACTTTGGACCGAACCTACGTCAACTTGTGCACAGCTGTCAATAATGATCAATGGTGACGATTGGTGTGCCAGTAACTATCTGTCGCAGCACGTTTGTTTTGCTTAGAAAGGCCTCCTAATTTGGAGATTAGCTGCGAATAAATAAGCAGCCGTGGACAAAAACGGGTCGGCAGGCATGGAGGCTGTAAGGAGGCAGCCCCTCCACCATGCAAAGACATAACAGGCTAATCACCTGTTTGTCTTAAAAAACGATTACAAGTCAACCAAAGCGGTCATGGGAGATCAAAAGTCAAGGACGCAGACCCCGAGGACGTCCCAAAGTACGTTGGGAAGACAACATACGACAGTCCCTAAGCGATAGAGTGCTGGATTGAAAAGAGGCCAGGAAAAAGACGGCGGATAGAGCAGTGTGGCGTTCTCTTTGGCAAACCTCTACACCTCACGGTAGAAGAGGAGCGACTAAGTAAGTAATTAAACAATCTGTGTACACCTGGGAGACACAATCTACAGAGCTCTGAAGTTCCAGCTGACTGTGAGTGACAACTGCAGCATGATCAGAAATAGGAAGTCCATGTCAGGGACCTTCCTGATCTTCGTTTTTGAGCCTCGCGAGATTAAATAGCCGACTATTCGATCTAGTTTGAAGGCAAATTCCATCCGTTGCTTTGCCACATGTACAAGGCGTGTTCAAATTAAACCGGACCAAACTGCACCAAGTGAAAATACGTACGATGCGCATGATGATGTCACGTCTGATGCCAACAGCACATACCAACCGCCAAGTTTGCAAAATTTCATTATCCTCCGACTCATAGTTTCCTCAGCAGAGCGTTGAAAGCATGGTGGGTGTGATTCGGAATCCGTCCAGAATTTATCGGCGAGCAGTGATTCTGTTTCTAGCAGCTGAAGGATATTGACCAGTTGATATTTATCGCACAATGCAGGTGGTGTATGGTGACAAAAATGTGTCGAAGACAATAGTGAAGAACTGGACAACGATATTTAAAGAAGGACGTGAGTTAACGAAAGATCTTCCAAAACCAGGTCAGGCGCATATTGTTGCGTCAAAAGATGTCATCGCCAAAACTGATGCAGCAATTCGGGTGGACCGCCGCCAGAGCTTACATTCGTCACACTTTTGTCAACATACAGTGTTTGCATTCTTCTATGAATGTCAACTGATCGACATCCTTCAGCTGTTAGAAACCGAATCACCGTTTGCTGATCGATTCTGGATGGATTCCATATCACACCCGCCATGTTTTCATCGGGATGCCGAGGAAACTATGAGTCGCAGGATAAAGACATTTTGCAAACTTGACAGTTGGTATGTGCTGGTTACATCAGAAGTGACGTCATCATGTACATCGTACGTATGTTCACTTGGTGCAGTTTGGTCCGGTTTCATTTGAATACGCCTCGTAAGTTTCATTAGCAGAGCAAAGAAGACCCCGAATAGAGTTGTTTATAGGACGCAGGATTGTTTCACACCACTGCGAATATCAAATTATTGTGATATATTGACATCGAATTTGACTGTTCCTTTCATGGCCTCATTGAACATTATTATTAGCTGCAGTAATTTCTAAGGGCAGCCTATTTTTTTTTAGAGGATTTGAACGAGTCTCGATAGTCCTGCAAGACAACTTCCTAAGAGAGACAAATCTGACCAAAAACAACTGCTGCCTTGCAGTTAGTCTGGGGACAGCCAAAGGCTAAGGTGGGCAACCCTACAGAAACGCCTGTTGAAATCGGATGCACTGAGCCACAGGCGTAACAAAATAAAACAGTGCAACGTAAATATCGCTGTAAACAGCGTACGATGAAGAAGAAGAAGAACGAGTCTAAACCAAATCAAAAGCCTTCGTCAGGTAAATGAAGGCCACATATAGGGACTTATTTTGTTCACGCGGCTTTTCCTGAAGTTTCTGAGGAGATACGATAATATTAATTGCTGATCTCCCTGTGACTCAGGATACACACGCTCAACCAATTCGTTTTTTTTTAAGATGAGTATATCAAAGACTTTTCAAACATAACTGCCTAGAGGGATAGAGATGCCTCTATAATATCTTTATTATGATCGTTATTTTTGTACAATGTTACAGTCTGCGTCTCTTCCATATATTATAGCATAGCCATCAGCGGTTGCAAAAATGCACACTTACAGTGTTCGATGAGATCAGGTGAAATCTGGTCACCACATGATGTGCTCTGTCCGGTTCAATTTGTCAGTGGCTATATTTAGATTTTCTAGAGATGGTTCCATGTCTAGTTTTTCCATACTGGAATATTTTTTGGTAATATCGAGGGCTGTTAGAGTTACGACATTTTCGCACGAGAAGAACTCAGAATAATGCTTAACATATTCATTCACTTGCTTTCCTTTATCAGTTACTTTTTTACCAGTCGCGGTTTTAGGGCGTTGGGGTCGTTGGGGCGCACACGAAGACATCCTCACAACTCCACGCCATCCCTCTCTGTAAGATGCCGCTGCCTGTGACTCTTCTGGTCGGAGACTGGTCCATTCTTTTATGTTGTCCTCCCATCTCTTTTTGGGCCGGCCTCTTCGTCGTCTGCCATGCACCTTCCCGTGGAGGATTGTGTTTGCAAGACCATTTGATCTCGATATGTGACCGTACCAAGTGAGTTTCCTTCTTTTGACAGTTGCCAAGAGATCTTCGAAAGGCCCTATTGATGTTGTAATTCTATCTCGTATTTCCTCGTTTGTAACTCGATTTTTGTACGTGACGTTTAAAAGTTTTCGGAAACATCTCATCTCCAAGGCCTGTATCCTTCGTTGAAGGTCAGCTGTAACTGTCCATGTCTCACACGCATAGAGGAATATTGACAGGACCAGTGTAGGCATTAATCTGATTTTCGTGCGTAGTGCTAACCGTTTATCTTGCCAGATTTTGTTAAGCCGTGCAAGCGCCGCTATTGTCTGTGCTATTCTGGCCAATACTTCACATTTTGATCATTCATCACTGACAATCGACCCAAGATATTTAAAACGGTCAACCACTTCGAGTTCCTGACCGTTAGCTTTTATCTTGCTGTTGAAGCCCTCGGTGTTGTTGGTCATTAATTTTGTCTTTCCAGCGTTTATCTCCATACCATAGTCAAGAGCTGTTTCATCGAGCCTTCTGACCCATTCCTGGAGTTCTGCTCCCGAACCCGCCAACCCGTCAATAGCATCTGCAAAACGAAGGTTGGTAATCGTTCGGCCCCCTATCTTGACAGTACCAACGTGACCTCCAAGTGCCTCACTCATAATTCCTTCAAGAAATATATTGAAAAGAGTTGGAGAGAGTGTACACCCCTGTCTCACACCAACTGATGTGCGAAACCAGTCCCCTCGCCTCCCATTCACAAGAACTGCACTAGACGCCTTGTAATACAGGTGTTCAAAGACCGTTATATATTTGCTATGACCACTATCTTCCTTTGTGCTATCATCTGCAAATCCTCATCATCCATGGTGATAATTGACAAAAGACAAATAGTAAAGAGCGAGACAAGAATGTATTTAACCCTTGAGGTGGGGGTGGATTGGTGCAGCCCAGAATGTATACCACTCGCCGGTGAGTTTTGCAGCTGCACCTGCTCCTTAGCCTTTCTGTCTGGTCCTTTTCCAAGGACCTGTCCGACTTGGGTAACCTTTCCAGGACTATCTATATTCTTAGATCTGAAAGCAGCACAAGTGTTGAAATAAATTCAAATCATTCAGTTATAATGTACACCTTCAGTGCTATGATAAACTCTTCAACCTTCTCAGGTCTGAAGGAAAAGTGTTTAGCATTGATGCACAGGAACGTATTCACATGCAGTACTGGTTGGATGCTCTTCAAAAGAAACGCAGAGCTTTCAGTTTGAAGCAGTCTACATTAGCACAAGATCTTTTTATGGGCAAAAAGGTAGGAGCTGGTAATTTCACTTACAAACTTACTTAGTTATGTACTTTCTTACCTATTTGTTTAGTTACTTCATTACATACTTATTTACCTACTTACTTAATTATGCATCTACACAATTAGTTACTTGCTTATCCAGTTTTGTATCTTTGTACTTAGTTATATATTTACTTACATATTAAACTACTTCCTTTGTTACTTACCTACTTACTCAAGTATATACTCTCTTACTTAGCTACTTACCTATATACTTTATTTGTAGTAAGGTTAGGCTTAGGATATACTGAGTTACAACACAGACTGTAAGACGTTACACTTCAATCACAGAAAACACTAAAATTATCGGTAACAAAATAATAATAAGACAAAATAATATGATTTATGTGCATGAATAATTGTTGCGCAATATCAACAAATGAAAAGAACTGCTAACTAAATAAATATCATATACTAAACTAACACAGATGATTAAAGCAAGAGTTTTTGATGTCACTTCAGAAATAATATATATACATATATATATATATATATATATATATATATATATATATATATATATATATATATACACCCAGGTTCTAAGTCTCATATTTGGAATAGACATAAACCCTAAATCTAGTACTATCTTGTTGCAACTTAGTTATTCTAGCTAACTCGTTGTCCTCTGCCATTCCTCCTTCCGTCGTCTCAGTAGGGATGAATTTGCCGACCTCTGTCAGGGTTGACTGTTTTGTACTGTCAAGTGTACAACCATGGGTTAACAATGATCTTGATTTTATCCCAGGATTTTGGAAGAACCTCTTTATACCACCAATTTCACAAGACTAGAGACTTCAGGAATTTATCCCAGGATTTTGGAAGAATCCCTTTTTTCACGAGACTAGAGACCTATGGATTTTATACCAGAATTCTGGAAGAATCCCTTTTTGCACGACACTAGAGACTTCAGGATTTTATCCCAGGATTCTGGAAGAATCCTGTTTTGCAACCAATTTCACGAAACAAGAGACTTTGATCGTAGAAGGCCTACTATTCCAATGCAATGGTCCTGGAGAACAGTTGGACAACCTTCTAGGTCAATCTCAATTCGTACCAACAAATCTTCACACTCGCATGTGATCAGATCTCTTTCTATTATTGTTTACCAGGTGTTCATCATTCACACCTTTGAGCGAAAATGCAAGGCTCTAGGTATATGATGGGATAATCACCTCGTAAACACTCTCTTGTCAGTGATGAAGGATCAACATGTGAAGTATTGGCCGGAATAGCACAGACAATAGCGGCGCTTGCACGGCTTAACAAAATCTGGCAAGATAAACGGTTAGCACTTCGCACGAAAATCAGATTAATGCGTACACTGGTCCTGTCAATATTTCTCTATGCGCGTGAGACATGGATACAGGCCTTGGAGATGAGATGTTTCCGAAAACTTTTAAATGTCACGTACAAAGGTCGAGTTACAAACGAGGAAATCCTAAATAGAATTACAACGGCAATAGGGCCTTTTGAAGATCTCTTGGCAACTGTCAAAAGAAGGAAACTCACTTGGTACGGTCACATATCGAGATCAAATGGTCTTGCAAACACAATCCTCCACGGGAAGGTACATGGCAGACGACGAACAGGCCGGCCCAAAAAGAGATGGGAGAACAACATAAAAGAATGGACCAGTCTCCGACCGGAAGAGTCACAGGCAGCGGCATCTGACAGAGAGAGATGGCGTGGAGTTGTGAGGATGTCTTCATGTGTGCCCCAACGACCTCACCGGTTACGGGATGACCTGTCCTGACCTGAAACACTCTCTCTTCAAATCTGGTGAATCTCTCTCTACATTCTCTTTTATAGACACTTTTCTTGAAGAAAGCTTGAGAAACTGTCCAATGTTGTCACTTCAGTGGGCTATGGGTTCTCCTGGTGGTTTGGACATCTTGGAATCCTATGACTATCATCGCAGCCATTGGGATCAAGATTCTGAGCAGTGCATGAATTTGCAGCTGTCAGTGACCCAAAGCTGACTGCTAGTGTCAAGGCTAGTGACCCAGAGCTACCAAGACCCGTCTGCACCTCCACGTGATGATCCTAGATAACATGTTGCAACAGGACAGACTGACTAAGGAGAAGGAATCGAAGATAGATGGCTATCCCGCCAAAATGCCAACTGAAGTCGGATGTGTCGAACTGAAAGGTGCAAATATTTCCTGCTACTTGCAAACCACTTTTAAGGGCTTGGTAGCGGGAGTTTGAGAACGAAAAAAGATGAAGTAGAAGAAGATCGTAGCTGGTATTCTCTTATTCTGCAAACATGCCTAAACAACCGAATTTAAGATTGCTCCAACTTTATTAGCCATTGTGTTGAGAGAAATGTCCAGGCCAAGGTGGCCGTACTTCAATCATCATACTGATTTTTTGTGGTTCATTTCACATAAATATTTATGTGATTATAAGTGTATTTAGTCTGAGTATTTTAGAGGAATGGGTCAGAAGGCTCAATGAAACAGCTCCTGACTATGGTATGGAGATAAACGCTGGAAAGACAAAATTAATGACCAACAACACCGAGGGCTTCAACAGCAGGATAAAAGTTAATGGTCAAGAACTCCAAGTGGTTGACCGTTTTAAATATCTAGGGTAGATTGTCAGTGAGGAAGGATCAAAATGGGAGGTGTAGGCCAGAACAGCATAGACAATAGCGGCGCTTGCATGGGTTAACAAAATCTGGCAAGATAAATGGTTAGCACTATTCACGAAAATCAGATTAATGCGTACACTGGTCCTGTCAATATTCATATATGCTTGTGAACATGGACAGTTACAGCTGACCTTCAGCGAAGGATACAGGCCTTGGAGATGAGATGTTTTTGAAGACTTTTAAACGTCACGTAATTGAGTTACAAATGAGGAAATACGAGATAGAATTACAACAGCAATAGGGCCTTTTGAAGACCTCTTGGCAACTGTCAAAAGAAGGAAACTCGCTTGGTACGGCCACATATCGAGATCAAATGGCCGTCCCAAAAAAAGAGGTGGGAGGATAACATAAAAGAATCGACCAATCTCCGACCAGAAGAGGCACAGGCAGCGGCCGCTGACAGAGAAGGGTGGTGTGGTGTTGTGAGGATGTCTTCATGTGTGCCCCAATGAACTCACCGGTTACGGGATGACCTGACCTGAGTTTAGAGATTGTCTTTGTGCTAATGGGGCCCAAAATTGATGCACAGAATAATAACACTGTAACTTGCCAGGCATGTTGTCAGAGGTGACTAAGGTGGGTTGGGCATGGAGCAGGCTACATCATCCTGTAGAAACTTTAAAATAAAGATCTCAATTTCACGCCTGTGTGGCATATTGGGAATATGGTGCTAGGCCCAAATTTTTCTTGACCAACGGCACACTATGGGTGATGTGGTCAATATCATGACTGCTGCCCTTACTATCCAAGATTCTTGAACCCAATTGTGGATGGACCCTGATAACCGTTTTGCAATCAGAAAAAATGTCCACACCAACTGGGCACTGAAACCATGATCACTCAGCTGGAAGCCAATGTACTAATTGCTGGGCCTCCTCAGCTCCCTATGGAAACTATAATGTACAACAATTTTTTTTAAAAGTCACTTCACCTCGTTGTAAGATTAAGTCAGTTTGAGAGGTTAAAGCATTAGTCTCTTGCAATAAAGGGACCAGATTTATCTTTCCAATCTCAACATGCTGTAGCCTACCTGGCTGTAAATTGGCACCACACAAACAGCATTTCTTCAATTCTAAGACACATTTTTTTTCCATTTAAATGTTGGGGGTCTTACAATCTATGGCATCTTACAAATGTTAAAAGAAAGTTTTCAATTGGCATTGTCATTAACTAGCGCATATGCAGTTTTAAGCACCAAGATGGTCCCTAACTGGCCTTGATCTAGTCTTGTTTTCCATTATGAATGCGACAAGACCACAGATTGAACTGGGATTCACACTAGTTGACAAGTTACACTTGTGTCTTCGGAAACGTGTTGTGGTTTTCCATTTGGATTAGTTAGTTCGTTCATTTTGTGATGTTTTTCACTTTAATTATTCTGGCATGGTCTTTGGCTATTTGCAATAGTACTTTGGTTACTCTGTATCATATTTCCACAAGCCAGTTGGCTGAACTTCACGAGATTGGCATCCTTAGCCCTGTTTGCTAACACTGTCGGTTTTTGGAGTGGCAGGGAAATGTACACACGGGTCAACAATAATTGACTAACATCGCGTTGGAGAGATTGGGCCCTGCCCGGTTAGCAACATGTCCATGGCACATTGTTCACACAGTGAGTGATGTTGTCGAGAGGTAAGGCACTCGCCCATCAAAGCGTTGAACGGAAATGGTGGGCGATCGAATCCCGCAAGTTTCAAGCGACTGCTGGTCTCAAGGGAGGTGGCACCAGAGTGCCTGAATCTTGAGTTACCTCTGATTATCTTGACTTATGTCTTGCCACTGGTCCAAGGTAGATCAGAACCAGAGAGTGAGGTTGATGTTCAGTGTAGTTTCTTTCTCACTATAATCCAAATACAGCACAAGTTGCATCATCAAGACAAAATCGTCTGCTGATGTTACCATCATCATTTGCGATGGGCATCCAACTAACTATTCGGTTTTAATACTGGAACTTTCTGTGTTCGTCTTGTTATAATATTGTTGCATCATTTAACTTTAATTCATTGTAATCTTTTATTGCCATTCAAAATGTTGTCAGAAAGATTGCATTGGGAAGCTGTATTGAAAGAAAAGTTAATTTGTATGCAGAAGAACATGGAATAGGGCGAAGCAAATACTTGTGAAATTGGGATTCCATATTTTCGTGCATAGCTCTTGATGGCTCAAATGATGATATTAAAATTTATGAGATAGTGCAGATATCAAATGGTTTGACTAGTAATTCAGAAGAATTGACCTCTGAATGTGAAGTTGACTTTCATATTATTTGTAAAAACTGAAATCCCACTGCAAGTCAGTAAATAAGTCACAAATTTTATTAAAATAATTAAATGAGATACGAATTTGAAAACTATTTATTATTGCACTTACATTGTCCGCTATTGCTCAAAAATAATTTCACAGCAAACATTATCTTATGAGTATCTTTTGCAGAAAAAAAATGCACAACATAACGCTGTTCTTTGCTGTATCACTTTGAACCGTCACATGTTTGTTGTTGATTAATTTGTAATTAATAACAAATATCAGCAGACTTAATGAACACAACTTGCTATGCCAAGTGTTCTTGCATTATGCATATTTGTATTCATATTTATATTTGCATTCCACTGAATCGATAGTAAAAACCACTATGGGGTCATCCCAAATGTTTTTTAAAAAAGAACATAATTACTTCAATGTTGTTTTTGCACAGAAAGAGCTTGATGCTAGTGGGCTCCTTGGTCGAGGTTCGGTAGAAACAGATGGACTGTCCAATCACAGTGTAGACATGGGCAAGGATGGGGGAGATGGTAAGCACTTTTCTGAAGACCTCCAACGGCCTCAATACTGGTCCCTTCTCAATCTTCGTACAGAAATCAGGAATGCAGTATCTACAATTCGCTCAGGTGGAGGTAGGAAGATAATGTATTATTTGTTAACTTTTATAGCAATTAATCAGAAATCCAGAGGAGTGACTAGTTGAACGATTTGGATGTTGGTCTTTGACCACGGGAACATAATTTCAAATCTTTGGTAAGTCATAGATTTTTTTCTGTTGGAGATTAAATAAAAACCTAGTCTATATAGTGTTTGGTGACTATACAGCCCTATAAATCTTCTCGTTGGACTTCAGCAATTGCAATAATCACCATAATAATAATGGAGCATGTGGTTGAATGGTTTTGATGTCTCCCTGCCTGCTGATAAGGAAGGCAGCGGGTCGAATTCCCGGTAAGGCATATGTTGTTTTTCTGTTGGATGTGGAATAAACAATCAAAGCCAGCACATGACGTGGTGACAGCAGTAGCGTAGCGGCCTGTATTTCTCAGCCTTGAAACACTCCTTGACTACTCCAGCAATGGAAACAAAGTTGTACAACGACGACAGTAAATATTTTTAACAACAAATCTGGTCCGCAGATTGGAAGAACTTGAAATCAAATGTGAGTCGAGGGGACGGCGTGGCCTGGTGGTTAAGTGGCACGGCTCACGATGCGAAGGGGCTGGGTTCGATCCCCACCACAGCACCGGCCGTTACCCCAGGGAAGCAAACCCTTAGAAAATGCAGGAGGAAGCAGACCCTTACATAAAATGCATGCGGAAGTCGGATGCACTGGGCCGACAGGCGCAAAATAAAAACCACAGTGCAACGCACACTGCCTTTGGGATTAGAGAAATAAGGCGAACACAAAAAAAAAAAAAAAAAATGTGAGTCGAGCAGGGTTTGCTATGAATAATCGTCTCCATATTGCCCTTGCACAGTCCTCATTGTTTGTTATCAAAGAGCTAAGGTATTCAAAGTAATCCATGTGTTTGATTTCTTCATTACCAATAGTGATCTTGGGTTATGGTCTGTGTGTGCCTATGGACATTATCTTTTTTTTTTTTTTTTAATATTCAGGAAAACATTCTGATTGTCACTGTGCTTCTGAACGGATGTAAGCAATTGTACAAGACCCTTAATGCTGTTTGAAAGCGTAAATGTGTCATCTGCATATCTTAGTTGTGGAATGCAAAAATACATTCCACAAAATGGACCAAATTTGAAGGAAAACATATTTTAAATGAAGAAAAAAAAAAGATATGAGTTTTGCTTATTTGTTTGAAATAACAAGATTTGTGAGCTTGGAATTTAAGTACCATATCATTAAAAAAAATACATATACAAATATTTGACAACCATTTACAATTGATGATATAACTGCAAAGAACAAGTTATTGAGACATGCCAGATATTTTTGGTGCCAAACGTGTTAGGGATATACCAGATTGGTTGCAGCAGACAATGTGTTATGTAAGATTGTCTTCTGTAGAAGAAGTTAATGGTATACCAGGTTGTCTGCAGCAGACTTTTGTGACTGTCATATATGCATAGAATAAATGTTAAAATCCAATGATAAGAGACTTTTTCTTCTTCTTGTCCTTTAAAACTCCAGTCATAGCATAGGACCACCACTATATGTGACCTCCTTCAGGAAGACTGCACAGAAACACTTTGTATGCTCTTGCAGTGGTAGTTTCTGTAGCAATTTGTTACACATGATAAGGCCACTAGCTGCATGCACAACTCTCTTTAGTCTCCTTTTACAACATGTGTTAAGGTGCAGCAGTTCTATTCTTTCCTCCGGAGTAAGGGACCTCTAATAAATCCCCTCAGGGAATTTCTTTTTCTTTGTACACTGTCAGACGTCGACTTAAATTTATTCAAAGAAAGCAGCGGCCATTCTAAGGCTGATGACGTTGCCATAGAGCTTGTCTAGTGTTGGCCACATGTGCTTTCTCTGGTCCTCGTATTTCAGGCAGTTTTGCAGCAGATGTTCAGGGCTCATTTACCCAGTACCACAGGTGCATTTGTCAGTAGCACCTATCTTCAGTTTATTGAATAGATGGTATCTCAGTCTCTTGTGGCCTGTGCGGAGTCTGAAGACCATCACTCTGGGAATGAGATGAGACACTTACATTTTATAAAGATATTTCTGTATGTACAACTTTAAATGAACAATGTTGTCCGTAGAAATGATTGATACACAGTGTTTTTTGTATTTTAGGTCATTTAAAAGCAGAGGATTCCTCATTGATCACACCCGATGAGGACTGGTCAATGATTACTGAGTGCCCTCCACCAACGAGCTCATTGATTTTTGCAAAGCAAGAAAACTCGCAAAACAAGCCAAATGTGCAGTGGCACGTGAACTTTGATGAAGTGGTAATCAGCCCTACCAAGAGTGAACCACCATCCACCGATTTAGACCAACCAGATGAAGCACAGCTGACAGACATTTATAGCAATACTTCAGACGTTTCGAAGCTTACGCTTAGCCCGTCAGATTCTTCTCAAATGTTGTCCACTCTGAAAACAAAACCACAGAGCACATCTGCCACAATTAACTCACCAGCGGCAAATGTATTGTCTCCGACATCAGCAAATGGGAAATCAAAATTTATGTCAGCTCTGCGCAACAACTTTAAAATGATGAAGGAAACGGTGAAGGAGAAGAATTTGAAAATGAACACAAGTGTGAAGCACATGCAGTCATCGGCTACGCAGAATCCAGGAAATGTTATCGACAACTCTCAGGGTTGCTACAGGTGTAGAGTGGTAGGTTCTGTTGATGTTGTAATTGGTGATGGTAATGTAGTACTTAACTTGTTATGTTGATCCTCTTCTACAATAGAATGTTGAAGTTTTTCAGAGAGAACTCGATGCTATTCTTCCATTTATCTTTTACCCTGGGGTATAGAGGTTTGTCAGAGAGAATGTCATGCTAACATATCTTTTGGTTTTTACTCTGATGTGCTTAGGTTTGTCAGAGAGAATGTCATGCTAACATATCTTTTGGTTTTTACTCTGATGTGCTTAGGTTTGTCAGAGAGAATATCATGCTAACATATCTTTTGGTTTTTACTCTGATGTGCTTAGGTTTGTCAGAGAGAATGTCATGCTAACATATCTTTTGGTTTTTACTCTGATGTGCTTAGGTTTGTCAGAGAGAACACTATGCTAATCCTTTACCTAATTCTAGTTCTAGAAAAAAGTCTTTTGGTGTGATTTTTAACCGACTGTCTTGGGACCCATCTGCTACACACTTTCCTATAACCAAGACTATTATGACCAATTTTGTGCACAGCACCATGACTCATGTTGAAATCTACGGCTATTTCATCCATAGTAACTCACCTGTTGCCACATACTAGCTGGTTGATCTGCTGTTTCACTGTGTCAGCTGCCTCATTTTCTGTTCTCCCACACCGTGGTTCACCAATGACATTTTGTCTTCCGTTTTGAAATCTTTCTACCCATTCATACACTCTCCTCTAACTCAAACACCTGTCTCCATACTGCACCTTTATTCTTTTGTAGATTTCACACCTTCTGACCATAAAAAATGAATAAAGAATCGTTATTCTTTCACAGTCCAAGTGGGCAGTGAGGTAGCCATGTTGTACGCTATATTGCGCATGCTCATACTGCTCGATTGTCATAATCCATACATGGAGTATTGATAAAGAGCCATTTGGTTTCCTGAAATAAGATTTTCCATTGTACATACTCTTCTTCCATGAACTTTATAATAAAATTGTTGTTACTTAATTCATATTTGCCTATTATGCCATCCATTTTAGAGTGGATATTTAGAGATTTTATTGGGGAGGAAGGAAGTGGATCACTATATCACCATGCATAAAGTAAGGTCGGTAGTCTGTTTAGGCAACAAAGGCCCGTCGTGCCAACTGCACATGAACACGACGAGTAACCAAGTCCTAGGCAGCATTCAATGAGGATGATGTCTTTCTGATTTGACATAACCAGTTGATGTTTGGATGGCTGCGAGGGTGAGACCATGATGGAGGGGGTTGTTTCCCATTCCTGCTGTCCATGACCTGCATTAATAGCTGGTGAGCAGGGACATTTCTGTAAAGGCATGGCCACATATCCAAATAGGGAAAAACAGCAACTGTTTTACATGGTTGTTGTGCTTTTGAGGCCTGTTTGTATGGTCTTCATCATTTGAGACCCAGTCATACCTATGGATCACAAAAAAATGCATCTGTGGAAAGCTTTAATCCACTTCTGTTTCCTAAGGTATAGTGTGTTGTACTGTGTTTTTCACCTTATGGCCCAGTGCATCGATTTCATCACCCATTTTTGTAATGGTTTTATTTCCCATAAGGGCATGACATTGCTGGATCTGAACATATGCATGTTTGGGTTGTGGGCCATGTCACTGACCACTTCACTTTACCTAATTTGTTTCAATTCACATATGAAAATAAATCCAATTGATGAAACAAGTTCTAACGAAAAAGAAACACCAGTCTTAGATAGACTAATGATGTACGTGTTACCAAGGTCTGAAAGGAGAGCAAAGAATAGCAACACTGTTAACTACCACATTCCTTCAGTGGACCCTGGGACCCATACTGGGAAGGCAAGAATAGAACCGCTTCACCTCCATACATGTCATAAAAGACAACCAAAGAGAGTTGCGCATAAGGCTAGTAATCTCATTGTGTAAAACAAATTGCTACCAAAACCACCACTGTAAAAGAATGCAAACTGCTCGAGGCCAACTATGAAAAAGGGATAAATAGAATAAGAACCTGCCAGCATGTTGTTAGAGGTGATTAAGTAGGATTGGGCATGCGAGAGTTACAAGAAAAAGACAAGAAATCTACTCCAGGAAATCTACACTCCAAGGTAGAAAAGGGATGACTAAGTAAATTGCAAGATGCACCTAGAAAAAAGTAGTACTGTAAAATCTCACGTACTTGATGTAACAAACAATTTGATGGTAAAATGAATAATCCTGTATAATAATCCATGATTTTTCAAGATTTTATTTTCTGAAACATTTGTTAAAAAACTGAAAGTATGGGTAAGGACAAACAGAAATAGGTATGCAACATCTAAATTTGAGGTACTTTTGACTCTCTCACCATCACTCTAACTAGAAAACACATACAATACCACAATAGGACGCTTAGGCGACCAGGGCCGTCGCGCCGAATGACCATGTCCATGACCACGTTTGATGGCCTGCAGGAGGCCTGCAGTTCTGTTGGGGAGGTGGCGATCTGTTTTAGCCAGATCTTGCGAGGGTGGCCCCAAGGACGTCTCTAGGATGAGCACGACTTGTTCCTATAACTTGCCCCCACATCCTGTCGTAGCATCTCGTAGGCTGGGACTTCCCGGGAAAGGCGAGCAACGTGACCGAGGGAGAGACGACGGCGATCAATTGTTGAGACAATGCCTGCAAGTTGAGTAGGTCGAACTACTTCACTGTTGGAAATCATGTCATGACAGATGATCCCGAGGATGCGCTTTTGGTTGCGCAGGTGGAAGGCCTCAAGACGCTGTTCGTCATACTGCAGTAGTGTCCAGGACTCGGAGCCGTACAGGTGAATGGGGACTATGCAAGAGGAGTAAAAACGAAGCCTGGTCTCCAGGGAGATCATTCGCTGGGACCAGACTCTGCGGAGCTAGTGCATGAATGAAGCCGCTAAGCCCATCCTACAGGTGATGTTGTGGCTGCTGCGTGCGTCAGAGGACTGTCTACTGCCAAGGTATACAAAGTCCTCGGTGGCTGCAACAGGGTTGTCGTTCACAGTGATGCTCAGCACAGAGCGGCCCCTGCTGAGATTTTCATCTTCGTTCAGGAAATAGGCAAGCCTCGATGGGTAGCCGATCGATCCAGTGCCTCCAGGGCCTGAGAATTATAGCCCGGTATACGACGTAATCAGCATAGACGAGATCAGTTATCTGAGAGTCACCGGACGAGGGCCCCTGGGTTGTGTCCAGAAGACTTTGACAGTGACAAACTTTCCAATGTAGATTACTTTTGGTATCTAAATATATATACGAAGTGTAAAACGCACTTTAGTATTAACATATAAAAATGAATAAATTGTATGTATTTATATGCAAGATTTTACGGTAGGTGCAGTTTCCTGTAATCAACATTTCTATATTAGTAACATCGGGCAAACCTAAACTGTAATGTTGCTTTTCTATTACAGCTCGGTGATGACCTATTTTCTGTTAAAGAGGACCTCAAGGCGGCGGAAGAAGAGCTCCATGCTAACAGGGAGATTGTTCGACTATTGCAGAAAGAGTTTGATATTCTAAGAGCAGAGATGAACACCAGGTGTGGAATTTTTTGTGATATGTCATAAATGTATAAGAGATTCCTATGACCTATTTAGTATATCTTCTTCTTCTTCTTCTTCGTTCGTTCTCAATCTCCCACTACCAAACCCTGAAAGGGTTTAAGTAGCAGAATGTAGTCCAGAGAACGCAATGCGTTGTGTTGTAGTTTACAGCTTGGCTGTGATATTTGCACCTTTTGGTCCAACACATCCGACTTCAGCAAGCATTTTTTGAGTACCGGGTTAGCATTCCCTCTTCGATCCCTTCTCCTTAGCCAGTCTGCTCTGCTGCAGCCTGTTATCCAGGATCACCGTGTGGAGGTGTAGAAGGGTCTTGGCAGCTATGGTTCGCTGGCCCTGACGCTAGCAGTCAGCTATGGATCGCTGACCACTGCAGCTCATGCATCTTGATCCCATTTAGTATATCAATAATTGTTGTAAGTTAAGCTGTCGTAAGTTGAACCCTTGTTTCATACCTGCCAAATTGTG
This sequence comes from Ariolimax columbianus, assembly GCA_036924085.1. NCBI lineage: Eukaryota > Metazoa > Mollusca > Gastropoda > Stylommatophora > Arionidae > Ariolimax > Ariolimax columbianus. The sequence continues at coordinate 73,593,571 of JAVGWX010000010.1, read as the reverse complement.
AAGAAAAAATATACTCAGTATGTATCTCTCACCTGGCGTTCATCGTAAAAAGGACATTGTGTCATAATTTACAGTGAGGCTGAGATATCTTCGCATTTCAGCCTGACACATCCAGTTTCAGTATGGTAATTTTAGGACTCGGTTTGCCTTCTCTCTGCAACCCCTATTCTCTTTGCCAGATTACACTAGTACATCCTGTTTCTAGGGCTGCCACTTGGAAGTGGAATAGGGTCTTGGTCAGCTGTTGTTTGCTGACACCGATGCAGGCAGTCACTGACTGCTGTCAACTCATTCACTGTGGTGCATCTTCGACCTCAAGCGTTATATGAAAAGAGGTCTCAAATTGTTTTAATTAATGATGTCAAAATAAAAATACTCAAACATTAATACAGCATGTATATAAATAGCCCACACATATGGACAATGAACAACATTACTGGATTACTGGATTACGGTTGTGCCACTGCTGGTCCCAACTTCGTTTCCATTGTCTTCTGTTTTGGGCCACAGTGGACCAGGGGGTGATAAGTTTCCCGTCTGAAGCAACGTACATATTGTTTGTGATTTCGAGGGAGTCAGACCAACACGTAGGTGGTCTTCCCCGTGGTCGTTTTCTGTCTCGTGGGTACCAAACTGCTGTCGCTGTGCTCCAATGGTCATCAATTCTCCAAAGCAGGTGACTAGCCCAGCAATGCATTACCTTGTCTGCGTGGGTAACTGCATCCTTCACCAATGACATCTGCCGTACGTCAGTATTGTGAAGAACAACATGGCTGCAGGGAAGGAATGTTTGTCATATGCCAGATGGTCTACAACTGAAAGAGATAGCCAGATTGTTAGGCACAGACAAGGTTAATAATTGGGGTCTCATTATACTTTCTTCTTTTTTTTTGCTTTTTGTCCTGCGTGTGTCTTTCAGCGTCAAGCTATGAAGAGGTTTTTTTGACCGGACCCTAGTATGTGCTTCGTACACGTGGAGCTGTACTGCTGTTATTTCTGCTATCCATCATTTGCATGTTCGACCTCTTTGGTTTTGTATCCATTGTATCTGTATAGCATTGCTTTCTGAGAGATAATATCTTGTGTTTGACGTGTCACTTAGCCGAACCATTTGGTTTGCTGTCTCTTGAGGTCTAGCACTGGTGTTGTACCTACTTGTCTCCTAATATCTTTGTTTCTGATTCTATCCATTCCTCATTCTATCCATTCCTCATTCTATCCATTTCTCATTCTATCCATTCCTCCTTTTATCCATTCCTCATTCTATCCATTCCTCATTCTATCCATTCCTCATTCTATCCATATTAATGGTTCTCATTATACAAAATACCAAAATAGACAACAAAAAACCTAAGCAAATATAAACGATTATTAAAAACTGTTATAGGACTTAAAATCAAACACATAATACAAAACATATAATCCTGTCTGGCCGGTCCCAAACCTGGCTGATAAAGGAGAAAGATTGTCTTTGAGGCCACCACCTCCACTATAAAAACTTTCTTGCTACAAAAATATCAATCACAACTTATCCAATGAACCATCCTTGAAAGAGAAATGTCCTTAAACATGGTCACTGATAGAGACCAACCAACGCTGTAAGAAATTAGTTTGGTGGCCTCCTTTCTTTCAGAAAGGAAGACCTTTGGATTCGTCGCCTAGAATGAAAATAGAAAGAAGCTGGATAGAACTCAAGATAATAACACAGGACAAACATGTCTGCTTAGAAAGTGTTGCTATGCACACTAAGGTGATAAGGGAAAAGAAAAAGAATACAAAGCATATGGAAATTTGCATTCATAATTATTGACCACGTACATAACAATATGTGGTTCTATATTCCGAACACTACATTTGGAAAACTCTAATCAACTTCAAAACTTAACTTCACTTAACGTCTTTATACGGGTTTAGAAGACCCTGCAGAGTCTGTATACAACCAGTTTAATTTACATCACCTTGCTCTAAAAGCTATGCACATCCAATTTATTCTTAAATGCATTAACTGCCCCTGCCTCCACTACCTCCCCTGGCAATGCATTCCAAGTATTCACCACTCTCTGACTAAAAAAATATTTCCAAATATCCAATCTGGACCTCTCTTTAGTCAACTTGTAGCTATGCCCTCTTGTTATTGTGGGTGGCTGTATTTAAAAAACAAACTTGTTATAGTCTAATTTATCCATTTCTCTGATCATCTTATACACCTGAATTAAGTCACCACGAATTCTTCTCTCTTCTAGACACTGTAGGCCGGTTTTTCTGAGTCTTTCCTCATAACTGTAATTCTGGAATCCCACTATCATCTTTGTCGCTCTTTTTTGTATTCTTTCCAGCATGTTTATATCTCCTCTATGATAAGGACTACACACCTGTACACAGTACTCCAGTCTAGGTCTAACTAATGCTTTTACAGTTTGACTATCACTTCCTTACTCCTATGTTTAATATTTCTTTTTATCATACCTAACATTGCATTTGCCTTTTTCACTGCTACCTTAACTTGCTCACTCACCTTACCTGTATGATCTATTATAACCCCTAGGTCCCTTTCCTTATCTATCTTTCTAAAATTGTTCTAATCCATTCTGTAATTATGTTCCATATTGGATCTACCCATGTGGATGACTATATATTTATCTACATTAACCCCATTTGCCAGCTTACAGACCATTCTCGAATTTTATCTAAATCCGACCTCAATATATCCACTTCTGCTTTAGATGAGACACTACTGCATAGTTTTGTGTCATCAGAAAATTTTGCAATCATGGATCCCATCTCAATGTCTAAATCATTTATATATATCAAGAACAAAATTGGTCCCAAAACCGAGCCCTGTGGCACACCACTTTTCACTTCACTCCACTGAGAGTACTCCTTATTTATGCCCACCCTCTGCCTTCTTCCCGTTAACCAATTTTCAATGCATTTGGCAACTTCCCCACATATTCCATGTGATTTTAACTTTCGAAATCTTTTATGAGGTACTCTATCAAAGGCCTTTGAGAAATCTAGATAAATAATGTCCACTGGCTCCCCTTTATCTATCATTTTGGTAACCTCCTCCATGATTTCTAATAGATTTGTTAAGCATGATCTCCCTCTAGTAAACCCATGCTGACTATTTCTAATTAGATTAAATTTGTCTAAATGCATTACAATGTTTTCTTTTAATATTAACTCTAGCAATTTACAGACTATGCTCGTTAAACTCTTACTTACTTACTTAGTCGCTCCTCTTCTACCGTGAGGTGTAGAGGTGTTGACTTGTAATCGTTTTTTAAGACAAACAGGTGATTAGCCTGTTGTGTCTTTGCATGGTGGAGGGGCTGCCTCCTTACAGCCTCCATGCCTGCCAACCCGTTTTTGTCCACGGCTGCTTATTTATTCGCAGCTTACCTCCAAATTAGGAGGCCTTTCAGCAATCCGCAACCCTGCTGACGCGCCTGGTAGGAGGTAGGTGCCTCCCCCGTTAAACTCACCGGTCTATAATTCACTGGATCTGATATTTTGCCCTTTTTGAATAAGGGGATCACTCCTACATCTTTCCAATCCTGTGGAACAATCCCTTTTGTAAGTGATTGAGAACATAATATAGCCAATGGTTTTGCTAGTTGGTCTCTAATTTCAAACAGCAATTTTGGATGAATACCATTTTGACCAGGACATTTATCCACCTTCAACCCCTCCAATTTTTAAAAAACCATTTCCTCTGTAAAACAGATTGATCTTAATCCCGCTGTATCCATGTCTCTTTGAAAAAGAATTATGGATCTATTTGTTTGTAGTATGATTTCAGCGGCAATTGGTTTTAGATGGTGGGTTGCTAGCTCCATGCACAACCTTTACAAGTCACAACCTTTTCAGAAGAAAAACATTGGTAGATGACATAATGTTATCTGCTTGGGTCGCAAAAACCCTGTAATCCCATTTTGATCGCAGCTGTTAATATTTTAATAGATTTGTGTGCTGTATGTATTGCAATTATAATTATAGTTACCTATTAAGTTGCAATCAAATTTGCGAAGGTTCAAGCCATCATAGGAAGAACAGAGAAATCGTTCCAAAAACTACTCACCAAAATCAACGACACAGCTAAGACATTTGGTAGGAGGATAAATGCTAATACAACAACAGTGATAGTAATAGTCAAACAAACTCAAAGATTAAATATCAGCATCGAGGGACAGATTATTAAACAAGTGCAGAGGTGTCCATATTTTATGCACAATTTTTACAGAGGTGCCTGCTGCGAGGTTAAAATTTGAACTAGTATCGCAGTAGCAAAAAAGACATTCCGCAGGAAAAAAAACTTCTAACAACAAATAACATGAATATTAAGCTTTGTAAAATAATAACCACTGCTCATATCTGGCCTGTAGTATTGTACAGTTCTGAAACATGGACTCTAAACAAAACGGATGAAAAGACAGAAGCTTTTGAGATATGGTGCTATCGCAGGATGCAAAGAGTGAGCTGGACAGAAAAAAGATCAAACGAACAAGTGCTAAAAGATATAGGGTCACAGAGACAATTAATGGTGAGTATACAAAATGGTAGATTGCCTTGGCTTGGTGATAGCATGAGACATGGAGGTTTATTATAGAAAAGGATGAAGGCACAATTCAAGGGAAAAGAAGAAGAGGACGTCCAAGAAACAATTACATCTCACAGTCTTGTAAGCACATTGGGATATAGGCTATACTGAGCTGAAGAAATCTACTGGGAACAAAGGACAGCAGCGTGACATGATCAGACGACTTCAACACCAGTATCCGGGCCACTAACCCTGGCGGTGATGATCACGACATGTTTAGCTTAACATTCCCCTAATTTTTCTGCCTCTAAGGCTGTTTGCACTGATCTGGTGTGCACGTTATCATCTGGTACAAGATGACATTTATAAGGATTGACAGAGAAATCGAGACTAGGTGTCAGAAAGCATCTGTGGTAAAGTATCAGCTGTCACCACTGCTTAGGCACCCGAGCATTAGTTTGACAACAAAGCAACAGCTGATAAACAATATATTTATGCCAACTTTGTGCTACCAGTGCCAAACATGGCCTCGGTCCAGGGCGCATGAGAGCAGAATTTCAACGTTTGAGGATGAAGTGTTTGAGGAAGGTCATCGGTGTTAATAGGAAAGATAGAATGCGAAACGACGACATTCACAGAATTGTCGGCACTACTATCGTGTGTCAAATACATTTCCGGCCAAAAAAATACATTTGGTTTGGTCATCTCACGAGAATGCACTCTCATCAACTTCCACTGATGGCTTACAATGCTGGTAGATCTGGCTACAGGGTAAGAAGGCGGCCGCGAAGCAGGGGGATAGATGCCATTAGAATGCCTGTGCAGCGACACAGACTCACATAGGCCGATACAACGCATTTGATGCAGGACAGATAACTTAAGCTCCCCATAACACTCAACGGCTAAAGTGGAAAGAATACTAACATAGATATTATAGTTGCATACAAATGTCATCCTACTTTATTATCTGGATGAATGCACCACACATCATCATGTCTTCCACTACCTGACAACCAACTCCTCAATGCAGAATTATGCCTTACAAATGTCTTCTACTATTTGACAAATCCTCAACCAAGTCTCCAATACAGACTAATGTCTTAAAAATTTCTTCTACTGTTTGACCAATCCTCAACCAAGTTTCCAATACAGACTAATGTCTTACAAATGTCTCCTACTGTTTGACCAATCCTTAACCAAGTCTTCAATATAGGCTCATGTCTTGCAAATGGCTCATAACACTTGACCAATCCTGAACCAACTCCTCAAACATTTTTGGTATCTCAGGCAGGAATGTGCTGGTAAAAATGAAGAGGAGATAATGCAGACGCTACGTCTGAAAGACAAACATGTTGTGGAGCTGGAGCATAGCAGGGCTGCCATCTTGGATGAGAAAAGTATGTTGGCACAGGAGTTGAGGTAACTTTTGGTCTTATTTGAGTGTTTTTAACTAATGCAGAAATGAATGGAAGATAAGAAAATAGAGCAATGAGGTCATTACAACACAATTAAATTAAAGACAAAAAAATGGTTGATCGGTAGTTGTTGCATAATTTTTGTAAAAAGCAAAAGATTGGTATTTTGTTTTGACTTTAAGGTTTGCATCAAGAACTTAATGTTCTCTTCTCCATTTGTTTTGTTTTGGCTATAAGGTTTGCATCAATAACTTAATGTTCTCTTCTCCATTTGTTTTGTTTTGGCTATAAGGTTTGCATCAAGAACTTAATGTTCTCTTCTCCATTTGTTTTGTTTTGGCTATAAGGTTTGCATCAAGAACTTAATGTTCTCTTCTCCATTTGTTTTGTTTTGGCTATAAGGTTTGCATCAAGAACTTAATGTTCTCTTCTTGTACTTTTCTATTTGTTTTGTTTTGACCTATAGTTTGTATCATGAACTTCTTGTTCTCGTTTCAGTTAGTTTTATTTTGGCTATAAGGTTTGCATCAAGAACTTCTTCTTCTGTGTTTGTTCTCAATCTCCTGCTACCAAGTCCTGAACAGGGCTTTGCAAGTAACAGGATGTAGTCAGAAGAATAGAATGTGTTGTGTCGCTAGTTTACAGCTTGACTATAATATTTGCACCTTTTTGTCCGACACATTCTTCTTTGGCAGTGTTAAGAACTTCTTGTTCTCTTCTCTGTTAGTTTGGTTTTGACCTAAATGTTTGATTTAACAGCCTGTTATCCAGGATCACTGTGTGGAGGTGTAGAAGGGTCTTGGCAGCTATGGTTCGCTGGCCCTGACGCTAGCAGTCAGCTATGGGTCGCTGACCACTGCAGCTCATGTGCTGCTCAGCATCTTGATCCCACTAAGTTATATAACCCTTCATACACACACACACGCACGCGCTCTCAGGATGAGGCCCTTCCATTGCACTGAAATCACCTCAACTATCATATGCATGCACAGACACAAACACGCATCCAAGCACTGGGTAATACATCCTGATATCGCCTAAAAGACTATGGTTCGGGTTGGAAAGTGACATACCTCTGCCAGTAGAATACAAAGAGGTAAACCTTTTACAACAACAAAAAATACTTTGGGCTTCTGAACACATTTATTCTGGCGAAGTGATACAGCCGTTTGCCTCGTGTTCAGACGGTCGGGGTTCGAGTTTGAGCTGTGACGGTCAGTCCAATTTTTTCAGGAGATCCCTGGATTCATCGATGGAGCTATGGAGTTTGTGCTTTGTGTGATGCTCTCGACAGATGGGGTACCAATCTGCCGAGAGAAATCGAGCTAAGTGGGGAAAACCCGAGGCGATGAAGTCGAGCTCCCTCTTTTTAAAAAATTTTTTTTTTAAAATGTAAAATTATCACTAGGTAGTACAAGTATATTTATAAATGTAGGGATACTTGGTATGGATACCTTTTTATGTGTATGAATAGACTAAACATTGATAACTGATGGCAAAGGCCGCTGTCCATCGTAGACGATGATGGCATAATTAATTTTGCTAGCGCTATTTTTAGTAAGGATTAACTGCGCTACTTATTATCATCACTCTCTCGTCTCGTGCCGCCCGACCCCAGTGGAAAGTCAAGGACAAGACGACTAGGGGGCGACTACAAGATGCAGGGGACTCCGCATCAAGCACCCGTGAAAAAGACGGCGAAGTCCGGAGTCGAACCCACACCACCTGATCACGAGGCCGACGGCTTAACCATTTCACCACGGAATCCCACATTGATAACTCACATAGAGTATAATAGGTTAGGTTAGAGCCGACCACCCAAATCTATAAAAACAAAGTCGGTTGCGAAAACATTCACAGAACAAAAGCAAACAACCTTGGGAAAGGAAAGACCTTTGAAACGAGAAGAGGGTTGCAGTTGTTTATTTAGCATTTGATTGCACTTGCAAGTGATGTAAAGTGTGTCATTTATGTTAGGTGGTCAAAATGCTGTGTTTTGCCATCTGTTGATTTTTTACATTTGCCAGGTCTCTGGTCTCTAACATATGAGTAATTGGGAGTTTACTTTATTTAACTCAACTTAACATCTTTATACTGGTTTAGAAGACTCTACAGAGTGTGTATTCAACCAGTTTCTAGGAGGGTCGTTTTTACCGATTTGTGAGTCCATCTAAATAGTCTCAAACACTAGATCTAAGTAGACCTGCAGTCAGTTAGGCACCATCTATAGCTGCTCTTAACAAACCACTTGGGGAAAGGTACAAATAACCTGGGTAGATTTTTAATTTGAATTTTGTCCGGGCAGTGGCCGTTAAGCCTACTCTTTTAAATTTCCAACTGCCAAGGAATTTTTAACCTGTTCGACACTGAAAACGGGCGTCCGATCTTACTACCCAGAGATCAGGGTAATTTTTACCAGAAGATACACATGAAAACATGAAAAAAATCCTGGTCTCCACCGTGATTCAAACATGTGACCTCCGGCACCCGAGGTGGACACCTTACCTTGAGACCACTGAGTAATGCCAAAAAACCCCTTGAATACCTCAGCGATGTGAATAAAACAATTTTTTTATAGTAATAGTTTTTGATTGTGCTGTTTTTACTTGTCCAGTGTTTGATGAAGGCACATAAATGATTTTCAGAAATAACATACAAACACATGTCCATCTTTAAAACATTGTGAAAATAAAGTATTATTTCCTTTAGGCTTCAAGACAATGAGTTGAAGGACCTCCGAGAACAGATCTCCATGTTTCAGCAGACGCTGGCGGTGAAGGATGAGATTATCATTAGTCTGACAAATAAAAATCAGGAACTCAAGAACAATAACAACTCTGGTGTGATCGACATAGGAGACAACATTGGTCATACATTTTCATTTCCAAGTAGTCCAGTATCTCTGGTAGCAGAAAGGAAAGAATTGGAAAGACTAACTGTATGTCATTTTAATTAGTTGTATATATTGACCTTGTTGTTGTTGCTGTTTGTTGTTGTTGAATGCCCACATTCTTCTTCTTCGTTCGTTCTCAATCTCCCGCTGCCAAACCCTGAAAGAGCTTAAGTAGCAGAATGTAGTCCAGAGAACGGAATGCGTTGTGTCGTAGTTTACAGCTTGACTGCGATATTTGCACCTTTCGGTCCAACAAATCCGACTTCAGCAAGCATTTTTTGAGTACCGGGTTAGCATTCCCTCTTCAATCCCTTCTCCTTAGCCAGTCTGCCCTGCTGTAGCCTGTTATCCAGGATCACCGCGTAGAGGTGTAGAAGGGTCTTGGCCACTATGGTTCGCTGGCCCTGACACTAGCAGTCAACTATGGGTCTCTGACCACTGCAGCTCATGCGCTGCTCAGCATCTTGCATTCGAATGCCCACATTCAGTAAGTTTACTCTTTTGAGTGCTCTGGAAAGGTAATTAAGTGGCAGATTATAGTAGCTTTCCTCACATCCCAAGCATGCTGATGAAGGTGGGCTGGGATTTTCCAGGTGTTTGTGCAATGCTTGGCTTGACGTGTCGCTAACTACTATGGGAATCAAGTCGATTCCCCACCACATTAGTCAGACTGTCATCAAGCAGCCTATTTTGAGGGACAGCTGCGTGGAAGTGAGATGGGGGTATTGGTCAGTATATTTTGTCTGACCCTGACTAACATTGCTCGATCAGTATTTTTAGCCTGACCAAATATTAGTCTCCTTTCCCCATTTATTAACCTTAAATATATGTTAACACTATTTAAGTGTGGACTAATTTTGCAGATTTGTATCTTTAAAGGTTCTTATTTATATTCTCCTTGTCATTGAGAGTAAGGTACATGATTATGCCACATTTTACAGCTGATCTGCGATATCTGTACCTTTTGACCCTACACACATGCTTTCGGTAATAACTTTGTTGGAAATGATCTCTTCCTAGCCTTGGGCTGCACCAGCCTACTTGCAGGCAGCAAGGGGTTTGGGATCAAAGTTTAACTTCTCCTAAATGTCTTTCCTAAATATAAAAATATTTTAATTAAATATTTGCTGTAACATTAGCTTGAAGTTCCATATTCTCAGATTAGACACCTGTATGTACATACTTCTTTAGAAATAACTTTAATAATAATAATAACGTTCGCTTAGGCGCCAGTGGACCGTTGCGTTGATCAACCACCGCTATGGCCATGTTGCTGCAGCTTCTTGCCAGACCTCATCCAGAGCTGAAGGTGAGTCTGCCAACTGTCTGAGCCATGAGGTGTAGAGGTAGCCCCTTCTGTGCCTCCAGCTGCCTGGTGGGTACTTCTAATATATTGGAATAAAGCCCTAGCGCCTTGGGGTTTCATGGTGAGTGTGTCGACCAAGGTCCCTGCGGACTACTCAAGGGGAGCAGAGTCTCCGCTGCTTTTGGACGAGGGCCACGAGGAATGTGTTTTGGTCCGGCCTTGCGTCTGGCTTTCTCTGTTTCCTTTTACTTCCTCTTTGACCTATGGATTTTGTATTTCCTTGTGTCAGTGAAACTCTTCTGAGAAAAAATATGGAGAAGAGAGAGCTTACTGGAAAACTCTACTTTGCAGGAGATAAATTCTGCATGTCATCTGTTTTGGATTTACATTTTTGTAGCATTTATTATAATGATATGTCCAATCAAATATTTAAAACAAAAATCCTCCTATGTAGGATACCAGCAAGGCTTATGAGGAGCAGAACAAGTTTCTCACCAAAGAAATACTTGAGCTGAATGCTCTGCGGCAGCACGACGAAGCTCGAGAGAGACTTCTCAAGATGTGAGTAACTTATTCTGTAAAATTTAAATGTTAATGATTTTCTTCAACGCTTTTTAAGAGCTGCAGACCTTAAGTAACTGATATTTCTGTCACTTCACTTCCTTTTCCATTTTGATTCCATTGGAACATAGGGATGTAACTATCACTCTCCACCGATTTGTATTTCCTGCCAACTTCTTGAACTTTGCTTAGAGACCCCAACTGCCATTGCTTCATCATTATTTTCTATGTGCTATTTGGCCTGCCGACTAATCACTTACCCTGTAGGTTCCAATCCAGGTCATGATATTTCTCTTATATACTTCTTACCAGATGTCCAGAAGTATTAACAAACACATGGAAAAGATCCATCAATGCAAATACAGCTGTAAATGAAAGAGAAAAAGTCTAGATGAATTAGACATACTGTCAGGAAAGAACATAATGCTAAAGCCAGACATGTCATTGACTGGAGAAAGTAGAATATAGAGGCAAATTAAATCTTGATAAATAAAAGGTAGAAAAGAAAGCCAAAATAGCTAGGTTTTGATTTTCCCCCATCCATTTTCTCCATCTCTTTGCAACTGTATAAACTTTTCTTGATTTCTATCACAGTTGCTCTCACCTCCATTTTTATTTTGATAATTGTCTTTTCCTGTGTTTTTTATCACCTTCTTTCATGTGTGTTCCATCAGCACATTACCTATGGGCTCCCTGTCAGGGCATGATGAGCTATACAAGAGCCAGATTTTTTTCAGCTTGTCTGTCAGAACTATCAGTACTACCATTGCTCAGTGGTTTCTGGCAAAGGAAGATCACTTCCCATGGGCCACATGCAGAAGTCATATCCATATCAGGGATGGCGTGGCCTAGTGGTTAAGTGACACGACTCACAACCAAAAGGTGCTGGGTTCGATCCCCATCACAGCACCGGCCGTTACCCCGGGGAAGCAAACCCTTAGAAAATGCAGGAGGAAGCAGACCGTTACATAAAATGCATGCTGAAGTCAGATGCACTGGGCTGACAGGCGCTAAATAAAAACCACAGTGCAACGCACACTGCCTTGGGGATTAGAGAAATAAGGCGAACGCGCGAAAAAAACAAAAACATTTCCATATCATGTGACCTGTAACATGTTTGACATCACAAAATGAGATGAGAGATATTTTTGGTTAAACAAGATTACTGTTTTTTTTATAAAGGTAAGTGGCAAGTGGCCGAGCTATTAGAATACTGCTCTCTTGACTAAGGAGGTATAAGCATAAAACTCTGATATGGGTTCAAGATGCTGAGCAGCACATGAGCTGCAGCGGTGAGCGACCCAACAGCTTCAATTCTCTTCTTCAATTGTTTGTTCATTGTCCATGTCTGTACACCATACATTAAAGATGAGTATTCATAACACCTGATAATTCTCATTTTTAATTTGTGAGCAAGTTGTTTGGTTGTCAATATATGACTCATATTTTGAAAACAGATTTGACTAGTTCTATTTTTCTCCCTTTTTTCCATTTTGCATTTCCTTTTTTAAATTGTGATACTTCCAAGGTAGGAGAACTGCTTGACTTATTCCAGTATTGTATTTTCTATTATTATCTCTAGAGTAGATTTCGCGTCTGCTTTGCTAATTATCGTAGTTTCCATTTTCTCAGTGATAATGTTCAATCCATTATCATCATCATCAACGCCTGTCGCATGTTTCGGTACCTAAGTTAGTTGCTCATCGCAAGCGAAGATGACGATATCTTCAGACAGTTTTTGTCTGGATGATGTATCTCGCACTGTACGGATTATAGGGAGGAAGAAGCTGTGTTGGTCATCATCCTCACTCTCTGGTGACCAGTGACAAGACATAAGTCAAGACGACTGGAGGTAACTCAGAGTGCAGGCACTCTGGACCCAACTCTTGAGACCAGGGGTGGCTTTAAACATGCAGTACATAGACCAGTGACAACCCTCCTCCAGCAAACTCAGTCTTGAATTTCCCTTTCTGCCTATCTCCAGTTGTCCAGGGGTCGGAGTTCATTTTCAGTCTCTTCTCCATTTTTTTTTTAGTCTACCTCTCTTCCTCTTCTCCTGTGAATTCCATATCAGGGCCTGTCTGGCCACATTTAATGTGGATTTCGATAGTTTGTGTGATATCCAACCCCATTTCCTACATTTGATCTGTTGCTCCACAGGTTGTTGTTGGCTCCTTTTCTATAGGTCTTCGCTGCTTACCATGTCTTGCCAGCCTAAACCCATTATCCGGGATCAAGATGCTGAGAAGCGCATGAGCTGCAGTGGTCAGTGACTCATAGCTGACTGTTAGCATCAGGGCCAGCAAACCAAAGCTGCCAAGACCCTTCTACACCTCCATGTGGTGATCCTGGATAACAGGCTGCAGCAGGGCAGACTGGCTAAGGAGAAGTGTTCAAAGAGGGAATGCTAACTCGGTACTAAACAAATTCTGGCTGAAGTCGGATGTGTTGGACCGAAAGGTGCAAATATCGCAGTCAAACTGTAAACTACAACACAATGCAATCCGTTCTCTGGACTACATTTTGCTACTTAAGCCCTTTCAGGGTTTGGTAGCAGGAGATTGAGAACGAACAACGCCAAGCCAAACTCATTATCCTCCATAGACATTTATTCACAAACAACTGGAGCTTCCTCTGTATTGCCTTTGTCGTTCTCTAAATTTCTGCTCCATACAGGAGTACTGAATTGACATTTAAATTAAACAATCTTAATTTTGTATTAGTCTTTATTTCCCTGAATTTCTAAATATTATTCAGTGATAGGAATACTGTCCTTGCTTTTACAATTGTAGCTATTACATCTGCCTTTGTGCACCCTGAAGTATCAACGGTGTTGCCCAAAATATGAAGGTGTCTACCTCTTCCAGTGCCTGACCTCCAAGCATGGCTGGCTCTTTGCTGACGGTGTTGGTTTTAAACAGCTTGGTTTTCTTCACATGTCCGATTCATACACCTGACTTTTGCTCTTTACTTGAATCATCTGTAGATTTGGCTTGGCTTGGCTTCGTTCTTTCTGAAAGGGCTTAAGTAGCAGAATGTAGTCCAGAGAACAGAATGTGTTGTGTCGTAGTTTACAGCTTGATTGCGATATTTGCACCTTTCGGTCCAACACATCCGACTTCAGCAAGAATTTTTTTAGTACCAGGTTAGCATTCTCTCTTCAATTCCTTCTCCTTAGCCAGTCTGCCCTGCTGCAGCCTGTTATCCAGGATCAGCGCGTGGAGGTGTAGAATGGTCTTGGCAGCTCTGGTTCGCTGGCCTGACGTTAGCAGTCAGCTATATGTCGCTGACCACTGCAGCTCATGCGCTGCTCAGCATCTTGATCCCATCTTTAGATTTGACTATCATGTATTCTTCTACCAAAGAGTGTATAGATCTTCTTTTGTTTTTCTTGTGATTTTTAGTCTCTACAGGATGGCATAGCCAGCCCCATACACAACCCTCCTTAGTCACCTCTTATGAAATGTCTGGTAAATTACAGTATAAACATTCTTTAATCCCTCCCTGTATAGGCCCAGATTTTGTAAACATGGTTTTTATATTTCATTCACGACAGGAAAGCTGCCAAGTTGGAGGCCCAGTATTTTCAGACAAGGAGCAAATATCTGTACCTAATTAACGAGAAGCATATCCCTGTCAGAGGCAAGTGATTTAATTTAAGATGTTATTGTGTTATTTATCTATATGTAAATCGGTACGTGACTATGTTGGAGTTACGGAAGGCAACGAAGCGAGGAGATGAGGTCAAGGGCGTCTGTTTAGCACAATGGTAGAACATTCTCTTTTCATGGAAAAGTACAGGGCTCTACTCCCGTTACCCACATGCTCAAATCAACCCAGTTGTAAATTGGTACCTGGCTTACTGTTAGAGAAAGATGAGCAGCAAAGAAGGAAACAGATCAGACTACCTCATAAACAAATTGGGCCGCTGGATCAATAACTAACCAACCAACCATAAACAAACTGTGGCCTTGTACAATGAAGTCTCTGACACTTCATCCTCGTCAGCAGTATCTGCTATTGAACTACTTTGACTTATGACTAATACAAGGCTGCGAAGAATAAAGCAGATCATTACACCTCTCGAAAGCCTCTGACTTCGTACAGTGAAGTCTTTAACACTTCATCTCTGACAGCAGTATCTGCTATGAGACCATCTTTACCTTATACTAATACGAGGCTGCAAGGAAGACGACCAGTCACTGTTGAAATCCTGGTATTTGATCGACAGAGAGAGCAAAAGTGCATTGAAGCCTTCCACATGCAGCTAGAGGTGCATTCTTGTGATCCACTGGTACGACCAGGTCTCAAACAATGAAGTCACTTGACGGACAGGCCTCTAAAGCACTTTGACAATGTAAAAATGCCGCCTTTTGGCCCCATTTGGACTTGTGGCCTGCCGTGCCGAGGACGTTTGTACCCCAGATGGATAAGTGATGATGGTAGTTGACTAATGTCAGTTTACTCCCAGGGGCCGAAGATGCTGCAGTGAAAGAGCAGATGAAGCCAGCTGACTGCTTACATCAGGGTCAGTGAACCCACAACCGACCAAGACCCTATTTCACCTCTAAATGGTGGCCCTGGAAACAGACTGTAACCATGCAGTCTGGCTAAAATATTAGAGATCGAAGAGGGAAGGCAAACCCGATTCCAAAAATGCAATGCTGAAATTGGATGTGTCGAGCCAAAAGGTTCAGATATTGCAACTTCACTGTAAATCCTTTTTTTTTTACATTCCCCAACCTATACATCAGGTACCCATTTTCAGCAGGGCCGACTGAAGGAGCGGTCATACCAGGCGCAAACCAAGTCCCAGTTTGTTTTCTTTCCGTTGGTGATTTAGAACCCTGGTATGCTATAATCCCAATCTAGCAAGCCAGATCACTGTCGACTAGGCTTCATTCTCCTTTTCAGGACAAACATAAAATAAGTGGACGTTTTCACCAACAAATTATCCATTTTAAGCTGATTTTTTTATTTTAAAGGAGGAGATGATGATAAATCTCAAGATGTTGTAAATCAGCTTTTGCAAGAAGCACTGGAAACAGAAGCTAACGAATCACAGGATGATGTTAACAGACAAGCTTTTATTTCATCACAAGGGTATGACATCTCATCATCATCATCATCATCATGTAGCATGTCCTTTGTAGAACGTCGCTCCCATCAGAGCCAGCCAATATGAATCTCGGTCTGTATTCAATCTTCCCGCCAGCTCCATGTTAATGTTTAGAGTTTCCTCGATATCTTGTATCCACCTTCTCCTTGTTCGATCCATGCCCTCCAGAGGATTTGCTATGCACACCTGTATCTTGTTATGTTGCTCAGAAAGATAGAGCAATCAACTGCTTGTTTTGGCCACAATGCCATTGAAAAAAAACAAACCAGAATGATTCAAATGTAGTTCTACATGTGTTCTACATCAGATTTCTGGGAACTGAGATGCTAGTCCAATCAGGTACAAAATACTGACCAGGACGACATGTCAGGCACAATACACAAACCAAGACCACAATCTCTCTTCCATGTAGTGTTCATTGGAAACAGGCTGTTTTCAAGGCAGTCAGGCTGACAAGATGTGGATCGATGTGATCCCCGTAGTATTGAGCCCAACGCAGATGATGCCAAGCATTGCACAACCACCTGGAGGACCACGGCCCACCTTCATCAGCACGCTCGGTATGTGACGAAAGCTACTACAACATGCCCACAATGAGTAGGTTTACCCTTTTTGTGTGCCCTGAAAAGGTAATTTAGTGGCGGGTTGCAGTAGCTTTCCTCACATTCTGAGCATGCTGATGAAGGTGGACCGGGGTCCTCCAGGCGGTTGTGCTATGAATGGCCTCATCTGCGAGTTGCTCACTACTACAGAGATCATGTCGATCCCCCACCTCGTTTGCCAGACTGCCAAGAAGAACAATCCATTTTCAGGAAGGGCTACAAGGGAGCTGAGGTGAGGGTCTTGTCCAGTATATTTTGTCTGACTCTGACTAACATGTCTGATCAGAATGTTGTGCCTGACCAGACGTTAGTCTTTCTTCCTGCTGTACTGGTAGTTGTCGTATTAGTTATTAAATCTGATAATTTATGAAATATATCTGAAAATGAAATGACAATAAAAAGCCTTCAACAGTATTGAGATCAATGCCGTGATAAATGCCAACAAGAAACCAGTGCGTGACAGAAAATTATTCAAGGTGGATCGAAGAAATAAACATAGGCTGCAGTGCGGACATTACTCTGTACCACCATCCAATAACTATTCCACTAGCAAGAAGAGTACAGCAGGGCGACACAATTTCTCCAAAGCTTTTCACAGCAGTGCTTGAAGACATCTTCCAAGTTGGACAGATTGAGGCATGAATATAGATCGGGAAAGGCTCATCCACCTATGCCACCCACACCCGGGAAGTCTCCAGATTAAGAGCTGCAGCCTGGTCTAGCTTCAATATCATAAAGCCTATACTCCTGCAGCTAAAAGACACCATGACAAGGGTGCACCTTTTCAATTCTGCGGTCATACCAGCCATGATCTATGGATGTCAAGTATGGAATCTACGCAATGCGGATTCAGAGAAACTATGCGCTACCCAGCGAGCGATGGAAAAACGTGTCATCAGGATCTCGTTCTTAGCACTCTCATATATGGAGCACTTACACTAAACGTTGAACGGCGGCTCAACACCTTTCACATGAGGTGTCTACTGCGTATATTAGGGATTGGGTGGCAAGAGAGAGTGCCACTAAATACGGCCTTACAAAGAGCAAACTCACAGCATGTACTTGATATTGGGCCAGTGACGTCTTCTATGGTTGGGACATGTTTACGCATGGTAACTGAGAGGCTGACAAAGGATATCTTTTATGGATAGCTAGCCATTGGAGTTAAAAGAATCAGCCGTCCCACACTGCGAATTAAAGAACGTATGCATGAGGGACATGAGTTCATGCAACATCCCATCCGGGGGCTGGGAAAAAATTGCTCAGGATTGAGCTATCTGGAGACAGTCAGTTGGAGGGGGCATAGTGACTGCTGGCGCTTGTAGAGGCCTTCTGATTGCAGAGAAAAGAGAAAGGCTGAAGAGATCAAGGAACAGACAGGCAAGCCAGCCTCCTCAGCATGGTTGTATGATCTATGGCAGGGACTGTTACTTGCAGATCAATCTTTACAGCGATAGCAGACAGTGTCGAAATACAGAAGACAGAGCTGGACAAAACTCACAGGGTGCCATGTGCATGTTCTGTAGAGACTGAGACGTCTATGATGATGATCATTTTTGACAGTTTAAGTAGAGTGAATCAATATGACGTAGGTTTTGTTGATTGGAGTGGATCAAACATTGGTCAACTGCAAAGAGCAATTCGTTGATATTTTCCTGTACTGTCTTTGCCTACTGTGGGATTTTGAATAAGATATCTAATGTGGAATATGTGACGGAGATAAAATATCTAATATAAAATATGTGATGCAGATAAGATATCTGATCTAAAATATGTGAAGGAGATAAGATATCTAATTTAAAATGTGACAAGGATAAAATATTTAATATAAAATATGTGATGCAGATAAGATATCTGATCTAAAATATGTGAAGGAGATAAGATATCTAATTTAAAATGTGACAAGGATAAAATATTTAATATAAAATATGTGATGCAGATAAGATATCTGATCTAAAATATGTGAAGGAGATAAGATATCTAATATAAAATATGTGATGCAGATAAGATATCTGGTCTAAAATATGTGAAGGAGATAAGATATCTAATTTAAAATGTGACAAGGATAAAATATTTAATATAAAATATGTGATGCAGATAAGATATCTGATCTAAAATATGTGAAGGAGATAAAATATATAATATAAAATATGTGATGCAGATAAGATATCTGATCTAAAATATGTGAAGGAGATAAGATATCTAATTTAAAATGTGACAAGGATAAAATATATAATATAAAATATGTGATGCAGATAAGATATCTGATCTAAAATATGTGAAGGAGATAAGATATCTAATTTAAAATGTGACAAGGATAAAATATCTAATATAAAATATGTGATGCAGATAAGATATCTGATCTAAAATATGTGAAGGAGATAAAATATATAATATAAAATATGTGATGCAGATAATATATCTGATCTAAAATATGTGAAGGAGATAAGATATCTAATTTAAAATGTGACAAGGATAAAATATTTAATATAAAATATGTGATGCAGATAAGATATCTGATCTAAAATATGTGAAGGAGATAAGATATCTAATTTAAAATGTGACAAGGATAAAATATCTAATATAAAATATGTGATGCAGATAAGATATCTGATCTAAAATATGTGAAGGAGATAAGATATCTAATTTAAAATGTGACAAGGATAAAATATCTAATATAAAATATGTAATGAAAGCAAAGCTCTGCAGTCTAAATGCGATACAGCTTTACTGCAGTCCTGTCAATATTAGAAAGATATTTGTGTTAACCCTCTGCTTCCCAGTTTATAAAATTATGTTTGTTTCCTGTATCTGCAAAATTTTTCAGCACATCATGCCCCCAGCGTGGTTATTGATTTTGAGAACCTCTAATTGTTTGTGTATATGTGCATGCGTGTGTGTGTGTGTGTGTGTATGCATATATTAATAAAGAACGTGTTGGTGTTATTGTTGTTATTGTGTGTATGTTAGTTTCTGAGATAGATAATAGAAGAAAAACGTACTAATACTACTACCATAATGGCTACGTCTGTCACTTCGACTATAAACGTAATTATTGTATCTACATAAACAAACTAAATAGATCTATCTCAGAAAAATCTGTTGCAGAAACTCAGCTCCCCCATTCTCAATAATTGGTGGATCTTTAAATCCAAGCGAAAAACAGAAGAAATCCCTCTTAAACAAATTTCACAATCACCATTCTCTTCGTCTAACCGTACATGACGGAAGCTGGAACTCTATACAATCAAAAGAACAGCATGTTCAGCCATATCTATGGCATTAACTCGGTAGTATAATTATGATAAAGCGATGACCCTAGAGCTGGGGTGTGCAACGCCAGTGGAATGGGGCCAAATCGTTGTAATCTCACGTCGTTGGGCCGTAAAAGGTTAATAAACTTTTGTCTTAGGCTGGATTTAAAAAACGACATTCTTCTCTGTTTTAAGGAGCTAGTTTCTATACTGGCCTTCATACCAAGGGAACATAGATTCAAAACCTAAGGAATACAAATAAATAAATTAGCACATACACAGATGTACAGCAGTTTTTGTTTCTCAGTTCTATAAATCTTTGGGCTTCTCAGCTCTATAAATCTTTGTGTAATGGGAAATAAATTGACTAATGATTTTTGTCTTCCATATTTTGTATGCCAGGAAGGAATATGATCACTATGGATTTCTTAAGTGTGGACTTGATGAGGATGATTTCCTAGTTTCCAGAGCAAATATTTTACAGAGACAGTCAGTAGAAATAGAATACATGATCAGGGTAAGGTCATTTATAACAACTATTTTATGTGCTCTGAGAGTTCTCTTTGTTTACTTAGAAGACAACCAATTGACAAGTATAGCTCAGATACTGAACATAAACAAAACTTAGTCTTAGTCGACCTGTACTTCAACAGGGGTGGATGCCTCTCTACAGGTCCCAGTTATGGTATGAGCTGGATGTAACCGGGAGGAGGATTTCCTGTTTAGCGAACTAGCTTCGAGCAGCTTATTACTTCACTGTGTTAGGATAAGTGCCACCAGATGTTTGAGTCCATCTTAATAGACTCAAACACTAGAACAAAGTAGACCTGCAGCCTGGTAGGCGCCATCTATGCTGCTTTTAACAGATCACCTAACCATGGCTGGTGTTATGCCATGTCACACAGTCGTCTCTTACGACATGCTCTCTGGGGGCTGTGGTGCTATTCTTGTCCTTGTCATACACAAAGACCTTGGCACACCACTCAAAATAAAACACACAATCAAAAAATAATTATTAAAATATCCAGGAGGAAGTAGAGTGGCCAGGAATGTGTTAGCAAGAGTAGTTATGGTGGGCCAGATAGGATCGAATTGTTGCTCTAAAAATGTCAACAGCTGTGCCCATAATTATGCGACGGTATCAAATAAGCATGATCCTATTTCTTTCATCATCCTAATTAACCCTTTACACCCTAGTATGCCTGAAACCACCAACAAAAAGGCCTATGTACTTTCCCTTTAACCAACCAGTCAGGTTAGATGGACCAAAAATGTGAAGACAGCGATGGCCTAGATGTAGAAAATAAGCATGGATAAGGCATCTACTCTGAAACAAAGTATGATCACGGATAAAGGCGAGTCATTTTAAGGCTTGGGGTGTAATGGGTTAATGAAAGGGAGAGAAGTGTAACCGTTAGTTTTTTTAAATAAAATTGATATTTGTGTGGTTTGTCTGGGATAAATGTTGAGGGTGTCAGAAAGTTGGATAGACACATTTTAAAATGTCTTGATAATCATGAATTAATTAATGTCTATATAATGTCATTTTAACAGTTGGATGCATGCAAATTTCAATAAAAATAATCTAATTATTAAGAACCACTTTAAATAATAGTTTATACATTATTTTCTGCCTGTAGTTTCTACGATTAAGCATAAGAAAAGGAATAGTGAATTATAACATTGCCAAGCCTAGGTTTGTCATTGAATTATGTGACTCAAAGGGGCATAACTAAATAAAGCCTTGTGTATAGACTTTAGACCAGTGTGTCAAAAACATACATGCTGGTATACATAATTTGTCAAATTTAAGATAGTCCCATAGCAGATACTGTTGTCAGGGATGATGTATTACAGACTTTATTCTACTGGGTAAAAAGGTCAAGGTGGGTCCCATGGCAACAATTGCTGTCGGGGATGAAGATAGCGCTTCATGGACCATTGCGGCAGTCAATATGAGGTGGGGTGGCCAGTTCCCTTCTTTGCTGTTTATACCTTCCCCAACTCATACTTTAGGTACCCATTTACAGCTGGGTTGACTGAAGGAGCGGTCGTACCAGAAGCAAACCACATCTTAATTTGTTTCTGTCTGGCCATGATTTAAAACCCTGGCACGCTTGTGACCCCAGCCTTGGCAAACCAGCTCACTGTCGACTAGGCTACACGCTCCTCAGCTTTTTATCAGATGTGGTTGTCAGTTCTTTCTACCCTTTGCTTACCTAATAGTAAGTAAGGTACCCATTTTTAGCTGGGTCAGCTAATGCAACTTGATAAAGAGGATCGAACCCTGCACTTTTGCCATACGTAGTGAGCATTCTACCGTTACACCACTACACTCTATCTCTACATCACTACATCCTACCACAACATCACTACACCCTACCACCACAGCACAACTATGCTCTACCCCTGCAATACTACACTCTACCACAACATCACAACTACGCACTACTGCTACACTCTAGCACCACAGCACAGCTATGCTCTGCCACTACACTACTACACTCTACCATCACAGCACAGGCTCTACAATTATACCTTAACACCACATTACTATGCTCTACCACTACACTCTACCGCCACACCACTATGCTCTACCACTACACTCTACCGCCACACCACTATGGTCTACCACTACACTTTAATGCCACACCACTATGGTCTACCACCACATTTTAATGCCACACCACTATGGTCTACCACTACACTTTAATGCCACACCACTGTGCTCTACTGCTATACTATTACACATTACCACTACACTACTACACACTATCACTACATTACTACCACCACATTACTATGCTCTGCCACTACACTACTACACTCTACCGCCACACCATTATGCTCTGCCACTACACTGTACCACTTTATTACTGCACTCTACAACTATAGTACTACTACATTACCACTACATTATCACTACACTCTACCACCACACTGCACTGTTACACTATACTGCTACACTATACTCTACCACTAAATTACTACACCTACACTCTACCACTACACTTTACTATAGCACAACACTACTAAACTCTACTGCTACACCACTACACTCTATCCCTACACTACTAAACTCTACCACTACAGTACTACACTCTATGACTACACCACTCAGACTCTAGGTAAACATGTACCTACACTATTTAGAAATGTATGTATATTATGTGTATAATATTGGAAATTCAGGAAGTCGCCGTAGGTTTAAAGTGGTTGTCTACGACAGCATTAACTTTTACCATGCCAGCACCATTTTCCTAATTTTTTATAACTTCATATTTCACCATGGTTGTTTGTTTTGAGAGCCTGTAACCTTTCTGTGTGTTGGTAAATAAATATGATTTTGCTGTGTGTAGAGACATAAATGAATAAAGAACTTGTTGGTGTTATCGTTTTTGTTATGTGTTTGTTAGTTTCTGAGATACACGAACATGAAAGTGAAAATTTGTGAAACAAAGTACACAAATTTGGACTTACTGATTAGCGGAAAGTCGCTTCTCTTCAAATCCATTGAAATGACAACAAAGTATTGATATTGTGTTTATAATATCAGCACAACTGTTATGTTTCACTTCAAACGTAATTATTACATCTAATTAAATGAGATAAACAGATCACCCCCATAAAGATCTTTTACAACAACCTACTTCACCTTTTTAAAAAAATGGGCTGGCTCCAATCTGCGTAATAAGAAGATAAATTGTTTCAAATCCATTTGTAATCTAGCATATAATATTTTAACTGGCAAAACAACCTGTGTAGATGGACGTGACGTACTCAGCATAAAAAATTGTCTTGTTCTAAGGTATCCATGCTTGATCATTCATGAATAAAAATTAAGGCCGAGTGTGATGGAATCCGTACGCTGCGAGTGCTGTAATGGTTAATCAGGGAGCTATCCTTCTGAACTCTTTGTACATCCTATGGAAGGTCCAGAAGAGAACTGTGGCACGAGTGGTTAGAAGACTTATAGACTTCAAACCATCAGGAACTTGTGTCAATCTACTGTCTTGACTGTGCCAGAGTTTAGGACTATGAAATAGCTGACAATGCTAGCTTTGACAGCACCCATAATGGTTACATTAGATTTTAATGGATATCTGAGGGATACAATGGCTAGGCTGCTGTCTTCACGCAGCAAAGGTACTGGGTTCTTCTTATTTTCGGCATTTGCTCTGAAAAAGATGCGTCATAGTTTACAGTGAGGCTGCAATATCTGAACCTTTCAACCAAACACATGGGGATTGAAAAACACATAAAGGTTCAAAAGCAGGTATTTGAAAGCACATAGTCAGACGATGATCAACAATTCAACCAATTAACCTTTTACTAAGGACCAGATGAGTAGAACACAGCACAGAGAAAGGCATCTAAGTAAAAATAGGAAGTTAGAAAACTAAATTTCTGCTGAAGATGGATGTGTCGAACCGAAAGGTGCAAATATCGTAGTCAAACTGTAGACTAGCGACACAACGCATTTCGTTCTCTGGACTACATCCTGCTACTTGCAAAGCCCTGTTTAGGGCTTGGTAGCAGTAGATTGAGAACGAATGCAGAAGAAGAATGAAATCTAAAAACAAATTCAATAAAGCAATAATTAAATGAAAACAATAAGCTAAACAAAGTCCTGCTGATTGCGAAGTGTCCTCTTGTTCCCTTAAGTTTATATTTTTTAACAAGACGTGTTGTTAGTGAGTTCAACAGAAAGTAAATAAAGCCAACATTTGTGATTATAAAACAGTCATTTCTGATCTTGATAATATTAATTTTTGTTATATTTTTAGGACACAGATGATGAAACATCAAAAAGAATTAAATGGGAAAACTTCATGGTTGGACAGTCTCCAAATAAGTCACTGACTCGGTCGGTTGACATCAAACTTCTTCTACGACTTGGCATCCCGCACGAATTTCGAGAAAGAATCTGGAAGGGGTGAGTATTACAAAGTAAAGAATGTTTTTTTTGTGACAACAATCACAAGACAAGTATTCATCTGCACTTAGGTAACACATATAATGAACAACAGAAAAGAAAGTGAAGTAATGGACAGACCAAAATTCAAACACTGAACCTCCAAATGACTTTATATTTATTACCCAGTGCAGATAAATACTTGTCTTGCAATCGTTGTCCCACTTGCTACCGACACACACACTTGCAACATCTAATATGAGCTCATTATGTTTCTCATACACGAAGGTATATTCCTGTCAAATTGTATTGAATCACGTTCAGTGGTTTAAAAGTTTTAAGAGAAAACCAGGGGTCGGTAGCAAGTCAGACACACTGTATTATTACATGGCATTGGGCCAAAGGGAGAGAGCCTAGTTGCTTCTGGATCCACAACAACAACAATAACATATTCTGTATAAAACTCAGTTGTATTTTGCAAAATGGCATTTTTGAAATACTTGGAATCCTTGTAGTCAAACAGGCATGTTAATGTCTGTTGCCAGGTAACCAAAGACTTCAGCTATACATAGAAGGTATTTTAAACTTCCTGTAGCTTACTAGGCCTGGCGGGAAGATACAAATAATTTAGGTAACTTTAATTTTTAAAATTCTGTTTGGGCAGCGGCCGTTAGCTGAAATGGTATACATATGTTTATGATGTTTGTGCATTTACAAAATGGTGTAACATTGTATCACCAGCTGCATTGACTTGTATGTGATGCCCACAAGAGTCAAGCTCGGAGACAAATATTATAAAGATCTAGAGGAGAGAGCAGATAATAGTAAATCTAATCCTGCAATCAAACAGGTATGATTAAGTTAATAATAAAAAGTTCTGCAAACATAACTGTATTTTGTTTACCTTAACTTAACGTCTTTATACTGGTTTAGAAGACCCTGCAGAGTCTGTATACAACCAGTTACATTTACATCACCTTGCTCTAAAAGCTATGCGCATCCAGTTTCTTCTTAAATGCATTAACTGTCCCTGCCTCCACTACCTTCCCTGGCAATGCATTCCAAGCAGACACCACTCTCTGACTAAAAAAATATTTCCTAATATCTAATCTGGACCTCTCTTTAGTCAGCTTGTAGCTATGCCCTCTTGTTATTGTGGGTGGCTGTATTTAAAAAACAAACTTGTTATAGTCTAATTTATCGATTCCTCTGATCATCTTATAAACCTGTATTGTCACCACGAATTCTTCTCTCTTCTAGACACTGTAGGCCGGTTTTTCTGAGTCTTTCCTCATAACTCTAATTCTGGAATCCCACTATCATCTTTGTCGCTCTTTTTTGTATTCTTTCTAGCATGTTTATGTCCCCTCTATGATAAGGACTCCACACCTGTACACAGTACTCCAATCTAGGTCTAACTAAAGCTTTATACAGTTTGACGATCACTTCCTTGCTCCTATGTTTAATATTTCTTTTTATCATACCTAACATTGCATTTGCCTTTTTCACTGCTACCTTAACTTGCTCACTCACCTTTCCTGTATGATCTATTATAACCCCTAGGTCCCTTTCCTTATCTATCTTTCTAATATTGTTTTCTCCCATTCTGTAATTATGTTCCATATTGGATCTACCCATATTGGATCTACCCATGTGGGTGACTGTACATGTATCTACATTAAACTCCATTTGCCAGCTTACAGACCATTCTCAAATTTTATCTAAATCCGACATCAATATATCCACTTCCGCTTTAGATGAGACACTACTGCATAGTTTTGTGTCATCAGAAAATTTTGCAATCATGGATCCCATATCAATGTCCAAATCATTTATATATATCAAGAACAAAATTGGTCCCAAAACCGAGCCCTGTGACACACCACTTTTCACTTCACACCACTCAGAGTACTCCTTATTTATGCCCACCCTCTGCCTTCTTCCCGTTAACCAATTTTCAATCCATTTGGCAACTCCCCACCTATTCCATGTGATTTTAACTTTCGAAATAATCTTTGATGAGGTACTCTATCAAAGGCCTTTGCAAAGTCTAGATAAATAACATCCACTGGCTCCCCTTTATCTATGATTTTAGTAACCTCCTCCATGAATTCTAATAGATTTGTTAAGCATGATCTCCCTCTAGTAAACCCATGCTGACTATTTCTAATTAGATTAAATTTGTCTAAATGCATTACAATGTTTTCTTTGATTATTGACTCTAACAATTTACAGACTGCTTGTTAAACTCACCGGTCTATAATTTGCTGGATCTGATTTTTTGCCTTTTTTGAATAAGGGGATCACTCCTGCATCTTTCCAATCCCGTGGAACAATCCCTTTTGTAAGTGATTGAGAACATAATATAGCCAATGGTTTTGCTAGTTGGTCTCTAATTTCAAACAGCAATTTTGGATGAATACCATCTTGACCTGGACATTTATTCACTTTCAACCCCTCCAATTTTTTAAAAAACCATTTCCTCTGTAATACAGATTCATCTTAATCCCGCTGTATCCTTGTCTCTTTGAAAAATATCTAT
The DNA here is from genome assembly GCA_036924085.1 of Ariolimax columbianus. Taxonomy (NCBI): domain Eukaryota; kingdom Metazoa; phylum Mollusca; class Gastropoda; order Stylommatophora; family Arionidae; genus Ariolimax; species Ariolimax columbianus. Next base: position 73,566,424 of record JAVGWX010000010.1, on the reverse strand, counting down.
AGGCTCTGGGATTTTGGAGCAATCCTCTTTTGTGTAGACTGTGCCAAAGTACTGATTGAGCAGATTTAGCTGCCTCCCTATTCTCACTTATTATTTTCCCTGTACTGTCTATGAGAGGGCTTACTTTGTCTTTCGTTCTTTGTTTATTCCTAACAAAAGAGAAGAAGCTTTTACTGTCAGTCTTGATCCTCTGAGCAAGTTTTTTTTCAAACTCTATTTTTGCTGTTTTATTCGCTTTCTGGGATATGTTCTGCTTGTCCAAATATTTTACATATGTTTCTTTTGATTTACCTGCCTCTATATATTTTTTCCATGCTTTATTTTTTGCTCTTCTACATTTCACTACAAATCTAGTTATCCACTTTTTACGCTTGGGGTTTACCTCCCTACATGGAACACATTCCTCTTTAAGCGTTTCTAGAACTGTTTTAAAACTTTCCCACTCCTGTTCAACATCTGTTCCTACTACAATATCTTTCCAGATTATGTGGTTCGCTGCCTCTTTCATCCTCTTAACATCTGCCTTAGAGTAGTCGTATGTTCGCGTGTTTATGTTTACTTCTTTCCTTGCAATAAGATCCCAACGGATGATTTGATGGTCACTTGAGCCAAACAGTTCCCCAAATACAAAGTGTGTAGTAGAGAGTTAGTGAAGGCTTGATACAAAACTTAAAGTCTACCGAGCCGTAGTGCTCCCCACTCTTCTGTATGCCAGTGAGATTGGGACTGTGTACAGCAGGCATGTTAGGAAAATAAATCACTTCCATACAAGCTGCCTTTGTAGATTGTTCAAAATACAGTGGCAGGATAGAGTACCAGACATCGATATTCTCATGAAGGCAAAAATGCTGAGTATCCCCACACAGTTGCAGAAGACTCAGATTAGGTGAGCCAGTCATGTCGTGCGCATGCCAGATAACCGCAGCTGAAAGAGGGCCTGCGTCTGGTCAGGGACCAAAAGAAGCGCTTCAAAGACTCCCTCAAAGTATCTCTGACATGCTTCAACATCGATGCAAACTCATTGAAATGTCTCTCACAGAACCACAAGGCATGGCATGGAACCACCATCAAAGACACCTCAATTGCTGAGAAACGCCGGGCCTCCAAAGCACATAAATAATGCACTTTTCAAAAGGACAAAACAATTGAAACGCACATGTCCAATTCTGACCTTAAATGCTACATATGTGGAAGGGGTTCCCGTGCCAGAATTGAATTATAGAGCCACCTCCGAACTCACCGGTGAGGTGCAACACAACATGTCTGACTGCTGGAACTCACCGGTGAGGTGCAACACAACATGTCTGACTGCTGTTATGATCATTGCTTGCGATGGACGACTATTTTTATTATTATTATTATTTTTATTATTATTTTTATTAGTGAAGGTCTCAATCATTTTAGTTACATACCATGTTTTGGAGGCATATAGTAAGACAGATTTGTACATCTAAATTGTATTCTTTCGAGGGTGATACTGCTGGGTTCCATATTGGATGAAGGGTGTTGAAAGCAAATTTCACTTGATTAATCCTGCTGTGTCGGACTGAAAGGTGCACATATTGCAGTAAAGCTGTAAACTAGCGACACAGCGCATTCCGTTCTCCGGACTACATTCTGCTACTTCCAAAACCCTGTTCAGGGCTTGGTAGCGAGAGATTGAGAGCGAACGAAGAAGAAGAACTTGATTAATCCTGATGTTAATATCTCAATGTTTTCCTCTTCATCTTTGTCAATACTACTTTAAGTACGTACAACTGTGCACTTCACCACGAGACTGACCTTTTATCCCTGTAGGTATTTTTGTTTGCTCTTTTTTCCATTTCGTTTGTTTTGTTCACATTGATCTGCAATCCTGCTTTTACAGCTTTCATTGTTAGTGTCTCTTATTTTGTCCCCATTGAATGTGTTGGTGTTGTTGAATGCCTGCGGTGAGGAAGTCTACTCTTGGCCCTGACAAGTGCATCAAGTGGTGGGTTGCAGTAGCTTTCCTCACATTCCGAGCACACTGATGTAGGTGGACCATGGTCCCCCAGGCTGTTGGGCTATACTTAGCTTTATCTGCATGACGCTTACTACTACACTTCGATCCACATCTCGTTAGCCAGTCTGTTTCCAAGGAACGCTGCATGAAAGAGAGGTGTGGCTTTGGTCAGTATATTACACCTGACCCTGACTTGATGTCCTAGTCATCATGTTGGGCCCGGCCGGACTAGTGTCTCAGTTCTTGTTTGAATGTATAACAAATGCATCCATTATATGAGCTTTAAATAGCTTTATTTGATGTTTTTGTTGTCTAAAGGATGTTTTATTACATTGTGCTATAGATTATAGCGAGGCTGAGATATCTCTGTATTTTGGTTCGACACACCTGAATGGCACATTTTTTGGGACCCAGTTCTCCTTTCCTCTTTGATCCGTCTTAATGGATTTAGCCTTTTTTCAGGGCCATCACTTGGAGGCGGAATAGGATCTTGGGCAGTTTTGGTTCAAATACCCTGATGCAAGTAGCGATCTTTGAGTCGTTAACTACTGCCATCTTGTTCATTGCATCTTCAAACCCGAGATTTATATGGAAAGCTCACCTGCAATTAGTGTGCAAGGCTATACTGTCAGGCTAAGTTACATGTTTGTGATCAGAAGAATATGTCTACTATCTCCAACAATGGGGAAATGAGACGCTGGTCTGGTCAGGCACAACATACTGACCAGGGTCAAGCACAATGTACCGAGCAAGACCACTATCTCTCTTCCCTCTAGTGTTCCCTGGAAGCATGCTGTTTTGAAAACAGTCTGCCTGACAAGATGTAGATCGATGTGATCCCTGTAGTAGTGAGCATCATGTAGGATGAAGTCAAGCATAGCACAACCACCTGGAGGACCACGTTCCACCTTCATCAGCACGCTAGGGATATGAAGAAAGCTACTACATCCTTAATGCGTAAACTTACTCATTGTGAACATTCCACATCATCATCTTCAACTTCAACAATCTCATTCTTCGTTATGGGCTGCGTATTTTAGAAATACCAGATGGTAGAAAAATGGGAATACAATGCAAATTTCATAAACAACTAGAAGAGCTAGATTTTGCAGTATACCGTACCGTAAGCAGTAAGATATTTATTAGCATTATAATGCAAACATTTTGGTTGTAGCATAGGTTGTTGCCCTTGTTCTTAGTTTACCTGTACTTAAACAGGGTCAGATGCTCCTGTGCAGGTCTTAACTCTCGTATGAGTTGGATGTAGCTGGGAGAAGGGTTTCCTGCTTAGTGGGCAAGGCTCGAGCAACTTAATACTCCACTGCGTTGGGACAAGCGCTTACGGAGGGTGGTTAACCGATGTGCGAGCCCATCTTAATAGACTCAAACACTAGAGAATAGTAGACCTGCATCCTGTTAAGCGCCATCTATGCTGCTCTAAATAAACCACCTAACCATGGTCGGTGTTATGCCATGTCACACAGCTAGTCACCTCTTACAACATGCTCTTTGTGAGGCAGTGGTGCTATTTTTGTCCTTGTCATACACAAAGACCCCGACAGACCACTCAGATCTTGTGACCCCATAAAACTGGCACATACTTATCTCTGTTGCAATCTATGCTTATTAAATGATTAACATTCGTTTATGCTTACAGATTGAACTGGACTTGTTGCGCACTCTCCCTGACAACAGATTTTTTGAAAAGATCGACTGTCCAGGCATTAAAAAGTTGCGGAGAATCTTAATGTGTTACAGCATCCATAATCCATTGATTGGTTATTGCCAGGTGAGATTACCACAAATGTGATGCATTCGGACATAACTGGAGTTCCATGTCCAGAGTTTAATTTGTCCACCCAAAACAGAAAACGGTGGGCAGCGACTGTTGTAGTCATTATGAAATTGTTAGGGAAATGTTTTAAAAGAAAATAATTGCAACACTAAAAATTATATGGCCTGAAAATATGATTTTACCATGACAAATTATGCTGGCAATCATTGATATCCACAACATCCTGTCCTTAGTCTTCTCTTAGATCCTTGGTCAGTGACTGACAAAGTAGTCAGTTACTGCCACCGCTTTAAATAGTCTTTAAGGGCAGCAACAAACTTCCTCCACTTCACCAGATTTGCAACCATCTTTCACAAAGTGCTCCAGCTCTGATTCACAATTTTCACTTCACCTTCTATGATTTTTTGCCAAGCTGTCTTAGGTCGGCCTCCTCTCATCTTCCATCTAATGTCTTTACCATAGTGATTCTGGTGATGGTGTCAGTTTTCTCTTTTTAGGACACGATGATCCAATTTCTGTGTTGACCAGTTATGATGGTGTGCATGACTTCTTGATTGCTGTAGGTAAGCAGTTCTCAGATGGGGATGGTGTTCATCCCAAAAAGTTTAAGTCTGCCTAAAAGGTAAAACCTAGCAATATCACAAGACATGCACTGGATTTGAACCAACATGGGTTATGAAAGTGAAGAGGCCAGGAAGCACCTGGCAAGAAATGGTCAAAGAGAATACCAGATCAACTGGGGCCTCAGGAACAGAACCCAATAAGACGGCCCAAAACAGAAATGGGTGGTTAGTGACTATTATAGTCTAAAGAAATACAAGGGAACAAGTAAATTTAATTCAATGATTGTTTCGGCTGGAAGGGCCTGTTACCAGGCTACGGACACACCAGGGATCAAAGCTGGTGAGTGGCCAGAACAACATTCAGAAAGCAACGGCAAACTACTGAATGAAAAATTTCCAAGAAACCCATGACAGTCGATAATAAGCTAAGATACGTAGATGATACTATCAAACAATACAGAGGGGTTAGAGCAGCTAATTGCAGCCACAAGCAGATGCAGCGAAGATATAAACATCTTAACTTACTTAACTTAACTTACCATCTTTATATTGCCCATTCTGTAATTATGTTCCAAATTGGATCTACCCATGTCGATGACTGTACATTTATCTAGATTAAACTCCATTTGCCAGTTCACAGACCTTTCTCGAATATTATCTAAATCCGACCTCAATATACCCAATTCTACTTTAAATGAAACACTACTGTATAGTTTTGTGTCATCAGCGAATTTTGCAATCATGGATCTAATATCAATGCCTAAATCGTTTATATACATCAAGAACAAAATTGGTCCCAAAACCGAGCCCTGTGACACTCCACTTTTTACTTCAGACCACTCAGAGGACTCCTTATTTCTGCCTTCTTCCTGTTAACCAATTTTCAGTCCATTTGGCAACTTCCCCACCTATTCCATGTGATTTTAACTTTTTAAATAATCTTTGTAAACATAGACAAAACAAAGATAATGATCGCAGAGAAAACAAGAAATCAACATAAATTCAAATTCGGGGATGGGGAAATAGAACAAGTCATGAACTTTCAGTATCTGGGCTCAAGAATTGACAAAAATGGTGATTGCTCAAAGAAAATCAGAATGAGATTGGCAATGGCAATGCAGAGACCACACAGTCTTAGCATACTAAGGCAGAAAACCAGCAAAAATTAACATTTTGCGAACCTGCGTTATTCTTCCCATGGCAGCATTTGGCTGCAAAACATGGACACAAACCTCAAAGCAGAGAATTGAGTTCTTCGAGTCAGAATTTTATACAAAGGTCCTAAGAATAGCATGGATTGAAAAAAAAAGAAAGGGTTGGGCATAGGAGAACTGGTTCATAAATTCCATCATGAACAGAAATTGAAATACTTTTATCACATTAAAAAGACACAACAGCCTTGGGAGAGCTGTAATGGAGGGTATGATGTCGGGCAAGAGAGGTAGGCAGACCAATAAGGCATGGTACCAAGATGTCAAGGAATGCTTGGGCATGACTCTGGAGCAAGCTGAAGATTTGGCAAGTTTCGTTCAGTCGGGCTATAATGGTAGCGACATTCTGCAAAAGACATTCTACATGATGATGATGATTGTTTCTGCACCTACGTGGTTCAGGGAAAGCAAAGAATGGAAGCACTACAGTCTTCCAAACATTTGTAAATCAACCAATCAATCAAAACCTTTTCAGTTCCCTGCGGAACTTAGGTCTTCAACACATACATGCCAAGTTAACAAATCTTGACCCTCCCTCTTCTATTACAATTTTTGTGGCTTACAGTTTTTACAGGATGAGGTAGCCAGCCCCATGTCCGACCTTCCTTAGTTGCCTCTTGTAACATGTCTGGCAGGTTACAGTACTACTATTCATTGCTCCCGTCTGAGGCCCTGGTAAAAATATAACGTGCATTTGTAAAAAGTACCTAGAAAGGGTTGTGCATGGGACTAGCAACAATCATGTAAAACAGAAGCCACTACTATGAGAGTGCACAACAGTCTTTGATACACGATTCCTGCAAGGATGCCTGTTACAGTGCTTGACTTCTAATTTGCAAGGCGAGAAAAAAAACAGAACAAAAAGTAATTAGATGAAAGACACAGTGGTTATAAAAACAGTATGTCTGATTTCCTTGATAGGGTATCAACAGAATTGCTGCTATAGCTCTGTTGTTCTTATGTGAAGAAGATGCATTTTGGTGTCTGGTGGCCATTATTGAACACTTGATGCCTGCAGATTACTACACCACAACACTTGCAGCTGCCCAAGCAGATCAGGTAAACATTTGCGTTAAATAGTTCCTCTTCATTTCTTTCTTTATACTGTTTTTCCTTAATTTCCTTCTTCATATAGTAACCTCGGTTGGTAGAGATTGGCTTTGAGGGCTGGGGTATGGAGCAGAACTAGGATGGGCACCTGGTTGGATGAGGCTGCTATTGCTAGTCTCTGGGCTGCCTAAGTTGAAACGTAATTCAATCTTTCCATGGACTGCCTTAGCTATGCAGCAGTACCTTCCCTGCAGTCATCTGCATTGACTGGCATTCAATAGCCAACTCAGAACTGGTACAAACCAGGGAAATCTGTCTAATTAAAAAGCATAACATCATCTCCATTGTTTATCTGTGTTGTTGTTCCTAGAAGCTGGTATGGATGAACCAAATAGAGTGCTCAGAGTCTCAATACCAAGGTGGTACAAATCCTGGTGGCAGTATAGGCTTCTTCATTGTCATTCGTTCTCAAACTCTCGCTACCAAGCCCTGGAAAGGGCTTTGCAAGTAGAAGGATGATGTCCAGAAAACAGAATGTGTTGTGTCATAGTTTACAGCTTGACTGCGATATTTGCACCTTTCAATCTGACAAATCCGACTTCAACATGCCATTTTTAGATACCAGGTTAGCCTTTCCTCTTTGATCCCTTCTCCTTAGCCGGTCTACCCTGTTGCAGCCTGTTATCAAGGATCACTATGTAGGGGTGTAGAAGGGTCTTGGCAGCTCTAGGTCGTTGGCTCTGAAACTAGCTAGCAGCTTTGGGTCGCTGATCGCTGCAGCACTGCTCAGCATCTTGATCCCGCAATTCACAAAGTCCCAGGACTATTTTTTTCCTGGGACACTATAATATGTATCGAGTGGCATTATGAAAGTGCATGTGACAACTATGTACCAATGTACGTGCCAAACTAGTAGTCAATATCTCCACATGTGCACTGTGTGTACGGGTATAAGTGAATGTGCCCTTGCAGTGTTTGTTGAATTTAAAAAAATAGACGTTAATATTCAACATTGTATGTGCATTGATTTCTGCTTTTGTCTTGAAAAAGCTAGTTCTAAAACTTTTGAAATGCTGCTATCAACTTTTAGAGAGTCCTGCCTGTTCATCTAAGACATTTGAGTGGTGTTCCCATTCATTTCTAAAGAGAACACAGATCCTTTGCAGATGATCCCTGTCAAATGTCAAGTCCATGTTTATTGCTTTCTTCGATATTGATGGGCTCGTTCATTATGAGTACATCCCAAGAGGACAGAGTGTGAATCCTGAATTCTACGAAACAATCCAGCACTGCCTCCATGATACTGTGCACAGATGTTGCCTTGAGAAATGGATGGCACACCAGCAATTCCGGAAATAGCAATGCCCGTGTTAGCAGGTCAATCATCACCACAAAACAAATCTTTTGTAAAACACAACAATAAATTGCTCCCAAATCCTCTATACCCCCCTGACCTCCTCCTCATTGTGACTTCCTCTTGCATCATCTTAATAAAACAATGAAAGGTCGCTGATTTGATGATGTTGAAGCAATTAAAACCAATGCAACTATACAAATGCGGACAATTACAAAAAGTGCCTACCAGAAGTGTTTTTGTATTTGGCAGGAACGCTGAAATAAGTGGTTACAATCCACAAAGTGACTACTTTGGAGATAAAACCAAATAAGACCTAATCATTCATTAAAAAATAAATTGAATCCTGGAACTTCGTGAACAGCTGTCATATAGTATCTCCATTAGTTTTTACCCGTGCGAATCTGAAGATTACCAATTATTCAAACATCTCTTGAGTTGACATTGTGCATAATTTTCTGTTTCAGAGAGTTCTAAAAGATCTTGTTCAGGATAAGTGTCCAAAACTGTTTGCGCACTTGGAACAAAATGATGTGGACATTTCATTGTTCACATTCAACTTGTTCCTGACAGTGTTTGTTGATGGAGTACACCCAGAGTTGTTCCTCAGAGTCTGGGATGTTTTCTTATATGAGGGAAGCAAGGTAAGGTCCCCTTTACCACATCTAAGCTGGGCATTCTCTTATGTAAGGGACGTTAATACTTTTGTACTTTGTTTTTCCTGTGGCAGCTTATGGCTGTGAATCATGGACGATTACCAAAACTTCTAGACAAAGAATCCAATCCTTTGAGTCAAAATGTTACAGAAAGATCCTCAGAATATCCTGGACAGAGAAAAAGACAAATGTAGACATTCTGCAAGAGTTGAGCATAGAGAAGAACAGGTTTAACAATTCCATTATGACCAAAAAATGCAAATACTTTGGTCACATCAAGGGACACAACGGTCTCGAGAGAACGGTGATGGAAGGTATGGTGCCAGGCAAAAGAGGAAGGGGTAGACCAAGAAGACGATGGCACCAAGATATCCAAGAATGCCTGAGTGTGACTGTGGCAGAGATTGGAGTTTTTGCAAGGAATCGAGTTTCTTTCAGACAGACTGTGATGGGAGCGACATTCTACAAAGGACATGCTACATGATGATGATGATGACTTTGACTACCAATAGCCGTTCACACAACTGAGCTTTGTGTATGCGTTTCTGTATGTTTTTCTTATCATTGAAAAATTAACATTGTAATCACCAATAGAAATGCAGTAAATACCTTATGACATTATAATTGACTAAGTTGATGACAATGTTAGCCCTTTTCAATCGAGCCTCATTTTTGGGAAGTGGCCTTACAATCCAAGGCAAGTGTCGCAAGAAGGTCAAATATTTTTTTCTCAAAATAAAATAAATGAATATTAAACAAATTAAGTTAAAATTATGATTGAAAGTTTTTGTTATTCGTTCATTCTCAATCTCCCACTACCAAGCCCTGAAAAGGAATTTGCAAGTAGCAGGATGTAGTCCGGAGATCGGAATGCGTTGTGTCGTAGATTACAGCTTGGCTGTGATATTTGCACCTTTCGGTCCGACATATCCGACTTCACCAGTAATTTTTTTTTTGGAACCGGGTTAGCCTTTCCTCTTCGATCTCTTCTCCTTAGCCAGTCTACTCTGTTGCAGCCTGTTATCCATGATCACTGTGTGGAGGTGTAGAAGGGTCTTGTCAGCTCTGGTTTGCTGGCCCTCATCCGCTGCTCTGTGTCTTGATCCCATTGAAAGATCTACAGATACATCAATAAACCATCTAGAACATGAAGTATTCATAACAAAAATATATATTTATATCATTAATGTGGTTGGGAAATACTATGTTAATAAATTTTTATTTACTTACCAAGTGTATTTGTATTATTGCTTTGTGTCATCAATAGCTTTACCACATTCAATTTCATCTGTGTGCCAGTAAAAGTCTAAATCTGACTTGTATTGAATATCTATATGTTATCTAAAGACATGCTGATTGATCTGATGAAATAATAAATAATTTCTCAGCTACTGAAGCCCAAATTTCATCGTATGAAAAGTATAAATTTAATATTTTAACCACATATTGATTGATTGTTAGTTGGAAACTCTACAATAAATGAAAGCTGGACATGCGCTGGATATTCTGCCATACATAAGGTTATTTCAAAACTCGAAAAGATGTAACTAAGCAACAGAGAGAAGTACACATGTTAAATGTCAATTTAGCGAGATCAGACTAACTGATGGTTTATGCTCTGTGGAATGGAACTATATAGAGTTAAACAATTTGTATATAATTTTTTATCATTGAATCATTCTTTATGAAGCTTAATTCTAATTTTTTACCATTATTTAAACCATTATTTTGTTTGTTAAAGCAGTACCATAATTTATCTACAAAATTACATTTCGTTCATAAAAATCTACTTAATTTGCATTTTTCAAAGGGTGAGATAAAAATAAATTACACAACAACACATTTTCTAATTCAGTTTAGTAGTCAATCTGTTAATTGGAATAATTAGATCAACTTGCATTTCTGGAAAAAAGAATGGAATCTGTAGTGCACAAAATTAGCAAAGACTATCTAATGTACACATAAAATACTGATCATTCTGTACAGGAAGTGTCATTCTGTCATTAGATTATGGAAAGCCAACCTGGGAAACAGCTTAACAATCCAGCTTGGGTAAAATACAGCCCAAATCCAAAAGCAGGTGAAGAGAATCTTTACTGGAGAAATGAAATCAACACTGATACAAGAAACGAGTCATTTACATTTGGGGGTCGTTCACATATGGGGCTGTTCACATATGGGGTTGTTCACATGTGGGTTTGTTCACATATGGGGTTGTTCACATACGGGATTGTTCACATATGGGGTTGTTCACATATGGGATTGTTCACATATGGGGTTGTTCACATATGGGGTTGTTCACATATGGGGTTGTTCTCATATGGGATTGTTCTCATATGGGGTTGTTCACATATGGGGTTGTTCACATATGGGGTCATTCACATATGGGGTTGTTCACATATGGGTCTTTTACATGTGGGGTTGTTCACATATGGGTCATTCACATATGGGGTTGCTCACATATGGGTCATTCACATATGGGGTTGCTCACATATGGGTCATTCACATATGGGGTTGTTCACACATGGGTCATTCACATATGGGGTTGTTCACATATGGGTCATTCACATATGGGGCTGCTCACATATGGGGTTGTTCACATATGGGGTTGTTCACATATGGGGTTGTTCACATATGGTGTTGTTCACATATGGGGTTGGTCACATATGGGGTTGTTCACATATGGGTCATTCACATATGGGGTCGTTCACATATGGGGTCGTCCACATATGGGGTGGTTCTCATATGGGGTTGTTCTCATATGGGGTTGTTCACATATGGGGTCGTTCACATATGGGGTTGTTCACATATGGGTCTTTCACATATGGAGTTGTTCACATATGGGTCTTTCACATATGGGTCATTCACATATGGGGTCGCTCACATATGGGTCATTCACATATGGGTCATTCACATATGGGGTTGTTCTCATATGGGGTTGTTCACATATGGGGTTGTTCACATATGGGTCTTTCACATATGGGGTTGTTCACATATGGGTCATTCACATACGGGTCATTCACATATGGGGTTGTTCAGATATGGGTCATTGACATATGGGGTCGTTCACATATGGGGTCGTCCACATATGAAGTTACTCACATATGGGTTTGTTCACATATGGGGTTGTTCACATATGGGGTTGCTCACATATGGGGTTGTTCACATATGGGGGTTGTTCACATATGGGGTTGCTCACATATGGGTCGTTCACATATGGGTTGCTCACATATGACATCATGCAATTTTAGTCCAATTTTTACCCTCCCTTATAGGGGAGAAAGACTTAAATTCTAGTCAAGGACAACATACTGATATACATGTTAGTCAGGATCAGGCAAAATATACTGGTCAAGGCCTTCACCTCGGCTTCCTCGCAGCCCTCCATGAAAACGGGTTGTTTTCATGGCAGCATGGTTAATGAGGTAAGGGATCGACATGATCCCTGTGGTAGTGAGCGATACATGTATAAAACAAAGCATAGCACAATTGCCTGGAGGACCCCAGTCCACCTTCATCAGCATGCTCGGGATGTTACAAAAGCTGCGACAACCTGCCACTTAACATCCTCTTTAGGGCGCACAAAAAAGTAATCCTACAACAATAACAACCCTCCCTTGTCACACTTCTTAACAAAAATCCGGACTCTCATCTTAAGCACCCTTCTCTTTCTCCTCCAATCAGCCAATCACTCCCCTTTCGAACCTGTCCCTCTCCTTCTCCCACCAATCCACTCACCTCTAACCGCTCATCACTCCAAGTCTCTTTTCTCTTCTCTCTCATCTCAGATTGTTAAAAAAAATTAATGAATTTCATAATTATCTCGGGTAGTACCGCCTCGAATCGAAACACACTTATGGTGGCATCACGTGATTCGATTAGCCAATCAAATCCCCAGTGCAAACAGTACATATTAGAGAAGTAATGCTGCCGAAGACGGATGTGTCAGACTGAAAGATGCAAATATTGCAGTCAAGCTGTAAAACTAGCGGCACAATGCATTCTGTTCTCCGGACTACATCCTTCTACTTGCAAAGCCCTTATCAGGACTTGGTGGTGGGAGATTAAGAACAAACGCAGGAGAAGAAGAAGAAGAGAAGTAATATAGATAGTTTGTTTTTCTGGTGTTAATGAAATTTCTTCTGCTACAGGTGTTGTTTAGGTTTGCCTTGGCCTTCCTGAAATATGCTGAAGATGAAATCCTGAAACAGCCCAATAATCTGGCCATTAACAGGTATATGAGATCAATAGGAGAGACGATCACAGATGTAAAAAGGATATATCATGTACGTATTATGTGAAAAAAAACATATTCTTCTTCTTCTTTGTTATTTGTTCTCAAATAATCGCATTTATCTTCCTCATAAACCTAGCGGTCTTTCTCATGCTTGTCTCATAACCATACAGTTTATCTCACAATTGGGTTGGGGAAGAGCCATGTAGTCACTCTGCTCTTCTTATGGAGCCGGCAGACCTGCAGAAGATATTCCACTGTTTGTTTGTTCTCCCCACATGGACACATGTCTGTGTGTCCAATTTTTAATTTGTTGACAGATGATTTTTCAGTCTGCAGTGACCCGTTCGAAGTCTGAACATTGTCACTTGATCCCTTCTTGGCAAAGAGTAGTATGCTTCTGCTATATCAGATCCTGGCTGTTCTCTGTACCACTTGTCTTTGAAGTTAAATTTTATTATTGTCTTCATTTCTTCATATGAAGCTCTGTCGTCAGTTTGGAGTGTTTGCTGCCTCCCTCTCTTTTGCCAGTCTAACCGCCTCCTCATTGCCGTGTATCTTACAGTGTGGCAGGTCTCCACTAAGTTTTTCCTCTGTTGAAATTGTGGCTTGCATTAATGAGTGGCTCAGACAGACTGTCCAATTCATTAATAAAAACCATGCTGAAGTCGGATGCACTGGGCCGACAGGCACAAAATAAAAACCACAGCTCAATGCACACTGCCTTGGGGAATTGAGAAATAAGGTGAATGCAAAATAAATTTACATAATTTACAAACCATATATGAAGCTAACCATATGACAAGGGGCAGCCCACTATGAAAACTGTAATGGTAATGTCAAGCCAGTTTTTAAGTGATATATTTCTGAGTCATCTTTCTCTACTCTTGGGGGTTCAAGGTCTTTTTGTATATACCTGCAATTAAATGTGCAGGTAAATAGATGATTGGCCGGTTGTGTTTTTGCATGGCGAAGGGACTGCCTCCTTTTGGTCTTATTGCAGGTCAGTACTGGGTAAAAATTCTATTACCTGTAGAATTTGTGATTGGCCAACATCTAACAGTCTGTTTTTTTCATTTTTCAACTGGTTTTATTTTAACCTGCACAGCATGAACTCCAAGAGTTTTTCATCCTTCTCCGAAAGGACTAAACAAAGATCCCACTTCTCTTGAGACTAGAGGATGCTTGAAACTTACGGGATTCAAACATTCACAGTTTTGCATTTTCATTCATTCGCTTCTTCAGATGTTAGCGTCTTACCTGTCAGCTGAAGCGACACACCCACACCCTCCCCGCAACGCGGTAAATGTAAGCTAATTATATAGAGGAGGAGTTTGCTATTAGAATTTCAAAACTAAATATCTTTGAACTCAGTGAGGGCTTACCATCGTAATATAGAAAGTCTCATATCATGTATGTATAATGTTGAATAAGGTTATCGAAATGCGAAGTAACAAGACATCACGTAAACATTAATTGACATTTTAATGACAAGGTCTTGTAGTGAAGCTGTTGGATTAACCATTGCTCAAGAGTGAAGGATAGAAAGTCTACATTCACGTGTCAAAGAAGACATCTAAGGAAGGATGTGATGAGGCTTCCAAGATCATGATGATGTTCTTGTGGATGCTACTCATGCTGAGTTGAAATTAACTCTTGATGATGTTTCTTTAGTGGTGGGTTACAGTGAGTCTTCTTACATCCTGAACCATACTTGAGAAGGTGAACCTGGGGCCTCTTGGCTGTAGTGCAATTTTAGGCTCCTCAGTAAGCATACCACAATAGTGAGCACAGTGTCGATCCCCACCTTGTTGGTCAGACTGATGTAACACCGCCTGTTTTCAGGAGACTGTCATAGATGTGAGGTGGGGGTCTTGATCAGTATGGTTCACCTGACCCTGATATGTGATGGGGTTTTGATCAGCATGTCTCACCTCACCTGACATGATGAGTAGTTCTGATCAGCATGTCTCACCTCACCTGACAGGATGAGTAGTTCTGATCAGCATGTCTCACCTCACCTGACAGGATGAGTGGTTCTGATCAGCATGTCTCACCTCACCTGACATGATGAGTAGTTCTGATCAGTATGTCTCACCTCACCTGACAGGATGAGTGGTTCTGATCAGCATGTCTCACCTCACCCTGACAGGATGAGTAGTTCTGATCAGCATGTCTCACCTCACCTGACAGGATGAGTGGTTCTGATCAGCATGTCTCACCTCACCTGACATGATGAGTAGTTCTGATCAGCATGTCTCACCTCACCCTGACAGGATGAGTGGTTCTGATCAGCATGTCTCACCTCACCTGACATGATGAGTAGTTCTGATCAGCATGTCTCACCTCACCCTGACAGGATGAGTAGTTCTGATCAGCATGTCTCACCTCACCTGACATGATGAGTAGTTCTGATCAGCATGTCTCACCTCACCTGACATGATGAGTAGTTCTGATCAGCATGTCTCACCTCACCCTGACAGGATGAGTAGTTCTGATCAGCATGTCTCACCTCACCTGACATGATGAGTAGTTCTGATCAGCATGTCTCACCTCACCCTGACAGGATGAGTAGTTCTGATCAGCATGTCTCACCTCACCCTGACAGGATGAGTGGTTCTGATCAGCATGTCTCACCTCACCTGACATGATGAGTAGTTCTGATCAGCATGTCTCACCTCACCTGACATGATGAGTAGTTCTGATCAGCATGTCTCACCTCACCCTGACAGGATGAGTAGTTCTGATCAGCATGTCTCACCTCACCCTGACAGGATGAGTGGTTCTGATCAGTATGTCTCACCTCACCTGACATGATGAGTAGTTCTGATCAGCATGTCTCACCTCACCCTGACAGGATGAGTAGTTCTGATCAGCATGTCTCACCTCACCCTGACAGGATGAGTAGTTCTGATCAGCATGTCTCACCTCACCTGACAGGATGAGTAGTTCTGATCAGCATGTCTCACCTCACCCTGACAGGATGAGTAGTTCTGATCAGCATGTCTCACCTCACCTGACATGATGAGTAGTTCTGATCAGCATGTCTCACCTCACCTGACATGATGAGTAGTTCTGATCAGCATGTCTCACCTCACCCTGACAGGATGAGTAGTTCTGATCAGCATGTCTCACCTCACCTGACATGATGAGTAGTTCTGATCAGCATGTCTCACCTCACCCTGACAGGATGAGTAGTTCTGATCAGCATGTCTCACCTCACCCTGACAGGATGAGTGGTTCTGATCAGTATGTCTCACCTCACCTGACATGATGAGTAGTTCTGATCAGCATGTCTCACCTCACCTGACATGATGAGTAGTTCTGATCAGCATGTCTCACCTCACCCTGACAGGATGAGTGGTTCTGATCCACTTTGTTCCATCTGAGGATGGTTTTTGATGCCTTTCTTTCAAAGGCCCAAAACACTGTTATTTTCACAGATTCGATGTCAGCTCTTCAAGCATTAGAAGTTGCTGGTCATTGTAGACCTGACCTTATCCAAATATCTCTAGACATTGACCACATTATCACTTCTAGTGCTGTCAAAATAGTTCTGCAGTGGATCCCTGGACACTCAAGCACACCTGGCAATGACAAGGCAGACAGACTAGCAAAGGAGGGATCAAGACGAGAACAGCCACACACAGCAACAACTTTACAAACAGCCAAACAGCTCATAAGATCGGCAAACAAAGAAACTTGGCTGAACAGATGGACCATGGGAAACACGGGAAGGGAGGTCGACAGGCATATGACAAGCTCCTGTCCAAATGACAGTGTAAATCAACTCACAAGGAAGGATCAGAGCACTATTTTCCAATTGAGAACACAACACATCCTACTAAACAAAACAAAATCCAACTACAACATACTCCGGAATGCCAGCTGTGTACACACCCCTATGACACCCCTATGAAACTGTTGATCATCATCTCTTTGTGCTCAGCCGCTCAATTATTTTAGGAAAATGCTTCTTCCTCCGCGGCCAGATACATGGAAGACTTTGTATGGCACTAGACAACAGTTGATAAACACATGCAGATACCATTACATGGCATTGGGCCAAAGGGCGAGACTCCAGACGCTGCTGGATCCGTAACAACAACAGTGGTACTGATATAAGTATGTCTCACCTCACCCTGACTTAAAATTTTTTAAATGTTTCTATTCCCCTAAGGTGGTGTGCATTGCACTATATTTTTATTTTGCGCCTGTTGGCCCAGTGCATCTGACTTCAGCATTTATTTTATGTAAGGGTCTCCTTTCTTCTGCATTTTCTAAGAATTTGCTTCACCCGGGTAATGGCCGGTGCTGTGATGGGGAGCAAACCCAGCACCTTCAGATTGTGAGCCATGTCACTTAACCACTAGCCCACAACGTCCCCACCTAGTCCAAGCTGTTCCCACATGAGGAGTAGTTCTAATCATTATGTCTCACCTAACCCTGACATAAGCTGTTGTTCTGATCAGTATGTCTCATATAACCTCCCCCCTGATGTTGCTCTTCTCTTCCAACCTAATCATTTAAAACAAAGTACTAAAGATACCAACACAACAGACCTGTTTGTCTGCACACTTGATTGCAAGTGTATAAAACATCAATACTCCCACAGGTGTAGAAGAGAGGTGATTAAGTGAAGTAAAGTGAAGTGGTACAAGAATTCATAAATGTTTTACCACTAATAAGATGTTATGCTTCTTTAACTAACGTCTGGCCAGGTAAAATATACTGGTCAGACATGTTAGTCAGGGTCAGGCAAAATATACTCGCCAAGACCCTCACCTTGACTTCCTAGTAGCCCTCCCTGGAAACGGGCTGTTTTCATGGCAGCCTGGTTAATAAGGTGAGGGATTGAAGTGATCCCCATAGTAGTGAGTGACTCAGATGAAGCCAAGCCTAGCACAGCCGCCTGGAGGACCCCAATCTACTTTCATCAGCATGCTCAGGACGTGAGGAAAGCTATTGCAGCCCACCACTTAATGTCTTTTTCATATCGCATAAAAGAGTAATCTACTCATTGTGGGCATTCGCAAACAACAATGCTCCTTAAACAGTTAAAAAGACAAAAATAAAAATCTTGCAGAGGTGGAGAAGGTAGCTCTATAGCCTTAATTGATATCTTCCACAGATTGCATTTTCAGAACTGAACCCGTTCCCGATGAGATCCATTATGAGCAAGCGACAGCATTACCTACAGCAGGTCAAGGTGAGGGGCACACTTCTTGTTTTGTCTGGGAGTTGCTCTCCATGTGGGTAGTCTTAGCTCCTTGATTGATTGATTTATTGATTTACCTATTTTCTCCAAATGGATCATGGGGTTACCACTTCAGGAAGTCTGCATCCAAGGATTTGGAATGGCTGTTTCAGTAGAGCATTGATGTTACTTGCTCCAAGTACAACCCTCACTAGCCACCTTTATTACATACTTGGAAGGCTACAGTGGTCCAATTCTTTCCAACCCGGGTAACACTAATCTTGTCTGACTTCTTACTGGACTGCAAAGAAAAAGATCACTAAACCCTACTAAGCATGCCGTAAAAGACAACTATGGAGGGTGTTGTGTGGGGGTGGCAACTTCATAATGTAAAACTAACAAAATTTTGCAGAAACGACCACTGTAAGGACACATAATTGTTTTAACTCAACTTAACTTAACGTCTTTATGCTGGTTTAGAAGACTCTGCAGAGTCTGTTTACAACTAGTTTCATTTACATTTCCTTGCTCTAAAAGCTATGCGCATCCAATCTATTCTTAAATGCATTAATTGTTCCTGCCTCCACTACTTCCTGTGGCAATGCATTCCAAGCATTCACCACTCTAAATAAAAATTTCCTAATCTCTAATCTGGACCTTTTTTTAGTTAATTTGTAGCCATGCCCTCTTGTTCTTGTAGGTAGTTGTATTTTGAAAAAACTTATTATAGTCTAATTTTTCCGCCTTTACTAGCCACCTTTTATTACATACTTGGAAGGCTACAGTGGTCTTATTCTTTCCAACTCTTATTCTTTCCAACCCGGGTAACACTCATCTTGTCTGACTTCTTACTGGACTGCAAAGAAAAAGATAACTAAACCCTACTAAGCATGTCGTAAAAGTCAAATTTGGAGGGTGTTGCATGGAGTGGCAACTTCATAATGTAACACTAACAAAATTTTGCAGATCCGATCACTGTAAGGACACATAATTGTTTTAACTCAACTTAACTTAACGTCTTTATGCTGGTTTAGAAGACTCTGCAGAGTGTATAAGTTTCATTTACATTTCCTTGCTCTAAAAGCTATGCGCATCCAATCTATTCTTTAATGCATTAATTGTCCCCGCCTCCACTACTTCCTGTGGCAATGCATTTCAAGCATTCACCACTCTCTGACAAAAAAAATATTTCCTAATATCTGATCTATTTTGTCATTGGCTTGTTGCAGAATGGTCGATGGCACCATGAAATAGACAAGAGATGTTATTCTTGTCCAAAGAATCCATTATGCCTCTGCTATATTGAGCCTGTCTGTAATGGAAAATTAACAATCAGCTTGTAAATAAAGTGAAGGTCTTTGAAATGTGGGTATACAGAAGGATGGGCCGCATCTCATGGAAGGAAAGTGAACAAATAGGGAGGTCATGAAGAAGATTGGGAATGGTAAGAAAATAGGCAAATTAAATATTTTGGACATTCGAGGGGTGTTCAAGTCAAACCAGGACAATTTTTTTATAATGAACATTTTTTTTTCAAGTAGTCAAAATACCATTTATTGTTTGATATAATCTCATGCACCGTTTGTGCACTTATCCCAGCGTTTAAGTAATGCTTGAAAAGCATTAGCGTAGAAAGATTTGTCAGTATGTCTGAACTAATCCAGGACAACATGTTTCACTTCATCATCAGTCCTGAAATGCTGCCCTCCCAGGAATTCTTTTAGGTATCCAAACAGGTGGAAATCGCTTTGAGTGAGGTTTGGGCTGTAAGGTGGATGTGACAACACCTCCCAGTCAAGTTGCTGCAGGTGGCACATAGTGCGATGAGACGTATTAGGTAGAGAGTTATCTTGGAGGAACAGGACGGGATCATCATTTATGGATGAACGGCTTTCTCTAAAACGTTTACACCATTGAAATGTCTTACTGCGACTGAGTGTCTCATCACCGTATTGTGATTGCAGTCTTCTGTAAATTTCTGCAGTTTTTACGCCTACTTTCACAAAAAACTTCATCACAATACACTGTTCCATGCAAGCACTAGCAGTGTGGTCCGCCATTTTTATCTGTCACGTGACTGACCCATGGCAAATGGGTCACCTAACAGTAATAGGGCAGAAGTGCCCTTAGCTAATGACAGTAGTTATAGCACGCTATAACCCATTCAGGTCCTGATTTAATTTGAACGCTCCTCATGTAAAGAGACATGACACTAAGTGGTAGAGAATTCTGGAGGGAAAGGTAGACGGTAGGTGGGCAAGAGAAAGGCAGTGCTATAAGTAGGAAGACAACATCAAGAGATGGACTGACAACATTCTGTCGGAGTGTACTTTAAAGCAAGAGACAGAGGATGTTTAACATCCATTAGCAGAGACAGCACATGACACCATCATCAATGGACAGGCAATCTCTAGCACACAACAGCAGAGCATTAGAGCAAGAGGCAGACTACGAAAAAAAATGGATTGACGTTGTTACAGAAATAGAGGCATGATTGAAAATATAAATGGCGCATATGAAAGAAAATTGCATACTTCTCTATTGATGGTCTTTTATATCTCTGTCGCTGATCATGTCACACCTGTCACTGATCATCTCACTCTTGTCACTGATCATCTCACTCTTAACTTAACGTCTTTATACTGGTTTAGAAGACCCTGCAGAGTCTGTATACAACCAGTTACATTTACATCACCTTGCTCTAAAAGCTATGCGCATCCAGTTTATTCTTAAATGCATTAACTGTCCCTGCCTCCACTACCTCCCCTGGCAATGCATTCCAAGCAGACACCACTCTCTGACTAAAAAAATATTTCCTAATATCTAGCCTGGACCTCTCTTTAGTCAGCTTGTAGCTATGCCCTCGTGTTATTGTAGGTGGCTGTATTTTAAAAAACTTGTTATAGTCTAATTTATCGATTCCTCTGATCATCTTATAAACCTGTATTGAGTCACCACGAATTCTTCTCTCTTCGAGACACCGTAGGCCGGTTTTTCTGAGTCGTTCCTCATAACTGTAATTCTGGAATCCCACTATCATCTTTGTCGCTCTTTTCTGTATTCTTTCTAGCATGTTTATGTCCCCTCTATGATAAGGACTCCATACCTGTACACAGTACTCCAATCTAGGTCTAACTAAAGCTTTATACAGTTTGACGATCACTTCCTTGCTCCTATGTTTAATATTTCTTTTTATCATACCTAACATTGCATTTGCCTTTTTCACTGCTACCTTAACTTGCTCACTCACCTTTCCTGTATGATCTATTATAACCCTTAGGTCCCTTTCCTTATCTATCTTTCTAATATTGTTTTCTCCCATTCTGTAATTATGTTCCATATTGGATCTACCCATGTGGATGACTGTACATTTATCTACATTAAACTCCATTTGCCAGCTTACAGACCATTCTCGAATTTTATCTAAATCCGACATCAATATATCCACTTCCGCTTTAGATGAGACACTACTGCATAGTTTTGTGTCATCAGCAAATTTTGCAATCATGGATCTCATATCAATGTCCAAATCATTTATATATATCAAGAACAAAATTGGTCCCAAAACCGAGCCCTGTGGCACACCACTTTTCACTTCACTCCACTCAGAGTACTCCTTATTTATGCCCACCCTCTGCCTTCTTCCCGTTAACCAATTTTCAATCCATTTGGCAACTTCCCCACCTATTCCATGTGATTTTAACTTTCGAAATAATCTTTGATGAGGTACTCTATCAAAGGCCTTTGCAAAGTCTAGATAAATAACATCCACTGGCTCCCCTTTATCTATGATTTTAGTAACCTCCTCCATGAATTCTAATAGATTTGTTAAGCATGATCTCCCTCTAGTAAACCCATGCTGACTATTTCTAATTAGATTAAATTTGTCTAAATGCATTACAATGTTTTCTTTGATTATTGACTCTAACAATTTACAGACTATGCTCGTTAAACTCACCGGTCTATAATTTGCCGGATCTGATTTTTTGCCTTTTTTGAATAAGGGGATCACTCCTGCATCTTTCCAATCCCGTGGAACAATCCCTTTTGTAAGTGATTGAGAACATAATATAGCCAATGGTTTTGCTAGTTGGTCTCTAATTTCATACAGCAATTTTGGGTGAATACCATCTTGACCTGGACATTTATTCACTTTCAACCCCTCCAATTTTTTAAAAACCATTTCCTCTGTAATACAGATTGATCTTAATCCCGCTGTATCCATGTCTCTTTGAAAAATATCTATAGGCTCTGGGATCTCGGAGCAGTCCTCCTTTGTGAAGACTGTGCCAAAGTACTGATTGAGCAGATTAGCAGCCTCCCTATTCTCACTTATTATTTTCCCTGTACTGTCTATGAGAGGGCCTACTTTGTCTTTCATTCTTTGTTTATTCCTAACATAAGAGAAGAAGCTTTTACTGTCAGTCTTGATCCTCTGAGCAAGTTTTTTTTCAAAGTCTATTTTTGCTGTTTTATTCGCTTTCTGAGATATGTTCTGCTTGTCCAAATATTTTACATATGTTTCTTTTGATTTACCTGCCTCTATATATTTACCTGCCTCTTGTCACTGATCATCTCACACCTGTCACTGATCATCTCACACCTGTCACTGATCATCTCACACCTGTCACTGATCATCTCACTCTTGTCACTGATCACTCTTGTCACTTATAATCTCTCTTGTCACTGATAATCTCTCTTGTTACTGATCATCTCACTCTTGTCACTGATCATCTCACACCTGTCACTGATCATCTCACTCTTGTCACTGATCATCTCACACCTGTCACTGATCATCTCACTCTTGTCACTGATCACTCTTGTCACTTATAATCTCTCTTGTCACTGATAATCTCTCTTGTTACTGATCATCTCACTCTTGTCACTGATCATCTCATTCTTGTCACTGATCATCTCACTCTTGTCACTGATCATCTCACTCTTGTCACTGATCATCTCACTCTTGTCACTGATAATCTCTCTTGTCACTGATAATCTCTCTTGTCACTGATCATCTCACTCTTGTTACTGATCATCTCACTCTTGTCACTGATCATTTCAATCTTGTCACTGATCATCTCACTCTTGTCACTGATAATCTCTCTTGTCACTGATAATCTCTCTTGTCACTGATCATCTCACTCTTGTCACTGATCATCTCACTCTTGTCACTGATCATCTCACTCTTGTCACTGATCATCTCACTCTTGTCACTGATCATCTCACACCTGTCACTGATCATCTCATTCTTGTCACTGATCATCTCACACGTGTCCGTGATCATCTAACACCTCTCACTGATCATCTCACTCTTATCACTGATTATCTGAAAAGTGAATGAGTTAACAGTAAAAATATGTCAGACATAGAAATAATCTCCAATGATTGTCGTGAAGTTTTAACAAATCTGACGACACCTTATCTTGAATGTTTAAATGAGATCTTTGCCTTTTTCTTGATTCTAGATTGAGTTGGAAGAATTGGAGACAATAAGGAAAGACCTGAGATCAGCTCATGAGGAGGAGGAACAAAGGGGAGACAGACAGGGCTACTTCAGTGAGGATGATTTGGATGACTGTGGAGATAATGGGCAGTGAATGGGCATCGTTCAGAATCCTTCTTATTTACTTTACTAACGGTTCAAATTAGAGAAATGCTTTGGACTTATTGAAAAGTCCAAAAGTTTGAAGGTCACCCAAGGTTTGTTCAGGGTAGTTTTCTACAGATCACACATACCATCAGTATACATTTTACAGTATATTAATTACAAAAACTATACAGACCTCCTAAACAAAACAGATCATTGACTGAAGACTTGTCAGACAATAACTACAATTAAAATCAAAGTTTAAAATGGTTCAAGCTAGTTTATGTTCCATTACTATTACTGTTTTCAGTTCAAATGATTTTCTGGCATTTCAATGATAAGAAGAGAATTGCAGATTTTTTGTTTATGACCAGATTTGTTATCTGTGAAAGTTCAATTTTACTGCCTCTTTTTTATGGCAGAACTGTAATTATAACAACTCATGATCATTTGATGTGTACAGGCATAGTACAATTGTTTTCTATATTTTGCATTGTATATCCAAACCCACTGTTGTGTTTGTAAAGTTTATATATTTCTTAAGCATTTTTGTATTATGCATTTAGTCACAAGATAGAATTTATATATTTTGCATTGTATATCCAAACCTGCTGTTGTGTTTGTAAAGTTTATATATTTCTTAAGCATTTTTGTATTATGCATTTAGTCACAAGATAGAATTTATATATTTTGCATTATATATCCACACCTGCTGTTGTGTTGGTAAAGTTTATACATTTCATAAGCGTGTTTGTATAATACATTTAGTCACAAGATAGGATGGATCCTTCTACTAGTCCTTATCATTTTAAATTTGTTATTCCGGCTTTATGATGTTTAATATGTCAAAATTTTATTGCATTTGTTTTGCTGTATGTAATAGTTTGAAATGGTCAGACTAATTTTCTAATCAAAATGTAATGATTACAATTTTGGTGTAAGATACATTTTTTTCAAATTTGGTATACCCAAATTTTGATTTAACCATGTTTCTATAAAATATTTTGTCACAAAATACAAAATTTTACATTATTTGTGAAACATTTTTTTAGGGTTGTTCACATACGACATCACTGCAATTTTGTCACCCCCAAAATTACAATTTGACACAAAAATTATGTGCACATATTCCTTCCCTCCTCAACTTGACACCAAAAATCTCTCATCTCCCCTCCCCCTTCTATTTATAAGCAACATATCATTAATTGATTATAAGCAAATATAATGATAATGGGGTTCTGTTAAGAATTAATATCAATGCACTGTGGACAAACATAAAAGTACCCAGTCTCCCTCAGTGAAGTATGAAAAGTGTAAAACAAAATTGTACAGAACAATCCTAAAATTTCCTTGGATAAAGTTGACAAATAAAATAAAGCCATCCTAGAAGACCTGAAGGTTGAAGAAAACTGGCTCATAAACAATGTTATATTTTGGAAATTGCATTTTTTTGGTCACGTCAAACATCATGAAAGACTGGAAAGAACGGTCCTGCAGTGCATGGTACCTGGAGGGCGACACAGAAGTCAACCAAGACGAAGGTGGATACAAGATATCAAGGAAACTCTAAACATGAACATGGAGCAGGCGGGAAGATTGACTGCAGACCGAGATTCATATCGGCTGGCTGTATGAGAGCGACGTTCTACAAAGGACATGCTACATGATGGTGATGTAACTTATATGGTAGGCTGCAATCATTTGTTACTCACAGATATTTCAAATTGTTGTGCCTTTCAATGACACACCCATTAAAGATAATGTCAGGGAGTTCAGCCTTCACAGTGAAGTTACTCAAGGAGCACTACATCACTCTAGCCTTGTTGATCTGTAAGCCTGACCCTCACCACCTTGAGATTACCTGCACGATTTCTAATATCTCTTATATCTCTAATATCTCTTATATGTCAATGAAATCTCTTGTCTATCAGCACCAATCCTGTGTGTAGAATATTATTAGGAAATGTCATCATTCGTTGCATCTTTTGGGTTTGAATGATAGTTACTTTTATTGAGTAAATTTTGAAATGGGTAATTATTCAGACAAAACATTTTTTAAAAATGAACAAAAGTATTAAATTAATCTGACTTTTATATGAACTGAAGGGCTAGTTAAAAATGTATAAAGTTATTTCTTAAAATATTATTAATATAAAACAAAACAACAATATGAAATGTAAAATTCACAATCCTTTCAACGTTTACTATCGCTAACATGGTATCAAACAGTGTAAATCATGAGAATAGTTCAGCAAAAACTGTAAGGATTTAAAATATGGCAAATATGTCTACGAGATATTTCTCTCTATAATGTTTATTATACTAAGGAAAAGTCAATTGCTTCTCCATTGAGCAAACATGAAATCCACGTATTTCTTCATTAGAAATTGTTTATTGAAATGTGTGTAAAATTTGACCATATTCCAGCCAGATTGTTTCTGGCAAATTCAAAGTTGTTCTTAACTTAACGTCTATATACTGGTTTAGAAGACTCTGCAGTGTCTGTATACAACCAGTTTAATTTACAATTCATTGCTCTAAAAGCTATGCGCATCCAATCTATTCTTAAATGCATTAATTGTCCTTGCTTCCACTACTTTCTGTGGCAATGCATTCCAAAGATTCACCATTCTTTTCTAGCTCAATGTCAATAGTTTCACCTCATTTGTCTTAATGGCTGGTATAGTTGTAGAAGATAGCAGATATGAAAATGAATGTTGTGGTAGAATAACAGTTTTAAATAGAAGAGGATACAAATATTGTCTTCACCCTCTCGTAATACTTCTAAAAATATTTTGAATCCTTCCTCACCCTTATCTGCACGATGTCATATATGAACGACCCCATTCAGTTGTTTTTGCTCAGGGCATATAATTGTTTGAATGACTATTCATTCAACATTTTTTTTCAGCTTCGAAGTTTTGATTTATCCATTTCATGGTCTCTTTAGAGCTGCATCCTAGTTCAATTGTAATGTAGATTCTTCTTCTACTTAGCAATAACCTATTTTTAGGACATTTTTGTATATTATACTATATTATGTTTTGCTAATGTTATAAAAATCAAATGTAAAACAGCACAAGTGTCCTCTACAAAATGTTGCAAAAAAATTCAAATATTTATCAAGCTGTTCTACAAATATCATATTTCTTGTCCTGAGGTAAATTTATCTAAGTTTATCTGAGACTTCCACAAATGGATCTCAGGGTCTCTAACGTAGGAAGGAAAGAAAAGGACCTATGCACTCTCAAAATGCTTGCCATAAAAGGTGACAAAGTAAGATTCTGCATGAACTGGTGAGCCTATTCTGTAATAACAAAGTGCCACAGAAAACAATCTCTACAAGAGCATATAAAGGCTTTGATACAAGCTTCCTGCTAGGAGGCTAGCTGTAGTGACTGTGGTTCAGTTGGAGTAAAACTGGCATACATGATGATACTTACTTACTTAGTCACCCCTCTTCTGTCATGGGTTGTAAAGGTTGCCAGAAAAGGATCAAATCTTTCCGTCCACTGGTTTCCTTTTGGCAGGTTTCAGTCTAGTTGACAGAGAGAGTTGATAGACTGTCTTATGTTGTCATCTTAGCAGACTTTGGATCATCTCGGGGATCTGGATCGTTGACTCTTTGCTTCCAGTGGCGGCTGAGGTAGCTTATCGTCTTTCATTCTACAGACATGGCTAAACCACCAAAGTTGAGATTGCTCCATCCGTGTCTGCAACTGCTGGGCTTCAAGATCTTGGCATATTGTCTGATTGTGGACCTTGTCTCTACTTGTCACCTTCTCTAGATATCTAATTTCTCATGCGTAGAGCTGGCTTTTCTGGGTTGTTTTCATTGCATGTGACTCGCATCCATTAGTAAAAGCTTAGTCAAAACAGGTAGATAAGTTAAGTGGTATACAGACATCTTGGTTTTTCTGACTTATTTCCCATTTGCTGAGGAATCCTCTTTTTATGTCACAAATAACTTTACCAGTTACTGCCCGTTGCATAGCCAACGCTGACAAATGATGATAATTATTATTTGAGGCAGACATTTCCCTTAGTGAAAAAGTTCATATCAACCGTCTGTCACCAGGATTGGATAGGAGCAAAGAAACACTTGCAACCTGCCAGACATGTTCTAAGGAGCAACTAAGAAAGATTGGGCATCAGGTCAGCTAATGAGTCCTGTTGAAAGTAATAAGCCATAAGAAAAAGGAAAGAAGACCTCTACACTCCTTGGTGAAGGAGAAATGGCTGTCAAATTAAGAAGTAGCAGTATTTGAAGAATGATTGAAACATTTTTTTTTAACAAAGAGGCCAAACAATGATGTAAGCTTTTTTAATTAGATATTATTAAAAAGTCTTAGCCTATTTGTCATAACGCTTCCTCTTCTGTCTTCATGTGTTCTGCAAGAATTTACTGTTTTTCCTAATTTTACTTTCCTTAGTTTTACCTAACTATTATTAGAACTAGTCAGAGGTTGTTATCTTCACCAAAGAATAGCTGTCAGGGGTTCTTTCTTGACCAAATAATAGATGTCAGAAGTTCTTTCTTGGCGAAATAATAGATGTCGAGGGTTTTTCTTGACCAAATAATAGATGTCATTGGTTCTTTCTTGGCCAAATAATAGATGTCAGAGGTTCTTTCTTGACCAAAGAGCAACTGTCAGAGGTTCTTTCTTGGCCAAAGAATATCTGTCAATGGTTTTTTCTTGACCAAACAATATCTGTCAAAGGTTCTTTCTTGACCAAAGAATATTTGTCAAAGGTTCTTTCTTGACCAAAGAGCAACTGTCAGAGGTTCTTTCTTGACCAAAGAGCAGCTGTCAGAGGTTCTTTTTTCACCAAATAATAGCTAAACTATTTGAATGTATTATACTTTCATGTGACATTATGTTTTATTTTTTCACAGTATTGGTGGCATGGATTATAATTTGTTTATTTGTTTTTTTTTCTTCTTGATTTTGTTTTGTTGGCACAAAGTTTATTTATTTCAGACAATGAAAATAAAAACTGTCAATTAGAATACATTTAAAGAAAACAGTGGTCTTACTAAAGTTATTGCTATCTCCATAACTTTTGTCCACCAGTGATGCTGGTTATGTATGTATGTTCGTATAGGCAATGGGGCCTGTTGTGTTAAGCGATTATTATTGTTTTCACAGCGTGTTCATTGAATG
The DNA here is from genome assembly GCA_036924085.1 of Ariolimax columbianus. Lineage (NCBI taxonomy): Eukaryota > Metazoa > Mollusca > Gastropoda > Stylommatophora > Arionidae > Ariolimax > Ariolimax columbianus. The sequence continues at coordinate 73,537,628 of JAVGWX010000010.1, read as the reverse complement.
AAGTTGGCTGCTAACTAGAGGTAGGATACTCTGTGACCTGGGACGGAGCAAACTAGAGGTAGGATACTCTGTGACCTGGGACGGAGCAAACTAGAGGTAGGATACTCTGTGACCTGGGACGGAGCTGCAGAGGGTGGTTAACGGATGTATGAGTCCATTGTTAACCTTTGTGAATATTTCCAAGCCACACCAAAATTGGCACTGGTAGTTAACAGAGTGAAGGGCGCCATTCTCGTCAATTTCAAATGTGTGCACTGGACCTTGGAAATAAGACATGGAGAAACCGATGTAGCTGATGGTTTGACAGGTTAGAGAAAACACCACAAATCAAACATACTAATTAATCCAAATTGAAAACTAGATCACATTTACGTGGATACAGGTGGGAATTTCAGTCAAATCCGCAGCTTGGCGGATTTCATGATAGACTCAAATATTAGATCCGCAGCTGGTTAGGCACCATCTTTGCTTGGTTAAGGCCATACTAGTTTTCTTTGTTTCCAAATACTTCAGGAACCTTTGATGTAGAAAGTTATCTACCATTTTATTGGTATCAGTCATCGGTTGTTTTTGTCTTTTGTGTATTGAATAGATAAAATCCAAATCTGTTGTAGCCCATGCGGGAACCTAAAGATTGCCACTTGCTCACATCTGTGAAACTTGTCAAAGGAATACATTTTTAGATGGATTTGTTGGTGTTTTTCTCACTTGTTCTTATACCTTCTCGTTGATAAACTTTTTGATCTTTTCTAAAGTTATTACTTGTAAATAATTTGGCTGTGATAATCTAAATTTGTGTGTGTTTATATGTATTCTGTTGTTATTTGTGATGGTGTCACAGCACAATTTTGTATATTTATACATATTTCCTTACTTCTGATGGCGATGAAAAATAAGGTTGGATATTTATGCGTGTTCTGTCTTTATTTGTTGATGAAAGTACAGCAAAGTTGTGTGTGTGAGTGTGTGTTCTGTTTTTATTTGTTGATGACAATACAGCAAAGTTGTGTGTGTGTTCTGTATTTATTTGTTGATGACAGTACAGCAAAGTTGTGTGTGTGTTCTGTATTTATTTGTTGATGAAAATACAGCAAAGTTGTGTGTGTGTGTGTGTTCTGTTTTATTTGTTGATGACAATACAGCAAAGTTGTGTGTGTGTGTTCTGTCTTGATTTGTTGATGACAATACAGCAAATCGATGATGATACTGATACAGCAAACAGATGTGTTGTGCATATTCTTTCTCTATTCATGTGTGTGAGGGATTTCTTGGAGAACTCTGTATGTAACAGAGATGAGAATAGCTCCACTGCCATGCTAAGAGCAAGGTCATAAGTGATGTCTGACAGTGCAGTCTCACTCTTATGTAGTAGAAAACTCCGTAATTCATGGTTTTCACAGAGGCTGCAAACCTGGTTAGTTTTGAGTATCCTTCTGAGTTTGAAAGAAAACTTTAAAAACAATATGATAAAGATATTAACTACTGAATGACTCATTTTCCTGCCAATTAGAGGAAGAAGTGTTTATTTGTGTCAACAACACACCAAAATTGATGTGTGTTTTCACATATTTAATCTATTAATTTTTTTATTATGAATAATTTTAAATATGTTGTAAATTAACTTTATGAATCTGGTCTCCAAACTAATACTGATGTGTGTTCTGAAAGTATTTTGCATCAGCGTTTTTCAAACTCTGTTAACATGGCAACCTCCTCAGTATTATTTATATTGATTCTTGCATTTCCAGCAACAGGTCCTTGGATCTTAGTCTTGGAACCACTGTTATCTCAGAAAGATGTCTACTTTCTTCCCGATTCTAGGAACTTTTGTTGTACATTCAAAATGAAACACAAGGGTAGATAAAGAAACTCCAATGTTTGAAGTTTATTTTCCCACAAAGTCACGTATTTGTTTAATTAAAGTATGGCACATATAGGTGGCTGTTTTGCTTGCTTGTCTACATTTTATTTTGATAACAGTGATCTTTATTGTTTTCTTGCAATATATATTTTGCTCGGGGGATCTTAACGAGGGTAAGTCAGTAAGTAGGTCACAAAATGATATGGGATATCTGAAGAATGTAGTTGGCAGTTTCTAAAGGTGTCATTAGGTGGCAGAAACATCCAGTTTTGTGATAACCAGGTAGCAGACGTTAAAATGTCACATTCACGTGCGCAGCTCAGATACAGAAAGGCATCCATGCTTAAAGAATGTACATTAAAAAAATATGTGCTGCTGTGCACTATTGTTGGGTAAAAGGACTTTCTGCAAAGGATATTCATAATGAAATACTTTCTGTGGGGATGGCGTGGGCTAGTGGTTAAGTGACACGGCTCACAACCAGAAGGTGCTGGGTTCGATCTCTATCACAGCACCGACCATTACCCCAGGGAAGCAAACCCTTAGAAAATGCAGGAGGAAGCAGACCCTTACATAAAATGCATGCTGAAGTTGGATGCACTGGGCTGACAGGCGCAAAATAAAAACCACAGTGCAACACACACTGCCTTTGAGATTAGAGAAATAAGGCGAACGCCAAAAAAAAATTAATTAAATACTTTCTGTTTATAGTGAGAAGTGTTTGTTGTGTAAAGTGGTGCATACCTGGGCGGATAAACTTTCTCAAGGATGCTCAAAAATTGCTGATGAGGCCTGACCTGGTTGTCTTGTACTGGTTGTTCTGATTGCAACAGAAGCATCTGTGCAGTGAGTGGGGGATATGATTCAAGCTAACAGGCGAGTAACGATAGGCAGTATAACAACTACATTTGATGTTCTCATGGTTTAGCCAACAACATAATGCATGATCAACTGAATTTCTAAAATGTGTGCTCATGGACTGTACCCAGACTGGTATGGACTGACACATAAGGAACCGAATGAGCCTGTCCTTGTGGCATCACTGTTGGTATGCAGATGAAGAAGAAGACATGCTGGATAGGATTGGGTAGGATTTAAAAAAGAATCCTGCGGATCCTATGGACTGCAAGGAAGACTAATGATACAATACTCGAAGAGGCACAAATGCAAAGGCAACTCATTGCAAAGATCAGAACAAGGCAGTCATCCTTTTTCAGGCATGCTATGAGAAGAGGGAGAGGAGGGCGTGGCCGAATTGTTTCGAGGCCTGTCTGCCGACAAGGAGGGCAGTGATTCAAATCCAAGGTTACGACATATGTTGTTTTTCTGTTGGGGGTGAAATAAACAGACATAGCCAGCACATGATGTGGTGACAGAAGTGGCGAAGCGATCTGTAGTCCTCAGCCTTTAAAACCCCTCTACTATCCCAGCAATGGGACAAATTTCGCAGGACAGTTTTTTTGTTGTTCATGAGAAGAGGTGGCATGGAGCATGTTGAGACAATGGGATAGATGCAGGAAAGGGATACAGAGTTAGGCAGAGAAAGAGAAGATGTTGGACAGCCAAAGAGAATGGCGCAAGTTTGTAAACAACACACGTGATAGAAGTGGATGGGGGTCCATGATTGCAATGCCAACTGGCAGGGGACCCGATGATTACCATGGCACACACCAGTTTTTGTTTTAAAAGGCTCAGAAAGTTGACATTCTTGTAGTACTCTACATTTAATATCTTCAAATGTTTTCGAAATTATGTTATTGAACCTCACAAATACCCCATGTGTCCCGAGCAACTAAAAGAATGATTCTCTGTCTAAGCTCTCAAATGTTTAAAAAAAATTGTATGTGTACATGCCAGGTTTTTATTTTAATCCATTCACTCTGGATTATTTTAGAGCTCTGGTTGCATGTTTTGTTAATTTGTAAAACTCAAGCACAGAATCAAGTAGTTGTGACCTATTTATCTTCAGTAAAAGTTGACTGAGATACCCCACATTATAGCAAACTGTTCAGAATTGAATGTAGAATACAATGTAATACATGCATTTAATATTTGGGGATGAGCATTTGTGTTAGAGGGGTTATATAAGCATTTATTATTTACAAAAATGAGGACTCGGTGGTCTCGAGGTAAGGTGTCCACTTTGGGTGCCGGTTGTCGTGGGTTCGAATCATAGTTGAGTACGGGATTTTTTCACGTGGTTCTTCTGGTAAAAATTCCCATGATCTATGGGTAGTGAGATTGGACTCCCTTGTTCAATGTCGAGCACGTTTAAAATTCCTTGACAGTTAGAAATAAAAAAGAGTAGAATTAATGGTCAAAATTCAAAAGTTCTAGTTAAAAATCTACCCAGATTATTTGTACCTTCTCCCAGTCCTAGTAAGCCGCAAGAAGTTTTAAGATACCTACAACGTGGCTACCTGGCAACAGACATTAACATTCTTATTTGAATACCAGGATTCCAAGTAAAAAAAATAGGAAAGTTTTTTTTTGTTACTCACCAATACATTATTCAGCTCTAAACCAATACATGAATAAAGTAATGGCTTTTGATTGGCAGTAATACACATTGGAAGATGTTTTAAAAGTTACACTTAATTAAATGCAGTAATTTTCACAATATTTACATCCTTGGAGATGAGATGTTTCCAAAGACTTTTAAACGTTACGTACAAAGATCGAGTTGCAAATGAGGAAATACAAGATAGAATTACAACAGTAATTCGGCCTTTTAAAGACCTCTTGGCAACTGTCAAAAGAAGGAAACTCGCTTGGTACGGTCACATATCGAGATCAAATGGTCTTGCAAATACGATCCTCCACGGAAAGGTGTAAGACAGAAGACGAAGAGGCCGTCCCAAAAAGAGGTGAGAGGACAACATAAAAGAATAGACCAATATCCGACCAGAAGAGGCACAGGCAGCGGCCACTGACAGAGAAGGGTAGCGTGAGGTTGTGAGGATGTCTTCATGTGTGCCCAAATGACCTCACTGGTTACGGGGTGACCTGACCTGACTTGACTACATTTTACTGAAGTCATGTAAGTTGAAAAAAGTGCTCAAAAATAAAAGCCCCAATCAGCATCAGTCTATACAGTTCATGTACGTCAAGAAAGCATCTTCCATTTGCATTCAAAACATACTCACGCCCATTTATCTCATACACTCAAGCATCACTGTGCAGGATCTTGAACCTTTACTAAACTGTTGAACTGTTCAACTATTGCTTCAGACAAAAGAAGACACTGCCCCCCATCAGTAGATACAGATTCACTTTTATCACTCGACCGAGAACTAACACTAGACAACGGCATTCAAAACATACTCACGCCCATTTATCTCATACACTCAAGCATCACTGTGCAGGATCTTGAACCTTTACTAAACTGTTGAACTGTTCAACTATTGCTTCAGACAAAAGAAGACACTGCCCCCCATCAGTAGATACAGATTCACATCTATCACTCGACTGAGAACTAACACTAGACAACGGCATTGAAGTGTTACTACCAGAGCAATCAACATCTTCGGCATCACTACAGTCAGTGATAATATCATATAAAATTAAAATAAGGCGAGGCTGCGGCGGTACTGTGGAAATCAAATGTAAAAAACAAAGTGAAAAATTAAGACCAAAAAATTCATAAATTTGTATAGTCAGATACCGCACCGAGACAAAATACAAACGTAACCTACGTTCGGACCAATAGGCCTTCATCAGAGACAACGAATAACAACAATAATTAACATTTTCTTGCTTTTATCCATCATTTGGGTTCCTGCCCCCGTCACGAAAGGCGTGTTCTTTTTCTCAGTTAAGGAAACCTTTTTTCACTTTTATGTATTGACATCCGCCACTATGTTAATCCCTTCTTCTTTGATTCGCTAGTTAATTATTGTTGTTATTCGTTGTCCCTGATGAAGGCCTATTGATTGTAACGTAGGTTATCATAATATAATATAACCATTCCCGAACTTGTATTGTAAAAACTTGATTTGGTCTGGTTGGAGGTTGTTGTTTGCAAATGCCCTGAAAAGGACGTTAAGTGAGTAGCTTTCCACACATCTTGAGTGTGCTGATGAGGGTGGACTGGGGTCCTCTAGGTAGTACTGCTATGCTTGGCTTCATCTGCATGTCACTCACTACTACAGGGATCACGTCGATCCCTCACCTCGTTAGCCAGGCTGCCATGAAAACAGCCCTTTTCCAGGGAGGGCTACTAGGAAGCCGAGGTAAGTGTCTTGGCCAGTATATTTTACCTGACCCTGACTAGCATGTCTGATCAGTATATTTTGTCTGACCAGACGTTAGTCTTCCCCCTGGTTGAAGGTACTTGGGCTTGATTCATGACTGTAAAAACTGTTTTCAGGCATCCAAGTATGAAAATACAAGTTTTCATGAAAAATCCCATGATGTGCATAGAAACTGTTCATGAATTGGAAAGTAACAATTCTTAACTTCCGTCAGAAACCAAAATAAGAATTTTAGGAGAACTAGTAATGGAAAAACATGTGAATTAGTGTACACAATCGCAAAAACCGATGTGTTGGCTTGTCGGTTGTCTGAAAAAAATCAGGGAGCCAAATATCAGCTCCTAGAACTGATCAGTTAATTTAATCAAGATGCTGGTTTCTTAACTGCTTGAACATTCACTCCTTGCTCTTATTATCCTATAAAATATAACTAGTTAACCCTTTACACCCTATCCTGCCCAGTGTATGTTTGGAAACCGAAAACACTACTACTCTGTTCAATGCAAATGTTCATTTCTTGTTCTGTTCTGGGATAGCATTTACATCTCATAAGTAAACACATATTATATTAATACGGCAAAGAAGTAACTTCCTGCTCTTATGAATTTGTATTTCCTGTTTTAAGGCTTAGGGTGTAAAGGGTTAATATCCTATATTCTACTTGGGTTACAAATTTACAAAAATCAACTGTTGAACACTGATATTTATTTAGAAATGTGTATGTTTTATAATTAGACTTACAGTTACTTATTAAAACCCATACATTTGTGATCAATATTTCTGCTTCCTGTACACACCAATAACACACACAACATACAAAGGAATGTATGCACTTTCTCAATTGCAGCTCATTTCCCCACTAAAATAGTATTTATTGTTATGATGTACATGTTTTTATCTGGTACCAGTCAACATGTCTGCATTAGGATGAAATACATCCTTAATGCAAATAAACTGAGATTTTATTGCAATGTCAACAGGAAAATATAACAGAAAGCTAATGGAAATGTGAGCAGAAAATGTGTAATTTGTATTATGTCATGTTGTAGACCTGCCCAACATTTGCTAGTGAAAGGAGAGGCATATGGCCGCAATCTATTTCCTGTCATGAGAATCAATCTGTATGCTAATGTTGATAACCTTAAGCTGACTGATGCCTTTGTTAGAGTCACTGATGCGGAGGTTTGGTGGAGAACAAGAAAAAGGAATTAGACGAAAAGTGTTTGACTTTCCATGAATCATCCTTAATAGTTCAAATATTTTGTGTACATTTTTCTAGTTTTGAATGCTATAGTTTTATAATGTAATTTGTAACATTCCACTTACCATGCTTGTGATAAAAACAATATGATGAGATAAATTGTATTTCTTTCTCCATTTGTTTGGTATTTTTTTTATTGGTAGTATTGTAGGACTCAGCAGATCCCGTTTACACACTGTGTGGCATATTGGGAATATGATGTTAAGCTCATATTTTCTCGACCAATCATTGAGGCTGGGTTGACCTCGAGAGCTATTTGAGATTGAAAAAATATCCCACATTAATTGGGGAGTGAGTCTTTATTTAAACAATTTTTACTAATTGCATGAGTTGAAAGTGGATAAATGTCCAGGTCATGATGGTATTCATCCAAAATTGCAGTTCGTAATTAGAGCCATGTTATCAAAACCATTTGCTATATTATGTTTTCAATCACTTGCGAAAATTTGTTCCAGGGGATTGGAAAGATGCAGAAGCGGTCTCCTTGTTCAAGAAGGGCAAAAAATCAGATCTGGCAAATTATAGACATGAGTTTAATAAGCCTAGTCTGTAAAATGTTAGAGCCAATAATCAAAGAAAACATTGTAATGCAATTAGACAAATTTAATCAAATCAGAAATAGCATAGGTTTACTAAAGGAAGATCATCCATAACAATTCTTTTAGAATTCATGAAGGAGGTTACCAAAATGATAGATGGAGGAGAGCCAGTGGATGTTATTTATCTAGATTTTGCAAAGGCCTTTGATAGCGTATCTCATCAAAGATTATTTAGACAGTTAAAATCACGTGAAATAGCTGGCGAAGTTGCCAAATGGATTGAAAATTTGTTAACTGCGGTAGAAGACAGTTACTGGGCATAAATAAGGAGCTCTCTGACTGGTGTTTGGTTTAAAATGTAGTTCTGTAGGGTTCGGTATTTGGACCAATTTATTCTTTAAATATAAACAATTTGGACATTGATATCAGATACATGATTGCAAAATTCGCGAATGATACACAACTACGCAGAAGGGTCTCATCTAAAGCAGAAGTGGATATATTGAGATTGGATTAAGATAAAATTTGGGAATGGTCTGACAGCTGACAATCGGAGTTTAATGTAGATAAATGTACAATCATCCACATGGGCAGATCTAATAGGGAACAAAGTTACAGAACGGGAGAGAACAATATCAGAAAAATAGAACAGGAAAAGGACCTAGGGGTTATAATAGATCTTGCAGGTAAAGTGAGTAAGCAAGTCCAGGTAGCAGTGAAAAAGACAAATGCAATGTTAGGTATGATAAAAAGAAAAATTAAACATAATAGTAAGGAAGTGATAGTCAAATTGTATAAAGCATTAGTTAGACATATATTGGAGTGATGTGTCCAGGTATGGAGTCCTTATCGTAGAGGAGATATAAACATGCTGGAAAGGATGCAAAGAAGAACAACCACAAAGCTGATAGTGGGATCAAGAATTACAGTTATGAGGAAAGACTCACAAAAACCGACCTACAGTGACTAGAAAAGAGAAGAATTCAAGGTGACAATACAGGTTTATGAGAAAGGAAAGGATAAATTAGACTGTAACAAGTTTTCAAAATACAGCCTCCTACAAGAACAAGAATGCACATCCAAAAATTAATTAAAGAGAAGTCCAGTTTACATATCAGGATGCTGCTGAAGATGGATGTGTGTACCGGAAGGTGCAAATATTGCTATCAGGCTGTAAACTAGCGACACAATGCATTCCATTCTCCGAAATACATCCTGCTACTTGCAAAGTCCTGTTCCCACCACGAACGCAGAAGAAGAAGAAGATAGAAGAAAATATTTTTTTAATTATAGAGTGGTGAATGCTTGGAATGCATTGACACAGGAAATAGTTGAGGTAGAGTCAATTAATGCATTTAAGAATAGATTGAATGTGCATAGGTATTTTGAATCAAGTGAATGTAAAAGAAACTGGTTATATACAGATTCTGCAGTCTTGTAAACCAGTATATAGATGTTAAGTTACATTATATTGTTCGACTGGAAAGTCAACTTTTTTGTAATATAAAACAATGTGTGCTTTAATAAAAAGTTTGGTTTCTCTGAAGCATGATACATTTGGGTTTGACTGATTGATTTAACCTTTTTTTTTAACCCCAAGTGACGCATAGAGCCTCCATTACAGTTGGCCCCTTTGAAGAAGTCTGTATTTGAGTATTTCAATAATTTGACATGATGAGGTTGCTAGTCTCGTGCACAATTCTCTTCACTCGTCTTTAAAGACATGCTTAGATGGCTACAGCGACTTCCTGTTTTCTTTCATGTAGGCACTACTCAGGTGGGAGTACTTCTTCTTCTTCGTGCGCTGTCAGACGGGGTGGGAGTACATTAGGTGGATGAAAAATAAGCAAATGTAAAATGAAGCTGTGCAAAACAGGGGCAGAATAATAAAGATGTGCAACGAAAAAATGTCCACTACAGAAGTGTGATTTTGATAGATTAACAGATCGCATTAGCAGAAGCTGTGTACACAATTTCAGCTTTTTAGATTAGGGTGAAGTTGGTTCAAATAGAAGAAATAAAAGTTTACGCAAATGGACAACGGTGATGTCAAGTTAAGAAGAAATAAGGGCCTCTGCACTCCATGTTAGAAGAGGCAACATTTATCCAGGTCACATTTTGTTCACTTTTTGCTCCTTACTGTGTCGTTACTACGAGGGGTCTTCAAATGAAAACCTTAAATATATTTTTGGAGTAAATTTGTTCCGAGAAAGTGAAACACAACTGTATAATTTTTCTACGTAATCACCGTTGCATTCGATACAAGTCCTCCGGCGGTTATAAAGTGCATGGATTCCTGTAGAAAAAAATGATCTTGGTTGCGCACAATCTGGTGGACTTCTTCATCCGACCTGAAAGTCTTTGCTCTCAATGCCTATTGTAGTCGTCCAAAGACGTGGGAATCACTTGGGGCTAAGTATGGTGAGTTTGGCAGATGTGATAGACACTGAAAGTGGAGGTCCTCGATGGTTACAGCTGTTGCACGGCCTGTATGAGGTCAAGCATTATCATGTTGTAAAAGAACACCTTTACTCAGAAGTCTACGTCGTTTAGATTTGATTGTGGGTCGAAGATTATTTCTGAGAAGATCTGTGTATGTGGCACTGGTGATAGTGTTCCCCTGGGCATGTGGTGCTCTAAAATAGCGCCTCGTTCATCCCAAAAGAGAGTCAGCATAATCTTTCTTGCAGTTTGCTGCCTCGGTTTCGGTGAGAAGAGATGGCTCCACTCCTTGCTCACTCTCTTTGCTTTAGGCTCAGGGTAGTGAACCCAGGCATCATCTCCAGTAACAATTCTTGCAAGAAATCCATCACCTTCTGCTTCAAAGCGCTCAGAAGTTCCCGACAGGCATCAGCGTGTCGTTGTTTCAATTCTGAAGTAAGCTGCTGTGGCACCCACCTTGCAGACATGTTGGGGTACTGTAGCACATCATAGTTGATTGGTGTGCTATACCTTTACTGAAGTCCAGATGTGCGACAATTTCATTCAGTCAATTGTGAATTACCTTTACGAGGCGGTCAACGGCTGCAATCAACTCTGGGGTCACTACTCTGTGTGCCTAACTCGTGTGTGAACAATCTGTCACATAACTCATGCCATTTTGGAATTTCCTACTCCACTCATATACTTGCTGGAGTGAAAGAAATGCATCACTGTACTGGACCTTCATTAGCTGATGAATTTCTATAGGTTTGACCCATTCGCTGCTAAAAAAACGGAAAATAGAACACTGCTCCTGTTTGTCAATGTTGGAGCGGCCATCTTTTAATTGCAATTATGACGTCATGTTGTGTATCTGCTCCTTGGTGGCATGTGCAAGACACTTATGACATCTTTAGCAACCATATTAACAAGTTGCAATACAAAAGCATGGTTTTTCTCATTTCTATTCCCCTTTTAAGGTTTTCATCTGAATCACCCTCGTACATGCTTTTTTCTTGTGATTGTGACTTTAAGTGTAAACCGGAAGAGGTAGCCAGCCCCCATCCTTACGATACACCTGGCAAGCTATGATGCTACTATTTGCTCCGCTGTTAGCCACCTGCAGAGACAAGACAAGAATAGTATTACATTGTGGTAGTGCTTTCCACTTTGATTGAATCGATCTGTTTAGACTTTATTCCTGTCACTCTTGAACCTGCTCCTTTCCATTCACCCATAGTCTAGTAGTATCGATCGAAATCAATATTTGCAATAAATATTTGAGCCTATAAGCTGTTGTAGCTACACAACGTTGATCTTCAATACTACCGTATAGCTAAGCATAATACGATAAAGTTAGTTTTATGACAGGCATTGACAATAGTGAAGTATTTGATACTTTTTTGCCCACATGCCTCGTTATCTCCTATTACCAAACGGCGCAAATCGGGTATACAATTGTTATAATAAACAAGCCATTTAACCGACATCACTTTCAAACAATAGGTTTTTTTTATTAGAAAAGATCAAGGCTGTCTCATAACAGACATGGATATCGGGGATAAAATCTACATAGTACTAGGACTGGGCTTTTTTCTAAAGATCAGGTGGTTTAATTTCCTTCATCGCTTTGTGCTGTTTTCTCTGGCAGTAATTCAGGTACCCATTTACAGTTGGACAGACTGAAATGTGTCTAGATTGGGGATCAAACCTGGTACTTTTGCCACGAAAAGGAAGCGTTGTAACAGATACAATGCTAACGTTTCTCACCTGTTTAAATGTCTTTTGCAGGAGGCAATACCACAGCATCCGTCACGACTTCATTAATCATCATCACCACCCCCATAATCATCACCATCACCATCATCACCACCCCTATCATCACCATCCCCATCATCATCATCTCCACACACATCACCATCATCACCACCCCTATCATCACCACCCCCATCATCATCATCCCCATCATCATCATCTGCACACACATCACCATCACCCCTGTTGTATGATGTACTTGTTCCTTGGACACCCCCTTTTTCTTACTCTCTAAATTTTTATCTTCCAGTATTTTACATAGTATTCCTCCTAGGATACTTGGAATCTTGATATTAAAACAGGCTTCGGCTATACGAAGATGACATTTTAAAAACTTTCTGCGGCTTACTAGGTCTGGAGGAAGGTACAAATAATTTTGGTACATTTTTTAACTATAATTTTTGAAATTTGTCCAAACAGCGGCCATTTAGCCTACTCTTTTCAGTTAATAACTGCCATGACAATCTACCTTTTTACATACTTTTTATTAGCTGTCTATGTGCACTTATATCGCTAAGCAATTGCTTGATGGCAAATTTTTTTTCCGGAGACCCCTGGGTTCATTGCTGGGGCTACAGAGTTCGTGCTTTGCGCAATGCTCTCGGCAGGCGGGATAATGTTCTGCGGAGATAGAAGGAGCCATTTGGGGAAACCAATAAACCAATCGAGCCCTCACTTTTAACCTTGTTTCATCCCAAGCGTGCTGATGACGGTGGATCACTTCGACCACCCACCTCATTAGCCAGCCAGGCTGCCAAGAAGAACAGCCAGTTTCCAAATGGAACTAAGCGGTTTTGTTTTTGGCCAGTTTATTTTACCTGACCTCAACGAACATTATCCGATCAGTATATTATTTTACCTGACCCTGACGAACATTGTCCGATTAGTATATTTTGCCTGACCAGACGTTAGTCTCCTCTCTACGCCTTTCTGGTAACATACATTGTTACGTCAGTCTGACCGAAGAAGAACAGATCGACATTGTGATCTCCATAGCAATGAGTCTACGAAGAAGCCGCGTATTTCACTACAGCCAAGATGATTCTGGTCCATCATCTTCTGCATGTCTGGGGAAATAAGAAGACCAATTGTAACCAGCTTCCAAAAATACATCGTTCGTTGAGACTGAAAATAACTCATCACGATAGGTTCGAACAACAACTACTACTACTTCTACAACTAGTACTACTAATGCAACTGCTACTATCACTACTACTACTACAATTACTACTACCACTGCCACTACTACTGCTTCTACTACTACTATGTACTATAACTCCCTTTTTAAAGGAATTCAGCAGTAGATTAAGTTAGCCACTAGATCAATATTGTTACATCCATCGATAATTCGTTAACAAGATTTATGTACCTGTACACCCCCTAACAGTTGGAGCGCCAACTTGCCATGCAGAATGAGATGATAGTTCGTCAGATGGCGATGAGTGTTGCCAGATATCGAGACTTCTTCTGGTTCTGGGTTACGTTTGATGCAGTAATCAGCACTGGACTTATCGTTGGGTAGGATTCTATCTTTAATTTCTGTCACATATTATGATTCATCTTTTCGATCCAATGTAAAGGGTAGAGCTGGTCCGCTTTAAGGGAAGCATGTCTCGGAGAGTTTTGATATCATTTATAGTTTTTTCTCCAATGTAAAGTAAAGAGCTAGTCCGTGTTAAATAGGTGGTGGTGCGAAAATATGGTTGGGGAGAAAGTAGATGGCAAATTAGATAGGAATTGAATTATTTTTAGAAATGTTTGCTAACAGCATACTCATTTCGATTTGAGCAATGGTTCCTTTACGTGCAAAGCATGTAGGATGGACTTCCGAGTCTTTCGTCCGTCTTTGATAGGACTAGGCACTAGATTTTACCTCCTTTGAGAGGCGAATAGTTTGAAACTTGTAGGTTTCCAATACCCTCTATATCGTGTTTTCGTGTGTTTCTTGAGAGGCAAACGCCTAACCTCTCTGATATAACGGCTTTTATTACATCTTAACTGCTACATTTGTGTGTCTTACTAGCGCCTTTCGAAATACAAATTTGAATTTGTTGCTTCCATCAGTTTTCTTTGTTTTGTATTGAGTATTTCCTTCTAAGGTCTTAGGTCAATGTCTATCAACGCGACCAATCACGTTATTTAAGGGCAATAACAAGCTCTCGACACGTCACCCAGTCTGAGACCATCCTTCGTAAATTGACCCAGCTCTGGTTCATAACGTTTGGAAAACGGGGATTACATCTGGTGCCTTAACGTATTTATACTGGTTTAGAAGACTCCATAGAGTCTGTATACAACCAGTTTCTTCGAGGGTGGTTTGACTGATGTGCGAGTCCATCTTAATAGACTCAAACACTAGAGCTAAACAGACCTGCAGCCAGTTAGGCGCCATCTATAGCTGCTCTTATCAAACCACCTGGGGAAAGGTACAAATAACTTGGGTAGATTATTTTTTAACTTGACACCTTACCTTGAGACCGCTGAGTCCCCCTTCTCTGTGCGAATCGAATAAATAACAAAATTCACGGTAGCAAACAATAAATCACTGTAGAGAGTAATCCTTTCACAAAATCCTGCCCTGAAACCAACTGCATATCGATCTTTGTTTCCTGAACATGCTATTATAGTTGTACTGATAGTTGACACGAGCAAGTTCCGTTATTTAGTCAGCCTTGGAATGTGACGTTTAAAAGGGATTTCTCCGTGTATCAGAAGGCCTGTATCTACAGTAGGCTGTGATTGAGTGCTCACTCTACCACTCAGACGTTTATGACGTTGTTGTTTGTCATGGTCGACTGAGGTTGCTACTGTGAGTTGATACGCCCAACATCAATAACGGTGGCTGTCATTTTAAAGATGCAGTAGTGAATGAGCTGACAAAATCCAGCGACTCATAGCTAACTGCTTGCATCAGGGTCAGCGAACCACAGCTGTTCAAGACCATAATCCACCTCCAAGTGGCGCTCCTGAAGATAGAATACAACCACAGACAACAGAAACTACGATATTAGCAAAGTAGAAGAAAGAATCTAAAAAACCGGCCCATAGTCTAGAATCGAGAAGAATTCGAGGTGATTTAAAATAGGTTTTTAATAGAATCTAGGGAAAGAATAAATTAGACTATAACAAGTTTTATGACTCGGTCCTCGGCCAACAACACAACTTTCAATGCCCTTAGCAAACTGTCGCCAAAAGCTAAAAGAGGACCAGGAAGAATTCGCCCATAAACGTCTCCTCGCATCGGCGGAGACTCGGCGAAGCATAAAATATGACTCTCGAAGCATTGCTGAACACACTACACAGGCATGTCTCACTCCCTGTTTAAAAACAGCAAGTGGGTCTCGTACCGAGCCAAGGCTGGGTATGGAATCGATTGTGAAAGAATACTACACGTAATTATTTAAATCATCATACCCCCCCCCCCCCCCCCCCCCCCAACCATTCCTCTTTCCTCCCCACCATCACGCCCACGCCCTTCAGAAAATTACCTGGCGTGGATGGCCTAGCGGCAGAGGATCTCAAAAGCCTGCGGACTACCGCTATACCAGGCCTTCGCTCAGCACTTCTCAACATATCTATACACAGGTAGAATACCGACGGCTTGGCGCTTTTCAAAAACGATCCTCCTACTCGAAAAAGGAGACAAGGAAGACCTCGGCAACTACCGGCCAATCACGTTCCTCCCGGTCACCTACAAAATATTCACGAAATGTCAAATGTGTCCTCACTAGAATCTGTCCAACCCTTGACCCGGCGCAACCAATCGAACAGGCTGGATGTCGTCGTGCAAACAGCACCATGGATCACATTTCGTCGTGCTGCCGACTGATCGAAACAGCCCGAGAGTACCAGACCCCACTCATCTATACCTTCATCGACTACAAGAAAGCGCTTGACTAGGTAGTACAAAAAATTCGTCTGCCAATCTCTGAAAGATCAAGAGGTCGACCCAGGATAGACAAAGATCCTTGCTGACTGCTACACCGATTGCACGACCACCTTCCAAAGACCGGTAGTAGTATCCATACAAAGAGGAGTAAGTCAAGTGGACTCCATCTTTTAATCCTTTTTTCCGCATGCCTGGAATCCGTCATCAGCCGATGTGACTGGGATACCTTTGGCATCAACATAAATTGCAGGCTGCTAAATCACATTTACTTTGCAGATGATTTAGTACTTTATCATGGAGGCGGCCACAGACGCCAATGAAATGCTAGCGGCACTCCACCAAGAGGGAAAGAAAGCGGGACTTAGTAAACACGTCCAAGACGAAAATCATGCGTAATCGATTCCCTTCCCGCGACCCAGTCTTCCTAGATGGAGAGAGACTCAATGACGTGGACAAGTACATCTACCTTCAACATGCAGAACGACTTGGAAGATGCAGTTATTTATGATGGCAAGATGAAACATCGTGTGTGTGTGAGGGGGAGGGGGTTGGGGGAGAAGAACGGGTTGTCCAGTAATAACAAGCTTTTCAAAATACAGCCGTCAACAAGAACAAGAGGAAGGACACATTTATAAATTAATTAAAGAAAGGTCCAGATTAGATATTAGGAGATATTTTTTTAGTCAGATAGTGGTGAATGCTTTGAATGCGAATGAATCACAGCTGACCAAGACCCTAATCAACCTTCATGTGGCGGCTCCGGTAACATTAGTCAGTATTGTAGTCTGGTCAAGGGATATGGACCACAGTAGGAAGGCAAACCCAGTACTCAGAAAAACCAGCTGAAATGGATGTGTCGGGTCGAAAGACGTAGATATCGCAGCCTTGCTGTAAACTACGATACAACGTCCATTTCAGGAAGAACGGAGAGGAGGAACAGTCACATTAAACTGGTTTGGTTAACAACCACAATAAATTGGTTAATAACCACATTAAACTGGTTTACAACCACAATAAATTGGTTAACAACCACAATAAATTGGTTAACAACCACAATAAATTGGTTAACAACCACATTAAACTGGTGCATGTTTTGTTCTGTCCTACTAGAGCATTTCAGAAAAGAAAGTGGAATTTGTTGATTCCCTTAGTCCCCCTGAATTTTATGACAGTATACCACTGGGATAACTCATATGGACATAAAATAAAGCGGTTAAGAGGTAAGTTTTGCTTTTTATTTTCCTTTCCTAATTTTGAGATTTTGTAATTCGTGTAAGACTGCTTGAAAAAATTAACAGCACAGATAAAGAGTTTGGAACAAAAAATGTACACATTGAACACAAAGACAGGAAACACACCTCAACAATAATCATAAATTCTCAATCAGAGGATAACAGACCTTCCGTCTCGATAGAGAAGGCCACAAAGGAGGGGTCCTGATACTGACCAGAAACTGCATACCAAGTAGCGCGGTACCTGTCAGTCACACCGGACAAGCAGAAATTGTAGGAGTTGACATAATGGCTCAAGAGACGAAGCTCCGCATTTTCAATCTGTACGGACCACCAAATAGAGACCTATCGCTCTCGAGTATGGAGGTCAGAGACTCCAACTGCATAGTAGTTGGAGATTTCAACAGCCACTCGGAGAGATGGGGATACTCTGACACAGACAGCAGAGGTGACGAAGTGGAAGATTGGGAGATAGATACAAATCTCTCCCTAATCAATAGGCCGGAGGATACCCCTAGTTTCTATTCTAGAACATGGCGTACCACCTCGACTCCAGATTTGGCCTTCTCCACACAGGACATACACCATAAAATAGACCGCCAGGTGCTAAACCAACTGGCAGGTAGCGACCACAGGCCGATCAGGTTAGACATTGATATGGAAGTAGGCCCACAGGAAACAAAACCGCTCCCACGTTGGAATTACAAACGAGCCGACTGGGACAGATTTGCAATCCTGACAGATGGGCTGTGTGAAACTATCAACACACGAAATAACAAAATGAAGCCCATGGTGAAAAGCCTAAGCAAGGCAATAATGCAAGCCGCCACTAAAACCATCCCAAGAGGAGCTAGGAAAAACTATAAGCCCTACTGGAATGATGAGTTGCAGAAAGTGGAAGATGCAGTAACAAATGCTAGGAACATGGCAGAGCGAGAACAATCTATGGAGGCAAACATCGCCCTCAAAGTCGCTACGGCGAAATACAAATACACTCTCAAGCAAACAGCAAGAGAAAGCTGGAAAAATAAAACGGAAAGCCTAAACCTGGACAAAGAAGGGAACAAGCTATGGAAGCTAGTCAGAGCCATGAACGACGAAACCCCGTCAAACAAACAAATTACCATCAAGCAGGGCGAAAACTTGCTCACCGGTAAGAAAGCCGCAAACGCTTTTGTCGATCACTATGCCAGAGCAAACCACATCGAGGTCCCTGCAGATAGGCATACAGACATTAGTGAAGAGCTAAAGGGGCACGACAACATCAATACGGCACCTGAAGAGCACATGATGACCAAATTAACAATGAGCGAAATGGAAGAGGCTATGAGAACATTAAAGAAAAGGAAATCTCCTGGAAAAGACGGGATAACAAACGAAATGCTGATGGGGCTGGGCCAAATAGCGAAGAGGAAACTGCTATCGGTTCTGAACCAAAGCTGGAAAAGGGGAATTGTACCCCAGGCATGGAAAGACGCAGTACTGGTACCAGTACCAAAAACAGGAAAGGACAAAACAGATCCAAATGGATACAGGCCCATCAGCCTACTGAGCTGTGTCGGCAAGCTGATGGAACGGATGATAAACACCAGACTGATGTGGCATCTGGAAGAAAAACGAATACTAATTCCACAGCAAGCCGGCTTTAGACAGCACAGATCCACTGAGGACCAGGTCATCCTCATAGCCAAGGAAATAGAAGATGCCTTCCAGGCACAGAAACACACAGTAGCTGTTTGGGTGGATCTGGAAAAGGCATTTGACAAAGTCTGGAAAGACGGACTTAGAGTCAAGCTAAGAAGAAGTGATGTTTGTGGGAAAATGTACAAGTGGATCAACCACTACCTCAAACAAAGAACGGCCAGAGTCCAAGTACAAGGGCAGATGAGCAAAAAGGTGACACTCGAGCAGGGAGTACCCCAAGGAGGAGTACTGTCACCCACACTCTTCCTGGTATATATAAACGACATTACAGAGAATATACCAAGGAGAGTCCATAGCTCAATGTTTGCAGACGATCTGGCTATGTGGACCTCTGAAAAGAATCTCACCATAGCAAGAAATCGGATGCAGCAGGCCCTAACATCGCTGGAAGAGTGGGCGAACTCATGGCTGGTCAAAATAAACGAGGAGAAAACCACATGCACAATATTCTTGCTTTCAATAAAACCCCAAAATACCAAATTAAGTTTAAATGGCAAATTGCTGCAGCCAAACGACAACCCAACCTATCTGGGAGTCACATTTGATCGGCGCATGACATGGAAAAGTCAGATCGAGAGAAACCGAATGAGAGCCAGAGAAAGAATGGCAATCATGAGGAAACTTGCTGGCACAAGCTGGGGAGCAGACGAAGGCATACTAAAGAAACTGTACACTGGAAGAGTGAGACCAGTTCTCGAGTATGGCATTGCGGCATGGACAACAGCAGCAAAGGCAAACTTCGATAAAGTTAGCAAACTTCAAAACCAAGCCATGAGAGTTATAACAGGAGGCATGAAGTCAACGCCAATTGTAGAACTTGAAAAGATTACAAAACTGCAATCCATGACCGATAGAAGAGACTGCAGAGCCCAGCTGCAGTCAGAGAAACTCTGAAGACTGACTGACCATCCAATGCACCAGAGACTAAACAATTTGGGAAATGGGAAACTAAAGCGGAGAAACTTTGCAGAAATAGCCAAAGCAAAGATGCACGAAGATCCCATAAACGCACTAACAACACCAAAACCCATCACTACTGTACGAAAACCTACCTGGAGGCAGGATATATTCCCAGAGGTGGTAGAAAATTTACCAGGTATTGGAAACAAAAACTGCCAGACTGAAAAAGAAAGGAGAGATACTACCCTAAGCTTTATATTGAAAAGCTACCCAAGCATGGACTGGACCCATGCATACACCGACGGTTCTGTAACAAACACTACACAGAACGGAGGGGCAGGAGCATTCCTGAACCTACCAAATGGCAGACAAATAACACTGTCATTCGCTACTGGTAAGTACACAAGCAATTTCAGAGCGGAGGCAGAGGCACTGAGGGCGGCAGTGGAAGAAATGGTGACACACAAAGAAAATGAAAGCCATATAGTCCTGCTTACAGATGCTCTTGCCGTAGTCACAGCGCTAAAAAGCCAGAAAAACACTGAGCTTAATGACTTAAGAGCAGCACTCTGCAAACTGTGCCAGCAGTCCGCACCAAAAAGGGTAGTGGTACAGTGGGTCCCATCACACTGCAACATCCAAGGCAACGAGGAGGCAGACAGACTGGCAAAAGAAGGTGCAAGACTACCACAAACAGATACTAGTATGACGTACGAAGAGTCAAAACGGCTTATCAAAGCCAGATACATGACCAAATGGGAAACCGAACATACTGGTTACACCAAAAACGATGCCTATTACCAGTTGAACCGAAGAGAGCAGGTCGTTGTCTTCAGACTTCGCACTGGCCACAATAGACTGAGGTACCACCTATTCAACAAATTGAAGATAGGTGGTACCGACGAATGCCCGCGCGGTACCGGTAAAATGACCGCTGAACATCTGCTGCAGAACTGCCCGACATACGAGGATCAGAGAGAGCAGATGTGGCCATCACCAGTGGAACTGCAAGACAAGCTCTATGGCAGCGGCGACAGCCTCAGGATGACCGCCGCTTTTTTCGAAAAAATAATGGTTACTGTCTGACTGCGTACGAAGAAGAAGAAGAAGAACACAAAGACTTTGGTAAAAGTCAACCAATATGGCAAATAATGATAATCATCAATGGAGAAATAATAGAACAAATACGGAAGTTCACATATTTAAGTCAAAGCACCAATGAAGATGCAATGAGACATAAATTAAGACAAGTGTTGCATTGGCAAAAAAAAAGGCTACAGCGAAAAACAGAAATTGCTAACCTCAAACCATATCAGGATAGAACTGCGAACAAGAATATAATTTTGTTATTGTGAATTGTGCTGTACGAGCTGAAACATGGATACTAGCAAAGAAGGATGGAAAAAGCTTGGAGGAATTTTAATTGTGCTGCTACCGTATGAGATAGACAGAAAGAATATCCAATGACAATGTCTTCGCTGACTTGGGCGCACAAGGACAAATATTGAAAATGATACAAAACCGAAGATTGAGTTGGTTGGCACACAGTATGCGACATGAAAGTCTTCTACAGAAGATACTAGAAGGCAAGATCCAGAAGAATTGTGGAAGTGGGGGACCAAGACTCACCTTACATCTCAGGCATGCAGAAATATTCAAGTACGAGGCTATGTTGAAATGAAGAGAACTGCAGAGAATAGGGTGAAATGGAGAGACATACTCAGAAACTTTAAAACCAGTCTTAGGACTGACCAACCTGACGATATGGTCAAATGGAGAGACATACTCAGACAACTTTACAACCAGTCTTAGGACTAACCAACCAGACGATATGGTCAAATGGAGAAACTAGCTCAGACAATCTTACAACGAAACTTGGAACTGATCAACCAGTCGACAGGACAAATGGAGAGACATGCTAGACAACCTTAAAAACCAGTCTTCGAACTGATTAACCATAAGAAAGGTTCCTTCTTCTTTTTCAGCGTTCATTCTCAATCTCCGCTACCAAGCCCTGAACAGGGCTTTGCAAGTAGCAAGATGTAGTCTGGAGAATGGAATGCATTGTGTCTTCGGATAGGGTTAAATGAAGAGACATACTCAGACAATCTTATAACCTGTCTTAAGGTTTTCAAGCAAAGGATATGATCAAATGGACATGCTTAGACAACCTTACTAGTCTTAGAACTGACCAAACAGAGGATAGGGTCAAATAGAGAGATTTGCTCAGACAACCTTACTAGTCTTAGAACTGACCAAACAGAGAATAGTGTCAAATGGAGGATATATTAAGTTTTGAGATTTCTGGCAGGATGTTTTCGACTGTTAGCAGCTGTACCTTGTCAACTATGTATAACATAGTGCTAGAGAAACATCACAACTGCAGAAGTCCATACATGCTTTGCTGCAGGCTAATGTACACACACACATAAATCTATGTGTCTAATGTACACATACAGATAAATCCATGTGTCTAATGTACACACACACATAAATCTATGTGTCTAATGTACACATACAGATAAATCCACGTGTCTAATGTACACACACATAAATCTATGTGTCTAATGTACACACACACATAAATCTATGTATCTAATGTACACAACAGATAAATCCATGTGTTTAATGTACACACACACAGATAAATGCATGTGTCCAATCTATACAAACAGATAAATCCATGTGTCTAATGTACACAAACAGATTTATCCATGTGTCCAATATAAACAAACAGAAAAGTCCATGTGTCTAATGTATTATCTATCTTCAGTCCACTCGTGTCATTAGATGTCATGGGAAGGTGTGACCTCCTGTTTTCATGGTTTTCAAATTTGTTACAGGAATGGCAGATGGGATAATTGATGCAGAGTACAGCTTGCTCGAACTACCACACAGATCTCGAACATTTTCCTCTGTATAAGCCGCCAGGTTGGAACAGAAGAAATCAGAATTATGACAATGTCAACCATCAATGAAAACCTTTTCGGCACTTGCATAAGCGGGATCTTGAAAGAAAGAGCAAAGAAATGTAACATTATAAACTATCAGGCATGTTGTTAGAGGTGACTAAGGAGTGTTGGGCATGGGGCTGACTATCCCATACTATAGAAACTTTAAGCCACATAAACCAACAAATATGGATAGGTCAACATTTGATGACTTTGCATGTCTTTGTTGAAGACCTAATTGTATTATCATAATATGGCAATGTTATTTTCGTGTATACGTGGTGTGTTAAAAAAGTATAAGATATTTGGGCCGGAAAAATACAATTACTCACGTGGATGTTTGAAATCCTTATCCCTTTCAAAGTACTCTCCTTCAGACTCCACACACTTCTCCGAGCTGTCCCACTATTATTGGAAGCTTTTCAGGAAGGCCTCTTTGGGAGTTGAGTACAGCTGGGGCGTCACATTCTGCATTATGTCTTCTCGAGAATCAAATCAGGTCCCTTTCAGCGGAATTATCTGCTTGGGGAACAACTAAAATTTGCAAGGGGCCATGTCGGACCAGAGGAAGGTTGTGATTGGCCAAGAAAGTTTGAATCAGATGCAAAGAATGGACGGGTGCGTTGTCATGATGAAGCTGCCAAGATTCCATTGTCCACAAGCCGGTTGTTTGCGCCGAACAGCATGACCAAGGTGACGGATGACCTCCAGGTAGTACTCTTTGGCAATGTTTTGACCTTGTTGTGCATACTTGTGATAAAAGAAAACGGTCAACATGCATTGACATTGCTGCACACCTGCCACGCTTTTTAAAAAACTCTTTTCCGAAGAGTGATTGCACCATTCCTTAATTTATGTGATTCTTATGGAATCATCACATAAAAACTGTTGAATATTCCTAATGGTTTCCACTTGGGTATCGCCTAGCTTTTGGCAAAATTTGATGCGACAACGCTGATCAATTCGTTTCGTCATTTCGTGGTGAATGGAAACCTGACAGTTGCTCACTACACTCAACACTGACAGGTTGACTGCCAGCGACTGACACAATCTGTGGGCAGGTAAAAATTCACGCATGAGCATCAAGTTAACAGTTGTATTCATGCAGTCATTTGTTTGAAGTCTGATATTAATAATATACGAGGGATGGCAGAAAAGTTGTGTACTTTAGGATGAAGGAATCAAGGCGCTTACCTGGAAATTGATGTGAACTTTAGTAATTTTCTATGTATCCACCCTGCGAGGCGATACACTTCCCACATCTATTGGTCACCTTCCTGGTGCCCTGATTGTAGAACTTCTTTGTCTTGGCCCGGAACTTAATCTTCAGTTCAGTAATCAAGTCCTGGGCGTCAGAAAAATGTCGTCCACGAAGTGGATTCTTCATGTTTGGGAACAGGAAGAAGTCATTAGGTGCAAAGTCCGGTGAGTATGGTTGATGGAGCATGATTTCATACCTGCACAGACTCCGCACAGGCCACAACAGACTGAGGTACCATATATTCAATAAACTGAACATAGGTGGCACTGATGAATGCACCTGTGGCACAGGGAAAATGACCGCTGAACATCTGCTGCAAAATTATCCAACATACGAGAACCAGAGAAAGCACATGTGGCCATCACCAGTGGCAACACTAGACAAGCTCTATGGCAGTGTCGACAGCCTCAGGATGACAGCTGCTTTCTTCGAACAAATTCAAGTTGACGTCTGGTAGCGTACGAAGAAAAAGATGATGATACCTGCACGAGAGGACAGGCGTGTGTTAGTGGTTAAGTGACACAGCTCACAAACCGAAGGTGGGTTTGATCCCCATCACAGCACCAGCCGTTACGCTGGGGAAGCAAATCCTTAGAAAATGCAGGAGGAAGCAGACCCTTACATAAAATGCATGCTAAAGTCGGATGCACTGGGCCAACAGGCGTAAAATAAAAACCACAGCGCAACGCACACCGTCTTGGGGATTACAGAAATAAGGCGAACGAAAAAAAAAATATCTGCAAGTTTTTCTGACGTTCAGGACTCAATTACTTAACTGAAGATGTGGCTACAGGCCCAGAGCGAGTAGTTCTAAGATCAGGGTATCAGAAAGGTGAAAAATAGATGGGAGAAGTGTATCACCTTACAGGGTGAATACACAGAGAATGACTAAAGTTCACACCAATTTCCAGGTATGTGGCTTGACTCCTTCATCCTAAAGTGCAAAACTTTTCGACTATCTCTCGTAAAAGAGGTTTATCATTATCATTTTATATTAAATTCTGTTCTGTAAACTAGGAGGTCTAATTTTTTTAAATGGATTTTGAGTGCTAAATTGCTAATGTTAGGGTTAGGTGCAACATGCTGACCGAGACCCCACTTGATGTCCACACTTTGAACCTGGAAACAGGCTGTGTTACAGCAACCTGGACAATGAGGTGGGGACCGATACTGTGATACCCAAAGTTGCCAGCTTACTGGGAAACCTAGTATTGCACTACAGCTAGTGTGGGCCCAGGCCTACCTTCTTCAGTGCGCTTTAGGATATAAGGAGAGCCACTGCAACCTGCTACCAGTGAAAAGCATGAAGATTAAGGAAAAGCAACTTCTACTCCAACAACAAAGGATTTTATTTTAATCGTCATCATGTGACAAATTCTTTCCAGAATATGTTGTCATTACGGATCCAGCAGCAGCATCCGGGCTCTCGTCCTTCGGTCCACTTTCCAGAATATGTTGTTGTTATGGATCCAGCAGCAGCATCCGGGCTCTCGCCCTTCGGTCCACTTTCCAGAATATGTTGTCGTTACGGATCCAGCAGCAGCATCCGGGCTCTCACCCTTCAGTCCACTTTCCAGAATATGTTGTTGTTACGGATCCAGCAGCAGCATCCGAGCTCTCACCCTTCGGTCCACTTTCCAGAATATGTTGTCGTTACAGATCCAGCAGCAACATCCGGGCTCTCACCCTTCGGTCCACTTTCCAGAATATGTTGTTGTTACAGATCCAGCAGCAGCATCCGGGCTCTCGCCATTCGGCCCACTTTCCAGAATATGTTGTTGTTACGGATCAAGCAGCATCTGGACTTTCCCATCAGCCTACTTTCCCGAATATAGTATCCGTTATGGCAGCATTCAACACAACTCGGTTTCGTTTCCAGTCGGTCTGCATCATATAAATCCATCCTCGAACTGTCCAGAATGTCTTGATACCATTTTCTTCTAGGTTGTCCTCTTCCCTTCTTTCATTACTAACCTCTCCAGACCAGTGTGTCTTTTCATACAAGCGAAAATATCTTAGTTTAAAACAATAAAATAAAGCAAAGATATTTATTTTAATACCTTTATTAAATGAAAACATTTATGAAATAATATCTTTTATTTATAATTAGATGCTCATCAGTATTATACTGCCAAGACATATGTACATTTATTGTGCATCATATGGTTATGACAAATAAACCAGGTTTCTACTGTACTGTAATCCTGGTGTTCATTAAGGTACAGAATGTGTCTTATACTAAATAGCTAAATGTTGTCTAAACTCATCTTGGAGTATTGTACTGGATATTCTTTGAGGTTAGCAATATCAGTTTTATTTCTTTGAATGCTTTTTTTGCTGATACCTTAATTCCCATCACATGAGCCACACAAAACGAACATTCCTTGACCTTTTTGTCAATGCCTTAATTTCCATTACATGAGTGACCCAAAATGAACATTCCTTGACCTTTTTGTCAATGCCTTAATTTCCATTACATGAGTGACCCAAAATGAACATTCCTTGACCTTTTTGTCAATGCCTTAATTTCCATTACATGAGTGACCCAAAATGAACATTCCTTGACCTTTTTGTCAATGCCTTAATTTCCATTACATGAGTGACCCAAAATGAACATTCCTTGACCTTTTTTGTCAATGCCTTAATTTCCATCACATAAGCGACACAAACTGAACATTCCTTGACCTTTTTGTCAATGCCTTAATTTCCATTACATGAGTGACCCAAAATGAACATTCCTTGACCTTTTTGTCAATGCCTTAATTTCCATCACATAAGCGACACAAACTGAACATTCCTTGACCTTTTTGTCAATGCCTTAATTTCCATCACATGAGTGACCCAAAATTGAACATTCCTTGACCTTTTTGTCAATGCCTTAATTTCCATCACATAAGCGACACAAACTGAACAATCCTTGACCTTTTCGCTCTGGGTGTGAAGCCAAAACTGTCTCTGGTCCCTTCACAGGCAGCCTGAGCTTTTGCAGTGGTTTACAGAGTGGCTGATTGATGCAGTGCCTTTCATGGAAAAGCAACATGGTTCAACTCCCGCTAGGGGCAGCTCCGGTCGACCCAGCTATTAATGGGTACCTGGTTCACAGCTATGGAAGTAAAAAGGCAGAGAGGAAGGGAACTGGCCACCCCACCTCTCAAAGCTGCAGCTTAGTACAATGAAGTCTCTAACACTTCATCCCCGATGGTAGTGTCAGTTATGGGACCACCTTTATCTTTCATTGAAACGGCAATGTTTTTTTATTACATGATGACGCTACCAGCTCAAGCACATGAATCTGGTAATAATAATTTCAGTCCACTGTAAATATGGATGAAGTCTGCAACCTCTTTGACTCTGTTCACGTTCTCAAGTTTAAGACACAGACCTCTGACATATGATTGAAAATGATCACGTTTGAATGAGTTCCACTCCTTTGGTGATATATTCAACACATGATAATGGTAGGTAAGACATCTGATGTGATCAGAGATGTCGTCTGAGCTTGTAACCTAAACAAAAGAAATACAGCAAGATTATTAATATATTGCAATATTTAGAGGCAATGCCTTGAATATAAATTGGTGGACAGGACATCAATAACTTGTGTTACGTTGATGACACTGTTTGTAGCACAGAATGAGTCGGATTTACAAGAACTGGTCAACATGGTAGTTCTTCAAAGCAAAAATAAAGGCCTCAGTTTAAATTTAAAAAAATCAAAAGTAATGGTAGTAATTAATAAGCACAAATCTTCAAAATGTTGTATAATGGTGAATGAGACGGAACTAAAATAAGTACGCACATTTCAATACTTGAGCACACACGTCAGTTGTGATGGGAGATACACTTATAAAATAAAGAACAGAATAGCCACGCCAAAATCAGTCTTTCAGAGTATGAGGTTAATCTTGTGCAACAAAACCTTATCACTGGATTTAATTAACTCAGTTTTTGTCAAAGACGGATGTGTCGGACCGAAAGCTGCAAATATCGCAGTCAAGCTGTAAACTAGTGACACAACGGATTCCGTTCTCCGGACTACATCCAGCTAATTGCAAAGCCCTTTTAAGGGCTTGGTAGCGGAAGATTGAGAACGAACGCACAACAATAAGAACTCACTGC
This sequence comes from Ariolimax columbianus, assembly GCA_036924085.1. Taxonomy (NCBI): domain Eukaryota; kingdom Metazoa; phylum Mollusca; class Gastropoda; order Stylommatophora; family Arionidae; genus Ariolimax; species Ariolimax columbianus. The sequence continues at coordinate 73,509,422 of JAVGWX010000010.1, read as the reverse complement.
TAATTTACAAACAAAAAACCATTTGGTGATATATATGGACACATTAAGTCATTTTCCAGCTTCCACTCTGGGAAAGTCTACCAAGGATAGGCAATACTTATCATTTTCTCCACACCTGGGATCCACAATAATGATTTTGATTGTGATTCTTTTGCGAAAAGATGATGAAGTCTTTGAATGAAGAATTGACGAGCAGATTCAGTGATTTTCTAACACAAGAAGCAGATTTTTAATCTTCTCTTTTCAATTTAATTATGACGTGAAACAAGCTTCACCTTCTTTGTAAATGCACTAATTGAACTGCAAAAGAACTAAAGACAAAAAGCCAGAGTGTTTCACTATTGACTTTTATAAAAGAAATAATAATAATCGGAAACTGACAACTTTTGCTCAGACAAGAACAACGCCAATCAGAAGCAAATGTCACTTACAACTGTGAGAAATTTTGTTCTAGAAAAAAAAACTCTAAAACATTGGACAAAAATAACGGATTCACATCTATAATACGTTTTATGTGTTGCAACTTAATTATGTCTCAGAACATTGACGGTCTTGTGAGAGAAAGAAGCCTCAAATGTTTCATTGAATGCATATGATCTGTCTTAAGCTAACTTTATTTTTTTTTGTAGAGCAAACTTTAAAAAGTTATATTCATTAAAAATAAATAGCTTAATAAAGTTCTCATCAAATATCTTTTACTGATGATCTCCTCGAACATTTTTTTTATACCAATGGCATAATTTAAAATTATAAACAAAAATAAATAAAAAGATTTTAAAAACTAAAGATGTTTTGTCAAATAATTACCAATATCTTCTAAATTTTAAAATATCATGATATGGTATGGGCACATGATCCAGTCAGCACTCTTGATAAAGTTGCACATGCCTGCCATACAGGGCCCTGGTCAGACAAACAAAGTAGAAGTCCCTGTTGATGCACTTGACGACTGATCTAGCAAAACAGCCCAATGTAGTTTTGTTTGAAGCAGAAATAATGTGGCAAGAAGAAGAAATTGTTCAACATAATTTATATTCATATTTCCCGTTTAGAGATGTTGATGTATATAATGTTTCAATCATCATCATCAAGTGCCCTGCAGGTTGACACTGGCGATCATGGACCTCCACCTCCTTTTATCACATGGATCAGTTCTTTCGTTGATCGCCTCCCAAACCATGCCCTTAAGCTGTCCAATATTTTTTCTCTGTCTCCCTCTTACCTGCGATTGTGCTCTTTGTCACTGTGTGTTCCAACCTGCCTCTTCTCATGACATGCCGGAAAATGGATGACTGTCTTGTCCTGACTTTTGCCATAACCTGTTTTTGTGTATGTGCCTTTTCAAGAACCACGTTAATAGCTTTCTTGCCAGTCCACGGAATTTTTAACATTCTTCTGTAAAACTACATTTCTATTGCCTCCAATGATCCCTGTGCTTGCCCGCTGATTGTCCAAGCTCGCTGCCGTATGTCAGTACTGGTTCCACATAACATAACATCCAAGAACTTTCTTCCTTAACTGTTTCAAGACAAGCAAGGTGGGGATCCATGTAATCCCCATAGTAGTGAGTATCACACAGAAAAAGCCAAGAATAGCACAACAGCGTAGAGGACCTCAGTCCAGCTTCATCAGCAGGCTCAGGATGGGAGGAAAACTACTGAAACCTGCCGCTTAACACCATTCTCAGGGTGCATGAAAGAGTAAACATATTCACTGTGAGCATTCAACAACAACTGCTTCAAGGCTCGGGGTGTAAACGGTTAAAACTGAAGAGGGTATACGCATTCAACAACAACTGCTTCAAGGCTCGGGGTGTAAACGGTTAAAACTGAAGGGGGTATACACATTCAATAACAACTGCTTCAAGGCTCGGGGTGTAAACGGTTAAAACTGAAGGGGGTATACGCATTCAACAACAACTGCTTCAAGGCTCGGGGTGTAAACGGTTAGAACTGAAGGGGCATATGCAATTTTGGGAAATTGTACGAGTAAATACTAGTTCTGAAATGTTTCTAGGTGCCATAGCAACCAGGATTTGTTGTGCTGTAACATATACAGAATATAATTAATGCTGGTACATAAATTGACATACTTAGAATATTAAAGACTAAAGTATATTTTTGTATATTTGATTGTGTTTAAATTAGCCACAAAGTTTAAAATGCTGTCAAAAATACTGACTGTCACTAACACACCATTTTTATTTGGTACAAAACTCAATGTAACAAAAAACTTCAAACTCACAAATGCAGCAATTTCCTCTCCAATAGTAAAACCACCGTCAGATTGAAAGAAAAATGCCATCAGAATCAGATTTATCACAGATCTGCAGAAGGATGTGGTCAACTGGTTTGTTTTCTCCTGGTCCTCAAGCTTTAGCAGTTTTGATTCCATAGCAGAAATGGTCTTTACAGCTAGAGGAATTACTTGTGAAGACAGTTCTGAATACAGGATAAATGTGCTCAGAAGATCTCGAAGGCCGTGGACATAATTATGTAGGTCAACCTCCAGGGGCTAAATCATTGAGATACATAAGAAAAAATGAAATTGCAATAGCAGACAAATAATTTGATTTGATTTTTTCTTATGTGTTCATCCTGAAAAGAACGTTGTGTCATATATGTGCCTTTCGGTCCAACACAGCCGATTTCAGTTGGAATTTTTGAGTACCGGGTTTGTCATCCCCCTGCAATCCTTATCCCTTGGCCAGACTACACTAGTGGCTAGTACCGGCTGTTTTTAGAGGCGCCACATGGAGGCGGAATAGGGTCGTGGTCAGCTATGATTTGTGGACCCTGATGCAAGCAGTCAGCCATGAGTCACTGACTGATGTCAGCTCCTGCACTGATGCATCTTGGCCTCTGCTAGGGATTTGGCTTGGCTTCATTCATCCGCAATCTCCCTCTACCAAGCCCCGAAAAGGGCTTGGCAAGTATTCAAATGCAGTCCAGAGAACAGAATGCGTTGTGTTGTAGTTTACAGCTTGACTACGATATTTGCACCTTTCAGTCTGACACATCCGACTTCAGCAGAATTTGATTGGTTAATCGAATTATGTGATATCATAATTAGTGAGAGATAATTACGACAGTCTTTAATTTTAACTGATTGCCCCAAATATAATTTAAGTGTATTATCATCAGGTTTGAACCTGTCCTGAAAGTTTCAGCTCTCTAGCTTATCGTGAATTTTTAAAATTTTCGAGTACAAGATTTCTTTTCCTTTTTTGTTCAACTTATTTCTCCATTCTCCAAGGCGGTGTGCGTTGCACTGTATTTATTTTGCGCCTGTTGGCCCAGTGTATGCAACTTCGGCATGCATTTTATGTTTCTGTTTCTAAGAATCGACGTCACTGCACTCCAGGCATACCCATAGGTGCTCAGTCTCTCTCATCAAATGGCGTAAGGTATGGATGCTGATGGTCCCTGTAGCTTGCTGGTTGTACACGCTCCTGCGCCACCCTCTCATGTGCCCCACTCCGCTCGAACCTCGTTTAATGTTGAAACTTTGCAGTCTGTGGATTGCTGCTTCATCTATTGCGGTGTCCTCATCCAGCAGGTGGTCATTGATTGATTTCAAAATGTCACTTCTGTCCATCACCAATGTGCCCATGATGGGAGCCCGTGAAGCCAAGATGTCAGCTCTTTCATTGCCCTGAACCCCGGCATGAGCAGGACAGTAGATCCAGGCCAGTGCCTGGAGGTTTGAGGCCTCGACAGCAGCTATCCACTCGTACCTAAGCCATCCCTTCTGTACTTTCTGAAGTATGGCTTGCGGATCTGTCACGATGACTGCCTTTGTTATAGAAGTCTCAGATATCCATTTCAGTGCTGAGGTCACTGCTTCCGTCTCCATTCTCATACTGGAGGTTGTTGACATGTATGCCCTACTGCGCTCAGCCACGACCTCTCCTCTCACTCTAGCTGAGAAACCCCAGCCTGATGTCCCACTGCGCACGACTGATCCGTCGGTGTATATGACAGCGTCACTCTCCCGGGTGTTCTCAGTTATCAGCTGATTTACCTCATGCTCTGCACTCTCGTTGTTCCATTCTCTGCATTCCTTGCCTAAGGTTATGATGACTCTCTGGTACTCTATCATTCTATCACCAGTGTGGACCCATTCTTCCCCTTTGGCTATCGTCTCAGCTGGAGTGACGTGTCCGATTATTGTCTCAGCCTGTGCCATCCATGACGACCCTCTCTTGATCCCTTGATATCTGAGATACTACTGTGCAGAGGGTGTCGAGTGTCTGTGGCTTTGACTTGTGCCAGTTTATGTCTGGATGTCACCGATAACAAATCCCAACATGTACCGCATCATCACAATTGGGGTATCTCTGGTGCAGCCCCGAACCAGACGCATACCTTCATTCTGGATGCGATCCAACCTTTCACACTGTGTCCTTGATAGTGTGAGGATGCCTAGTCCGTAATCGATGACAGACAACACGTCCTGACGAAATAGGATGAACAGGAGGCATTGTTCCAAGTCGGCAGCAGCCATGGTCTTGAGTGCTCCTAACCCTCTCTTGCATCTTTGTACGATGCGGTCAACATGGCGGTTATAGGAAAGACTGCGATCAAATGTCACTCTGAGGTATTTCAACCTGTCACACCTGTCGATGGTGCAACCATCAAAAGTGATGCCCGGGAGTTCAGCCTTTACTATGGAATTATTCAAAAAGCACCACATTATGCAGGCCTTGTTCGGATTGATCTTGGAGCTTGAGTCGCTGCACCACTGTGAGATTCCTTGCAAGGTTTCCTGAATGTCTTTGACCAACTCTTGCCTGTCTGAGCCAGTCCTGTATGTTACGATGTCATCGGCAAATGTCAACGTTCGCCCTGTCCCTGTGGGTTGAATATTGGCCACTTTTACTGTGTAAATGTTGAACAGCACCGGCGAGAGTGGAGACCCTTGAGGCAGTCCTGGACATATTCGCCTCGGTTCTGATGTCCACGATCCCACGCGTAGCGCAACTGTTCTTTCCATCAGGGCAGCTGATATCCAACTAACCAGCCACGGGTTTAAACCACACTGCTACAGACAGGTAATTAAGGTCCCAAAATCGACACGGTTGTATGCGTCTTTCAGGTCGAGTGCCACCGCGACTGTTTCTTGCTTTGACTGAAACCCCTCGTACACATCATACGCGAAAGTTCCAGCGTTAGCCCAGGTCTCCTTCGCTGTTCTATAACTGCCCAGCGTATCGGGTAGAATCTGCTCCTGTTCAAGGTAGTCCATTATTTTCCTGGCCACTATCTTCTCGAGCAATTTGTCATATACATTTTGTATGGTGATTATGCGATAGCTGCCGAAAAGTGTGGAGTCCTTACCAGATTTAGGCAGTGGGCATAGATAGCTATGAAGCCAGTCCTCAGGCTCATATGCCTTCTCTATAGTGTGGTTGAACTCCATCACCATATTTCTTATATCTGTCTCATCCAACTGCTTGATGTGGCAATACTGTACTCCATCAGGACCTGGAGCTGTGTTTTTGCTTGTACGTAGGCTATTTACAACCTCTGCCTCAGTATTAAGGTCTACATAAGCCTCTTCCCTGATGGCTGCGTCTAAGATGCCTTTTCGAGTTTCCTGACGGGCATCTCTGTCACCTTTGTCAGTCTGGGCAACATATCGACTGAAAAAACTTAGACCCTTCTCTTCATCTGTCTTCAGGGGCCTTCCTGTGGTGTCTTGAATGTTGGAGATAAGCTGGCTTGTAGTTTGTCCATTCATCTTTCGATGCATGTGAGGAGTATTATCATTACCCACTCCTGTGATGAACTCCTCCCATTGCTCGCTTTTGGACTCCCTAGCTAACGCTTTAAAGGAATTGGTAGCTTTGCGTTTTACCTCCTCCTTCTCGTTCAATGCGTCGCATACTTATGTAAGAGTCTGCTTACTCCTGCATTTTCTAAGGGTTTGCTTGCCCAGGTTATGGCTGGTGCTGTGATGGGGAGCGAACCCAGCACCTTCAATTTGTGAGCCTTGTCACTTAACAAATAGCCCACGCCGTCCCCTAGTACAAGATTTGACTCTAACTTACATACATACTAACAAGTAAAGTTAGATAAAAGCTATGACAAAAAGGGAACAAGAATAATGTTTGATTATAGTTTCTGTAACACCATTTTTTTAATGAGTTTGGATTGTTAGCCCTCACCAAATCCTCGATGCACTATTTTGGCATGTCTCTCCCCTTTAGGCTACCAAAGAAAATCCTGTATGGACAGCTGGCCATTGGAGAATCAGCCATCCCAAACTGAGATTCAAAGACGTAGGCAAGATGGATATGAAGTATGCGACATCCCACTTAATGATGGGTTTGTGCAATTTCCCATTAAAACTCACCTTAAACTTTGCAGAACACAGTTCAATTCTGTGACATAATGCAATGTACCACAAGCACGACTCCACATTCTGTTGGAAGAAATAAGAAGATCTGTACTAGGGTAGTGGATCTATGGGTCACCTTATTGGGGGTTTACAAATATTCTGCTGAAGTAATCTTGTTGTTCTAAGGGTTACTGTGTTTTACTGTGTGTTTTGCACCTTACAGCCATATGCACCTGACTTCATCATGAATTTTTTTTAATGGGTTCACTTCCCATAGGGGCACTATTTTGTTGAAGCTGAACATATGTATCATTGGGTTGTGAGCCATGCCATTATCCACTTTGCTATGTTACTATCCTCCCATTTGGGAGGAAAGTACAGTGGTTGTTTGCAAATGCCCACAATGAGTAGGTTACTCTTTTGTGCACCCTGAAAAGGACATTAAGTGTTGGGTTGCAGTGGCTTTCCTCACATCCGGAGAGTGCTGATGAAGGTAGACCAGGGTCCTCCAGGCGGTTGTGCTATGCTTGGCTGTCACGAAAACAGCCCATTTCAAGGAAGGGCTACTAGGAAGCCGAGGTGAGGGTCTTGGCCAGTATGTTTTTCTGACCCTGACTAACATGTCTGATCAGTATATTTTACCTGACCAGACGTTAGTCTTCCTCCCCAGCATCCGAGTATCCGTCTGGGTATTCTATATAAATATCATAACCTGCTTTGACGGTGGGCTGAAATCCAAATCCATCAGTATATACATGTATCCATTCATCAGGATAGGCATCAATAGTTCGATGAAAAAGATAAATTAGTAAACACACATTTCAGAGTGAATATTCTCCTACCTTTTGATCACATGAAAAAATATTATTCAGTGCAGCAAACATCCAACTCCTAAACTGAACAGTCAGACACCAGAGATCTTCAAAATGGTGGTCTGGGACCTCTTGTGAAATTGTATGCAATGATGAAGATTGTTCTGAAGTAAATGTTACATCTGGTCTTGTTGATGTCTTTGTAATATTTGTCCAAACTATATGCATCTCATGAAGAGTATTCAGAATGGATGAAGAAGTCATAGCTGGGGAGAAAATAAATAACAATCAAACAGAATTTCAACTAAAAATTAAAAGTGTCTCAGAAACTCCTACTGCCCAAAGCAGGAAATCAAGTTAGGAGAAGAACCAATCGACAATGTCGCTTCCTATGTCTACCAAAGCCAAGAGATAAATGCCACTCACAAAATTGACCATGAAATCTCTAGACAAAAAAAAAAAAAGAGCTTGGTATTGCTTCAGCTCAAAGACACAGAAGCCACCATGACAAGAGCCCACATTTTTAATTCCAAGGTCATTCCAGCAGTGGTTTATGGATGGGAAGTGTGGAACTTGCGTAAACAGATGCTGAGAAGTTCTGAGTCATGCAGAGAGGAATCAAATGCGCACTCAAGATTTCGATAAAAGAAAAAGAACCGAAACACAGAAATTCAACATCAAACTTTGTTTCGCGACATCGTGGAAGCAGTGATATCACTCAAACATCGCTGGGGTGGACGTGTAATACAACATACAAACAGATAGCACAACATTTTGGTGGTCCTATGTCTGTATACGTCCATGGAGCCACCCACCTATGCGATGGGGAGATGGACAAACCAAAGACCTAGGTCCGCACTGGTACAGCATTGCAAAAGATTGGGATGCATACAGAATATTGTTAGCTTCCACTCAGACGGCATACTTGCTGGACTGATGCAGAGAATAATGTGAAGTGACAGAATTACATGTAACTATGTCTCTCAAAATAGCAAGTCTTTTGTGAGAAAGAAAGTCACTGGTGATAGGGAGCAAGATTATCTAGAGGTGGAAACTACGCTCATCATGAAACGTGTTGTTTGCAGAATGTCTGTGTCATCTCTGCAGCTCGGTAAGACTCTCAATCTTAGACCAGGTCTCCCAACTCTATTACCTGTCATCCTCAATGTGGGTCTCAGTGGTTTCGAGGTAAGGTGGGTGTTCGCCTCGTGTGTCAGAGGTCACATGTTCGAATCACAGTGGAGACCAGGATTTTTTTCATGTGGATCTTCTGGTAAAAATTCCAATGATCTCTGGGTAGTGAGATCCTGTGTTCAGTGTCGAGCACGTTAAAAATTCCTTTGCAGTTGGAAATTTTAAAAAGTAGACTTAATGGACGCTGCCTGGACAAAACTCAAAATCTACCCAAGTTATTTGTACCATTATTTTGTTAAGAGTAACATTGATGGCACATAACTGGCTGCGGTCTACTTAGCTCTAGTGTTTCAGTCTATTTAGATGTACTTGCACATTGGTTAAAAACCACCCTCCAAGAAACTGGTTGTTTACAAACTCTGTAGAGTCTTCTAAACCAGTATAAAATGTTAAGTTAAGTCCTGTGTCCATCTTCTCTTCAGTCTACATCTGCTTTGTTTTTCAGGTATCAGATCCTCTAGTATTGTCTTTTCTAAACCATTGTGGCCAAACTATTTTAGTTTCCTAGATGTTCTGCTGTTTATGAGCAAATTTTCTTCTTTATCCAGCTCATTTAGAATGTCAGTGTGTTTTTTTAGTATTCTAAGAATTTTCCTATAGCATTATAGCTCTTAACTTAACTTAATGTCTTTTTACTGGTTTAGAAGACTGCAGAGTCTGTATACAACCAGTTTATTTTTACATTCATTTGATCTAAACAAAAACTATGTGCATTTAATCTATTCTTGAATGCATTAATTGACCCCGCCTCCACAAAACATTTAAAAAAATCTAATCTGCACCTTTCTTTAATTAATTTGTAGCTGTGCCCTTCAAGGGTTCCATTTTCTTCTTTAGTGATTGTGTGATGATCAATGTTTCACATCAGTACATTGCCACAAGGAAAGTTATTTTTGTTTGTTTATTAGTGCATACTGACCACTGGTCCACTGAGACGAACCTTCATACAATGCTGTTTGGAAGCCTTGAATAACTCTTTATCACAGCAATATTTGTTAAGAGAATTAGATTGTGTTAGTTAGCTGCCCAATTGCAAGCAATGATGGCAACACCATCAGATCGTTTTGTCTTGATGATGTAACGAGCTATATTTGGAATATAGGGAAAAAGAAGCTGCCCTGGTCATCAACCTATCTGGTCTCGAACTACCTTAGGCCAGTCCAAGACATGTCAGGACGACTAGAGGTAATTCAGGATACAGACACTGATCCCATCTATTTCGAGACCAGGGGTTTCTTAAAACCTGCTAGGCTCGACCCTGCCGTTTCTTTTCATCGCTTTGAGAGGTGAGTGGGTTATCTCTCGACCACAGCGACCCCTTTAAATTAAATTGGACTGTGTAGACGTAATAAAAAGACGTGGTGAATGGGAAGAAGAAGATATAATCTGTACTGGAATAACTAAGTTTGACCAAGACGCATATTTAAAATTAATCCTGTTCGATTGATTGGTGGTGTAAACTACTTGGGGCAAAAGACACAGTAGTGACTCATAGCTTGCTGCCTGCGTCATGACCAGTGAACCATAGCTGCCCAAGGCCCTATTCCACCTTCAAGTGGCTGCCTTAGAAACACGTTGCCCTTGTGTAGTCTGGCTAAGAGGATAGGGATCACAGAGGGAAGGCAGACCTGGTTCCAAAAATTCTGCACTGAAACTGGATGTGTCGGGCCAAAAGGGTGCAGATATCGAAGCTTTGTTATAAACTAAGACACAATGTCGTTTTCAGGACGAACACCAAACAAGAATAAGAACCTAACATGTAGTGTGATCTGGCTACGCCGGGATATAGGGGTTGGGATATAGATAAGTTGCTGATCGCAAGTGATGATGGCAATGACATCAGACAGGTTTGTCTTGATGATGTGATTTGCGCTGAATTTTGATTATAGTGAGGAAGAAACTGTATTGGGCATGAACCTCATTCTCTGGTGCCAAGCTACCTTAGACCAGTGGTAAGACATAAGTCAAGATGACTGGAGGTAACTCAAGATGCAGGCACTCTGGTCCCACCCCCAATTCGCTTGAAGCTTGCAGGATTCAATCGCCCACTGTTTCAGTTCATCGCTTTAAGAGGCAAGTGCCTTACCTCTCGACCATAGCAACCCCCTGGTGGTATACATAACAGTGTAAATGATAACATACACATACTATAGATCTTAAAAACCACATCAGTCCTATCATCAGACACTACTTTTAGCTGCAAACACTGGATGTGTAGGAAATATAACCCTTACTTTCTGGCTCAGGACTTGATCTTAGCAACATCTCAAGCTGGTTAAAGGTCCCTACCAGCACCGAAGTATTCTTCATCTATCAAGTGAAGGAAGAGGCAGAATTATTACCATGACATGAAGGAAACGTAATCATTTCTTCACAAACTCATCATATATGGAATTCGGGATCAAGATGCTGAGCAGCGCATAAGCTGCAGTGGTCAGTGACCCATGGCTGACTGCTATCATCAGGGCCAGCGAATCAGAGCTGCCAAGACCCTTATACACCTCCTCGCGGTGATCCTGGATAACAGGCTGCAGCAGAGCCGACTGGCTAAGGAGAAGGGATCGAAGAGGGAATGCTAACCCATTAATTAAAAAAATGCTTGCTGAAGTTGGATGTGTTGGACCGAAAGGTGCAAATATCACAGTCAAGCTGTAAACTATGACACAGCGCATTCCGTTCTCTGGACTACATTCTGCTACTTAAGCCCTTTCAGGGTTTGGTTGTGGGAGATTGAGAACGAACGAAGCCAAGCCAAGCCATATTTGGAATCCTGGTATTCAAACAGGCAGTTTATACATGCCTGGCAGCTGAAGCTATACATAATATGTTATTTTGTTGTTGTTCTATTTTACTTCCTCTGGCTTACTCGGCCTGGGGAAAATATGAATTACTTTATCTTTAAAAATTGTAGCCAGGACAACGACTAACAGTCTGCTCTTTTTGATATGCAACTACTAAAGGTTCTTTTGCGTGCACAGCATGTACACAGGACCTTTGAGCTTTCTTTTACATCTGCAGGACCTTTGAGTTTTCTTTTACATGTGCAACCTGTACACAGGACCTTCAAGTTTTCATTTACATGCATAGGACCTTTGAGTTTCCTTTTACATGCACAGTACCTACGAGCTTTCTTTTAGATGTACAGCCTGTACACAGGACCTTTGAGTTCTCTTTTACGGGCACAGGACCTTCGAGTTTCCTTTTAGATGCACAGTACTATCGAGCTTTCTTTTACGCGCATATCCTGCACACAGGACCTTTGAGTTTTGTTACGTGCACATCATGTACACAGGACATTTCAGTTTTCTTTTACGTGCACAGCATGTACACAGGACCTTAGAGTTTTCTTTTACATGCACAGCATGTACACATGACCTTTGAGCTTTTGTCAATCTCTGATGTGACTAGATGCTGGTCCCACCTGCCTTGAGATCAGGGGATGCTTGAAACTTGCAGGAATCACAATCAAAACTGTTTCGAGCGTTCATTCCTTAAGAGGCAGGCACCTTACCTCTCGACTATGACAAATATTCATAATAAATATTTAAAAATTAAAAAAAACTATAATCACAATGTATTTTCCATTGCAAGAGCCTACCTGGCGTGTGGCTTACGGATTGTGAGCTTCGCTTACAGTCCCACTGTACCATGCTCAAATCATGTCATACACAGATTGTGTAGGCATGTTGTTGGATTTTTTTCAAGGTATTACTGCTTCTAATTGTCGACACAGCTGTAAATGGGTCAATGTTTTTGTAACTGACTTATTTTTTATAGATTGGGGTGGTATGCTCTAACCAAACCTATTATACTCTAGGTGAGTTGTCCGTGTTTAGTCTATCCCCTCCCCCATGACCTAGCCAACTTGGGTGACCCTTCTGGAAGTCTCCTTTTCCGCTGGCTTAACTCATGCGATCATTGAGACATGCAAGCTCCCTCACCATTTCAAGATAACAGATTTGTAAATGGGTACCTTACAAAAATCAGGGGATAATTTAGGAGCTGCCACAGGAGCTACTTCATTGGCATTTTCAGAAATGAAAGGGGATGAATGCATATGGAGGCACTCTCCCTGAATGACATCAGTTCTAATAACCATTTTCCATTACCTGGGAATTTATAGATCTGAGGAACTGACTGCTTGACCTTGCAAAGAGCATGCTAAATTTTTGTGCTGCTTCCAATTTACAAAAGCCCTAGGCCTTACTGGGGCTCAAAATCCATATCTCCAGACTAAGAGACTGTTTGGTCAAGCAACTGAAGACATTTATTTCATCATTTAAAATATATGATTAAATACAACAAATATTAAAAAAATTGCAAACTAAAATCAAGATGGCTGGTGAAGAGATTGAAAATGTTGGACATTTTGAATATCTGGAATCAATACTAAATAACAATAGAGACTCTACAAAGGAAGTAAGAAGACGACTGACTATAGCAGTGCAGACGCTAAGGAGTATGCATAATTATGGCATAATACAAACATGGAACTAAAACTAAAGATCCTTAGAATATGCATTCTTCCTGTGGCAACCTATGGATGTGAAACATGGATGATTAAAAAAGCAGTAAGAGCAAAGATCAGTGCTTTTGAGACACAGTGCTACAGAAGAGACCTCAAAATCCTGTGGACAATGAAGGAAACAAGCAAATCCATCCGACGTGACCTGAATGTCGAAGAGAATTGGCTCATAAATAATGTAATGACCTGAAAACTGAGGTTTTTTTGGACACGTCAAATGACACAATGGACTGGTTGAGAGTGGTTATGGAGGGCATGATCACTGGAAAGAGAGGCAGGGGCCGACCGAGAAGACGATGAACTCAGGAGTTCAAGGAGACGCTGGATTTGACCTTGTAGCAGGCCGGAAGACTGAGTTTTCTACAGACAGGCTGTCATGAGAGCAGCATTCTGCAAAGAACATGCTACAGGATGATGATCGTTCTAGGGTGGCTTTAATTAATTGTTTATCCTGGCACTGATAACAGCATTCTCCCATGACGATCTTGAGGAAGAAATAGGATCAACATAACCTAACTGAAGAGGGTTGTGTAAAGAGCTAGCAACATTAAAAATGAACAGCAAAATGCTAACAACTGTTGTATGAGCTCTTGATGAGCTCTGGCACATGTTTCCTGAGAAGGTCAACTACACTGGTGGCCCTATGCTTCATTATGAAACATGAAAAAGGTCATGTTTTTCCTCTGTAATAAGGAAATATTAACCAAGAGATGGCTGGCTGAGTGGTTTGAATGTCAGCCTTCTGAATTGAGCATAATCAAAACCTTGACTAAGTATAGGTTTTTTTCTATTGGAGGAAAAATAAAACATAGTCAGTACAGTGCTTGGCGCAAGCCAAAACATTTGAGACAAGCTATTATGATGAAGAAAAATTTATCACCCAGACCAGGTGGCATATCACTACGTATTGATTATATTGAGCGCTGTGTAAATGTATTGATTGTTTTCTCTATTGTTCTAAATAAGAAAACGGTCATGCAAACAAACAAATGTAGGGCTGCTCATGGGTTTGACAATCTCCATCATGCAGAATCAATGAAAATAATAGCACTTTTAAAATTATGTTTTTTTAAAATTGTAGAAGTTAACAGCTCAGTTTCCGTCCCCTTGTGTCATTGAGCCAAGTGTGTCGCATATGTTGTTGTAAGATCATATTATCGCAGGAGTACTTGTATGTCAGATATCAATCTGCCATAAGTGGCCTCTCTAGTGCCATGTAGCCAGATTGTCCTATGTTGTAAGCGAGCAGAGGGTTATGGTTATCAGGCCGTATTCTCATGAGATTACCGAACAATTTTATTTTCTGCCTTGAAATGAACACAACACAATGACAAGTATCCACAATATTTCTAATGGCCTCATTTCTCATTTCATCTTTCCCGGCAACACCAATGACCATTCAGGTCAGGTCAGGTCCTCCCGTCCCCGGTGAGGTTGTTGCGGCACACATGAAGACATCCTCACAACCCCACGCCACCCTTCTCTGCTAGCGGCCGCTGACTGTGCCTCTTCTGATCAGAGATTGGTCCAGTCTTTTATGTTATCCGCCCACCTCTTTTTGGGACGGCCTCTTCGTCGTCTGCCTTGCACCTTTCCGTGCAGGATCGTATTTGCAAGACCATTGTATCTCGATATGTGACCGTGCCAAGCGAGTTTCCTTCTTTTGACAGTTGACAAGAGGTCTTCAAAAGGCTCTATTGCTGTTGTAATTCTATCTCATATTTCCTCATTTGTAACTTGATCTTTATACGTGACGTTTAAAAGTCGTCTGAAACATCTCATCTCCAAGGTCTGTATCTTTCGCTAAAGGTCAGCATTAACTGTCCATGTCTCACACGCATAGAGGAATATTGACAGGACCAATGTAAACATTAATCTGATTTTTGTGCAAAGTGCTAACCGTTTATCTTGCCAGATTTTGTTAAGCCGTGCAAGCGCCGCTATTGTCTGTGCTACTCTGGCCAACACCTCACATTTTGATCATCACTGACAATCAAACCTTTATAAGACATTTAATTTCATATCTAGAAGTCAATAAACAAAACAAATATTCCAAAATAAGGAAAAACTAAAAATAATGTGGATTACCTGATTCTGAAAGGTAAATTCTGATGCCGTGGTCCTAACAATACAGCAGAATGCTGCAGCTATTTCTGTCATGATTGTGGCATAGTCACTGCTGACTATCATGGACATCAGCATATCATAGACAGTTTCATATACTATGATCTCTTTACTGGCTATTTCTGCCTGAATATAAAAACAATTAACAGAAAATGGTCCCATAAATTGAGACATTTGCACATAGTGACCTCGAAAAAGTGAGGAATATTGGCATATCTTTATACTTTAATTTATATGTATTATGATGCACATAATTTTGTAAAATAATTAACGTTAGGGTGTATGAATGGCAAAGAGGTAAAAGCACTTGTCTAACACAACAAAAGGACCAGGTTCATGACACTGTATATCCATTTTATGTTAAAAAAAGTAAGTCGAGGCTGTGTTGGTACTGAATATCAAAAACAAAAGTATAATAATACAAACAAGTATAGCTCAGATACGGTGCACAACGACATCTGTGAAAAATTGAGGGGAAGGTGTTTAAACTAAAATAATGGACAGGAAATCTCAATGGCCTCTGGAATATTCACAAACATATTAGTCACAATAGTCCTCAGAGGCACTCATAAATCATCATCATCATCAGTCCTGTAACCTGAATGGTCATTGGGGCACCAACACTGCAGATTATTGGATCAGTTTCCGCCACTCCACTCGGACTTGTGCCAGGATATAGAATCTTCTGTCTGGATGAGTTAACCTCAGTGGTATGATTGTCATTGTTGTGTATTGAGACCGCAGGCTCATTTCTGATTTTTCTCAATGCTTTCTGCAATATAGGTGTGTCTTGGGCCATTTTGCACCTGACGGAGCCCATCCCTCTCCCGGTAATGTGTCCCTCCAACTTGTGAATTTTTCTATGAAGGTTATGTAAATACCATAAATACCAGCTGAAATTTCAGTAGAGTGACAGTGTAAAATACATGGAAATTGTGAGGCATATTGATCAGCCAAAGAGGGAAAGGAAGCAAAACCCAAGCTGAAGAAGTGGCTACATATTCAGATTTTGATACAATAATAATAATTAACTTTAAAGACAAATGGAACAGAAAGTCCACATAATCTGATATAGTAGAAGCATAATACTACTTTCCAAGAAGAGATCAAGTAACAATATTCAGACTGCGAGCAAGTCACTGCAGACTGAAAAACCCTCTGTTCAACAAATTAAAGGTTGGGCACATAGACTTGTGCCCATGTGGGGGAGAACAAACAAATGGTAGGACATGTTCTCCAGATTTGCCTTTGATGAAACATAGTATCACTAATATGTACACACATAGCCTGGTCGAGAAAATAGAAATAGAAAATAAAAGGCAAACCTGGTCCCAAAAATGTGCTGTTTGGAATCCAGATGTGCCACGCCAATATCGCAGATTCACTGCAAACTAGGGCGCAACATAACAAAACATCCTTATCAGGATGAACGACGATGAATATTTATCTAAGTGACGAGTCACACATATATTGCAATTTAAAAGAAGTTTCTGGAACCATTTTGTCAGAGAACCAAACAAGTGAAAATACTAACCATACAGCTTTTTGTGAAAGCATCATGTATCACGGCTGCCACAGGCACACAGTGATTAGAGCAGATATGCTCAACCAATTTGAGAACTGCAAATTCCAGACTTGGAAGATGACTGAGCCAAAGTTTATGTAGAATCTGAATTGGAAGACTTCCTGTGATAGGAAAATAGAGGAACAAATAAAGTAGGCTTTTGACTTGACATAGTCACTCTAAATATTCTTCTTCTGTGTTCATTCCAAAAAGCGCATCTTGGCCCAATACATTTGATTTCAGCTGGCTTTTGTGGTTACCGGGTTTGCAATCTTTATTCTCGTAACCAGCCTGTTTCTAAGGCAGCCATTTGGAGGCATAAAAGATTCTTGCCAGACCTGGTGCACTAACACTGATGCAAGTGGTCAGCTATGAGGTGCTGGCTGCTGCCATCTCATTCACTGTGTTGCATCTTCAGCCCTGGTATAAAACTGAATAATAAACTAGTCAATACAAATAAATGCCAGATATCTTAAAATAACAAAAACTTATGCAACTATAATCCTTCTCACACAAATGTTCATTCCCACGTGTTAAATGTTTTTATTACATTTGTTTCTATATTTAATTCTGAACATTTTGATTTATAATGTGTGGTATTCCAGAAAACATTTACTGAAGATAAGTTATTGCCCATCGCAAGCGATGATGGTCACTTCGTCAGATCATTTTGTCTTAATAATGTGATGTGCGATGAATTTAGATTATAATGAGGAAAAGAATGCGCTGGTCATCAATCTCACTTAACCCGAGTTACCTTGGATCAGTGGCAAGGGTACTGGTCGAGATGACTGGAGGTAACACGGGATGCAGGAAATTTGATCATATCTCCCATGAGACCAGGGGTCGCTTGAGACTTGCAGGATTCGGTCGCCCACAGTTTCTGTTCATCACTGTGAGGCGAGTGCCTTAACCTCTTGACTACAGCGAAGATAAATAGGTGACAACTAAGTGATGCTATGTTTGAGTTTTAAATAAGAAAAAGAAGTGCATTCAGAGGTCCAAAATATTTAGGAATGATTCAGTTCAACTTGAGCTTGTCTATAAACCTTGACTACATTAACAATGCCAAATATGCAAACTTGTTTTTTTTTCATATGTAGACGTAAAGAGGCATAATTGTTTAGCAAAGTGATTAGTGACATGCATATCTTCAGATTGATTCAGCATGTTACCAGTAGTGGTCTTATCGGTAAACCCATTGAAAATATGTGTACTACAGTCGGATATCAGGGCTGCCCACATATATGATGGCAGGATGGACTAATCAAAGACCGAGGTCTGCTTTGGTACAGCACTGCAAAAGATCAGGACAAATACAGAATATTGTTGGCTTCCTAGCAAACTGCATATTTGTTGGCTTCCTAGCAACTGCATATTTGTCAAACTGATGCTGATTATAGTGTGAAAGTCACAATCATATGCACTGGGGTGTAAGATGTACAATTTAGTACAACCCCACTCCACCTTAGGAAGAAAAGCAAACTGAGAATAAAAATATCCTTTTACAGTTCAGTAGGAGTATGGGGTAACATATACAGTTGGCCTCCTTACAGGAAGTCTGGTGTCAAAGCATTTATTTATAGAGGTGTTTTCTGTAGCACTTTGTTTTATATCATGAGCCATTTAACCTCCTGCACGACATACTTAGTCCCATTTTAGGACATACATAGCAGGGCGAAGTAGTCCTATTCTTTCCTCCATAGTAAGGTATCCTGGGATCAAACATAGGAAAATCTTGATGTATAGGGAAGAGAGGGGAACTCAGTTGTCTCAAGGTCAGGTGTCTGCCTTGGGTGCCGGAGAAGGCGTGTTCGAATCACGATTTTGTTCCTGTGGATCTTCTGATAAAAATTCCCCTGATCTCTGGGTAGTGAGATTGGACTTCTGTGTTCAGTGTCGAGCACGTTAAAAATCCCTTGGCAGTTAGAAATAGAAAAGAGTAGGCTTAACGGCTGCTGAATTAAAAAATTCTTGTTAAAAATCTATCCAACTTATTTTTACCTCATTTACATGCAGTTCTTCCTGGAAACAGGATGTATCATAACAGCCTGGCTAACAAGGTGGGGATCGATGTGATCCCCGTAGTAGTGAGCATCACACAGATGAAGCCAAATCATAACACAATCGCATGGAGGACCTTGATTCACCTTCATCAGCACACTCGAGATTATGATGAAAGCTACAGAAACCCGCCACCAAATGCCCGTTTCAGGGAGCACAAAAGAGTAAAGTTACTTATCGCAGGCATTCAACAACAACAGAAACAACAACAATAACAGCGACACAACAACAACCTGTATAGAACATTTTAGCCTGTTTCTTGTATATCTGGCTAAAAACCATTTGGGCATCTTTGTGATGAGACAAAGAAGATAATCCATCGAGTAGAGCAGCCCATATTGATGAAAACTTGGCATCTTCTATTACAGGAAGCAATTTGTTTGAGATATCAACCAAACAAGTGTTGTGACCAGACTGTGAGAGCTGATGAATTTTTATAGCTGCATCTTTGATAATCTGTTGGTGTAATAGTTATGTATTACACTAGCAATAACCTGTCAATGATGACTGACATATATAAGTGTAAATAAATTGAAATGTATTACACTAGCAATAACCTGTCAATAATGACTGACATATATAAGTGTAAATAAATTGAAATGTATTACACTAGCAATAACCTGTCAATAATGACTGACATATATAAGTGTAAATAAATTGAAATGTATTACACTAGCAATAACCTGTCAATAATGACTGACATATATAAGTGTAAATAAATTGAAATGTATTACACTAGCAATAACCTGTCAATAATGACTGACATATATAAGTGTAAATAAATTGAAATGTATTACACTAGCAATAACCTGTCAATGATGACTGACAAATATAAGTGTAAATAAATTGAAATGTATTACATTAGCAATAACCTGTCAATGATGACTGACAACTATAAGTGTAAATAAATTGAAATGTATTACACTAGCAATAACCTGTCAATGATGACTGACAAATATAAGTATAAATAAATTGAAATGTATTACACTAGCAATAACCTGTCAATAATGACTGACATATATAAATAAAATGTTAAAAATAAATTGAAACTCTTATCACACAACTTTGAAAGAAAAAAAAATGTTCCTGAGGGTCGGGTCAAACCTAATGATTTATACATTTTCCACTACCAACTATTCTCAAGTGCTTTGCCGGGGTCTATATGTATGACAAGGACAAGAATAGCACCCCTGCTCCACAGAGAGCATGTCGTAAGAGGCGACTAACTGTGTGACATGGTATAACACCAGCCATGGTTAGGTGGTTTATTAAGAGCAGCATAGATGGCACCTAACAGGCTGCAGATTTACTTTGCTCTAGTGTTTGAGTCTATCAAGAAGGACTTACATGTTGGTTAACCACCCCCATAGTAGAGTAATAAGCTGTTCAAGTCTAGCCCGCTAAGCAGGAAATCCTCCTCCTGGCTACATCGAGCTCACATCAGAGATGGGACCTGCACAGGGGCTTATACCCCTGTAGAAGTACAGGTGGACTTAGACTAAGACTACCAACTAAGCTAACATGGATCATACACATTTTTTTCAAAATTTGCTGTACTTATATGTTGAGAGCATAAATTGTTTTAAACAATTTTTTTTTAATGGTTTGTTTCTCGGATAAGGGTGACATAGAGCTGGCTACCTATAGCAACAGTATAAAATGTGTGAGAATATTTGACTCCTCTAAAATGTATAATATTAACACTCAATTATTAGATTCACATATCACTCTCATGTGTTCACCAACTAAATAAATAAGTGAAATTATTGCTGCGTAAAAATGCTATGTGTATTATGAAATTGTTTGTCTCAATAATTGTTTTCAAAATAAAAATTTTTTAATGTAAAAAGATTTTATTATATATATTTGAAATAACAAAGAAATGTCTTACGAGACAAATTGGAATGGAAAATTACTTACTCAAAAGATTGTTACATTTAGAAAATATCCAATATCATATAATTAGATCATCGCTCCTGTGACGTCAGGAGTTTCCCTTTGATCTGGACTTAAATGAAACCGCCCTTTATATTGATCTTTGTTTACACAGTTATTTTTAGACTTGATTGCAAGGAACAGTATGTCAAGGTTTTATGAACCTGAGCCTTCTAAGTCAAGCATAAAATATATACATCATCATCATAATGTAGCATTTCCTTTATAGAACATCGCTACCATCACAGTCTGTCTGAAAGAAACTATTTCCCTTGCCAAAACTTCAGCCTCTACCACAGTCATACCCAGGTATTCCTGGATATCTTGGTGCCATCGTCTTCTTGGTCTACCCCTGCCTCTTTTGCCTGGCACCATACCTTCCATCAAGATACACATTTAAAAGGGAGCTTGTGGCAAACTTGAAAGAAAGGAGGTCGTGGTCAGAGCTTCAGGTCTGGCATTATATAGGCAGATATGGAAAATATTTGCTAAAGGCCTATGCTCCGCAGGAAGCCAGATGTTGTCCTTTTTCACTCCAGTAGGAGCATGTGCCACTCTTTGATTTGACTTTTTTGAATGAATCCTGCGTCAATGTGTTTTTGTACTCTTGTAGATATGTTTTCTGTGGCAATACATGATGAGAATGCCAACCTCATGAGCAGCCCTACTTAGTCACATGTTATTATAGGTATAGTCTGGTGCAGTGGTCCTATTCTTTCCTCCCCAACAAGGGATCAATTGATCTACTCAGGCTTCGACTTGACTTAAACTACTCCTCTTCCACCATGGGCTGTAGTGGTCTTCTCTTCTTTCACTTGTGACAGTTTTTACAGGATAGGGTAACCCGCCTCATGATAACCTACCTTAGTTGCATGTAACGACATGCCTGGAATGTTATAGTATTGTGATTCTTTACTCCTCTTAGGGGCCCTGGTAACACACAAGTGCTTTCCCCGCAGAAGAATATATCAAATGTTGATTGAAAAGCAGCTGGGAATTGTTTCAATTACAAACTCCATTAAGTTAATACACCGAGAGATGAAAAACACAGCAGCAAGAGGACATACTTTTAATTCCATGGTCCTTCCAGCAATGATTTATGAATATGAAGTGTAGAACTTGCACAAAAACAGATACTGAGAAGCAGTGAGTAACTCAGATAGCAATTAAACAACGAGTTCTAAAGATTGCGATAAGAAAAAAAGGTTACAATTTTCACTAAAAGGAGTTTCTTGCATTGGACCGCTCAGTCTGGCACGCTGCTATCACACAAGATGCTCATCTGGCTGAGCAAAAAATCTCTGATGTAGCAAGGTAAAAGTGAGCCATCCAAAAGGTCACCATGCAAGACACCCCGGAAACTAACGCTGTCCACATGTGCCCCTCATGTGGTAGGGTGTGAAGATTCAGGATAGGACTGCACTGTCACATGCAAACCCATATACAGCCATGTCTGTCTACACAGATCTAACCTGCTGCAATCTTCATTCGTGGTGAGCAGCTACTACTACTACTACTACTACCCACGTTTTAACATCATCATCATCAAGTACCCTGCCGAATGAAGTTGGCGATCATGGAGTGGATCTCCATTTTCCCTTTTCACGTGTATCATTTATCAGTTCCGCTGTTGATCATGTCCCATGTCATTTCTTTTTTACAGCTGGGTAATAATAGTAGAGCATGTCATGATTTTGTCACAAACCAAAACCTGTTGTTGCAAAACTTGCACTCTACCAACTTTAATCACATTTATATTTGACTGATGAAAAAAATGTGACAACCTAGTTGGTAAAAGTCTTAACTGTGAACAGTAAACAGGCTTACAAATTTAGTCTAGTAATTTAGTTATTAAACGTTTTTTTTAACTACCTTAATGAAATTATTATATATGTTCTACATTTAAAAAATCTGTTTTAAACTGTAAAGTTTAATTTACTAGTTGATAGCTTGAAAACTGAGTTAAGTAAATCAAACACAACAAATGTAAAAAAAAATGACTACTTCTTGACGTCCACTTTCTAGGAACTTAACTACTATTACTAGGCTAGGCTTGTTACTACCTGAATGGACACACCATTTTGTAATGTATATGCAGAAATGCCAAAACTTTGCAGGAGATAATCTGGCTCATTCATTTTCTGTGATCTAGATACCTAAAGGAGAAGATAAAATGTTTATCTTTCGTACAACTTCTGCAGATTTCAATCTCCCTCTTACAAAGTTTTAAAAGAGATTTACTAGCAAAATATATGGGATTAGTCTCCCTTGCAACCGAGTTAGCATCAGCATTACTGAATACATCCTTTTATATTTTCCACTAAGATCTTGGCTTTCATTTTAAATCTGCGCTTGGAATCGTGGCTTTTGGATATTATTATGTGCAAAGCTTTTAATCTTGGCTTTTTTATTAGGGGTGGGGTGGTGTGTGTTGGCGATGATTGTTTCTAAGACTATGAGCTTGTTAGATGTCAAACATAGGCAACCATTTTTGACTAAGTGTATGCCTGCTGCATTCTGATCTGTTGACTCAAAGAACCGACTTCACAACACTCTGGGCTTACCCATAGCAGCCCAGTCTCTCTCTCTCTCTCTCTCTCTCTATCTCTATCTCCCTCTCTTTCTCTCTATCAGTAAATGGCGAAAGGTGTAAATAGGAATGGTTCATGAAGCTCGTTCCTGCTCAATCCTCTCATGTACCCCACCCCTCTCGAACCTAGTTTGATTTCAAATCTCTGCAGTGTTTTAATCGCTGATTCATCTATTGCCATATCATCCTCCAACAGGCAGTCATTGGTCAGGTCATTTCGTAACCGATGAGGTCGTTGGGGCACACATGAAGACATCCTCACAACTCCACGACACCCCTCTCTTGTCAGATGCCGCTGCCTGTGACTCTTCTGGTCGGAGACTGGTCCATTCCTTTATGTTATCCTCCCATCTCTTTTTGGGCCGGCCTCTTCGTCGTCTGCCATGCACCTTCTCGTGGAGGATTGTGTTTGCAAGACCATTTGATCTCGATATGTGACCGTACCAAGTGAGTTTCCTTCTTTTGACAGTTGCCAAGAGATCTTCGAAAGGCCCTATTGCCGTTGTAATTCTATTTCGGATTTCCTCGTTTGTAACTCGATCTTTGTACGTGACGTTTAAAAGTTTTCGGAAACATCTCATCTCCAAGGCCTATATCCTTCGTTGAAGTTCAGCTGTAACTGTCCATGTCTCACACGCATAGATAAATATTGACAGGACCAGTGTACGCATTAATCTGATTTTCGTGCGTAGTGCTAACCGTTTATCTTGCCAGATTTTGTTAAGCCGTGCAAGCGCCGCTATTGTCTGTGCTATTCTGGCCAATACTTCACATTTTGATCCTTCATCACTGACAATCGACCCAAGATATTTAAAAAGGTCAACTATTTCGAGTTCTTGACCGTTAGCTTTTATCTTGCTGTTGAAGCCCGTAGTGTTGTTTGTCATTAGTTTTGTCTTTCCAGTGTTTATCTCCATACCATAGTCAAGAGCTCTTTCATCGAGCCTTCTGACCCATTCCTGGAGTTCTGCTTCTGAACACGCCAACCCGTCGATATCATCTGCAAAACGAAGGTTGGTAATCGTTCGGCCCCCTATCTTGACAGTACTAACGTGACCTCCAGGTGCCTCACTCATAATTCCTTCAAGGAATATATTGAAAAGAGTTAGAGAGAGTGTACACCCCTGTCTCACACCAACTGATGCGCGAAACCAGTCTCCTCGCCCCCCATTCACAAGAACTGCGCTAGACGCATTGTTATACAGGTGTTCCATGACCGTTATAATATTTCCGTTGATATTATACATCCTCATGGTTGCCCAAAGCGCTTTATGCCATACCCTATCAAACGCCTTCTTAAAACCCACAAACACATGATACAGTGTTTGCTGCTGTTCTAGATATTTTTCGCTTAGTAGCCTTAAATTAAATATCTGTTCTGTAGTGCTTCTTCCCTGACTGAACCCTGCTTGCCCCTTGGCAATAATGTTCTCTGCTTGGGCTTTCAATCGGTCGAGGATTAATTTAAGCATGACCTTGCTAGGGTGGCTAATGAGGCTTATTGTTCTGTAATTATGGCACAGCTTTAGGTTTCCAGACTTATGTAGCGGTATAACTATTGACTTCGTCCATAAGTCCGGCCAGTTTCCTGTCGCCCATATTTTGTTACAGATGTGTGTCAGGCCTTCCACGACTACCTCTCCACCTGCTTGTAAGAGCTCTTCTGGTATATTGTCCACGCCGGCCGCCTTCCCTCTTCTCAAAGTCTTTACCGCTGCAATTACCTCTTCCTTCGTTATCAGTTGGTTATCCTCTATATTTGTTGGAGTTGGGGGGAATGTTTTCTCAGGCTTGTTTCGCCCATCATAGTTGTATAGCTCGGAACAGTACTCTGTCCATCTTGCCAGTACATCGTTTCCCCCAATGAGACACTTGTCGTTTTTATCGTGAATCATAAGGTTCCTGCTTTGTCTTGGTGTTACCAGTTCTTTGACCACCTTGTATGCTCCTTTAGCATCATTTCTATTTAGTCTCTCTTCGATGTTTGCGCATTGCTCACATATCCACGCTTCTTTCGCCTCTCTCATCTTTTGTTGTATGGCTTTCTTGACCTCTTTATAACTGCCGACCTCCTCCGGTGGGTGATTGTGTTTTTTCAGTGACCTTCTTTTATCACACAGGTCTAGAATGTCTTTGGTCACCCATGGCTTCTTTTTTGTTTGGTGGCATCCCAGGATCTCTGTTGCAGTATCTATGAGAGCTGCGTTAAGAGACGCTGTAACTGTATCTGTATCCAGTTCCTCTCTGAGAGCCAACAGTGGCGCAAATCTCAAAATGTCACTCCTGTGCATATTTAGTGAACCCATAACGTGTGTCAGTTATTTCCTTGCCCTAAACATTAGCATGAGAAGTAGAATAGACCCCCATAAGGTCCTACAGGTTTGAGGTCTCAACAGCTGTCATCCATGCATGCCTTAGCCAGCCCGTCTGTACCTTCCGAAGTAAAGATTTGGAATCTGAGATGATGACCCACCTAGTTAAACAAGTCTCAGATAGAAGTTTCAGATCTAATCACTGCTTTCATCTCCGTGCTCGTACTGGAGATTACTCTTCTCTATGCTCTACTCTGCTCAGATGCAACCCTGAGAATTTCCAGCCATAAATCGTACAGCGTAAAGCACCGATCCATCGGTATTTATGATGGCATAATTATCCTGAGTGTTGTCATTAATCATCTGGTTAACCTTGAGCTCTGTTTTCGCGTTGCACCATTCTATGTATTCCCTTTCTTTGACTATGATGATGTTGTTGTAATATGTCATTCTATCATCAGGTCAGGTCAGGTCATCTCGTAACCGGTTAGGTCGTTGTGGCACACATGAAGACATCCTCAACGACCTCTTCGTCGTTTGCCTTGCATTCTATCATCAATGTGGACTAATTTTTCTTCTTTAAGTATCGTCTCAACTGTGGTCACCTATCCACTTGTTCTCTCTGACTATACCCACATCCTTCACTATCGTCTCAACTGTGGTCACCTATCCACTTGTTCTCTCTGACTATACCCACATCCTTCACTATCGTCTCAACTGTGGTCACCTATCCACATGTTCTCTCTGACTATACCCAGATAAGTTGTCCCTCTCTTGATTCTTGATCCCTTGATATCTGAGGTATTATTGTGCTTCATGTCTGTGGTAACACGCATATAAGCTTTGGTCTGTGCCAATTCATATTTGGACGCCATTAACAGAAGTCCCAGCAAGTATTGCGTTTTCAAAATCGGGGTATCTCTAGCGTATCACAGAACCAGTCACATATCTTCATTCGAGATAAGGTCTAACTGTTCACACTGTAATCTTTACAGCTTGCATCTCTTTCAGTGATATCTATACGAAAGGCTGCCATCAAAAGTTACTCCGAGGTATTTCAACTTGTCATTGGCACATCCTTCAACTGTAACGTTCGGGAGGTCCCACTTCACTATATAATTGCTCAAGAGAACCATATCGATCAGATTTGGTAACTGGTAACACTACATAATTTAGAGATTATCTACGTCTTCACAATAACTCTGACCATCTCATGCCTACCTGAGCCACGTACATCAGTATGGCATCTGAAATTGTTAATGTTAGCCCTGGCCCTGTGTGTTAAATGTTGGTCACCGTTATTGTGTAGAATAGTATAGATGTTGAACAGCACCATTGAGAGTGGAAAACATTGGAACAGTCCTGGACACATTAATATGCCCTGATATACAAGATCCCAAACGGAGTGTAACTGTTCTCTCTAACATGGAAGTAGATTTCAGCTTGTCAGTCATGGCTTGTTTCCACACTGATTTAAACAGCGCATCAAGATCTACAAATCATACCGGTTATATGCATCCATCAAGTAGAAAGCTACTGTAGCTGTCTCTTGACTGATCTGGAAGTCTTCATACACACTTTATCTAAATGTCCAAGTGTTACCTCAGGTATTTTTCTTTGGTCTGTAACTGCCTATAGTGTCAGGTAGAATGTGTTCATGTTCTAGATGGGACATTATTTTTCTGGCCAGTATTTTCTCAAGTCATTTACCAGATACGTTTTGTAGAGTGATTATTCTATAGCTACTGAGGATCGTGTAACCCTTGGAACGAGATATCTATTTTTTGTTGTTGCTTAGATGTTTGCATCACTAGTTTCTACTGGCGGAGGCGCGCCCATTCCACCCCAGACCGTAGTCCATTGGGCGATATCAGGACGCATAAACCAGTGCTTGGATGCATGTGTGCGTCTGTATGTACCTATGCTAGGTTTGTGCGCTCTCAGAAGCTAGCCCAACCAAAGTGCAATGGAAGGGCCTCACCATGAGGGCGAGTGTAAAAGTTGTGCAAGAGTGTGACTGTTGAACAGAGTAAAATGAAACAGGGGGAGGTGAGAAGGGGAAGAGTTGCCCCCAGGGTGAGCATCCCTCTGAAGCCCTAGGATGAGTTGCCCCCAATTTTTTTTTTTGTTGCTTAGATGTTTGCCTCACTAGTTTCTACTGGCGGAGGCGCGCCATTTTCCACCCCAGACCGTAGTCAATTGGGCGATATCAGGACGCATAAACCAGTGCTTGGATGCATGTGTGCATCTGTATGTACCTATGCTAGGTTTGTGCGCCCTCAGAAGCTAGCCCAACCAAAGTGCAATGGAAGGGCTTTACCACGAGGGCGCGTGTGAAAGTTGTGAAAGGGTGTGACTGTAGGACAGAGTCAAATGAAACAGAGTGAGGTGAGAGAGAAGAGTTGCCCCCAGGGTAGAAGACCACCTGGTTGAGTTGCCCCCAAGGTGAGTTCACGAGATATCTATAGGGTACTGATGCCTTCTATATAGTAGTATTGAAGTCATTAACCATATCTTTAATATCTGCATTATCCAGCTGCTTGATGTGACAATACTGTACTTCATAGTGACCTGGACCAGTGTTCATGCAGGAACGTCAAATATATGCTATCTCTTCTTCAGTTGTTAGGTTTACATAAAACGATTCCCTGATAGCAGTGAATATATTTCCGATGATTCTGGTGAGCATGCTTATCTCCCTTGTGTGTCTGAGCAACATATTAATTAAAAAGCCCCAAGACCATTTTTTGTGTCCGTCTTCACATGAAACCCTGTAGAATCTTGAAGCTGATTTGTATTCTTTCCATTCATCTTTCTAAGCATGTTCTAAAACGTATGGAGATATTATCATTACATACCCCTGTTATAAATTCTTCCCCCCTCTCGCTTCTCGATTTCCTCGCCAAGGTTTTAAAACAATTAGTGGCTTTGCGTTTTTTTCTTATTCATAAGCCTTCTATTTCAGGCGTATCTCTACTTGTTTGCTGTCATCTCCTGCATTAAATATATTCTGCGGCTATTGTACTAACATTGTGAGAAATTAACTCATTACATGTAAACGAAGACCTGAATGTTGGAAGTAGATATGAACATTCATTAAGAATACAATCTCTGGATAAAAAGCGCCACAATTTCACAAAGATGCTTGGCTATTTCTTTTTCAGGTCTGTATAATCAAATAAGAAAATGTTTTCCTTTAAAAAAAATATCTTACATAGTATATCACCATTCACATAGACTGATACTAAGCTTTAATCTTTTACATTATATCTTACTATTTACATGTTAACACGCCAACAACAAGCTTCTTAGCAGACCGAAACAGAGCTTTAATGTTCTACACAGCATCTTACTTTCCACGCGTTAAAATACCAACACCAATCTTTAAGTTCCTACGTATTATCTTACTATGAACATGTTAGCCCCAATATCATTGATGACTCTCAAACCATTGAGTGGTTTGCACACATCATAATTTTACAACAAGCCAAACTCATACTGAGTATGTAGTTGCTTAATGATTGCATCAACAACAGAACTAAACAAATTGGTTCTGGAGACAATTCTTGAGCTGCATTTTAAAAAGCCAGTAGGAACAGTACGTAAGAAGTATTACACAGTCATTCACACACAAACACACACACACACAAATAATTATGTGCCTGTGTGTAAATATGCATGTTTAATATAATAAGTTATGTATTACTACTAGGCTTTTCCATTTGGTGTATGTTAATAGTGCCACTACTCGAATGTACCATATGTGTATAATGTGACAGCAAAGTCTAATTTGACAAATTCCTGGAATGTAGGCATGTGTATTTTAACAGCTGTTTGTTTACATTCAGAATTATAGCAACTTATGCATTTTGTGGAACAAAAAGACATGAACAGGAAATAAACACACACTGGAAAAAGGTTCAGTTTGATGTTTACGTATTTTAAAAGACATTATTAATAATACGTCTACGTTATTCAGCCAGCAGTGAACATGCAAGATTCCGTATGACTGGTGTTATTATAATGATGGTAGTGAGTGTCATGTTCTCCAAAAAGTACAGTTTAAAGTTTGGATATGTACAGTGAGATTAACAATCTGTAGATGGTCTGTTCGAGAAATAGTATAGCAAAAAAGTCTACATACCTTTGCTTACACCCCATTTCATACAACGCTGGAACAATCTGATTTTAAGTTGTTTATTAAAAGTTGACCATTTAAACGGTACATTTACAAATTTCAATATGTTTTATGTAATCAATGCAGCCATTGTAGAAAATTAAATAAATGTGTACAAAGTACTAAATTAAAACAAATTATTGTTATAACATAGTTTCACACACACCACATACACACTCACACCCACACAAATATTACATCTTCATACAACACGGAGGCGGGTCTGTCTCCGCATACACCTTTATCCAGCCATTACCTCAACAAACGTAGGCAAACAGATTCCTATACATTGCTGATTCTTCTCATGTGACCATACACACACAACTAGGCATGCACATATATTTATCCACATGTACAAAACTATAAACTATATACATAAATATACACATCCTCGCACATGTGTGCTCACTTACACACTCAATATATTCTCATACACTCACTCGTACATGAAAACATATATCAACCATTTGCCCCCAGGCAGTTCGCAAGTCCTACCCAGAATATTCACAGGTCGTGAAGCAACTGGGCAAAGAACTTCCTGTTTCTCATGAACAAAATTAGGAAACTGCCTGGGTTAAAAGTGTGTCCGTAGTGGAGAGCTCTATTCCGACATGTCCATACTAAGTATCTGAACTCTGACAACATTGTTAAGTTTGTTTTGTGTGTCTCTATCTGTCCACGGAAGTGTGTGAAGCATTATGGCTCTAAACATGTCTACTCTTATTTTGGTAAATTTGCTAATTATTTGTCTAAATTTACACAATGTTGTGCTAACTACTTTACAAAAATAAAATAAATGATTGTCTGTTTCTTGTATGTTTCTGTTGCAAAGATGACATTTTGGTGTTCTAAGTTCTAGCTGTGTTTTAACTACTTTATGTGTTAGTGTTGTTCCGAATATTAGTATGTAAATAACTTCTTTAATGTGTGGTGATACTTTAAGGCTGTGTAGGTTACAAAAGTTATGTGTGTAATTTGTTATAAAATACCCGTATCCTTGTTTAATCCTATCTTTAAGTAATAATATTTTTTGTTGTTGTAAATAGTGTCTGGTTTTTGTGTGAGTAATGTTTCATTTCCATCAATGTGTGGTATGCATTGTTTATAAAACATGGGTATATTTTTAAAGCAACGAAGCAACGTGGGATAGTATTATTTCATTTACATAATTTACTTATTCTTAGCCTTAAATAATAGTGGATCATTGGACATTCATTAGAGTGTTTAATTATTTCTTGTACAAATTTAAATCTTAGTGTTTGTATTAAATTGTTATGTCTTGCAACGCGATCACACCTCGGTGTTTTTCTTGCATTAACGTTTTTGATTGGATACTATGTATTGTGTTGCGAAAAATGAAACTTCTAACTGCTTTATTTATTTATTTGATTATTGTTATGGGTGGACATAATATATTCGCAATGTATATTAATTTTGGTATTATAATTGAGTTTACTATTGTACTGCGCCCAAATATTGTTGTTTTGAATTCACATTTTTCTAGACAATTTTTTATATTTAGAGTAAATCTTTCCTTTATTTCTATATTAGGTAAAGTGGATTTGGTGGGTATGTTATTCAATATATTAAAAAAAATTTTACCTGGATTAGTTGAAAAGGAAAATCGATAATCCACTTGCCAATTCCCATTATGGATGATTTGGGGATATTAATTTTGGATTCGCTTTCTGTGCCGTATTGTCTAAAGGTGTTTAGAATATTTTTAATAGAACTACTATTGGGTGGAAAGAAAGCGGTATCGTCCGCGTAAGCTACTACTTTTTGTTGTCCTGACCCCGGTATATGGGTCCCTACTATTGCTGGGTCTTGCTTAATCTGCTCTAGTAGGGGCTCTAGGACTAGAGTATAATAAAGTTGGGATAGCGAACATCCTTGTCTGATTTTGTAAGGGAACAACTATCTGTTAAATTATGATTAATAATTGTTTGCTCTCATATATTATTTGTGTCCATTTAGTTAAATATTCTCCAATGTTATTTTTATTTAATATTTCACGAAGAAAATAATGTGAGACTGTCAAAAGCTTATTCTTGGTCAATTGAAAGAATGAGAAATTTGATGTTTTTGTCGCTAGTATAAAGTATAATGTCTCGTAAGAAATGTGCATGTTTACTGATTTTTCCATCCTTTACGCTACATTGTTGGTCCTTATGTACTAAGTGTTGCATAAAGGGCATACGCTTTAGTGTGAGGGTTTAGTCAGAATTTTGTAGTCTACGTTCAGGAGATAAATTGGTCTGTAGTTTTTGGCCTCTAGCATATCACTGTCCGGTTTAGGGATCAGTGTTATATAAGCTTCATTAAGGCTATTTTGTCAATTTCCCTGTTTCAAATGCTTCATTTACAATTTTTAGAAGAGTGGGTCCAATACTGTCGAAAAATGTTAAATAAAACTCTACGGTCAAGCCATTTTTTTAAGGAGTCGAGTTTTTTTAAGTCGCGGAAGGACAGGGATGTACTAATGACATCCTTGTCTTCGTCACTCAACTGCTTTGAATGCTCAAGAGAAGTTTCCGCACACAGTGAGCGTGGTATATTCTCTGCGGAATACAATGTTGTGTAGTGGTCATGAAATACCGGTCTAATTCTTTGGGTTCAGTTAACATTTGTCTTGTTAGTCTTTTGATTTTGTGTATGTGTCGTTTACGTTGCATGTTCTGTTTTACGGCTAAGTACTGTTGTGGGGATTTCCTGTAAAAAGTATTGGTGTTTTGAATCTTAATTGGGCCCCCTGTAGTTTATAATTATCGATAGTGTCTAATTCATCTTGTAAGAGTTGAATTTGAGGTAAGTTTTTATCAATTAGTTTTTATTATTTTTATAGCTTATTCAATGAAATGTCTATTGCGTTTTGTATTTCTGTGTATTTGTTTTGAAATGGTCTGTGTGCGGTCCCTGATTGTACTTTTAATGAAATTCCAAAAACTGTTTAGGTAACCGCGTAGCGCAGTGGTTTGAACTGGCTTCGCTTCTGAGTGGTCCTGGGTTTATTCCCCAGTTGAGGCGAAAATGTTTTTTAAAACCGCAACGGATCTCGGGTCGACCCAGCCTTAAATGGGTACCAGTTCAGTCCGGGAAGTAAAAGCGGCGAGGGAGAGGAGATGCTATCGCCCTCATATAGCCGAGCCTTTGAAATGTGAGGTTGCTAACACCTCACACCCCTACGGCAGTGAAGTTCATTATAAGGCTGGATATTTTTTTAAAGAAATCTTTATTATTAAGTAATGAGTTGTTGAGCTTCCAGAGTTTGAATTGAGTGTGACTATTTGATGTGAGTGCCGTTTACTATAATAGCTATTGCTTTGTGATCTGTAAAAGAGGTTGTGTTTATGTGGTGTATTTTATTAACTGTGTATGGTTTTGGTATGCAAATCCCACCCTTGAATTATAGTGTGTGTTATAAGATGATGTGAGTATGCTGTATGGGTCATGTCTGTTCCATCAGGGTAAGTTTTCCCGTATTTCGTATTAGGTAATTTTTGTCTAATATTATTTGAGCAGATCGCACATGTACTGATCCTGATAGACAAGTAGCTGATCAAGGAACAAGCTGGTTTCAGGAATGGAAGATCTTGTGGCAGGTGAACAAACCTTTAGCCCGTCTGGTCTAGACTGTCTGGACCAGCTCGGCCTACAAAAACGTAATTAAAAAAAAAAAATTTTTTTGCACGGAGACCGTACCATAGTCATTATTTAATGATGAATACGTCATCCATCTACTAACGATATTTTGTTTGTAAAAGTATCATATTAGGTCAGGTCATCCCGTAACCGGTGAGATCGTTGGGGCACACATGAAGACTTTCTCACAACACCACGCAACCCTTCTCAGTCAGCGGCCGCTGACAGGGACTCTTCTTGTCGGAGATTGGTCCATTGTTTTATGTTGTCCTCCCATCTCTTTTTGGGACGGCCTCTTCGTCGTCTGCCATGTACCTTTCCGTGGAGATCGTATTTGCAAGACCATTTGATCTCGATATGTGACCGTACCAAGCGAGTTTCCTTCTTTTGACAGTTGCCAAGAGGTCTTGAAAAGGCCCTACTGCTGTTGTAAAGTGTAAAGTGCTGTTGTAAAGTTAGCTCAAGTATCATATGTTAGATTACAAATGGTTTTTGAACAATTTTTATTCTTATTTCGCCGTTTTGAGCAAGCCGACTTTTTGCGAAAGGTGAAGAAGGTTGTTGAAAAAGATCTTTATCGAGTAGATCTGTTTATTTGGTTTGTTTAGATGAAAGAACTACGTTTGAATTGGAAACAAACAGTTGTGTCGATATTGTAAACACAGTATCGATACGTTGTTGTGGTTTCCATGGATTTCTATCGGAGCGACTAGGCCTAGTGATCGAGTCCAAATTATTTTCGGGTTTTCCATACATTTTCAACTTCATCTTTTTGTATCTCAGAAACTAACTAACACACAACAAAAACAATAACACCCACAAGTTCTTTATTCAAATGTGTTTCTACACACAAGAAAATCATATTTATTGACAAACAAACAGAAACGTTACAAATTTTGAAAGACAAAGTCGACCATAGCGAGATGCAAATTTTCGTTAAAAATTATATAGCGTGCTAAATGCTGTGTTAGGTTAAACTCATTTCGGTCTTTTGTTCTGAAGTACTGGGTTGGCTTTGCTCAGATCATCACTCCATCTCATTTGGTGGACATTCGAGAGGGTGTTACAGTTGTCGGGCCACCGGAACTTCACTTTTCGAATCCATCTGTTGTCTGGCATGCGCAATCCGCAATAGATGTCTTGGCCAAGTGAGTTTTCTTAACAATGCTATATCAACGACGTCATTGCATGTGGTTCAGCGCGTCATTTCTGTGTTGTGGATTCTGTTCCATGGCGAGACTGTCAATATTCTTCGCACTATTGCCCTTCAAGCAGCTAGAAACTTTTCTGCATCTGCTTTTCGTTGGCCCTATACCTCGCAGCCGTGTACCATGGCTGGAATAAATATGCTGCAGACAGTGTGAACTTCTGCTTAATTTTTTTCTCATCTGTTGAAGTATGGGTATGGCTTGGCTTGGCTTGGCTTCGTTCGTTCTCAATCTCCCGCTACCAAACCCTGAAAGGGCTTAAGTAGCAGAATGTAGTCCAGAGAACGGAATGCGTTGTGTCGTAGTTTACAGCTTGACTGCAATATTTGTACCTTTCGGTCCAACACATCCGACTTCAGCAAGCATTTTTTAGTACCGGGTTAGCATTCCCTCTTCGATCCCTTCTCCTTAGCCAGTCTGCCCTTCTACAGCCTGTTATCCAGGATCACCGCGTGTAGGTGTAGAAAGGTCTTGGCAGCTCTGGTTCGCTGGCCCTGACGCTAGCAGTCAGCTATGGGTCGCTGACCCTGACGCTAGCAGTCAGCTATGGTTCGCTGGCCCTGACGCTAGCAGTAAGCTATAGGTCGCTGACCGCTGCAGCTCATGATCTGCTCAGCATCTTGATCCCGTCTGTATTAATTCTTTAATTTCATTGTTCTATCGAGTTATTTATTGTCTTTCTTTGCCT
This sequence comes from Ariolimax columbianus, assembly GCA_036924085.1. NCBI lineage: Eukaryota > Metazoa > Mollusca > Gastropoda > Stylommatophora > Arionidae > Ariolimax > Ariolimax columbianus. The sequence continues at coordinate 73,474,245 of JAVGWX010000010.1, read as the reverse complement.
TGTCTTAAATCTATGTTCCACATTTCATATCAAGCATATCCACATGACTTGTTTTGGAGATGGTCAATTCACTGTATAGGTCTTTAATCTCTATATTTAGCGTCTCAAAATGTATTTCGTGGAAAATTGCATTTCTTATTGTCTCCTCTTCTTTAAAAAAAATATAATTTTTCTCTTTTTTGAATTTTCTTTCATGATTTTGCTTGCGTCATTACAACTGACCGATGATCAATATTTATGCTTATGTTAACGTATGTTACCGTCTGTTATATTTCTTCTTTGTCGCTGTCTTGTTTATATGTAATCAATTTGTGGTATGTTGTTCCGCCTGTACCGTGTTTGGATATTATTGTTTCGGTGTTGGAAGATGGTAGTTGTTATTATTAGACCATGCTTAGTTACATACATGTAAAAATTATCACATTGATGTTCCGCTTTAAAGAAATGTAGCTGAGTCGCCCAAAGCGAATTTCACATGATCTTTTCCTAGATTTTCCATTAAAGTAGCCCTTTACAATCGAATCAACGTTCTCATTTATCATATTTATTACGTGCGGAAGATGTGTGATTGTTGTTTGCGAATGCTCACAATGAGAAGGTTACTTTTTTGTGCGCCCCGAAAAGGGCGTTAAGTGACGGGTTGAAGTAGCTTTCCTCACATTCCGAGTGTGCTAATAAAGGTGGACCGAGGTTCTCCAGGCGGTTGTGCTATGCTTGGCTTCGTCTGCGTGTCGCTCACTACTACGGAGATTACGTCCATCCCTCACCTTGTTAGCCAGGCTGGCATAAAACAGCCCGTTTCCGTGAAGGACTACGAGAAAGCCCAGACCAAGGTGTTGCCCAGTATGTTTTCCCCTGAACCTGACTGACATGTCTGATCAGTATATGTTGTCTGTTAGTCTTCCTTTCCAGACGCGTGGTTATACTTAAGCATAATCATCATGCGCCATGTCGGGCAGTTGCGTTACAAACAATTCCTCTCACAACTATCCGTCCTTCTAGTATTGCATATCTCTCGATGTTTCCCCATTTTTGTTTGCCACGACATCGTAGCTTTTTTTGTTTTCTGTAGTCCTCTGTCCCTCTTGTCATCGATCTTTGCTGTTGTCATAAGATTGTTTAAGACCTTCTTCCTAAGTGGCCAATGAATGTTGCTTGTCTTAATTTCATTCCAGTTACCAATGTTCTTTTGATAACTACGCGAATTGTTTCAGATTTTCGAGATATCCATATTCTTCTCAAGAACCCATCATTCTGTTGATGCTGACAGTGATTCGAACGTCTGCTTATGTATTCTCTAGGACTATCAGGAATCAAGTATGTATGACACTCAAACAGCATGTGACACGGACATTATATATGACGTACATGCATCATATATGACATACGGACAGCACATGTGACACACAGACAGCAGATATGACACAGAGACGGCACACATGACACACAGACATCATACATGACACACAGACAGCACATATGACACACAGACATCACATATGACACACAGACATCATACATGACACACAGACAGCACATATGACACACAGACAGTACATATGACACAAACAGCCTATATGATACACAGACACCACATATGACATACATACAACACATATGACACACAGACAGCACATATGACACACAGACAGTACAGATGACATACAGATAGCACATATAAAGCACAGACAGCACATATGACACATGGACAACACATATGACACACAGACAGCACATATGACACACATACATCACATATGACACACAGACATCACATCTGACACAGAGACTGCACATATGACACACGGACATCATACATGACACACAGACAGCACATATGACACACATACAGCACATATGACACACGGACATCACATATGGCACACAGACAGTACATATGACATACACACAGCATATATGACACACATACATCACATATGACACACGGACATCACATATGGCACACAGACAGTACATATGACATACATACAGCATACATGACACACAGACAGCACATATGACACGCAGACAGCACATATGACACAAGGACATCACATATGGCACACAGACAGTACATATGACATACATACAGCATATATGACACACAGACAGCACATATGACACACAAACAGCACATATGACAAACAGACAGCACATATGACACGCAGACAGCACATATGACACGCAGACAGCACATATAGCATACAGACAGCACATATGACACACACACACAGCATACATGACACACAGACAGCACATAAGACACACAGGCATCATGAACATGATACCAGACTAAGAATGCAGAAGACGAGAGGCGTCTTTATTGCATCGGTGAATTTATGGTCTTCCAGCAAAATCTATTCTGACAGAAAGATCAGGAGTTTCAAACTCTTAATGTTCAGGAAGTACTGTATGACTCAGAGGCTTGGAAGTCAACAAAGATATCAACACAGATACTTCAAACGTTAGTAAACAGACGCATAAGTAAAATATTGTCATTGAAGTTGTTGCTAACGTGGATCTGTGGAATAAAACTGGGCAGCGGCAGACGATCAAGAGATACAAAGAAAGCGATAGCGATAGATATGGCGTTCTTTGCGTAAAGGGGAGAATTACTCGTTCCTCTGGAATAGACGAAAGGTAATAGACACAGAGGTCGTCGAAGTCACACTTGACGAAGAGAGCTTGAGAAAACAATGAGGGAGGGGGAACAGATGTCGCAGATGTTGGAGATGACGGCTAATGACGAACAGACCTGATGTGTGTTAGTCGAAGACCTATGCTCGTCAGGTGGTGACAAGGTTTTAATTGATTGATTCGATTTATTGATCGACTTTGTAGTCATTGAATAAATTATATTCTTACCTAAATATTTAAATAAACTCTCCTTCCCTGGGGGTTCCGTGATAGGGATTGCCTGGTTATACTGGCCTGGAGCTTTCTTAATGTATGATCCATCCATCTCTACTTTCTTCCTAAGATTTTCTATTCCAATATACCTTGTCACACTCTCTCCCACAGTCTGTCGTTTGTAACTTTGTCAAACCATTGTATACCAAAAATATTTCTCAGACATCTGTTGACAAAACCCTGCAGTATCCTGTCATTGCCTTTGGTCATCCTCCAGGTGTCCTCTCCATACAGCAGAACTGACTTCACATTTGAATTGAAAATCCTTATTTTTGTCTTCCTTCTTATTTCCTTGGAGTTCCAAGAGGGTTTCAACATTCCGAAAGCAAATCTTTTTTATATCCTTGTTTTTATATGCTCATCTGTCCCTTCTTCCTTGTTGATGATACATCCTAGGTAAATACCTCTACCTCTGCCATTGGCGTTGCTCTCAGACGAATTGGTTCTGTGTTTGCTGCATTGCCCTTTATATATATATATATATAAATATATATATAAATATATATATATATATATATATATATATATATATATATATATATATATATATATATATATATATATATATATATTACGGACAGCCAATTTTGATTTTAAAATATCAAATTGTTTTCTATTTTTCTGTGGTCCAGTACCTGCGTGTACTGTTGTTGTTAAAAGCTATTCATGTTGAGGGAACTTTATGACGATGTTACTTTGGTGGCGGGTTACAGTTACTCTTCTTACATATCAAGGCTTACTTGAGATGGTGGAACGGGAAACTTCTGCAAGCAGGAGGCTCTTCAGTACGCTCACTATTATAGTGAGTAAAATGTCGCCTAACGCACTCGTTTCGAATCACGCTCGTGTTCAGTTTCATAGATATGAGTTTTTTTCGCTTCTACTATGAAAAGAAATGGCAACCTACCGTATTGCACACTTGACAAGAAACTTATAACATCCAAATAGGTTGGCGGTTGTAAGAAGCGAGGTTCGGCAAAGGGCATGATACTTACTGTCCAACCTCGTGGGGAGGAAGACTAACGTCTGGTCAGACAAAACATACTGTTCAGACATGTTAGCCAGGGTCAGGCAAAATATACTGGCCATGACCCTCTCCTCGGCTTCATCATAGCCTTTCTTGGAAACTGGTTGTTTTCGTGACAGCCTGGCTAACATGGTGAGGGATCGACGTGATCCCCACAGTAGTGAGTGACACTTAGATGAAGCCAAACATAGCACAACCGCAAAAACAAATAAAACCCACCTCGTTGCAACCTGTTTCGAACTATAACGTAAGGTAGGAGTCTTGATCAGTTGGTTTCACTTGACCCTGATTACTCTTCGATTCCCTACTTATATAGTAGACCTGGGGTCCGTGTCGGAATCAATGTCGCACAATTCCGTTGATTGCATTATATATTTCTGTAATAATACTATACACACATGTGCATCGGTGGAGTATCCTTTTACTTCATACGAGTTGTACTACATTCTTAGAGTTAAATTCTCTATAATATCAGTATTTCTAGAATGACTTTCACACAGCATGTGATTATTGAAAATTTATTTGTCACAATATAATCTAATGTTACACTGTGTTCTTCCATCTTGATCTCTTGATCTTGATGATCTTTCTTCTTCTTCTTCTTCTTCTTCTTCTTCTTCTTCTTCTTCTTCTTCTTCTTCTTCTTCTTCTTCTTCATCTTCTTCTTCTTCTTCTTCTTCTTCTTCGTTCACAATCTCCTGCTACCAAGCCCTGCAAGTAGCAGGATGTAGTCCGGAGAACGGAATGCGTTGTGTCACTAGTTTACAGCTTGACTGCGAGATCTTATTGATCTTGATGACCCGTTCCTCAGCTTAGCTGCGGGTCCCAACTTCGTCTTCAGCGGACAGGCTCACCCTGGGGGCCACTCTTCCCTTCTCTCTCTTCTCAACTCACTCTGTTTCATTTGACTCTGTCCCACAGTCACACTCTTGCACAACTTTCACACGCGCCCTCATGGTGAGGTCCTTCCATTGCACTTTGGTTGGGATAGCTTCTGAGGGCGAACACACCTAGCATAGGTACATACAGACGCACACATGCATCCAAGCACTGGTTTATGCGTCCTGATATCGCCAAATGGACTGCGGTCTGGGGTGGAAAATGGCGCGCATCCGCCAGTAGAAACTAGTGAGGCAAACATCTAAGCAACAACAAAAAAAAAGTCTTCAGCGTACGCTGTCTTGGGCCACGGAAGGCCAGTGCGTGATAAGTGCTCTTCTAGAGGCATCTCGGATGTTGCAGCGTACAGCAAGGGAGTCTGACCAACGCATTGGAGGTCTTCCTCGCGGTCTCTTCTTACCTTGGGGGGTACCAGACTGTGCTGTCGCTGTATCCATCGATCATGGTTTCGTCAAAACATGTGACCTGTTAATCCATGTTTTGCCTTGTCTGCATGGGTTACCGTATCCTTCACCAGGGACAATCGTATTATGTCAGAATTGTAGAGACCTTACATGCGTTGGTTCTGGAGAGTGATTCCAACCAAGCGTCTTTCGAGGGAGGCCTGGGTCACTCTCAATTTGTCCTCTAGTGATTTTGTTAGTGTCCACGTCTCGGCACCATAGCACATCGCAGGAAGTACAGTGGAATTGAAGAGGTAGGCTTGTAGGTCTTGGTCATGACAACCGCCCAGGATCGTGTTAATAAACGAGAAGGCTGCCTAACCCGCGCGGCGAAGTCTTGTCAATTTAGGTTCCATGTTATTCTCCATATTGAGAAGACATCCAAGACAAATGTACTCGTTGAAATCCTCCAATCGTACCTCGCCAAGGAAGTCTGGATCACAAGTGGTGAAACGATTGCGCAACGCTTTGATCTTCGAGACATTCATTTCAAAATTCCATTTCCATCAAATGGAAGGAATTTAACTTAAAAATGTATAAAATACATCTCACAAAACTATGTACACCAATAGACGCTGTCCATCAGTTGGTGTGAGTCAGGGTTGTACACTCTCCAACTCTTTTCAATATATTCCTTGAGGGAATTATGAGTTAGGCACTTTGAGATCACATTGGTACTGTCAAGGTAGGGGGCCGAACGATTACCAACCTTCGTTTTGCAGATGATATCGATGGGTTGGCGGGTTCAGAGGCAGAACTCCAGGAATGGGTCAGACGGCTCGATGAAACAGCTCTTGACTATGGTATGGAGATAAACGCTGGAAAGACAAAATTAATGACCAACAACGCTGAGGGCTTCAACAGCAGGATAAAAGCTAATGGTCAGGAACTCGAAGTGGTTGACCGTTTTAAATATCTAGGGTCGATTGTCAATGATGAAGGATCAAAATTTGAGGTGTTGCATGGCTTAACAAAATCTGGCAAGATAAACGGTTAGCAGTTTGCACGAAAATCAGATTAATGCGTACACTAGTCCTGTCAATATTCCTCTATGCTTGTGAGACATGGACAGTTACAGCTGACCTTCAGCGAAGGATACATGCCTTGAAGATGAGATGTTTCCGAAGACTTTTAAAACGTCAAATACAAAGATCGAATTACAGGTGAGGAAATATGAGATCTGGTCTGAATTGAGTGCTTACAATTGAGATATTCTCTATGCAAAAATCAATTAGTCTTTCTCTCTCTCAATTGTGTTCCCTATACCAGACGGCACATATTTAAAATACGCCACTGATTAGCACGTGTCTCCACTGTCTCCTTCATTGTAAACACTACCATATGAGCGTCCACGTAAATAGATTGTCAGGCTTTCGTAATCGTACTTCACGTAAAGATTCCATGTGTAATTTTGCGAACCAGGTGGGGAGGTTGCCGAATGGATTGAAAGTTGGTTAACGGGAAGAAGGCAGAGAGTGGGCATAAATAAGGAGTTCTCTGAGTGATGTGAAGTAAAAAATGGAGTGCCACAGGGCTCGGTTTTGGAACCGAAATTGTTCTTGATATATAGAAACGATTTGGACATTGATATAGGATCCATGATTTAAAAATGTGTAGATGACATACAACTATGTAGGAGTGTCTCATCAATAGCAGAGGTGGATATATTGAGGTCGGATTTTGATAAAATTCGAGACTGGTCTGTGAAATGGCAAGTACGTAAGTTGCGTGTACTTTTATAGAACGTAGCTTCTTAGAACCGCCACCTATTTGGTTGGTATAAGTTTCTTGGCAAGTGTGCAGAACGGTAGGTTGCCATTACTTTCCGTACGTGGAGGAGCATTAGCCCGAGACAAAAACCCAGTGTCTGCCAAACTGGACACAAGTGGGAATCGAACCCGGAACGTTGGGATTGTGAAAACCGAGCGGGCTTCACCCCTAGGCCACGCAACCTCCTGTGAAATGGTAAATGAAGTTTATAATAGATAAATGTACAGTCACTCACATGGTATATCCAATATGGAACATAATTACATAATTGGCGAGAACAACATTAGAATGATAGATAAGGAAAGGGACCTAATGGTTACAATAGAGCATACAGGAAAAATGAAGGAGCAAGTCCAGGTAGCAGTGAATAGAGCAAATGCAATGTTAGGTGTGATAAAAAGAAATATTAAACATAGGAGTAAGGATGTGATTGTCAAACTGTATAAAGCATTAGTTAGACCTAGATTGGAGTACTGTGTACAGGTGTAGAGTCCGTAAAAACCGGCCTACAATGTCTAGGAAAGAGAAGAATTCGAGGTGACAATATAGGTCAATAAGATAATCACAGGAAACGTTAAATTAGACTATAACAAGTTTTTCAAAATACAACCACCAACGAGAACAAGGGAACAAGAAAGGTCCAGATTGTATATTAGGAAATATTTTTTAGTCAGAGAGTGGTGACTGCTTGGAATGCATGACCACAGGAGGGGATGGAGGCAGATACAGTTAATGCATTTAAGAATATATTGGATGTGCATATATTTTAAAGCAGGGTAGTGCAAATGTAACTGGTTGTCTACAGACTCTGTTAAATTAAGTTTTAACTGACATACTATTACCTCGATCTACGTACACCAACAGGATTCTACCTTGGTGTTTAAGAGATTCTCTACAATAAATGATCCCCTCACGTTCATTTTTAAGATTGATATAGATGACATTCTGTGTGGTGAACAGGATAAAGTTGGAGCTTCCCCGCTAATGCTGTTGACAATAACGGCATGAGCTGTTATAACACTGTTTACATTAATGAAATGATTGGCATGCCGACACGTGCTAGCGCAATAGCCAATGTCGATTTCGTGTTCAGGTGCAAAAATATCCCAGCGGTTCATATCATTCTGGAGACTCACAAAGAAGGAGTGACGCTTGCACTCTCCTTTCATAAAATCGAATCTTTTACTGTTGGCGCCATCTTGTCTATTTGTCATTCGATTGCCAAATTGACGCTTCTGTCTATTATATTTTCGTGCACACTTCCAGGGACCTTGTTGGTGTTCAGACTCTGGAATGATCTCTTCTTTTTGCAGTCGGTGTGAAAAGATCGGCTTCTTGTTATTTCCACTTCTTGCTTTCCGATTATGCGTTGTTCGTCTCGAACTTTGACCTTTATTGTGATTTTCTATGCTTGGTGAAGTATGCATTACCTCACTTTCGTTCATAAAACGTGTACTGTTTCTATCCATCTGTTCTTCGTTTATTTGTCGTAACATAGTAAATAATTCTTTATTTTTGTGCTTTTCTTTTTCTATGCTTGAACTGGGTCTGTTTTTTCTGTTGAGCTGAAATTTCGAATTTTCAACGTGATTTTTCTGCACTTCAATTTTGTGGTTGCCCTTTCTCCGATTGTGGGACCAGAATCTCTCTATAATAGTGCTGTTGATATTACAGTATTCATAAAGCATCGATCGATTGAGATACACATTCCGACAAGGGTGTCTTTTTACTGTAATTTGAAGACCCTTGTAGCCTCTACCATTACCATGCTTGAGAAGAATTGTTGACAGATCAAAGACGACCGCACCAGAGATGTCTACGGTGCCTCTTGAACTGTTGACTGCATCTGTAATAGTACATAACTGTTAGAACAGTGATTCTCAAAGGTTTTATTACAGAGCAACCCTTGAAACAATTGTAAAGTTTCGAGAAACACTTGTATACAATTTTATAGGTCTCTGGGCTGAATATATTGTGAAGTATAACTAACTAGCAAAGACCCATGTTCCGGAACCCCCAAAGTACATGATTTCATTCGACACTGTATGCAGGTCAATGTGCCCTATGTTATTTTTAAAAACCTATTTCATATCATTCATATATTATATTGTGAAGTTTCCCGTAATATCTTCAACATGTTTTGTTTAAACTGCAGATAATATAGATAGGAGTCTCTGAAAGCCCCTAACTGGCAGAGACCCATGTGCTGGAACCACCAAAGTCCATGCTCTTTATGCAGGCCAGTGTTGTTTTTAAAAAACTATTTTTATATCATTCATTCGTGATCTCTCGTGGATCATCTGGAGACCTTTCACGGAACCCCTGTTTAAAAACCCTGTGCGAAGCGAGAGCATTTAAGCAGCTACAATACAACGTAAAAACAATTATGATAATGACTGAAACACGAGCACGGTTTACAATTTACACAACATATTTTTCGACAGATGAGGGAAATGTTTACGTAACATTTTTTCGACAGTTTAAGGACATGTCAGAACCCATCATCGGTGGTATATAAATAAATAATCTCAGATCCGCAGATGACGCAGTACTAGTTGAAAGCGAATTTTCATCATCATCACCATCATCTGGTTGATCAGTCCTGAGACTGGTTATAACGTTGTCAGAGTGTTTCTCTATTTGATCATATCCTCTGCAGCTCTCTTAATTTCAGCGTAGGTTCGTACTTAAATGTCTCTGCATGCCTAAGATGTAAAAGTGAGTCTTGGTCGTCCCCTTTCTCTCTCCTCTTCAAACCTTGTCCTCTAGTATCTTCTATACAAGACTTCCTTATCTCATATTGTGACCAAGCTAACTCAATCTTCGTGTTTGTATCATTTTCAATATTTTTCTATGAGCGCTCACTTCAGTCAGTAATAATAATAATAATAATAATAATAATAATAGTTGCTCATCGCAAGCGAAGATGGCAACAGCATCAAACTATTGCTGCGAAATATTTTCTCTGATGACTGTAAAAACCAATCCTGGAACAGCACAACCTGTCACAATCAGGGCATACATGCGGGGAGCCGGCTCTGGAATATTTATGAGTATTGTTTTATTCATCCAGCGCGCATTCGCTGAGTCTCCGCGATGGATATACTCTCTGCGATCTGAGCACCCTCGGTGATACTACCTCGCCAGGTGGTAGGATCTTGTGCAAGCAACTCTCAAGAGGTGACATCAATAACTGAAGCATTTCAGAAACATTTTCAAGTAGTCTCTGTAGCGTTTCTTTTGCACTCCTGGTGGGCGTCTGCCTGTTTTGGGCTCACCGTATAACAGCTTGTTCGGGGTGCGCTAATCTGGCATGTGAACAATATATCACATACGTCGTAGCTGACCCAATTTCAGAAGTGTATGGATGCTTAACATATTAGTATTGCTAAGAATTTTATAGTTAGACACTAGGTCATGCCATCTGATCCTGTGCAGCCTACGTAGACAGTTCAAGTGATTGAGCTGTCTGGCATACACTGTCAATGTTTCACAGGCATGCAGCAGAGTGGATAATACCACAGAACGATACACTTTTATCTTGGTGGCGACACTGATGTCTTGTTGGTGCGAGATGTTTGCTTGGAACCTCCCGAAAGCAGAGCTCGCCTTAGCCAACCTGTAATTGACCTCACTGTCGATATACGCCTCTCCAGTGAGGGTGTTGCCTAGGTAGGTGAAGCTAACGACTGCCTGGAGACGTTGGTTATGTACAGTAACGTTAGATTCGATGTACGGCTCTCGGGAGGGGGGGGGGGGGGACTGGAAGATGATCTATGTTTTCATAGTGTTGATCGTGATTACTTCAGTGAGTACATTGTTATTGTGTCTTCTCCAACCCACTCTTTCTATTCTACGATAGCACCACATTTCAAACACCTCCAAGCGCCTTACATTCTTCTTTGCTAAATTCCATGTTTGAACCCCATACAGTGCAATTCAGTAAATGAATTAACACATCCAAAACAGAAACTATGCAGATACGCAGATCGACTGAAAACATGAACAATATGGTAAACTGGACCACGATCAAACAAGTGCAGGAGTTCAAGTACTTGGGCAGTGTTTTCACACAAGATGGAGGTTAAGATATAGATTGAGATCAGGTGCCAAAAAGCAAATGCAAGTGCACATCAGCTGTCATCATTATTGAAACACCCTAACATAAACATGACCACAAAAAGAATGCTGATCAACAGTATATCCATGCCAACCCTCTGCTACCAGTGCCAAACATGGACTTTCACAAAAACTCTAGAGAGGAAGATCACGACGTGTGAGGTGAGATGCTTCTGGAAAACAATCAACGTAACTAGGAGAGAGAGAAGGAGCAATGAAGATGTGAGAAGAATAGTTGAAGCAATTAATGAAGAGATAGTCAAATAGTTCGGTCGGGACGGTGTGGGCTAGGGGTTAAGTGATACGGTTCCCAACCCGAAGGTGCTGGCTTCGATCCTCATCACATCACCGGCCGTTACCTCGGGGAAGCAAACCCTTAGAAAATGCAGGAGGAAGTAGACCCTTACATAAAATGCATGCTGAAGTCTGATGCACTGGGCTGACAGGCGCAAAATAAAAACCACAGTGCCTCGCATACTACCTTGGGGATTAGAGAAATAAGGCGAACACAACAAATTTTCTTTTTTTTTAAAACGTGGTTCGGACACCTAATGAGAATGCAACCTCATCAACTACCCATGTGCGCCTATAACGCACGTCGTTCGGGTTTTCGCAACCGTGGCAGACAGAGAACTAGATTGATAAGAAATGTTGCTGATATTCTAAATTTTAATGGGATGATGACTACTTCAGCGACGCGTCTGGCCCTGGACAGAAAACTACGGCTCCCCACGACACCATTGGGCATAAGTGGATAAGACAAGACAAGACAAGACAGTGCAATTGGCCATATATGAGCGGCGAATATTCTTTTCTTTTGTGAAACATACTGATCAAGGTGGGAGAGAAGAGTAATTAGGGTCAGGCGAAACATACTGATCAAGGTGAGAGATAAAAGTAATTAGGGTCAGGTGAAACATACTGATAAAGGTGGGAGAGAAGAGTAATTAGGGTCAGGCGAAACATACTGATCAAGGTGAGAGATAAAAGTAATTAGGGTCAGGTGAAACATACTGATAAAGGTGGGAGAGAAGAGTAATTAGGGTCAGGTGAAACATACTGATAAAGGTGGGAGAGAAGAGTAATTAGGGTCAGGTGAAACATACTGATAAAGGTGGGAGAGAAGAGTAATTAGGGTCAGGTGAAACATACTGATCAAGTGATCAAGCCATCATCACGCGTCTTCGTTCAAGCTCCTCTGCACAGTGATCCCCATAGTAGTGAGCCTACTGAGGAACCTCGTATTGCACTATATCTAGTAGGAACCACTGTTCACCTTTCCAAGCACGCCTAGGGATCTAATAAAAAGCCACCGTAACCTGCCACCCAAAACAACAAGCTGCGTCATCAAGATATTCAACACCAATAGATTCGAACAACAACAAAAACCTTAGTCAGCCATTTCTCAACTTTCCTTTGAATAGACTGTATAATGGTGGCAACAAAGTCAATGAATTAGATATGATAAGGGATCAAGCTGCTGAGCAGAACATGAGCTGCAGTGGTCAGCGACCCATAGCTGACTGCTAACGTCAGCGAACCAGAGCTGCCAAGACCCTTCTACACCTCCACGCGGTGATCCTGGATAACAGGCTGCAGCAGGGCAGACTGGCTAAGGAGAAGGGATTGAAGAGGGAATGCTAACCCGGTACTCAAAAAATGCTTGCTGAAGTCGGATGTGTTGGACCGAAAGGTGCAAATATCGCAGCTAAGCTGTAAACTACGACACAACGCATTCCGTTCTCTGGACTACATTCTGCTACTTAAGCCCTTTCAGGGTTTGGTAGTGGGAGATTGAGAACGAACGAAGAAAAAGAAGAAGAAGAAGATATGATAAGCCTGCAGGTAGCGCTCACTTTTCGCGACTAAGGTACTGGTACCGACACTCTCCAATCGACTTGGCTGTAAATAGCTATCTCTCTTATTGTCAGAGAAAGAAAGGCAGCGGGGGAGGAAACTGACCACCCAACCTCATTAGAAAAACTGAGGCCTAGAACAACGAAGTCTCAAACACTTCATCCTCGACAGGAGTGTCTCCAATGGGAATACAGTGCTAGTCCGTAGACGGATGTAGAAATCGCCTGATTATGTCACGCCACAGTTCTCTGTTCTCATCAGATTTCTTCAACTCAGCATTATGTCACGCCACAGTTCTCTGTTCTCATCAGATTTCTTCAACTCAGCATTATGTCACGCCACAGTCCTCTGTTCTCATCAGATTTCTTCAACTCAGCATTATGTCACGCCACAGTTCTCTGTTCTCATCAGATTTCTTCAACTCAGCATTATGTCACGCCACAGTCCTCTGTTCTCATCAGATTTCTTCAACTCAGCATTATGTCACGCCACAGTCCTCTGTTCTCACCAGATCTCTTTAACTCAGCATTATGTCACGCCACAGTCCTCTGTTCTCATCAGATCTCTTCAACTCAGCATAAGTCATTGCTAGTTGTTCTTGTATTCATTTGTAATGTAATTGTTTCTTGAAATTCAAATTGTTCTTTTTCTCTAAATTTTGCCTTCCAGTATTTTTAAATGTAGACTTCCGTGTCTCATATTGGGACAAAGTCAATGCAATCTACATTTTTTGTATATTTTGTTTTATTAGTTGTCTATGTGTCCCAACAAATTAAGCGAAGAAAATGGGGCTGGATAGAACATACGCTGCGAAAGGCAAAGTCTAACATAGCCAGACAGGCTCTTACATGAAATAATCGGGAGAAAAGAGAGGGAGGTTGACCCAAAAAATACACGGAGAAGAGAACGGGAGAAGGAGGTAAAATTAAATGCTTACACTTGGAGAGAGGCAGACAGTGATTACACCTGGAGAGAGGCAGAAAGTGATTACACCTGGAGAGAGGCAGAAAGTGATTACACCTGGAGAGAGGCAGAAAGTGATTACACCTGGAGAGAGGCAGAAAGTGATTACACCTGGAGAGAGGCAGAAAGTGATTACACCCGGAGAGAGGCAGAAAGTGATTACACCTGGAGAGAGGCAGAAAGTGATTACACCTGGAGAGAGGCAGAAAGTGATTACACCTGGAGAGAGGCAGAAAGTGATTACACCTGGAGAGAGGCAGAAAGAGCAGCCCAGGACCGTGTACGCTGGCCAGATGTTGTCGATAGCCTAGAGAGAGGCAGAAAGAGCAGCCCAGGACCGTGTACGCTGGCGAGATGTTGTCGATGACCTATGGGCCGAGAGGAGCGACGGGCTTTGATTGATTGATTGATGTGCCCCTAATTCAGCATCTGCTCGTATGACCTTTTTTTTTGTTGCCCAGCTCACTCGATGCATTCTGAAATAGAATCACATCTCGAAATCCTCTAATGTATTTTTATCCTTTGTGTTTATATGCCATGTTTCAGAGCCGTATATGCTATGTGTCAGATATGTGTAATGATCACTCATTTAGCAGAAAGGTATTGATGTAATTTGATGTTACAAGTTTGTGTTTTTCTCGGATTGCATTTCGTCTAACCAATTCCGATCCTAGATCTGATTTCAGAGTCACAATGGCCATCGCCTGTAATCATTTAGCACTAATATGAAAACCTCTTCGCTTGTGTAGTCGAGTGGTACATCATTCGCCTCTCAAAGCGATGAACGGAAACGGCGTAGGTTCGATTCCCGCAGCCACCCCTGGCCTCAAAGTGGTGGTATCGGAATGCCTACATCCTTAATTACCTCCAGTCGTCTTGACTTATGTCTTGCCATTGGTCCAATGTAGTTCGGGACGAGAGAGTGAGGTTGATGACAAGTGCAGCTTCCTACTCACTATAATCCAAATTCAAGTTACATCATAAGGAAAAAACTATTTTATGATGTCTCCATCATCGCTTCCGATTGGCAACAACCTTTAAAACAAAATTAATATTTTATTTATTTCACAATCATTAATCTTCGTACCAAATTCTTTGGTTGTAACATTGATTTTGGTGAGTAGATTTTGTAATGATTTCTGTTTCTGTTTCTAAGAATCGACGTCACTGCACTCCGGGCATACCCATATGTGCTCAGTCTCTCTCATCAAATGGCGTAATGTATGGATGCTGATGGTACCTGTATCTCGCTGGTTGTGCACTCTTCTACTCCGTCCTCTCATGCGCCATACTCCGCTCGAACTTTGTTTAATGTCGAAACTTTGCAGTTTGTGGATTGCTGCTTCATCTATTGCGGTATCCTCATCTAGAAGGCGGTCATTGATTGATTTCAAAATTTCACTTCAATCCATCACTAATGTGCCCATGATGGGAGCTTGTGTAGCGAGGATGTCAGAAATTTCATTGCTCTGAACCCTAGCATGAACAGGACAGTAGATCCATGTCAACATCTGGAGGTTTGAGGCCTCAACAGCTGCTATCCACTCGTACCTAAGCCACCCCTTCTGTACCTGAAGTATTGATTGCGCGTCTGTCACTATGACTGCGTATGTTAGAGAAGTCTCAGATATCCATTTCAGTGCTGAGGTCACTGCTTCCGTTTCCATTCTCAAACTGGAGGTTGTCGACATGTATGCCCTACTGCGCTCGGCAACGACCTGTCCTCTCACTCTAGCCGAGAAACCCCATCCTGATGTCCCACTGTGCAGCACTGATCTGTCGGTGTATATGACATCACTCTGGGATTTCTATGTTCATTCGCCAACTTAATGGCACTTATTCTTCTCCGTTGACCTTAACACCCATTTTGCATTTTCGAATAGATTATCTATCTCTCCATATTCACATACGCATTTATGTGGTATCAACCAAAACAAATTAATAAACAATTGTAATAAAAACATGCATATCTATTTATAAGTTTAAAAAAACAAGCAGAACTTACATCCCTGGACCACCACGGATATCAAATCGCTTATCGTCTCGTTTTCGTGGTCTCTATTTATCACTGGTACAAGCAGTTCCACGTGCGTCACATGGCAACGGGTTTGTTGTTGTGTTCTGTCGCACAAAGCACAGTTGGCGAAAGTAACATTATTCTCGTCATTGACATCTAGAAGAGGTGTACATTAAATAACTCATGAAGATAAACACTCTGGTTAAATACAATAGGAAGAAGAAAACGAAGAAGAATGTTAATTCTTCTTCTTCTTTTTGTTCTTCTTCTTGTTCTTGTTCTTCTTGTTCTCCTTCTTCTTCTTCTTCTTTTTCTTCTTCTTGTTCTTCTTTTTCCTTCTTCTTCTTCTTTTTCTTCTTCTTGATGGTGGCCTAGTGGTAAAGTGGCACGGCTTACAACCCGAAGGAGCTGGGTTCGATCCCCATCCCCAGCAACGGCCGTTACCCCTGAGAAGCAAACCCTTAGAAAATGTAGGAGGAAGCAGACCGTTACATAAAATGCATGCTGAAGTCGGATGCACTTGGCCGACAGGCGCAAAATAAAAACAACAGTGCAACGCACACCGCCTTGGAGATTAGAGAAATAAGGCGAACTCAAACAAACAAAAAATACAATGGGAAGAAAAAAAAGAAGCAGAATGTTAATTCTTCTTCTTCTTCTTCTTTTTGTTATTCTTCTTGTTCTTCTTACTTCTTTTATTTATTCCTCTTCTTCTTCATCTTCTTCTTTAGAGTTCGCATGAAAAAGGATTGATTACGTCGTGTCATAATTTACAGCTAGAGTGCGATATCTGCTCCTTTCAGCCTGACGTGTCCGGTTTCAGCAAGCTTGTTTTGGGTACCGTTTATGCCTTTTCCACTGCGATTCTCATTATTTTAGCCAGACTACACAAATACAGCTTTTCTCAGAGTTGCCGTGTGGAGGCGGAATAGAGTCTTTGTCAGTTCTGGTTCGTTGACCCTGATGCAAGCAGTCATATGTGAGCTGTATGAGTTATATGAGCTGTATGAGCTGTTGTATGAGTTGTTGTATGAGTTGTTGTATGAATTGTATGAGTTGTTGTATGAGTTGTTGTATGAGTTGTATGAGTTGTTGTATGAGTTGTTGTTGTTGTATGAGTTGTTGTATGAGTTGTATGAGTTGTTGTATGAGCTGTATGAGTTGTTGTATGAGTTGTTGTATGAGTTGTTGTATGAGTTGTTGTATGAGCTGTATGAGTGAGTTGTTGTATGAGTTGTATGAGTTGTATGAGTTGTTGTATGAGCTGTTGTATGAATTGTTGTATGAGTTGTATAACTTGTATGAGTTGTTTTATGAGTTGAATGAGTTGTTGTATGAGGTGTTGTATGAGTTGTTGTATCAGTTGTTGTATGAGTTGTATGACTTGTATGAGTTGTTGTATGAGCTGTATGAGTTGTTGTATGAGTTGTTGTAAGAGTTGTTGTATGAGTTGTTGTATGAGTTATTGTATGAGTTGTATGAGCTGCATGAGCTGTATGAGTTGTTGTATGAGTTGTTGTATGAGTTGTTGTATGAGTTGTATGAGTTGTTGTATGAGTTGTATGAGTTGTTGTATGAGCTGTTTGAGTTGTATGAGTTGTTGTATGAGTTGTATGAGTTGTTGTATGAGCTGTATGAGTTGTTGTATGAGTTGTTGTATGAGTTGTTGTATGAGTTGTTGTATGAGTTGTTGTATGAGTTGTATGAGTTGTATGAGTTGTTGTATGAGCTGTATGAGTTGTATGAGCTGTATGGGCTGTATGAGCTGTATGAGTTGTATGAGTTGTATGAGTTGTCTGAGTTGTCTGAGCTGTTGTATGAGTTGTATGAGTTGTTGTATGAGTTGTTGTATGAGTTGTTGTATGAGCTGTATGAGCTGTATGAGCTGTATGAGTTATATGAGTTGTTTGAGTTGTATGAGTTGAATGAGTTGTATGAGTTGTCTGAGTTGTATGAGTTGTCAACTCATTCACTGTGCTGTTTCTTCGGCCCCATATCATTCAAAGTGCATCGTAATTGGTCACTACAGAGCGTTTCGTGTTGGGCTAGCTACCGCATTATTTGGATAGCTACTTCATAATTCGGATAGCTACTTCATAATTCGGATAGCTACCCCATTACTGGGATAGCTAATTAATGGGATATCTACCTAATAATTGGAATAGCTTCTTGATAATTAGGAATAGCTACCTCATAATCAGGATAGCTAATTTTTAACTGAGATAGCTACCTCATAATTGGAATAGCTAAATCATAATTGAAATAACTACCTCATAATTGAGAAAGCTACCTGACAATTGTAATGCTACCTCATAGTTTGGATAGCTACCTCAACATGTAAAACTATTACTATTAAAACAGCCATTATAAATGATTGGATACATGCTTTCTATAAATGGACTAGCAGTTGAGGTGGTCCTATACTTCATTTGGTGCGAACATTTCTTCTTCTTCTTCTTCGTTCGTTCTCAATCTCCCACTACCAAACCTTGAAAGGGTAAGTAGCAGAATGTAGTCTAGAGAACGGAATGCGTTGTGTTGTAGTTTACAGCTTGGCTGCGATAGTTGCACCTTGCGGTCCAACACATCCGACTTCAGCAAGCATTTTTTGAGTACCGGGTTAGCATTCCCTCTTCGATCCCTTCTCCTTAGCCAGTCTGCCCTGCTGCAGCCTGTTATCCATGATCACCGCGTGGAGGTGTAGAAGGGTCTTGGCAGCTATGGTTCGCTGGCCCTGACGCTAGCAGTCAGCTATGGGTTGCTGACCACTGCAGCTCATGTGCTGCTCAGCATCTTGATCCCGTGCGAACATTTAAATCAATTAATTAATCAATCAGTCATTAAATCAATCAATTAATGTAAAAAAGGTAAAAGTATTATCATAGCGGGCAACCACTGCCATTAGGGATGGAGTGTTAGAGACTTCATTGTGCTAGTTATCAGCTTTTTCTGAGGTGGGGAGAACAATTCGCTTCGCAATTCTTTTCCACGGACAGGTGTTCTGGTTTTCCATTTAGATTAATTAGTTCGTTGATTTTGTGGTGTTTTCCCTCTGTTTTCCTAGCATAGTCATCGGATATTTGAAATAGTATTTCGGCTACCCTGTATGGTATTTCTTCGGTCCAGTGCTCACGGGCGGAACTTCACGAGATTGGCGCTCTTGGTCCTGTTTGCTGGCTGTGACTGTTTTGGTGTGTAGAAAATTACACATGAACCAATAATTGACTAACACATCGTCCATGGGAGATTGGTCCTTGCCCGGTTAGCAACGTACCCACGACACATCGCTTAAAAATTATTTTTTTTAATTTTACGTGTTTACCATACTAGTTTCTACTGGCGGAGGCGCGCCTATTCCACCCCAGACCGTAGTCAATTGGGCGATATTAAGATCCATAAACCAGTGCTTGGAAGAATGTGTGCGTCAATATGTACCTATGTTAGGTGTGTGCGCTCTCAGAAGACAGCCGTATCGCTCACGCGCTGATTGATGTTTTATATCGTGGTCGCCCCAGTACCGAGGCAACGGAGTACTTCGCTCTCCTCAAGTAGTCCGCAGGGAATTCGGTCGGCACGCTAACCATGGAACCACACCACGCCCCGACTTCATCCCCGGATATTAGAAGTTCAGTGAGATTTACAACCTGGAATGTCCTTTTTTTTGCTTCATTAATCGTTAATCGACGCAATGGGCCACTGATGTCTAAGTGAACATTATTATTATCAACTGAATACCAAAATCATTCAAAACCTGTCTCAACGACACTACGAACCTGGTCTGAAAGCTTGGATAATCCAGTCCTTGCTGGAAAAGTCTTCAATGTTATCTAGTCTCCTGGTTTCTCTCTGCATCGCTCCATGCAATTTAAAGATGTAGTGAAATGCCCTCCCCTTCTGCAAAGTTTTGGTCATAATTGATATCAGCAGGTCTATACTGCTCTGGTTCACAGCCTTGAACTTTCCTTTAATTAAGGTCTCCAGCATTTGTATCCTCAGGTCGTTGTATCGTATCGTTCCCGATGCGTCAACAGCAGAAACACAAATTAAGATACAAGCAGCGATGATACTAATACTAATCAGTCCATACCGTTTAACCAAATGACCATTAGGCATTGCAGACAATTTTAAAAAGGGCGTAGTAACCTGTTGGGAGAAATGATTAAAAAACAAACAAACTTGAATTGAAATATTTGTGTATAGAATCTTTAAGAGAAATAATATAAGAATATGTATCCATGGAAACACATGTGCTGCATGAACAAATACTGCTTTACACACTCACAACGAGGGACGGTATATCTCACGGCTCGTCAACCTCTTCATACTAGGCGCCCACTTGTATAACCTTCGTGACGATCAATTTTCCTCACAGCCCACAAAAATCTAAATTGAAGAAAATTTAGAAATCATCCACTGCGTGTGTATATTTTTGATGTTTTTAATACATCATCATCATGTGGCATGTCCTTTGCAGAACGTCATTTCCATCACAATGCGCCTAAAAGAAAATCGATCTCTTGCCATTTCTCCAGCCTGCTCCAGAGTCATACAAGCATTCCTTGGCCTCTTATAACATCGCCTTCAATGTTTGCATCTGCCTCTGTTGCCTTGCATCATACCTTCCATAACAGTTCTCTCAAGACCGTTGTGTTTTTTGATGGGGCTAAAGTATTTAAATTGTTTTGTTCTTGATGGAATTTATGAACCAGTTATCATCTATGTCCAACTCTTGTCGAGTGTCGGCTTTCTTCTTTCTTTCTGGTCCATGGTATTCTGAGAAACTTTCAATAACATTTCGACTCGAATGACTGGTTTTCTTTTCCTAGAGGTGTGGATAACTGTCCATGTTTCACAGCCGTATGCTACCACGGGAGAAACACGTTATAACAATGTTCACCCTGTTGTTTCCTCAGGTTGCGTAGCCTCTGCATTGTCATTATAATAAAAATAATAATAATTGATTTTTAATACAGAATGTAATTATTCTGCTACAGCCCACATGCAAGCTAAAATCGTCCACTAGAGGGCGCTATTGTCCAGGTTGAAAAGCACTGGTGTATCTGGTGTATCTGAACAATTAAAACGCAAGTTAACAGAAAAACGTCATTGGATTCATTATCTGCTCTTTTTCATGTCAGCAGGAGCACGGGTCACTGCTACAGTTGGCCGCCTCTTTACGGTAACTTGCGACAAAGCTATTATTTTCTTTTAAAAAATTTGTTTACGATGTATTTTGTTTTGCAAAAGGATGTTGCCAGTCACAAGAACAACCCTACTTAATCACATCTAACGACATGTATGTTAATCTGCAGGAGCTCTATTTTTTCTTCACTGTAAAGAGTGCCTGGACTCATACGGGAAATAATAATGGTCATTGGTGCGTTTGTAATGGGGATACGCCATATCCCCACTTGAAAACAAAATAGTTTTTAGGGTTTAAACATTGTAAACGTTTCGTTATACGAGGCGTGTTAAAAGGAAACCGAACCAAACTGCACCAAGTGAACATTCGTACGGTACGCATGATGACCTCAATTCTGATGTAAACAGCACATACCCACCGTCAAGGTTGCACAATTTTATTATCCTCCGTCTCAAAGTTTCCTCAGCAGACTGTTGAAAACATGGCAGGTGTGATAAGGAATCCGTTCAGAATTGATCAGCGTGCGATGATTCGGTTTCTAAAAGCTTAAGGATGTCTGTCGACCAATTGACATTCATCGCAGAATGCAGACAGTGTATGGTGACAAAAGTGGGACAAACGAAAGCTGCGGCCACCCGAGACGGGCCACGTAAGACGGACCACCCGAATTGCTGCATCAATTTTGGCGATGGAATCTTCTGACTCAACAATATGCGCCTGACCTGGTCTCGAAATATCTTTGGTTAACTCGCGTCCTTTTTTAAACATCGTTGTCCAGTTCTTCACTGTTGTCTTCGATACACTTTTGTCACCATATACCGCCTGCATTTTGCGATGAATGTCAACTGGTGGACATCCTTCAGCTTTTATAAACCGAATCACCGCTCGCTGATCAACTCTGGACGGATTCCGTATCACACCCGCCATGTTTTCAACGGTCTGCTGAGGAAACTATGAGTAGAAGGATAATGAAATTTTGCAAACTAGGAGGTTGGTATGTGCTGTTTACATCAGAAGTCACGTCACCATGCGCATCGTACGTATGTTCACTTGGTGCAGTTAGCTCCGGTTTCCTTTGAACACACCTCGTAATATTAAATTCTTTACATCAATTAATTATTTTAAAGTGCAAAAAACACTACAAACTAAACCCCAACAATATAAATAGGTATGGTCAAATACTACGTTAAGACGCAAATACAAACAAAACATACGTTACGACCAAAAGGCCTTCACCAAAGACAACGAACAAGAATAAGAATAATTATCTTATAAGCACAATATACCTACCTCTTCTTCTAGAAAAAAAAAGCACTAAAAGTAATGCTTCTAAAGCATCTGGTAACACAATAGAAACTCAGACACACCGTGACTAACTAATAACAGTTAATGTTTAATAAGTTTTATAGAAACTAACTAGCTACCAGCAGAATGGGAACTTTGACAGCTCAGAATGTTGACTGATGGATCACAATTTATATCAAATATGTTACAATCTAGGTTTGGGCTTTTTTTTAAACAGAGCTTAACCTTGGCAGGTGTTCAACTGCTTCATTGTTTTGACAGATCCTGTCGCGATGTCGTTTATTGTTGCTGATAGTGTTGGAATCTGTGTCCGGGGTTTTAATTGCTACTAGATGCTCTGTGTATGTCTGCGAGTTTCAACCAGTTAAATTATGTTAGGAAAATTGTGTGTTTTAATTAAAAACTGTTGTAATATCGAAATGTAAACAATTTTACAGGAGTAATAGGGGCAATGAAAAGTAGTTCGTCGTGTAGTTCTCCAGAACATGAGTTACTCACTCTTGTTTCTGTATTAATACAGGTTTTGTTTCCAGAATTGTCTTTTCAAATTTAGAAGGCCAGTTTTGGTCTGCGTAAAGTTTGGGCTGTGGGGATAGGGGATCTGTGCAAAAAAGAAAAAATACACGAGTTGGAGAATCTTCCACAATATAGAGATGACATTCTACACTCCAATGCTAGCTTCCTCTTAAGACATACTCTCACTGCAGCAGTGATTCTATCCTTGTATCTGTAACATACAGTCTTCCAGTCTAGAGAGAATAGATTTCACAGTTAGCCGTGTCTAATGACATGCTTTCAGTGTGGTAGTCGCTCTACTCATGCCTTTATATATATATATAAATATATATCTCACACACACATACACACACACGCACGCACGCACACACACACACACACACACACACACACACACACACACAGACACACACACACACACGTTTTTTAAGTCTAGGGAGACACGATTGCAGCTGGTCTTCATTTACAACACGCATTCGCTGTGGAAGATGTTCTAGTTCTGTTTGTAACACAGCCATACATATGTTTCTGTCTAGAATGAATAGATTGTACAGTTAGTCGGCTCGTTCGGTATACTTTCAGTGTAGAAGTGTTTGTATTCATGTCTTTGTAACACAATCATACACAGTTTTCTAGTCTTGAGGGAATTTGTACTTCCCATATTTTGTCATTGTCAGGCGTGTGAGTCTGTGCATTTTCTTCCAAACCCAGACAGAAGCCAGAAATATATTGTCCTGACATTAAGTAATTGAGAGGGTGCATTAGCAGCGATCCAAGTTACCCAAGCCACGGTAGGGTTAACTGTGCTCATTTTCAGCCAACAATTGTCTACTGGTTAGGTCGAGTTCTCCTAGGCTCTAGACCTGTGACCGCCACCAATTGTCTACTTGTTAGGCCGAGTTCTCCTAGGCTCTTGACCTGTGACCGCCACCAATTGTCTACTGGTTAGGCAGAGTTCTCCTAGGCTCAAGACCTGTGATCGCCACCGTTTAGGCCGAGTTCTCATAGGCTCTTGACCTGTGACCGCCACCAATTGTCTACTGGTTAGTCCGAGTTCTCCTAGGCTCTTGACCTGTGACCGCCACCAATTGTCTACTGGTTAGGCAGAGTTCTCCTATGCTCTTGACCTGTGACCGCCACCAATTGTCTACTGGTTAGGCCGAATTCTCCTAGGCTCTTGACCTATGACCGCCACCAATTGTCTACTGGTTAGGCCGAGTTCTCCTAGGCTCTTGACCTGTAACCAAAAGTTCCAGACAATTGGATCGTCACGTCCTGGGCCACTGTAACTTTACGATTGACCTTGATTGTCATGGTGCGGCGAATGTAGATTTTGTTTTCCCATGTCTGTTCAGCATGGTGTTGGTTCCTTCCTAACCATAGATGGTGCATGCGCATTGTCCAATAGGAGACACATTTGCACAAATGGGTTACTGGTAAGGTTTTAAGAATAAAATCCTCATTATACAGTACCTCATCTACTAAGTAATACTGCAGCATAGCATTAGGTCTGATAGGTCATGGAAGAGGCCGTCAGAGGTGACTTGTGCTAGTCTATAGGGAATAAACTGTACAGTCTGTCCTCTCGTTTGACATTATTCCAGTGTCAAAGAGTTATATTCACAGTGGTCCAGCCTGGAGAGAATAGCCTCTATACAGTTAGTTGCTTTCCTTATTTGTTTGCTTCTTGTTCCCCGTAATGGTCTCGAAGTAAGGTGTCCGCTTCGGGTGCCGAAGGTCGCGGGTTCGAATTACGCTGAATACCGTGATTTTTTTTCACGTTGATCTTTTGGTATAAATGCCCTTGATCTCTGGGTAGTGAGATCGGACTGCCGTGTTCAGTGTCGAAAAAGTTAGAAATTCCTTGGCAGTTGGAAATCGAAAAGAGTAGGCTCAACAGCTGCTGTCCAGACAAAATTCAAGTTATCTACCCAAACAAATGTACCAAAGTTATGTGTTCCTTTCCCCAGGTGGTTTGTTAAGAGCAGCTACATATGGCGCCTAACTGGCTGTGGGTCTACTTTGCTCTAGTGTTTGAGTCTATTAACATCGATTTACACATCGGTTAAACCACCCTCCAAGAAGCTGGTTGTATAAAGACTATGTAGAGTCTTCTAAACCAGTATAAAGACGTAAAGTTAAGCTTATGTGATCCATTATTCTGTATATCCACATTTCAAGGGCCTCTATTCTTCCTCCAACTGTTCACCTTTCAGCAACAGATAGTAATGATGAATGTACGTAACAACCGGTCCGGACCTTGCGGGTGTTAGGAAAGAGCTTCTTCCTCCGAGCCCAGTCAAGTGGAACACTTTGTACGGAACTAAACAACAGCTTACAAACACTTGCAGATACCACTATATGGCATTGGGCCAAAAAGCAGGAGCCCATAGGCTGCTGGATCAATAACCAACCAACCGTAACAACCGATGGCTCTCATTTTCAGTTTATTTGTTATTTGCCTGGATGTCAATATATTTCCAATGTTGTTTAATGTGCTTTTTTTTGTCGTTCCTATTCTCTTCTTTATTTCCTTTTCACTTCTTCCCTTCACTTGTAATTATCTGTCGTAGATGCAAGTAACTGTTTACGTTTTCCAGTGTGGCCTTGTTTACTTTGATGTTTAATATAAGCTTCATGTGTGTTTTGCTAATTATCATAGTTTTTGCTTTTCTAATCCGTATACTTTACTTCTATTCTTGTCTCTTTCCACTGGACCCTACAACTCTTGATCATTTTCAGCCAACAATATTTTCTTCTTCTTCTTTGTTCGTTCTCAATCTCCCGCTACCAAACCCAAAAAAGGGCTTTGCAGGTAGTAGGATGTTGTCCAGAGAACGTAATGCGTTGTGTCGTAGTTTACAGCTTGACTGTGATATTCACACCTTTCGGTTCGACACATCTGACTTAAGCGGGCAAGCCTTCTTTCTTCGATCTCTTCTCCTTAGCCAGTCTGCTCTGTTCCAGTCTGTTATCCAGGACAACCGCATGGAAGTGTAGAAGGGCCTTGGCAGCTTTGGTTCGCTGGGCCTGACGCTAGCAGCCATCTTTGGTCCGCTGACCTATCACTGCTCAACATCTTGATCCCACCCAACAATACTGTATCCTCAGTTTTTCTCCGATTGCTTACTCTTCTTCTTTGCGTTCAGGATCTTCTGGTCATGCTATATCTGCAGGCCAGTCGCCATGATGAAGTCTGTAGTCTTCACCAGGTCATAGCGGCTGCCCCACAGCTTTTGTCTCAGCTCCGCACACTCTGGCCAGGTCTGGCATCTCATTTCCCTATAGATTGGGCATTCCTGTAGAATATGCTCAGGGTTCTGGCATCCTGTTCCACTTGGGCACTCATCAGTGTGTGAGATCTTCAGTCGGTAAAGAGGCTCTAGTAGTCTGCAGTGTCCAGTTCTCAGGCGAAATAAGGCAGTTTGTTGATTTCTTTTGAGTTGGTGAATTGGGTCTGGCATACTGCTTATGTTTCTGTCTTCTCTCCATTGGTGTATATACTGATTTCTGATTATGTTCTTGATTTCACTGTATGGTACTCAATGATTAAATTGTGCCTTTTTGCTGCCATCTTTTGCCAGAGCATCAGCTCTCTCGTTTCCCGTGATTCCACAATGGGAAGGTAGCCACTGAAGCGCTATTGTTGAGGGTCTCTGGAGTTTTCCCAGTTCTGCTCTGATCTCTGACAACAGTGGTTCGTTGTTTGTTTTTTGTATTGTCTCTAATAGTTCTCTGCAGTCCGTGAATACATCTATTTTTATTGGAGGTTGCCTTTCTGTTTGAAGTATATTCAGTCCTCGCAGGAGGGACATCGATTCTGCTCTAAGGTTTGTGGACAACTTTCCTGTTGGGAAGGCCTCTTCTGTTTTATTTCCTCATTTGTGTCTTATGAATATGCTTCCTCCCCCGTTTCTGCCTGCCCCCTCTGCCGAACCATCTGTGTACACCTGTGTCCATTCCTTGGTATTATATTTCTCCTCAATCATTGTTTGTGCAAACATTTTCAGCTCGTGGACACTGTGTTGGTCTTTTCTTCTTATTCTTGGGATCTCTACTTATTTCGATGTTGTTTATGTTGAAGCTTGGCTCTTTATAGTTAATAAGCATTTCTATTTCTGTAGGTTGGTTGGGAATTAGTTCTCCATATTTTTGGTGTAGGTGGTTTGATATATGGATGAAGCTGGTTCTCTTGAGCCTATTTTTAACTGGGTGTTTTAGTTTGATATGTATGGGATGATCCGGCATGCGTAGCATCTTTTCACTATGTGTCAGCACTTTTCCCTCTCGTCTAGTATATAGGGGTCTTATATTTGTGTATGTTTCCATTTTCTGGATTGGTGTAGTCTTCATTCCTCCTGTTATTATTTGTTATTATAAGCCTGCATTTTAAATTTTGGTTAGGCGTTCCGTGTTTGTTTTTGATGCTGTGGTCCAGGCTGTCATGCCGTATTCAAGTAATGGCCTGACTATGCCAGTGTATACATTTTTGAGGATGTTGTTATTTGCACTCCAGGTTGTTCCGGCCAACTTCTTCATGAGGGATAGTTTTCTGGTTCCTGTGTGTGTTCGCTCCATGTGAGTCTCTTGTCCATTTTAACTCCGAGATACACAGGGGTATTTTCTTCTACAAGCTCTTTGCCATTTAGAATAAGTTTTGTTACTTCCTTGTTGTTGGACAGTGAGAAGCATGTTGTAACTGTCTTTGAGATGTTAATCTGCAATCCCCAATCTGTAACCCATTTTCCAACAGTGTTCAGTGCTGTCTGCATTCTATTTTCAGCTGTTGGTAATTTTTCTGCAGCACTCCACATTGCGAAGTCGTCAGCGTGTAGGGCACTGGATACTTTCTTTGGGAGTTTTCTCGCTATGTCGTTTATGAACAGGATAAAGATGGTAGGAGAGATGACTCCTCCCTGGGGTACGCCTTGTTGGAGATTTATTCTATGGCTCAGTGATCCATCTAATTTGACTCTTGCTGTTCTGTATCGGAGGAAGTCTTGTATCCAGCTGTACATTCTCCATTCTATTTTGTTGTTTAATAGTTTTAGAAGGAGTCCTTCTCTCCATACCTTGTCAAAGGCTTTTGCCATATCCACAAAGACGGCAAGTACTTTTTCCTTACCTTGAAATGCATTTTCAATTTCTTGGGTTAGGTACACTATTTGGTCTTCTGTGTTGTGGTTTTTCTTAAAGGCTGACTGTGAATTGAGTAGGGGATGGTTTTTTTCCAGATGTTTTATTAGTCTTGCTTTTACCATTTTTCCCATGACTTTTCCAACACAGCTGAGCAGGCTTATTGGCCTATAGCTTTCCTTGCATGTCTTGTCCTTTTTTGGTTTTCTGATGGGGATAATGATAGCCTCCCACCACTGGTCTGGGATCTTACCTGTGCTCCATGATTGATTGGACATTTTCTGGAGTTTTCTTCTTGACCCTTGGTCTAGGTTTATAATCATTTCATTTGTGATGCCATCTTTTCCTGGATCTTTCTTGTTTTTCAGTTTCTGAATAGCAGTGTTTAACTCTACCATTTTGAATGATGACTTCACACAGGGATCCGCATTCTGTGTCTTCAATTTCTCTTTTATCTCTTTTTTTACTTCTAGTTTGCTTTTTCGTGTCAATGTTGTGGTACTCTCATCTCTGAAAAATTCAGCTAGGATGTTTGCTGCCATTTTCCCTGTATGATGTTTCTCATTTTCCTTAATGACCGTCTTCCCATGGCTCCCTCTGGTTTCCTCATTTAAGGCTCTTGTCAGGTTCCACAGTTTACTTGTATCCCTGTCCATGTTGAGGCTTTCAGTCTCTTCATGCCAACTTCTTTGGATCTCCTCCTTCTTTTGCTCTATGAATGTATTTTTAATTTTGCTGTGTTTCCCTGTTTTCTGGGGAAGGTTTTTTTTCCATGGTATCTCTTGCCTCACTTAGTTCGTTGTGCATTTTTCCTAGTTTATTGCTCCAATAGGGTTTATAATTTTTTCGTTTTCCACGTGGAATTGATTTCTTTGCTGCCTGGATGATAGCCTCCGTCATGATGGTAACATTTTTATTTACATTTTTGGCATGGGATATATCTTGACAGAGTTTATTTACATTTTCTCTAAATAGGGTCCAGTTTGCTCTTTTAAAATTCCAACTTGGGTGCATATCTGTTATCTCTGTTTGTCCCATGCTGCATATTTCTAAAGTTATTGGGACATGGTCGCTCCCACCCAGTTGGCTGTTGACTGTTCTTGCTATTAGTCGGTGAAGGTCGTCCGTTGCCATCGCAAGGTCTGGAGTACTCATTTTGTTCCATATTCTAGAGTAATATGTGTGCCTATCGTCTGGCATATTTATTAGGATGAGTTTGTTTTATATAATCCAGTCTTCTACCTCCTCGCCTCTCTGGTCCATTGTTTCGTAGCCCCAGCTTGGGGAGTGACTATTAAAATCTTCCACTATGAGGTGTCTCGATTCTTCAATTTTGACTTTGTGTATTGTCAGAGCTGTGGCTGGTGGACTATAGCAGTTTGTTATCATTGAGTCTCCACTGGGTAGGATTATCTTTACTGTGATGTATTCTAATTCATCTGGTTCAGATCTATTTGTTTCTACTGCTGGTATAGAATGTTTTACAAGTGTTATTATTCCTCCTTTGGATCTTTTTTCCCTATCTTGGCGGAAACATTCATATCCTCTGATGGAAAATTGTTGAGTTTCTTTTAGATGTGTTTCCTGAATACAAATGATGTCTATTTCGTTTTCCCTGAGAAATTCTTGCAGTTCGGGTTTCTTGTTTCTCACGTCCTCTGCATTCCATTGTACCACTTTTAGGTTCTTTGTTTGTTGTTCAAGCGCACTACTCTGCCTCCCCCTGACCACTAGGTAAGCAGAGGCACTGGTTACTTGGGTGGGTCCCCTCGAGGCTGGGGGCCCGACACCGCTCCCCCCCCCCCCAGTTGTAACTTGTAGGAGCGACACCATGACGATAGGGAAGACTGTCGCATGACCATATCCTGTTGATGCGTGTGTGCCCTGATTTTTCCCGGTTCCTGCGCCGTAGCTGACACACTCCGTCTTCGGCAGGTCGGGTTGAGTTTTCTGTTTTGGGTTGTCTCCCATAGCCTTTCCATCTCCCGATGGTACCTGCAAGGCAGTAGGTTGGTTTGTCTACCGTGGTTTCCTTCCCGTGGCTAGAGCATATAGCGGCTCTTACCGGCTTGGTGTACCGCCATAGGACACACGGGGTATTTCAGTGGGGAAAGCAGTGCCACCTGTTGTCCCATCCCATTCTGCTGGAATACACCGCCGGTTGGTCCACGACTGCTTAGTCGTCCAGTTATTATACCTGGCTTATATCGCAGCTGACGCTCCATATCTGGAGGTCGTTCCACTATCCGCCACCTGTGGACGCTCCATATCTGGATGTCGTTCCACTATCCGCCACCTGTAGACATGCCTGGTTGGGGTCGATCGCCCCACTATCCGCCACCTGTGGACATGCCTGGGTCGGTCGCCCCATTATCCGCCAGCTGTGGACGTGCCTGGTTGGGGTCGGTCGCCCCACTATCCGCCACCTGTGGACGTGCCTGGGTCGGTCGCCCCACTATCAGCCACCTGTGCACGTGCCTGGTTGGGGTCGGTCGCCCCACTATCCGCCACCTGTGGACGTGCCTGGGTCAGTCGCCCCACTATCCGCCAT
Organism: Ariolimax columbianus; assembly: GCA_036924085.1. Lineage (NCBI taxonomy): Eukaryota > Metazoa > Mollusca > Gastropoda > Stylommatophora > Arionidae > Ariolimax > Ariolimax columbianus. The sequence goes on along the minus strand of JAVGWX010000010.1, from coordinate 73,443,588 downwards.
CTGTGGACGTGCCTGGTTGGGGTTGGTCGCCCCACTATCCGCCACCTGTGGACGTGTCTGGGTCGGTCGCCCCACTATCCGCCACCTGTGGACGTGTCTGGGTCGGTCGCCCCACTATCCGCCACCTGTGGACGTGCCTGGTTGGGTCACCCCTGTCCCCCAGAAGTGACGTTACTATTTGGGATCAAGATGCCGAGCAGTGCATGCGATGTAGCGGTCAGCGAACTAAAGTTGACCTCTAGTGTCGGGGTCAGTATTTCATAGCTACAAAGACTCTTCACCTCCGTGGAATGATCCTGGATAAAACTCTGGAACAGGGCAGACTGGCTAAGAAGAAGGGGTCGAAGAGCGATGGGAGATACACATAAAATAAAGAACAGAATAGCCAAGGCAAAATCAGTCTTTCAGAGTATGAGGTGAATCTTGTGCAACAAATCCTTAGCACTGGATTTAACGAACTCAGTGTTTGCCAAAAACGGATGTGTCGGACCGAAAGGTGCAAATATCGCAGTCAAGCTGTAAACTACAACACAACGCATTCTGTTCTCCGTACCACATTCTGCTACTTGCAAAGCTCTTTTCAGGACTTGGTAGCGGGAGTTTGAGAACGAAGAAGTTTTTGTTGGTTCTTTAATGCCCATAATGAGTAAGTTTACTCTTTTATACGCTATGAACAGGGCGTTTATTGACGGGTTGTAGTAGCTTTCCTCACATACCGTACGTGCTGATGAAGGTGGACCGCCGTTCTCCATGCGGTCGTGCTATGCTTGGCTTCATCTGCGTGACGCTCACTACTACGGGATCACGTCGATCCACATCTCATCAACTCGGCTGCATTGAAAACAGTCTGTTTCCAGGGAACGCTACAAGGACGATAGATTGTAGTCTTGGTCAGTATATTGTGCCTGACACTGACTCGGCGTCCTGGTAAATATATTGTGCCTGACACTGACGCGACGTCCTGGTCAGTATATTGTGCCTGACACTGACGCGACGTCCTGGTCAGTATATTGTGCCTGGCACTGACGCGACGTCCTGGTCAGTATATTGGACTTGACCAGACAAGCGTCTCAGTATCTTGAACGAAGAAGAAGAAGTTTTTTTTTCGCAAATTGATGTATAGCCCTGACATATTAAAAGGAAAACCCATTGATGTATATCGCTGGCATCCATTCAATCTGTCTGTAAATTATCTATGTGTAGATATTAAACGGAAAAAGAAAACCAAACCTCACTGGGATACACCTTTTAAATATCTCAATTGAGCGGCAAAGATGGTGACTGACCGCTACGGGTTTAGATTGCTCTGGTGTTTTAGTTCATAATGGATGACGTCAGACCACGGATTTGCCTGGAATTCACACTAGTCGACGACTGGCGCTTGTGTTCACGGAAATGTGTCGTTGTTTTCCATTTGGACTGGTTAATTTATTCGTTTGTTGTGCGTTTTCTTCCCTCCGATAATCCTGACCTGGACATCGAATATATGGATTAAACTTGCGTCGTATTTTCATGGTCTAGTTCACACGGTTGAACTTAACAAGATTGGCGCCCTTCGCCCTAGCTGCAGACAGGGTCGGTTTTGGTGTGACTGAAATTTAGACAACTATAATGTATCAGAACACGGCCCTAGAGAGATGCCCAACACATCACTCGCACGTTGAGTCATGTCTCTACGACCTTTTATGGTTATGGGAAAGGGGCACCGCACACAACGATAGATTCCATCACCATCCGCTGGTTTGCGGGATACCTGTTTTCGGGAAAGGTTTTGGGAGTGAAACCTGAGGAAAAATCTGCATCCTGTGCTATCTGCAGACGTCTCAATAAAGTTGTGTCACTGGTCAAAAATAGCTCGAGAAAAGAGAGTGAGGTTGACAAAAGGCTCAGTTTATTTCTCACTTCAATCCAAATCACTGCGCAAGTCACCCATTTCAGCGGACACAGCAAGAAAAAACGACTGTCCACACGGCAGAACAAAGAGTGTAGTCTTTACCACATGTTTTAGACGAACATCATTTCTCAATATATTGCATATGGCCAAACTCAATATTAAGAGATTACAAGGCATCTTCAACAAATCCTTCAGAAAGATTACTGCCCTACAAGGATACAATCGAAAGGTTATTGGAGATAACAGAAAAGGACGGGTCAAACAAAAAATAGTAGAAAGATGTTGGTATTTGATAAGTCACACATTGTGACAGCCACAAGCCAGTATCACTATGTAATCTCTGTCATAAACAAAATAGCCCATGCAAAATTGGTCTTCAAGAGCATGAAGGAATCGTGTGCAATAACATCCAGTCGCTGGAATTGAGAAAGAGAGCTATTGGATGCTATGTGGAACTTGTATTGATTTACGAAAGTGAATCATACACAATCAGCAAACAAACACAAAGATCAATGGACGAAGATGCGACTGAGAAGTGTTTTCACTGAACAATTTTAAGAATTCTATGGACTGCAAAGAAGACTAATGATGCGGTTCTTGAAAAAGCACAGACACAAAAACAACTCTAAGAAAAAGTCAGGTTAAGGCAGTCATTCTTTTTCTGGCATGTCCTGAGAAGAGGCGAGTTGGAACATTATGTGACAACTGGTAAAATAGCAGAGAAGAGATATAGAGGGAGGCCAAGAAAGAAAATATTAGACAGCCTGATGGAAAAACCACACAGGAGACGATCAACAAATGATAAAGGACACACGCGATAGGAGTGGATGGAGATCCTTGATTGCCAACCGGCAAGGTACATGATCTAGATGATGATGAGTAGCAGTTGTTCTTGTTTAATGCCAACAATGAGTAAGTTGACTCTTTTGTGCGCCCCGAAAAGAGCGTAAAGTGGCAGGTTGTAGTAGCTTTTCTCACATCCCGAGCGTGCTGATAAAGATGGACCATGGTCCACCATGCGTTGTGCTATGTTTGGCCTCATCTGCGTGTCGCTCACTACTACGGGAATCACGTCGATTACTACCTCGTCAGCCAGACTGCCTTGAAAACAACCTGTTTCCATGGAACGCTACATGGAAGAGAGATAGTGGTCTTGGTCAGTATATTGTGCTTGATCCTGACGTGACGTCCTAGTCAGTATGTTGGGCCTGATTGTGACGTGACGTCCTAGTCAGTATGTTGGACCTCATTCTGACGTGACGTCTTAGTCAGTATGTTGGACCTGATTCTGACGTGACGTCCTAGTCAGTATGTTGGACCTGATTCTGACGTGACGTGCTAGTCAGTATGTTTGACCTGATTCTGAAGTGACGTCCTAGTCAGTATGTTGGATCTGATTCTGACGTGACGTCCTAGTCAGTATGTTGGATCTGATTCTGACGTGACGTCCTAGTCAGTATGTTGGACCTGATTCTGACGTGACGTCCTAGTCAGTATATTTTGTCTGACCGGACTAATGTCTCAGTTGCCCATTATAAGTAGTAAAAATACTAATATTATTCTAACGTTTCTTATTTTTATTTTCTCATTTTCTTCTCCTAATATTTTTTAATGCCATAATTTGGAGCTCAAAATGCAGCAGTGAGTGAGCTGACATCAGCAAATGACTCACAGCTAAATACTTGCGTCAGGGTCAGTGACCCATAACTAACCATGCCACTATTTCGCCGTCAAGTGGTGACCCTGGAAGCAGGCTGCAACCATGCAGCCTAGCTAAGAGATTAGGGATCGACGTAGAAAGAGAAATTAAAAATATGATTTGCTGAAATCGGATGTGTTGGGCCGATAGACAAACATTTCGCAACCTTGCTGTAAAGTAGGACACAACGTCACAGAGGAACGCCGAAGAAGAAGAGGAAGAAGAATTTACATAATCGTCATCTTTCCCATCATTATCGCCCAATTCACCTTCATCATCGAATGTCTTCTTCACCTACCTCATCCCCGATAACATGGGAGGTCACTGAGGTCAAGAGGAGGCTTGCATACCTCCGTTTTCTAAAATGGTGGTTTGTCATGATGATTGGAGCAAGCAGTGCACATACCACAAGAAATATACACACCTTAGGAGACGGAGAGGTGGTGCAAGAAAGATAAAGAAACAGCGTATGGAGCGATCGTTACAATGTTCAGGAATGAGTGTCAGTGGAAACGACGCGTCAGGAATTCAACTAACAAATTGCAATCAGAAATGGGAAAAACAACAACACAGTACTCTAAAATGTTTTTATGCAAATGTTAGAAGATTAGTAAATAGACGAGAGGAATTTGAACTGTATGTAGAGAAAGAAAAGCCAGATCATAGACATATGAGGACATTGCGGATAGTGAACTTCAAATAGAGGGATATACAATGTTAAGGAACGATATGGTAGTTAAGGACAAGGCTAAGGGAGGGGGCGTCTTATTATACTGTGCAAAAAGAGTAAATATAACTTTACAAGATGATCTATCATCTGCTAATAAAAATGAAAGTAAATGGGGGAGTAATAGACAGTAAGGGCGAAAGAACGGTGGTTGGAGCATGCTACAGATATTCTTCAAGTACAAAAGAGGAAGATTAGGAGCTAATTAGTAACATTAAAAAAGGCTAGTGTTGGGAAATTATTATTAATGGGTGATTTCAATTTTCCTGAAATAAAATGGGATGTGGCAGAAGCATTTGCAAAGTCGAATCCTATTTTTAAGTGCATAACTGACCATTTTTTTTATTCAGCGTGTAGAGAAAGCTACCAGAGGCAAACACATACTCGACCTAATATTTACTGTAGAGGAAAATATGATTGAAAACGTTATCGTTTGGGGAACTGTTTGGCTCAAGTGACCATCAGATTATCCGTTGGGATCTTATAGCGAGGAGAGATGTAAATATAAACTCGCTAGCATACGACTGCTCTAAGGCAGATGTACAGAAGATGAAAGAGACAGCAAGTCACGCAATCTGGAAAGATATTGTCAGAGGTGCAGATGTTGAACAAGAGTGGGAGAGTTTCAAAACAGTTTTAGAACAACTAAAAGGGGAGTATTTTCCATGTAAACACCAAGCATAGCAAGTGGATAACTAGATTTGTAGTTAAATGTAGAAAAGAATAAAAATAAAGCATGGACAAAATATATAAAGGCAGACAAATCAAAAGAAACATTAAAAAAAATATTTGGACTAGCAGAAAATAGCTCAGAAAGTGAATAAAATAGCACAAGAATGAGAAAATAACAACTTGCTAATAGGATCAAGACTTATAGTAAAAGCATCTTTTCTTATGTTGGAACTAAACAAAGAACGAAAGACAAAGTAGGCCCTCTCATAGATAGCCCAGGTAAAATAATAAGAGAAAATAGGGAGACAGCTAATCTACTAAATCAATACTTTGGCATAGTCTACACAAAAGAAAACTACTCGAAAATCCCAGAGCCTATAAATATTTTCAAATGTGAAATGGATATAGTAGGATTAAAATATTCTGTATTACGGAGAAAATGGTTTTTAAAAAATTGGATGGGTTTAAAGTGGATAAATCTCCAGGTCAAGATGGTATCCATCCAAAAATGCTATTTGAAATTAGAGGCCAACTAGCAAAACCATTGGCTATATTATGTTCTCAAAAGGGATTGTTCCAAGAGATTGGAAAGAAGCTGGAGTGATTCCCTTATTCAAAAAGGGAAAGAAATCGGATCCAGCAAATTATAGGCCAGTAAGTTTAACGAGCATAGTCTGTAAATTGTTATAGTCAATAATCAAAGAAAACAATGTAATGCATTTAGACAGGTTTACTCTAATCAAAAACAATCAGCATGGGTTTACTAGAGGGAGATCGTGCTTAACAAATCTATTGTTCATGGAGGAGGCTACTAAAATGATAGATAAGGGGGAACCAGTGGATGTTTTTTAATGTAGATTTTGCAAAGGCTTTTGATAGAGTACCTCATCGAAGATTATTAAAAAGTTAAAGTCACATGGAATAGGTAGGGAGGTTGCCGAATGGATTGAAAATTGGTTAACGGGAAGAAGGCAGAAAGTGGACATAAATAAGGAGTACTCTGAGTGGTGGGAAGTTAAAAGTGGAGTGCCATAGGACTTGGTGTTGGACCGATATTGTTCTTGATATATATATAAACGATTTGGACATTGATGTGGGATCCATGATTGAAAAATTTGCAGATGACACAAAACTATGTAGAAGTGTCTCATCTATAGCAGATGTGGATACGTTGAGGTCAGATTTAGATACAATTCGAAACTGCTCTGTGAGATGGCAAATGGAGTTAATATAGATAAATGTACAGTCATCCACATGGGTAGATCCAATATGGAACATAATTACAGAATGGGCGAGAACACTATTATAATGATAGATAAGGAAAGGGTTATAATAGAGCATACATGAAAAATGAAGGAGCAAGTCCAGGTAGCAGTTAATAAGTAAAATGCAATGTTAGGAATGATAACACGAAATATTAAACATAGCAGTAAGGAGGTGATTGTCAAACTGTATAAAGCATTAGTTAGACCTAGATTGGAGTACTGTGTACAGCTGGGGAGTCCTTATCGTAGAGAAGATATAAACATCCTGGAAAGGATACAAAGAAGAGCGACAAAACTGATAGTGGGATTCCGGAATTAAAGTTACGAGGAAAGACTCAGAAAAACCGGCCTACAGTGTTTAGAAAAGAGATGAATTCGGAGTGACTCAATACAGGTTTATTAGATAATCACTGGAAAGGTTAAATTATACTATAAAGTTTTTCAAAATACAACTACCAACGAGAACAAGAGGGCACAGATACAAATTAACTAAAGAATGGTCCAGATTGGATATTAGGAAATATTTGTTTAGTCAGAGAGTAGTGAATGCTTGGAATGCATTACCACATGAGGTAGTGGAGGTAGAGACAGTTAATGCATTTAAGAATAGATTGGATGTACATAGCTTTTTAAGCAGGGTAATGCAAATGTGACTGGTTGTCTACATACTCTGATGAGTCTTCTAAACAAGTATAAATACGTTAAGTTAAGTTAAGAACACGAATAATTTGACTTAACTATAGCATGAACATTAAAACACGTCAACACAAAAAATATTCATACACGGCCGTAACAACATAATATTATCACGTGTAGAGCGCAGGTGTCCACGAGGTTAAGCGACCATAACAAGTCCAAGCGTTTGTTTTCGTTTCCCAGCACAATGACGATAAATTCACCGCTTATGTTGATAAAACGCCGTTACGATGTGCTATGATTTTAAATTATAAACTATCACTGCGGTCTTTATTGTCCTTACTAGGGTCAGCCTGCTGCATTGACAAGCAAAAATAAAAGGAAAGATACCGCTATTAACACGTCGTGTAGCCTATTAAGAAAATGGTGTTAGGCCATTATTCTCTTGAACAACTTTTGTGACAATAGGAAAGATTTTGTTGTATAGCGTCACACCGTCGTCTTTACTTCCCAGACTTGTTCCGATTGACATTTAAAAAAAACGCTGAATCAACGCTGCTGTCGTTTATGATCGATACAATATCCCACATCAATTGGAGATTGAATCTAGATAGCTCGGCTGTCAGTGCATAGCCAATGCAATTACTTACTTCCTTTCCGTGTCTTGGGCACCACGTCAGATATCATGTTTCCAATGATCAGCCAGGAGGATCGACTTGTCATTCCTCCTCAGTTTTTACCCTCTTAATGAAAGAGCGTCTGCTACGGAAATCCTGCTTAACCCTACAAAAATCGCAGGTTCCAGACACTTGATCATTGACTGACTAAAAAGCCCTCTATTGATTCGTTGGGTCAAATAGTGAACGGGTGCTGGTATTAGACCCTCGAAAGACAGGTCAGTTTTACCCTACAAATGACAGGGCGTTGCTACGGTAATCCTCCTCAATTCGAGAGGAATCGATAGTCGCAGACATTTGGTCCACGTGCTAGGCTGATAAGCCAACAGGGCGGCGAGGCTACCCCCTGAGGGAGTACGGCCGAACGCCTTTAAACCGGAATCCGGCCCAAAATCTCAGCACCACTGCGATGGGAGGCTACGATATAGTCGGGACAGGGGCTCGCGCCCCAGCCCCACACAGTCGAGCCGCAGAAAGAGGTCTCTGCCGTCCACTAATCAAGCGGGCGGGAAGCTGCCCGATATTCACCCCATACGGCGATGAGATGTGAAAGCACTAGTAGAAGACTTAGTTTTCGGTCGGGGTGTCGTAAGCAGTAGAGCAGCCACCTCACTGTGAGCTGTTGAGACGCAACCCTTGATTATGAGATATGTCCGCACACCAGGCGAACAACATCTCTGTGCCATTACCAGGCTTGTCCCCTGGTCAAATGCAGTCCTGCCTCGCTCTCTACCTCTGTCTGCTATCAGTCATCCCAATGGACGAAGAAGAGATGCAGGCCAGCGGACATTGCATCTCTGCCCTATTGTGACAATCTCCCAGGAGGCGGGGAATGCTAGGCGTACCATCACTGCAGAGAAACCTAGAAAATAAAGGCAGCAAAGAGATACCCCACTCACATGCACAGGCTACGTTTCTGGCGGGACGTGACGATCCTGGGATACAGACACACTGGACTGCCTATCTTCCAGGATAGTACAAACCAGTACATAGTCCATATCATATATCATATCTCATATATCATCACCGCACCCTATAGACACGAGTGGTGAAGACTCGATAATCCTGTAAGACAACTTCCATAAGAGAGACAACTCTGATCACAAACAACTGCTGCCTTGCAGATAGGCTGGGGACAGCCAAAGGCTAAGGAGGGCATCCCTACAGACACGCCTGTTGAAATCTGATGCACTGGGCCACAGGCTTAACACGTAACACAGTGCAACGTATATCGCTGTATAATGATAGTACGACCTAATAGAAAAAAGCGTGGCGCTCATCCTGTGGAGTCCCGCCAGGCAGCGAGAGTGTCGGGCCTCACGCCTCGAAGGAGCCCAACCATTGCTACTGGTGGGCACCCACCAATGTGCTGTGGAGTCGAGGCACATGGTGATGGGGCAAAAACTATTGACCAAAAACACAAGACCCTCAGAATACTACAGTGGAATGCGGAGGGAGTCATTAACAAAAAGCTTTCCCTAACACATCACTTGCATGAAAGTAAGATTGACGTGGCATGTATCCAAGAAACGCACCTCAACAACAATCATAAATTCTCAATCAGAGGATACCAGACCTTCCGCCTGGAAAGAGAAGGTCACAATGGAGGGGTTCTGATACTGACACGTAACTGCATACCGAGTAGCGCGGTAGCTGTCAATCACACCGGACAAGCAGAAATTGTAGGAGTTGACATAATGGCTCAAGAGACGAAAATCCGCATCTTCAACCTGTACGGACCACTAAACAAAGACCTGTCGCTCTCGAGTATGGAAGTCAAAGACTCCAACTGCATAGTAGTTGGAGACTTCAACAGCCACTCGGAGAGATGGGGATACTCGGACACAGACAGCAGAGGTGACAAAGTGGAAGATTGGAAGATAGACACAAATCTCTGTCTAATCAATAGGCCGGAGGATAGCCCTAGCTTCTATTCTAGAACATGGCATACCACCTGTACTCCAGACTTGGCCTTTTCCACGGTGGACATTCACCACAAAATAGACCGCCAGGTGCTAAACCAATTGGCAGGTAGCGACCAGAGGCCAATTAGGCTAGAAGTTGATATGGAAGTAGGCCCACAGGAAATAAAACCGCTCTCACGTTGGAATTACAAACGAGCCGACTGGGACATGTTTGCAAGCCTGACAGATGGGCTGTGTGAAACCATCAACACAAAGAAAAACAATATGGCGTCTGCTGCTTTTCCATTTGGTCCTGCCGCTTTCCCTTTCTTGAGTTTAGAAATGGCCAATTGGATTTCTATCTTACTTGATGGGTTGCCGTCCAAGTTCAGGGTCTCCTCTGCTGGTAGGATGTTGGTGTTTCTTGTGGTGGAGGTCTGTTTAGACTTTCTTTGAAATACTCAACCCATCTTTTCTGTTGTTCATCCGATGATGTCAATATCCTGCCGTCTCTATCTTTGATTGGTTTGTCTGTCTGTATATATCAATTTGCCATTTTCTTTGTTAATCAGTAAAGATTTCTCATATTTTCTTTCTCTTCTGCCTCTCATGCCTCCTGTGCCAGCTTGTCAATATATTCTTTTTTTATTTTTCCTTACACCTCTTTGTCTGTAACAGTATAATTACTCTGTGCTTCTGCTTTGGTGGCTCGGGTTTGCCAATTGTTGAGTATAGCTTTCTTCTTTTTCATTTCTTCTTTTTTATATAATGTCTCTGTTGTGATCCATTCTCTCTGTTGTGATCCATTCTCTCTTTTGTGATCCATTCTCTCTGTTGTGATCCATTCTCTCTGTTGTGATCCATTCTCTCTGTTGTGATCCATTCTCTCTGTTGTGATCCATTCTCTCTGTTGTGATCCATTCTCTCTGTTGTGATCCATTCTCTCTGTTGTGATCCATTCTTCGTGTGGATTTCTCTTGAATCTCCCAGTTTCTTCACATGTCTTATTCCACATCTCTTGACCCTGCTCACGATCTATTAATGTCCATTTCATCATCCTCATATATTCTTCTTCTTCCTTGTTTGTCTTCAGACCTATTCTTCTTCTTCCTTGTTTGTCTTCAGACCTATTCTTCTTCTTCCTTGTTTGTCTTCGGACCTATTCTTCTTCTTCCTTGTTTGTCTTCAGACCTATTCTTCTTCTTCCTTGTTTGTCTTCGGACCTATTCTTCTTCTTCCTTGTTTGTCTTCAGACCTATTCTTCTTCTTCCTTGTTTGTCTTCGGCCGTATTCTTCTTCTTCCTTGTTCGTCTTCAGACCTATTCTTCTTCTTCCTTGTTTGTCTTCAGACCTATTCTTCTTCTTCCTTGTTTGTCTTCAGACCTATTCTTCTTCTTCCTTGTTTGTCTTCAGGCCTATTCTTCTTCTTCCTTGTTTGTCTTCAGGCCTATTCTTCTTCTTCCTTGTTTGTCTTCAGACCTATTCTTCTTCTTCCTTGTTTGTCTTCGGACCTATTCTTCTTCTTCCTTGTTCGTCTTCAGACCTATTCTTCTTCTTCCTTGTTTGTCTTCAGACCTATTCTTCTTCTTCCTTGTTTGTCTTCGGACCTATTCTTCTTCTTCCTTGTTCGTCTTCATACCTATTCTTCTTCTTCCTTGTTTGTCTTCAGACCTATTCTTCTTCTTCCTTGTTCGTCTTCAGACCTATTCTTCTTCTTCCTTGTTTGTCTTCAGACCTATTCTTCTTCTTCCTTGTTCGTCTTCAGACCTATTCTTCTTCTTCCTTGTTTGTCTTCAGACCTATTCTTCTTCTTCCTTGTTCGTCTTCAGACCTATTCTTCTTCTTCCTTGTTTGTCTTCAGACCTATTCTTCTTCTTCTTCTTCGTTCATCCACAGATCAAGGTTCCGGTTTCTCTTACAAAGGAAACCGTTGTTTGTAAGGCTGTTTCGTCTCCATACAGCTTTTGTTCATATCTGTATTACGAGTCTTCAGACCTCGACTTCAATGACTCTAATGAAGCAGCAGTCGACTCAAGGCTCTGCACACTTCCGTACAGCTTCCCTAGAAGGACACTGGCTGTTGCCAATTGCTACTTCTTTTGTTGGTATACAGTGGACAGGACTGCAAAATATGTTCTGCTTTTATGGGGACTGTGCCGCAGTCACAAAGCTCCTTAGGGCCAATCTTGAACTTGTGGTACAGATGGCATCTCAGTCTGTTGTGACCTGTGCGTAGTCGGGGAAGGACCACCTGGTCTCGTCTGGAGAGTTGATGGTTGGCATCGTTTTCTTTGTGGCCAGGGTGGTCTTTTTTCCATTTTGCACTGTACATTGCCCTGATGTCTGGTTTAGTCTCATTGTATATGATTTCTGTATCACTCTACTGCAGCATTCCTCCCTCTCTGGCGAGTCTGTCCGCCAGCTCGTTGCCTGGAATGTTGCAGTGGGCTGGTATCACTGGACTATGCTTTGTTTTGAAACACTGGGACAGGCGTTCGAGCGAGTCTGCCAGAGCATCGAGTTAATTTTTGTGCTGGTTCTTGAGCGTCATTAACACTGTGAGGGCGCCTGTGAGAATGACCATTTGCTTTTCTGCCTGCTCCTTATGGTCTATAAGGGTTTCATTTGCTTGTCTCAGGGCACTGGCTTCGGCACTGAAGTTGCTGCAGCGTCTCCCAGTGGCAAATGCTGCTGAGTATACTTCGCATTTTAGTTTTATAGTGATGCCTCCTCCTCCGAATCCAATCGCATCTTTGGCTGAGCCAAATATATGTGTGTGGAAAATTGTTGGTGGAAAAATTTGGTTGATGTAATTTGTAACTATGGGTTCTTCTCTTCCTCTGATTCTCATATAGCTCTTGTAGCACTTGGTATCTGTTATTAAGTTTTAAGCTAAATTATGTCTTCTTCACCTGGTGTTGCAATAAGTGTACGTTAAATCTTGTTCTCCTTGCGTTCTGTACTGGGTACTTTTTTTAGTTTGAGCTGCAAAATCCCCAGCAACATGTGGTCTGACGCTACATCTACGCCTCGCTTTACTCTTACATCTTGTAGTTTACTTCTGAACGCTTGACTGACACAGATGTGATCAATCTGATTTCCCGTCATGTGATCTGCAGATCTCCATGTGGCCTTATGTATTTTTTTATGTGGAAACATGCTTCCTCCAATTATCATTTCGTGTAGCGCACATAACTCTGCAAACATTTCTCTATTTTCCTTCATCTGACCCATTTCTTGCCTTCCCATAATGTTTTCGTAACCTAGGTTGTCTGCTTCCACTTTAGCATTGGAGTCTGCCATTAAAATTAAGAGATCTTTCTTTATCTGCGTGTCAAGGACCTCTTCCAGCTTGTTGTAGAACTCTTGCTTTGTATCATCGTCAGCCTCGTTATAGCACTGAATGATGTTTATATTGATGTGGTTGTTCCTCTTTATAAAAGTTTGCTCTCATGATTCGGTTGGGGATAGCCTCCCACTTTATCAGCACCCCCTGTGCTTCTCTGGAGAGCATTAGTACCAACTCCCTCTGTATGTTGGGCATCAGTTCCCTCTTTTCCAGAATACATTATCATTTCCCCAGTTGTCAGTCTCATATTTCCTGATTGTGTCCATCTTGTTTCGCACAGTCCTAGCATTGCCAATTTGTAATTCCTCATCTCTTAGCTAGCTGGGCTGTTTTACCTGCCTGGTACATTGTTCTAACATTCCATGTCACTATATTTGTTTTCTTCTTAGTATTCATACGAGCAGTCAGCAATGGAGTTTCCTTGTCGCTTTCACTCTATTGCGTCATTCTTCTCGTTTCCGAAGACCCTTCCTTTCCTAAAGCGGTTGGCTTTTGCATAGCTATCAATGTTTTCGTAATCGACTTTTAAAAAAATAGATGTGGGTTGTCGACCCTAACCTAACCTGTTATACTCTAGGTGAGTTGTCCTGTTTAGTCTATTCCCTACCTCAGGACCTATCCAACTTGGGTGACCAATGTGGAAGCTTTCACTTCCATTGGCTTATCTTCTGTGATCATTGAGACATGCAAACTCCGTCACCACCATTTCAAGATAACGGACTTGATGGAGATAATTGAGATGAACTAAGCAGCAGATCATCAAATGCTAAAACTCTAACAACACAGGCCAGCTTTAGATAGAAGACTGACAACCTGGACAACATTTTCAGAGAGGTCCAAAATAAACAATCAACGTTCAAAACCCGAGTGATAGCAGGACCCGAGATGAGATGAGTTAACTTCTGGATAGGCATAACATACTGGTCAAACTATGTTAGGATCAGGTGAAACATACTGATCAGACTATGTTAGTCAGGGTCAGGTGAACATACTGACCAGACTATGTTAGTCAGGGTCAGGTAAACATACTGACCAGAATATGTTAGTCAGGATCAGGTGAAACATACTGATCAGACTATGTTAGTCAGGGTCAGGTGAACATACTGACCAGACTATGTTAGTCAGGGTCAGGTAAACATACTGACCAGACTATGTTAGTCAGAATCAGGTGAAACATACTGATCAGACTATGTTAGTCAGGGTCAGGTGAACATACTGACCAGACTATGTTAGTCAGGGTCAAGTAAACATACTGACCAGACTATGTTAGTCAGGGTCAAGTAAACATACTGATCAGACTATGTTAGTCAGGGTCAGGTAAACATACTGATCAAACTATGTTAGTCAGGGTCAGGTGAACATACTGACCAAGAACCCACCTCACTTCCATGCACTTCTCCCTGTAAACAGGCTTTGGCACGATAATATGGCTACCGAGGTGAGAGTCAACGTTATCCCTCTACTAGCGAGCGACTCGCAGCTTGGAGGATCCCAGTACACTTTTCCCAGCACGCTCGGGATGGGAGGAACGCGGCTGCAACTTTTCATGGCGCACAAATCAGTAAACATACGTGTCCTTAGCTAGCATAAAATAAGAAAACGGTTGAAGATTTGAACTATAGAGTTCTGCTAGAGGGTCTGCTCTCTGAGCTGTTTGACATAAGAAATTGTTTGCGACAGGGACGTCTCTTATCACCATTTCTCTTTCAGCTGGCTATTGATTGGATTTTGAAGACAACACCACATCACAACACAACACAAATATAGTTCAGTCGACTCTGACTAAATAACTTTCAGTGCATCGTTTATTCCTATCGCTATATTTACTTGGAGAATTTATACGGTTTAGGGAATAACTTAACCTTACGTCTTTATACCGGTTTAGAAGACTCTACAGAGTCTGCATACAACCAGTTTCTTGGAGGGTGGTTTTTACCGATGTGCGAGTCCATCTTATTAGACTCAAACACTAGAGCTAAGTAGACCCACAGCCCGTTAGGCGCCATCTAAAGCTGCTCGAGCTACCTCGAGACCCCCGAGCCGCCCCCCCCCCCCCCCCCCCAGCAATCGCCACTCACTAAACAAGCTCGGTTTCTATTTTACCCCAGTTCATAGGAGAACTACGCTAGTTTGGCCAGGTACGCCATATACTGATCAGGATGTCGCATTCATGGCCTGGTACAATACACTGACCAAGACCACAATCTTTCTTCCACGTAGTGTTCCCAGGAAACAGGTCGTTTTCAATGCAGTCTGGCTGACGAGATGTGGATCGTTATTCTTGGGTCAAATGTATTGAGTCGGTCGTTGTAATCCTGTGTTGTTGAAGGATTACTCTTGTATGCAATATATCATCTCCTCCAAGTTTGTCTCGTGCCCTTTAGCCGGTATATCTTTTGTTATAAGCGTGCAGTGGGAGTCGATCATGTGACATTCTCATGAGGTAAACGAACCATCGTATTTTCTGTCTAGAAATGTATCCAATACAAGGGGGTGGTGTAGTTCCCACCAAATCTACATTTTTTATTCTGTATCTCCTGATGACCCCAGTAGGCCTTCTTATACATTTAATGTCATGTTCCTCTCTGGTCTTGGATAAATGCCAAATCAGACACAGATATCGCATAGTTGGTATAAATACACTGTTTATCAGTTGTCATTTAGTTGTCAAGGTAATGTTGTTCGGGTATTTAAAAAGTGGCGACAATTAATACGTCACACAGCGGAGGCCCTCTGACATCCAGCTCCTATTTCTCTATCAAACCTTGCATCCTCTCAGAAAACACTATCCACATATTTGAACCCACTGGCCGTTGAAATTCCACATTCTTTACACGCCTAGCTAGCTGACCTGGTGTTATGTTGATCGCTATAAATATTGTCTTCGGTGTGCTAATTTTGTGAAAGAAATCATTATCTCTAAGTTCTATGCATAATTACTTTACCGCTTTTATTCTCTACATTTTCTTTCCCATTATTGAAAAATCGATACCATCTCACTCTATAAGCTTTCATGGATTCTGGTTGGCATATAAATGCATAAACAGCTGATTCTTATATTATACTTCATTATTATACTTAAATGATATAATATCCTTTATATTTACTGAAATATTTTCAGTGGTGTAAAATAATGTACCAATTTGCGGTTTATATGCTGTTTAAATACAATGGAATAATGTTAACGATCGTTAACATGAAAGGACGAATGACAAAACTATGATATGTCTGAAAACTGTTGGAAAATAGCGACGACTATAAGCATATTACGTGATTAGATACTTCTTTAAAAAATTATTTTATCTATGTCTAAGAAAATTGTACTGCTTGCCTAGTTATTATGTCTGATAATCTTACCTGTATTTGTGGATGGTTTATAGTAGAAGATATATGTGCGTGTGTGGTATTATCAAAATAGGGTTAGTTACAACCCACATACATATGGACTAAAGGCTTGGTAACATATATTTGTTTCGTATATATTCCGTTGTTTATTGGGGTTGAAATTTGAACATATCAAGTTAGAAAGCTAAGAAGAACTATATGAATTTGTGGATCAAGTAAGTAACACAAGTCTGGTGTATGGTTTGGACATTAATACTAAGAAAGTTCTAAGTATACTCGTCTTTACTGTGTGGTCAAGAAACATGGACAATGAACTTGGGATTGAAGAAGAGAGTTTACGCGTTTGAAATATAGATATATAGAAGGGGGAAGAAAATCTTGGAGAAATTATGGATACAAGAAAATTGATGAACAAAATCAAAGTCGGAGAGTTCATATATTTTAGTCACATCTAAAGACATTACGCCTTAATGAAAACAATACTGGAAGGAAAGCTGAAAGTCAAACGTGTCAGAGGTCAAAGAGGAGTGATTACATTGGGCAAGAACAATATTAGAATGATAGAAAAGTAAAGAGACGTAGGGGTTAAAATAGACCATACAGGCAAAGTAAGTGAGCAAGTCCAGGTAGCAGTGAAAAACGCAAATGCAATGTTAGGTGTGATAAAAAGAAATATTAAACATAGGAGCAAGGAAGTGATAGTCAAACTGTATAAAGCATTAGTTAGACCTAGATTGGAGCAATGTGTACAGGTATGGAGTCCCTATTGTAGAGACGCTATAAACATGCTGGAAAGGATACACAAAAAAAAAAGAGCGACAAAGCTGATGATAGTGAGATTCCAGAATTACAGTTATGAGGAAAGACTTAGAAAAACAGGTCTACAGTATCTAGAAATTATACAAATTCGAGGTGACTTAACACAGGTTAGCTACAAATTAACTAAAGAAAGGTCCAGATTAAATATTAGGAGATTATTTTTTTAGTCAGAGAGTGGTGAATGCTTGGAATGCATCGATACATGAAGTAATGGAGGCATAGACAATTAACGCATTTAAGAATACATTGGATACGCATAGTTTTAAAGCAAGGAAATGTAAAGGAAACTGGTTGTAAACAGACTATGTGGAGTCTTCTAAACCAGTATAAAAGCGTTAAGTTAAGTTAAGTTAAGTTAAGTTAAGTTAAATACTTACTTTCGCTGTCCGGGGCACCGCGTCAGACATCATGTTTCTAATGTTCAGTCCCATTTTCCTCTCAACATGTGATTTGTATTGCTTGTTTCCATCATGTTATTCCAAGTTACTTATTTGCCCATCGCAAGCTATGGTGGCGACACCATCAGACAGTTTTGTCTTGATGATATAACTTGCGCTGTATTTGGATTCTAGTGAGGCAGAACTGCGCTGGTCATCAACTTCACTCTCTGGTCCCGAGCTGCCTTGGACCGGTAACCACTGCTGCATGAACCCACTGTACCACTACTCTTTTTGGTGCGGACTGCTGGCATAGTTGACAGGGTACTGCTCTTAAATCATTAAGTTCAGTATTTTTCTGGCTTTTTAGTGCTGTAACTACGGCCAGGGCATCTGTAAACAGGACTGTCTGGCTTTCATTGCTTTCGCCTGTCAGCATTGCTTCTACTGCAGCCCTCAGTGCCTCTGCCTCCGCTCTGAAATTGCTTGAGTATTTTCCAGTTGCCACTGACAGAGTTATTTTTCTACCATTTGGTAGGCTCAGGAATACCCCTGCCCCTCCGTTCTGTGTTGTGTTCATTACAGAACCGTCGGCGTATGGATGGGTCCAGTCCATGCTTGGGTAGTTTTCCGTTATGTACCTCAGGGTTATGTCTCGTCTTTCTTTTTCAGACTGGCTGTTCTTGTTTTCAATACCTGGTATATTTTCTACCACCTCCGGAATGATATGCTGCTTCCAGGTAGGTTTGCATACAGTAGGGATGGGCTTTGGTGTTGTTAATGTGTTCATAGGGTCTTCGCTCATCTTTGCTTTGGCTATTTCTGCAAAGTTTCTCCGCTTTAGTTTCCCATTTCCAAATCTATTTAGTCTCTGATGCATTGGATGGTCTGCCAGTCTTCTGAAATACTTTGCTTGCTGTTGGGCTGTGCAGTCTCTTCTGTCGGTCATGGATTGCAGATTTGTAATCTTTTCAAGTTCTACAATTGGCGTTGACTTCATGCCTCCTGTTATAACTCTCATGACTTGGTTTTGAAGTTTGCTAATTTTATCGAAGTTCGCATTTGCTGCTGTTGTCCATGCCGCAATGCCGTACTCGAGAACTGGTCTCACTCTTCCAGTGTACAGTTTCTTGAGTATTCTTTCGTCTGCTCCCCAGCTTGTGCCAGCAAGTTTCCTCATGACTGCCATTCTTTGTCTGGCTCTCATTCGATTTATCTCGATCTGACTTTTCCATGTCATGCGCCGATCAAATGTGACTCCCAAGTAGTTTGGGTTGTCGTTTGGCCGCATATTTATGCCGTTAAGACTGATTTTGGTGTTTTGTGGTTTATTTGAAAGCGAGAATATCGTATATGTTGTTTTATTCCTCATTTATTTTGACCAGCCATGAGTTCGAACACTCCTCCAACGATGTTAGGGCGTGCTGCATCCGATTGTTTGCTACGGTGAGATTTTATTCAGAGGTCCACATAGCCAGATCGTCTGCAAACATGGAGCTGTGGGCTCTTTTTGGTATATTCTCTGTGATGTTGTTTATATACACCAGAAAAAGTGTGGGTGACAGTACCCTCCGTTGGGGTACTCCTTGCTCCAGTGTCACCTTTTTGCTCATCTGCCCTTGTACTTTAACTCTGGCTGTTCTGTTTTCAAGGTAGTGGCTTATCCATCTGTACATTTTTCCAGATACTTCACTTCTTCTTAGCTTGACTTTAAGTCCCTCTTTTCACACCTTGTCAAATGCCTTCTCTAGATCCACCCAAACCGCTACTGTATGCTTTTTCTCTTGGTAAGCATCCTCTATTTCCTGTGCTATGAGAGTGATCTGGTTCTCAGTAGATCTGTGTTGCCTAAATCCTGCTTACTGTGAAATTAATATGTGTTTTTCTTCCAGGTGCCACAACAGTCTGGTCTTTATCATACGCTCCATCAGTTTGCCTACACAGCTCAGTAGACTTATGGGCCTGTATCCATTTGGATCTGCTCTATCTTGTTCTTTCTTAGGTACTGGTATAAGTACAGCCTCTTTACATGCCTGCGGTATAATTCCCTTTTTCCAACTTTGGTTCAGGACTGATAGTAACTTCCTCTTTGCTGTTTGGCTCAGCCCCATCAGCATTTGATTTGTTACCCCATCTTACCGGGCGATTTCTTTTTCTTTAAAGTTCTCATGGCCTCATCCATGTCATTCATTGTTAGTTTTGCCATCATGTGCTCCTCTGGTGCCATCTTGATGTTGTCGTGGCTCTTTTGTTCTTCACTAATGTCTGTATGCCTGTCTGTAGGGACATCACTGTGGTTTGCTCTGGCATAATGTTCTATAAAGGCGTTTGCTGCTTTTTTTCCGGTAAGCATGTTGTCGCCCTGGTTGATGGTAATTTGTTTATTTGATGGTGTTTCGTCATTCATGGCTCTGACTAAATTCCATAGTTTGTTCCCTTCTTTATCTAAATTGAGGCTTTCTGTTTTGTTTTTCCAGCTGTCTCTTGTTATTTGGTTAAGTGTTCTTTTGTATTTCGCAGTGATGGCCTCGAGGGCGATATTGGCTTCCATAGATTGCTCTCTCTCTCTCTCTCTCTCTGCCATGTTCCTATCGTTTGAGACTTCCTCCCCCGCTTTCTGCAGTTCATCATTCCAATATGGCTTGTAGTTTTTCCTTGCCCCTCTTGGGATGGTTTCGGTGGCTTCTTGCAGTATTGCTTTGCTTAGGCTTTCCACCATCGGTTTCATATTGTTATTTCGTGTGTTGATAGTTTCACACAGTCCATCTGTCAACATTGTAAATCTGTCCCAGTCGGCTCGTCTATAGTTCCAACGTGGCAGCGATTTTATTTCCTGCGGGCCTATTTCCATATCAATTTCTAGCTTAATTGGCCTGTGGTCGCTACCTGCCAGTTGGTCAAACACCTGACGATCTATTGTGTGGTTAATATCACCCGTGGAGAAGGCCAAGTCTGGAGTGGGAGTAGTATACCATGTTCTAGAATAAAAGCTAGGGCTGTCGTCAGGCCTATTGATAAGATATACATTTTTGTCTATCCCCCAGTCTTCCACTTCATCCCCTCTGCTGTCTGTATCTGAATATTCCCATCTCTCCGAGTGACTGTTGAAGTCTCCAACCACTAGGCAGCTGGAGTCCTTGATTTCCATACTCGAGAGCGACAGGTCTTTGTAGGGTGGGCCATACAGGTTGAATATTCGGATTTTCGTTGTTTGTGTCATTATGTCGAGTTTAACGATGTTTATTTTATTGCAGGATTTATATTACAACAATAGATGAAGTCACAATGTTAAAACAATCAAATCGCTCTTCACAACGCAGCGACGAGAAAAGAAACGTGAATCGTGACATTTTTATCTGGGACCACAATTACGCTTCGACTAGTAAGTCAGTGAAATGCTGTCAAGTTTTAAAAAAAATAGATTTAATTAAAGCAAGGAAAGACTTTACTTGATTCTACTGAGATGTACACATATACACTTTAAAGAGTTTTCGAATAGAATCTTTAGTTAACAACAAATTTCAGGACTCATTCACAAACATAAATATTATCAGCTATTGTTTCAACAATTTTTATAATAAAATTCGGTTTCAGTTTAGGGGGAAAAGCTCTCAAATGTTTAAATTACTTCATATCCTTTTTTTTGGGAGTGAAAATAGCAAAATTTCACCGCCATTTTAAGTAATCTAAACCAGGTAAATTGCTTTAAAACAGATACAATGAAATCTAACGATTGAGATCATGTCTCAAAAATCGAGATACGTTTGATTGAACAGAGACGGCTTTTATAACTTCAAGAAAATCCAAATTTCTTCACCAATTAGTATCAGAATAACTATTAACTATAACTTTAGTCAACTCGTATGCCTCAATATTTAGTGAGGAAAAAGGCTCGTGGCATTAATATTTTGAGGAGAAAAACACTGTATAACAATGTGTATAACAATAGCAGCATTTGAAAGGCCTATATCAACAGCCATGCAACGCATCACAAATACATTAAATAAACAAGAAGGGAAAATTATTAGCGATGAGCTTTCTGTGTAGATACAAATAATGAACAAATGTATCATAGGAACGTTAATACCAACGTTTGGGGTCGCATCCAACACAATTAATGTGGCAGTGTTCTTCAGCATTGGCTTTGTGGAGACAACGAACATCAGCCTGTTGGCTCTTGCATTGTCCGATATTTTGTGCAGCTTATCATTTTTGTGGATGGCGGTTATTTGGTATGTGTCCATTGTTGGTGTAGATATTCCCTGGGCAATACATGATGTGACGTTCCTGACTGGCGGATGTCTGAACGCCAGACTTACAAGGATCACGAGCTGGCTAACAGCGTTTGTTACCCTAGAGAGATGCCTTTGTCTAGCAGTGCCTCTTAAGGTCAAAGATATCATGACTGCTACTGTGACACTATTTGTTGTAGCTGGGATTTACATTATGATGATGTTGACAAGCTTTCCCGAATATTTCAGCCTTTATTTGGGATGGAAGTTTCACTCCGCAAGCAATAGAACATTGTTTGGGATAATACACAGAGAACATGGAGTTGACACTACCAAATCTTTAGTAGTGCTATCGGTGTCTCAGATCTCATCGTTTCTGGCTGTTCTCATTTTGACAATTATACTAATCAGTAAAATGAGACAGGTCCTCAGCTGGAGAAGGAACGCGGCAATGATACGCACAGAAACATCCGCCATTCACGAGAAAAAGAATTATCGAACCGTGAAAATGATTATATTGGTAGCTTTTACTTACATCACTTGCTACCTTCCAAGCGTTTTACTAACTTTCTTCAGTATTACAGTACCAGATCTGAGCATCAGTGGTTCGTTCAGAAATGTTTACAGAGTGTTCTGGTCAACAGCTTTCGTGATGGAGTCTGTCAACTCGAGTATTAGTATCTTCGTCTATTATAATATGAGTTCCAAGTACAAAAGTGCGTTTAAGCAGATGTTCTCTAAAGAGAAACACGTCAAGTGAAAAGAGTTCCGTTTTAGGGCAACATGTAGGGAAGTGTTATTAAACTGCTGATAAGCAACAATGAATTTACTCAAACTCATATTCGGTTTTTGTCAACTTCATTATGATTGTTTGTTCTCTCACCATTCATTTATCCTTTCACAATCAAAGCTGCTCAGCTTCCTGTAGAGCATAGGTTGTCAACAAATACGCGTCACGCCATCACATGTTGCCTGGTCATATCTATTGAAGTGTTTGTGGCTTCAAGTTTCTACAGAATAGGGTAGACAGCTAAATGGCTAACCCTCCTTAGTCACTACTTATGACATGCCTGAAAGGTTGTTGTTGAATGCCCACAATGAGTACGATTGCTCTTTAGTACGACCTGAAAATGGCGTTCAGTAGTGGGTTGTTGTAGCTTTCCTCACATCATGATTGTGCTCATGATGGTGGACTGCAGTCCTCCAGGCAGCTGTGCTATGCTTGGCTTCATCTCTAGATGGTGCTAATTGCTACGGAGATCACGTCGATCCTCCACCTCGTTAGCCAGGCTGCCACGATCCTGCTGTGTATTGTGCCATGTCCGTTTCCAGGGACACCTACGTGGAAGTGATGTGGCAGTGTTGATCAATATATTTTATATGACCGTATTGACATGTCCGATCAGTATGTTTTGCTTGACCAGACGCTAGTCTCGTCTCACTGCCTGACAGGTTATAGTATTCATATTCTTTGCTCCACTTTCAGGCCTGGCAACACTCAGATACATTTATGTTATTGATCGCTGCATATTAATTGGAACACCTGAATGGTACCCTGATCGAAAAGAATGGACCACTGTAACCTTCCAACAGGCTGTGAAATACGACTAGCGAAGGTTCGGAATGGAGTTGTTGTTATTGTTGCTAATGTTGCTGGTACTTCAGTTAGGTATTCCTTGGCGACCTTATTAGGTGGCGGGTTACAGTGGCTCTTCCCACATCCTGAATCGTATTTTAGAAGGTGGACCCGAGTCTTACTGGTTGTTGTGTAATGCGAGGCTCCTAAGTAAGCCTGCCATTATGGGGATATATAATATGCATCGATTGCAACATTGCTCTATTTGTCCTCTTTCTGTCCATGATATTTTCAGAATTCTTTTGCAACACTTCATTTAAAAAGATATGATCTTTTTTGTGCGATTGATTTGTTTAATATCCACATCTCATAACCGTATGTCGTCACTGCGAAAATCTATGTCCTGATAATTCGATTCTTTGTCTGCTTGCATGTGTCTTGTCACGCATCTTTCATCTGTATTAGTATGTGTGTAGTAATTACAAGTCTTTGTTTAATTTCAATTTCGAGGTCGCCAGAATGACGCACATGAGCTGCAGTGGTCAGCGACCCATAGCTGACTGCTAGCGTCAGGGCCAGCGAACTAGAGCTGCAAAGACCCTTCTACACATCCATGCGGTGATACTGGATAACAGGCTGCAGTAGGGCAGACTGGCTAAGGAGAAGGGATCGAAGAGGGAATGCTAACCCGGTACTCAAAAAATGCTGAAGGACCGAAAGGTGTAAATATCGCAGTAAAGCTGTAAACTATAACACAACGCATTCCGTTCTCTAGACTACATTCTGCTACTTAAGCCCTTTCAGGGTTTGGTGGCGGCAGATTGAGAACGAACGAAGCCAAGCCATATGGTGACTTCATCTAGTGTCCTATTATGAATCCTGCAATCAAATAAATCTAACAAATTGGGGAGGAAGGCTAACGTCTGGTCGGGCACAACATACTAATCAGACATGTTAGACAGGGTCAGGCACAACATACTGATCAGACATGTTAGACAGGGTCAGGCAAAATAAACTGGCCAAGGCGGTTTCCTCATAGTTCTCCCTGGAAACGAGCTGTTTTCATGGCAGCCTGGCTAACAAGGTGAGGGATCGACGTGATGCCTGTAGTAGTGAGCGACACGTAAAAAAAAGCCAAGCATAGCACAACCGCCTGAAGTACTACGGTCTACCTTCATCAGCACGCTCGAGATGCGAGGAAAGCTACTGCAACCCGTTACTTAACGTCCTTTTCAGGCGCACAAAAGAGTCATCTTTCTCACTGTGGGCATTCCAAGTAACAGCCTAACAACTATTCCGGTCACAAGAATATTCAAAACATGAAGACGCCCTGCTATCAAAGAAACCAGATATTGCATAATAAAATGTACATTTCATTAGAACGTTGACAACTAGATCCTTACAGCAGCGGGGACTTAAATATTAACTTTCACCTAGAGCGACAAAGCCAGAAAAACACAATAGCTGCCATTACAACTTAAAAACACTGCTGAAGTCTACACATAATCATTCTGGGCATGAACCTGGACCTGTCTTTGTAACCTGTTCTTAGAAAAGTAGTTGGCGGAAGATGAACAATATTTACAATAGTAACAATTCGAAGAAGTAGAAGAGGAACCTCGTCATAATACAAGGGGAGCTCCAAAAGCAATGAAGAAGAAGAAGAAGAAGAAGAAGAAGAAGAAGAAGAAGAAGAAGAAGAAAAAGAAGGAAAAGAAGAAGCAGAAGAAAAAGAAGAAAAAGAAGAAGAAGAAGAAGAAGCAGAAAAAGAAGAAGAAAAAGAAGGAAAAGAAGAAGCAGAAGAAGCAGAAGAAAAAGAAGAAGAAGAAGCAGAAGAATAATAAGAAGAAGAAGAAGAAGAAGAAGCAGAAGATGAAGAAGAAGAAGAAAAAGAAGAAGAAGAAGAAGAAGAAGAAAAAGAAAAAGAAAAAGAAAAAGAAGAAGAAGAAGAAAAAGAAAAAGAAAAAGAAGAAGAAGCAGAGGAAGAAGCAGAAGAAGAAGAAGAAGAAGAAGAAGAAGAAAAAGAAGAAAAAGGAACCTCGTCATAATACACGGGGCGCTCCAACACCAATGCCTACTATTGTATTACATTAAAACCATAACAGATAAAAAGAGAACAATAATACAATTCGATAAAGCAATGTCTTGCCTTCAAAAAGTAGTTTTCAACACAGTCACCACCTTCAGGAAACATTTTCTCCAACGATGAACAAGCGCATACATGCCGCTCGTAAAAATCTTCAATAGCGGATGTCACCCCCTGTTTCACAGCCGATATGACGGCGTCGTTGCTAGAGAAATGTTGCCTACGCAGTCCCCCTTTTGTTGGCCCGAACAGATGGAAGTAACAAGGCGCCAAATCCGGATTATAAGGTGGATGTGGTAGGACAGTCCAGTCAAGACGGACATTGTGCTCAACGGTCTTCACTCTGGTATGGGGGCCTGGCCTTATCGTCTTAAAGTGATTTGAATATGTGTATCAGAGACTTTGTCCTAGGAAAAGAACTAAACACTACCAATAGAACTGCGTTGGTACAGACCCCGAAGTGAAAGGGGGAAAGTGAGGCAAAGTTGAGGCAACTTGACGAAGAACCGTAGAGGCTGAAATAAAATTCATAAATCAGAGTTGGGACACTACAAAGAATGGCTGCATACAGTTTGAAAGAGAGGGAGTTTGTTGCATCCATTAAAGATGGCATTAGGCGTGGCGATCACTGATCGCTTTGTCAATCACTGACTAGGAACTTAGAAGACGATCAGACGCTTATTATAACTAGTTTCTTATTATTATATTATTACTATTTTTATTATTCATCTTCTTCCAGGAACTTTAGTAACAACAGGTAACACAGATAGCTCAAGTTTTCATGCCCATTACAGTGGAATGCGGAGGGAGTCATAAACAAAAAACTTTCCCTAACACATCACCTGCATGAAGGTAAGATTGACGTGGCATGTATCCAGGAAACGCACCTCAACAATAACCATAAATTCTCAATCAGAGGATACCAGACTTTCCGTCTAGATAGAGAAGGCCACAAAGGAGGGGTCCTGATACTGACCAGAAACAGCATACCGAGTAGCGCGGTACCTGTCAATCACACCGGACAAGCAGAAATTGTAGGAGTTGACATAATGGCTCAAGAGACGAAGCTCCGCATTTTCAATCTGTACGGACCACCAAACAGAGACCTATCGCTCTCGAGTATGGAGGTCAGAGACTCCAACTGCATAGTGGTTGGAGATTTCAACAGCCACTCGGAGAGATGGGGATACTCTGACACAGACAGCAGAGGTGACGAAGTGGAAGATTGGGAGATAGATGCAAATCTCTCCCTAATCAATAGGCCGGAGGATAGCCCTAGCTTCTATTCAAGAACATGGCATACCACCTCGACTCCAGATTTGGCCTTCTCCACACAGGACATACACTATAAAATAGACCGCCAGGTGCTAAACCAACTGGCAGGTAGCGACCACAGGCCGATCAGGCTAACCATTGACATGGAAGTAGGCCCACAGGAAACAAAACCGCTCCCACGTTGGAATTACAAACGAGCCGACTGGGACAGATTTGCAATCCTGACAGATGGGCTGTGTGAAACCATCAACACACGAAACACCAAAATGAAGCCCATGGTAGAGAGCCTAAGCAAGGCAATAATGCAAGCCGCCACTGAAACCATCCCAAGAGGAGCTAGGAAAAACTATAAGCCCTACTGGAATGATGAGTTACAGAAAGTGGAAGATGCAGTAACAAATGCTAGGAACATGGCAGAATGAGAGAAATCCGTGGAGGCAAACATCGCCATCAAAGCCGCCGCGGCGAAGTACAAACACACTCTCAAGCAAACAGCAAGAGAAAGTTGGAAAAATAAAACGGAAAGTTTAAACCTGGACAAAGAAGGGAACAAGCTATGGAAGCTAGTCAGAGCCATGAACGACGAAACCCCGTCAAATAAACAAATTACTATCAAGCAAGGCGAGAACTTGATCACAGGTAAGAAAGCCGCAAACGCCTTTGTCGATCACTATGCCAGAGCAAACCACATCGAGGTCCCTGCAGATAAGCATACAGACATTAGCGAAGAGCTAAAGGGGCACGAAAACATAAATACGGCTCCTGAAGAGCACATGATGGCCAAACTAACAATGCGCGAAATGGAAGAGGCTATGAGAACACTAAAGAGAAGGAAATCTCCCGGAAAAGACGGGATAACAAACGAAATGCTGATGGGGCTGGGCCAAACAGCGAAGAAAAAACTACTATCAGTCCTGAACCAAAGCTGGAAAAGGGGTATTGTACCCCAGGCATGGAAAGATGCAATACTGGTACCAGTACCAAAAACAGGAAAGGACAAAACAGATCCGAATGGATACAGGCCCATAAGCCTACTGAGCTGTGTCGGCAAGCTGATGGAACGGATGATAAACACCAGACTGATGTGGCATCTGGAAGAAAAACGAATACTAATTCCACAGCAAGCCGGCTTTAGACAGCACAGATCCACTGAGGACCAGGTCATCCTCATAGCCCAGGAGATAGAAGATGCCTACCAGGCACAGAAACACACAGTAGCTGTTTGGGTGGATCTGGAAAAGGCATTTGACAAAGTCTGGAAGGATGGACTTAGAGTCAAGCTAAGAAGAAGTGATGTTTGTGGGAAGATGTACAAGTGGATCAACCACTACCTCAAACAAAGAACGGCCAGAGTCCAAGTACAAGGGCAGATGAGCAAAAAGGTGACACTCGAGCAGGGAGTACCCCAATGGGGAGTATTGTCACCTACACTCTTCCTGGTATATATAAACGATATTACAGAGAATATACCAAGAAGAGTCCATAGCTCAATGTTTGCAGACGATCTGGCTATGTGGACCTCTGAAAAGAATCTCACCATAGCAAGAAATCGGATGCAAACGGCCCTAACATCGCTGGAAGAGTGGGCGAACTCATGGCTGGTCAAAATAAACGAGGAGAAAACCACGTGCACAATATTCTCGCTCTCATTAAAACCCCAAAGTACCAAATTAAGCCTAAATGACAAAATCCTGCAGCCAAACGACAACCCAACCTATCTGGGAGTCACATTTGATCGGCGCATGACATGGAAAAGTCAGATTGAGAGAAACCGAATGAAAGCCAGAGAAAGAATCGCGATCATGAGGAAACTTGCTGGCACAAGCTGGGGAGCAGACGAAGGCATACTAAAGAAACTGTACACTGGAAGAGTGAGACCAGTTCTCGAGTATGGCATCGCGGCATGGACAACAGCAGCGAAGGCGAACTTCGATAAAGTTAACAAACTTCAAAACCAAGCCATGAGAATCATAACAGGTGGCATGAAGTCAACGCCAATTGTAGAACTTGAAAAGATTACAAAACTGCAATCCATGACCGACAGAAGAGACTGCAGAGCCCAGCTGCAGTTAGAGAAACTCAGAAGACTGACGGACCATCCAATGTACCAGAGGCTAAACAATTTGGGAACTGGGAAACTAAAGCGGAGAAACTTTGCAGAAATAGCCAAAGCAAAGATGCACGAAGATCCCATAAACGCACTAACAACACCAAAACCCATCACTACTGTACGAAAACCTACTTGGAGGCAGGATATATTTCCAGAGGTGGTAGAAAATATACCAGGTATTGCAAACAAAAACTGCCAGACCGAAAAAGAAAGGAGAGACACTACCCTAAGCTTCATAACGAAAAGCTACCCAAGCATGGACTGGACCCATGCATACACCGACGGTTCTGTAACAAACACTACACAGAACGGAGGGGCAGGAGCATTCCTGAACCTACCAAATGGCAGAAAAATAACACTGTCATTCGCTACTGGTAAGTACACAAGCAATTTCAGAGCGGAGGCAGAGGCACTGAGGGCGGCAGTGGAAGAAATGGCAACACACAGTGAAAACGAGAGCCACATAGTCTTGCTGACAGATGCTCTCGCCGTAGTCACAGCGCTAAAAAGCCAGAAAAACACTGAGCTTAATGACTTAAGAGCAGCACTCTGCAAACTGTGCCAGCTGTCCGCACCAAAAAGGGTAGTGGTACAGTGGGTTCCGTCACACTGCAACATCCAAGGCAACGAGGAGGCAGACAGACTGGCAAAAGAAGGTGCAAGGCTACCACAAACAGATACCAGTATGACGTACGAAGAGTCAAAACGGCTTATCAAAGCCAGGTACATTACCAAATGGGAAACCGAACATACTGGTTACACCAAAAACGATGCCTATTACCAGTTGAACCGAAGAGAGCAGGTCGTTGTCTTCAGACTTCGCACTGGCCACAATAGACTGAGGTACCACCTATTCAACAAATTGAAGATAGGGTGTACCGACGAATGCCCGTGCGGTACTGGTAAAATGACCACTGAACATCTGCTGCAGAACTGCCCGACATACGGGGATCAGAGAGAGCAGATGTGGCCATTGCCAGTGGAACTGCAAGACAAGCTCTATGGTAGTGGCGAGAGTCTCAGGATGACCGCCGCTTTTTTCGAAAAAATAATGGTTACTGTCTGACTGTGTACGCAGAAGAAGAAGATATCCACATCTCATAACCGTATGTCGTCACTGCGAAAATCTATGTCCTGATAATTCGATTCTTTGTCTGCTTGCATGTGTCTTGTCACGCATCTTTCATCTGTATTAGTATGTGTGTAGTAATTACAAGTCTTTGTTTAATTTCAATTTCGAGGTCGCCAGAATGACGCACATGAGCTGCAGTGGTCAGCGACCCATAGCTGACTGATAGCGTCAGGGCCAGCGAACTAGAGCTGCAAAGACCCTTCTACACATCCATGCGGTGATACTGGATAACAGGCTGCAGTAGGGCAGACTGGCTAAGGAGAAGGGATCGAAGAGGGAATGCTAACCCGGTACTCAAAAAATGCTGAAGGACCGAAAGGTGTAAATATCGCAGTAAAGCTGTAAACTATAACACAACGCATTCCGTTCTCTAGACTACATTCTGCTACTTAAGCCCTTTCAGGGTTTGGTGGCGGCAGATTGAGAACGAACGAAGCCAAGCCATATGGTGACTTCATCTAGTGTCCTATTATGAATCCTGCAATCAAATAAATCTAACAAATTGGGGAGGAAGGGTAACGTCTGGTCGGGCACAACATACTAATCAGACATGTTAGACAGGGTCAGGCACAACATACTGATCAGACATGTTAGACAGGGTCAGGCACAACATACTAATCAGACATGTTAGACAGGGTCAGGCACAACATACTAATCAGACATGTTAGACAGGGTCAGGCACAACATACTGATCAGACATGTTAGACAGGGTCAGGCAAAATAAACTGGCCAAGGCGGTTTCCTCCTAGTTCTCCCTGGAAACGAGCTGTTTTCATGGCAGCCTGGCTAACAAGGTGAGGGATCGACGTGATGCCTGTAGTAGTGAGCGACACATAAAAAAAAGCCAAGCATAGCACAACCGCCTGAAGTACTACGGTCTACCTTCATCAGCACGCTCGAGATGCGAGGAAAGCTACTGCAACCCGTTACTTAACGTCCTTTTCAGGCGCACAAAAGAGTCATCTTTCTCACTGTGGGCATTCCAAGTAACAGCCTAACAACTATTCCGGTCACAAGAATATTAAAAACATGAAGACGCCCTGCTATCAAAGAAACCAGATATTGCATAATAAAATGTACATTTCATTAGAACGTTGACAACTAGATCCTTACAGCAGCGGGGACTTAAATATTAACTTTCACCTAGAGCGACAAAGCCAGAAAAACACAATAGCTGCCATTACAACTTAAAAACACTGCTGAAGTCTACACATAATCATTCTGGGCATGAACCTGGACCTGTCTTTGTAACCTGTTCTTAGAAAAGTAGTTGGCGGAAGATGAACAATATTTACAATAGTAACAATTCGAAGAAGTAGAAGAGGAACCTCGTCATAATACAAGGGGAGCTCCAAAAGCAATGAAGAAGAAGAAGAAGAAGAAGAAGAAGAAGAAGAAGAAGAAGAAGAAAAAGAAGGAAAAGAAGAAGCAGAAGAAAAAGAAGAAAAAGAAGAAGAAGAAGAAGAAGCAGAAAAAGAAGAAGAAAAAGAAGGAAAAGAAGAAGCAGAAGAAGCAGAAGAAAAAGAAGAAGAAGAAGAAGAAGAAGAAGAAGAAGAAGAAGAAGCAGAAGAATAATAAGAAGAAGAAGAAGAAGAAGAAGCAGAAGATGAAGAAGAAGAAGAAAAAGAAGAAGAAGAAGAAGAAGAAGAAAAAGAAAAAGAAAAAGAAAAAGAAGAAGAAGAAGAAAAAGAAAAAGAAAAAGAAGAAGAAGCAGAGGAAGAAGCAGAAGAAGAAGAAGAAGAAGAAGAAGAAGAAAAAGAAGAAAAAGGAACCTCGTCATAATACACGGGGCGCTCCAACACCAATGCCTACTATTGTATTACATTAAAACCATAACAGATAAAAAGAGAACAATAATACAATTCGATAAAGCAATGTCTTGCCTTCAAAAAGTAGTTTTCAACACAGTCACCACCTTCAGGAAACATTTTCTCCAACGATGAACAAGCGCATACATGCCGCTCGTAAAAATCTTCAATAGCGGATGTCACCCCCTGTTTCACAGCCGATATGACGGCGTCGTTGCTAGAGAAATGTTGCCTACGCAGTCCCCCTTTTGTTGGCCCGAACAGATGGAAGTAACAAGGCGCCAAATCCGGATTATAAGGTGGATGTGGTAGGACAGTCCAGTCAAGACGGACATTGTGCTCAACGGTCTTCACTCTGGTATGGGGGCCTGGCCTTATCGTCTTAAAGTGATTTGAATATGTGTATCAGAGACTTTGTCCTAGGAAAAGAACTAAACACTACCAATAGAACTGCGTTGGTACAGACCCCGAAGTGAAAGGGGGAAAGTGAGGCAAAGTTGAGGCAACTTGACGAAGAACCGTAGAGGCTGAAATAAAATTCATAAATCAGAGTTGGGACACTACAAAGAATGGCTGCATACAGTTTGAAAGAGAGGGAGTTTGTTGCATCCATTAAAGATGGCATTAGGCGTGGCGATCACTGATCGCTTTGTCAATCACTGACTAGGAACTTAGAAGACGATCAGACGCTTATTATAACTAGTTTCTTATTATTATATTATTACTATTTTTATTATTCATCTTCTTCCAGGAACTTTAGTAACAACAGGTAACACAGATAGCTCAAGTTTTCATGCCCAGAATAATTTTGTGTAGACGTCGGTGTTTTTGAGTTGTAATTGCAGCTATTCCGTTTCTCTGGCTATGTCGCTCCAGGTGAAAGTTGATATTCCAGGCCCTGCTGTTGTAAGGATGTAAGGCACTCGCCTCTCAAAGCGATGAACAGAAACGGCGTGGGTTCGACCCGCGCAGGTTTCAAGTAACCACTGGTCTCAAAAAAGTGGAACCAGAGTGCCTGCATTCTGAATTACCTCCAGTCGTCTTGACTTAAGTTTTGCTCCTGGACCAAGGTAGTTCGGGGCAAGAGAGTGAGTTTGATGACCAGCTCAGCTTCTTCCTCACTATCATCCACACACAGCGTAAGTTACATCATCAAGACAAAACTCATCTGATGGTGTTGACATCATCGCTTGCAAAGGGCTGTGAAAAGTATTTGTGAATTATGTAATATGTGATTCCTATGACAGCAAGATTCATTAATTGTTTTCAAAATGTTCTTGTGACTGGAGAAGTTGTTAGGTTAAATGAGATTAATTTGATTGCAGAATTTATAATAGGTCAATTGATGAATTCACAATGTGTAAACAAAATATGCTTTACACTAGGCAGTGACGAAAAGAGTAACACGAATCGAAACATTTTTGTCAGTGAACACAATTACCCTTCGACTGTTCAACCAGTGAAATGTTGGTCCAGTTATTGAAATATATTAAATTAATGAAAGGAAGAACTATATTTGATTTCACTGAGATGTACCGATATACACTTTATAGAGTTTTCGAATATAATTATTAGTTAGCAGCAAATTGCATGACTGATTCACAAACATAAATATTATCAGTTATCGTTACAACCTTTTTTATAATAAAATTTGGCTTCAATTTAGTGGAAAAGGTCTCTCAAATGTATGAATTATTTTATATACTTTTTCGAAGGGAAGATAGTAGAATGTTGCAGGCATTATAAAGAATATAATACAGGTACATTGTATAAAAACAAAGACAATGAAATCTAGCGATTGATATTATGTTTCAAAAAATGAGATACCTTTGAAGAAAAGATAAACAATTTTGCTAATATCCAAGAAACACTCAGTATCTTTACCGATTAGTACTGAATCAACTTTAATCTTAACTTTAATTAACTTTCCCTCTCAATATTGTGAGAGAAAAAAACAATCGTCGGTCTCGGTATTTAGAACGGAACAAACACTCGTGCGCATTAATATCTCCCCCCCCCCCCCCCCCCCCCCCCCCCCGTCCAAAAAAAATAACAATAAATAAAAAATAAAAATACTACAGAATAATTACAATTTGAAAAAGTGGTATGAAAATGTCAACAACTGAAAAACAAATATCAACAGCCATGAAACGCATCACACATACATTAAACAAACAAGAAGGGAAAATTATTAGCGACGAGCTAGCTTTGTGGATACAAATAATGAACAAATGTATTCTGGGAATATTAATACCAACCTTTGGGGCTGCATCCAACACAATTAATGTGGCAGTGTTCTTCAGTATTGGCTTTGTGGAGACAACGAACATCAGCCTGTTGGCTCTTGCAGTGTCCGATATTTTGTGCAGCTTGTCATTTTTGTGGATTTCCGTTAGTTGGTTTATGCTCTATTTTGGTGCAGAGACTCCTTGGGTGATGCATGATGTAGTTTTCCTGACTGGCGGATGTTTGTACTCCAGGTTTACAAGGATCACGAGCTGGCTAACAGCGTTTGTTACCCTAGAGAGATGCCTTTGTCTAGCAGTGCCCCTTAAGGTCAAGGAGATCATGACTGCTTCTGTGACACTATTTGTTGTAGCTGGGATTTACATTATGATGATGTTGACAAGCTTTCCCGAATATTTCAGTCTTTATTTGGGATGGAAGTTTCACTCCGCAAGCAATAGAACATTGTTTGGGATAATACACAGAGAACATGGAGTTGACACTACCAAATCTTTAGTAGTGCTATCGGTGTCTCAGATCTCATCGTTTCTGGCTGTTCTCATTTTGACAATTGTACTAATCAGTAAAATGAGACAGATCCTCAGCTGGAGAAGGAAAGCGACAATGATACGCACAGAAACATCCGCCATTCACGAGAAAAAGAATTATCGAACCGTGAAAATGATTATATTGGTAGCTTTTACTTACAGCATTTGCTACCTTCCAAGCGTTTTACTAACTTTCTTCGGTATTACAGTACCAGATCTGAGCATCACTGGCCCGATGAAAAATGTCTACATAGTGTGCTACTCCATAATATTCGTGATGGAGTCTGTCAACTCGAGTATTAGTATCTTCGTCTATTATAATATGAGTTCCAAGTACAAAAGTGCATTTAAGCAGATGTTCTCTAAAGAGAAACACGTCAAGTGAAAATCCTTCCGTTTTATGGCAACATTTAGGGAAATGTTATGAAACGGCTGATAAGCAACAATGAATTTACTCACACTCATATTCGGTTTATGTCAACTTCATTATGATTGCTTATTCTCTCTTCATTCATTTATTCTTTCACAATAAAAACTTCTCAGCTCTCTGTGGGGAATATTTGGTTAACAAATACGTGTCAAGTCATCAAACGTTGATCTGCTTTTATCTTGTTGAAGTTTCTACAGGGCGTGTTACCAACTCCATGTCCAACCTTCCTTAATCATCGCGTGCTCTTGTGTGCAGCCTGAAAAAGATGTTCAGTGGCGGAACAAGAACATCTTGGCATAAATTGAAATTAAATTAAACCGATACGGAACTCGACAAAATTCTCCATGGAGAATAAAATGAGACTGTTTAACACGAAAGTAAAGTTAGTTCTGCTATATGGCTCTGAGATACGGCATGAGATTAAGGGTATCGCATCCAAACTGCAGACCTTCGTTAACAAGTGTCTTCGTCGAAATCCGCGCGTTAGATGACCAGAAATAATGGCTTCTTCTTCTTCTTGTTTTTCCTCTTCTTCTACGTTCGTTCTCAATCTCTCGCTACCAATCCCTGAACAGGGCTTTGCAAGTAGCAGGATGTAATAAGGAGAACGGAATGCGTTGTGTCGCTAGTTTACAGTTTGACTGTGATATTTGCACCTTACGGTCCGACACATCCGTCTTCGGCGGAGAAATAATGGCAAACATTGATCTGTAGGAAAGAACACGACAACAAACAATACAGCGGAATATTGGGGAGAGAAAATGGGGATGGAAAGGACAGTCTTTTTGAATGAAACCGGACAATATAATGAGACTTCATGCGCTGGATTGAAACCCACTGGGAAAGATGCGAGTGAGAAGACTGAAGAACACATTGTTTTGAGCGGTCCAGAAGAAAGCCAGTTCTGCTTCTTCGTAGCCCTTCTTTGTTTGTTCTCAATCTTCCGCTACCAAGCCCTGGAAAGGGCTTTCCAAGTAGTAGGATATAGTCCGGAGAACGGAATGCGTTGTGTAGTGGTTTACAACTTGACTGCGATATATTGCACCTTCCGGTCCGGCACATTCGACTTCAACCTGGCAATTTTGAGTGCTGGGTTAGCCTTCCCTCTTCAATCACTTCTCATTAGCCAGTCTGTCCTGTTGCAGCCTGTTATCCATGATCACCACGGAGAGGTGAATAATGGTCATGGCAGCTCTGGGTAGCTGGTCTTGCCGCTGGCAGTCATTTTTTGGTCGCTGACCGCTACATCTCATGTGCTGCTCAGCATCTTGATCAAAGTCTGTTGGAGTCATGTGGTCGGAATTCAAGAAGACGGCACAGAACAGGAACAGATAGAGAGCATCTGTTGCGGGCCTATGCTCCAAGGGGAACCAGTCGAATAAATAATGGTCGCGATTTCTCTAGTTCACTTGCCCACATGTTCAATGCCTCTCGCTATCATACAAATGATCAATCAAAACTGTAGCAAAGAGCCATGCTATCACAAACGGAACTAAAATGTAGTTTAATTACAGTAAAGAAATATATTTTCATACCAATCCAAGTTTGGGAAATATATCAAAGTACCCCCATGACCTGAGTTTAAGAACCCCTAAACTAAATGACATACGTTCTTCTTCTTCTTCTTCTTCTTCTTCTTCGTTCGTTCTCAATCTCCCACTACCAAACCCTAAAAGGGCTTAAGTAGCAGAATGTAGTCCAGAGAACGGAATGCGTTGTGTCGTAGTTTACAGCTTGGCTGCGATATTTGCACCTTTCCGTCCAACACATCCGACTTCAGCAAGCATTTTTTGAGTACTGGGTTAGCATTCCCTCTTCGATCCCTTCTCCTTAGCCAGTCTGCCCTGCTGCAGCCTGTTATCAAGGATCACCGCGTGGAGGCGTAGAAGGGCCTTGGCAGCTTTGGTTCGCTGGCCCTGACGCTAGCAGTCAGCTATGGGTCGTTGACCACTGCAGCTCATGCGCTGCTCAGCATCTTGATCCCTGACATATGTTCAACAACATTCTTCTGTTTTTTTGTTCCTTCTCAAATAATCGCGTCTATTTCTCTCATAAACATGGCCGCCGCTCCCATGCTTCCATCGTCGCCATACAGTTTACCTCGCAATCGCGGCGTGGAGAGCCATGCAGTAATTCTGCTCCTCTTCTGGAGCCGACATATTCAGCCGTTTGTTTGTTCTCCTCACATGAGCATATGTCTATGTGCCATTTTTTTCTGTTGAACATGACTTTTTTACACTGTAGAGTCATATATGCGGTACGAATATTGTCACTTGATCTCGTCTTGGCAAAGAGTTGTACGCTTCAACAGAACATATTCGGTGTACTCTTTGTACCATTTGTCTGTGAAGTTCTTTTGTATTATTGTATTTATTCCTTCATATGTAGCTGTGTCTTCAATTTTGGGTTTGTTTCCTCCTCCAGGGAGCCGCGTAGCGCAGTGGTTAGCGCGCTGGCTTCGCATCTGAGTGGCCTTGTGTCCGTTCCCCAGTTGAGGCGGTAATGTTTTTTTTCAGACCGCAACGGCTCCAGCCTTAAATGAGTACAGGTTCAGTCCGGGAAGTAAAAGCGGCGAGGGAGAGGAGATGGCTACCGCCCTCATATAGCCGAGCCTTTGAAATGTGAGATCGCTAACACCTCACACCCCTACGGCAGTAATGCTATATTGCTATGGTTACTTTACTTTACTCCTTCTGCCTTCTACCTTTCCGTACATGTTACGGTGTGCAGGAATCATTTGACAGGTTGACCATTGTATTTATGGTGGTCATTATTATTGAAAGGGGATATGTAAGGAAAACTATCTTGTCTCTGGCACGGCTCTTGTCTTCTAAGATGACTATTGCATCTGTTCTTAACAGAAACATCACGTCATTGGGGCCTGTCTCATGCCGGCTCCAGAAGAGGAGCAGTTGCCCCATAGCTCCCCACAGTCCAGGAAGGGCACTCAGTGTTCTCGAAGTAAGGTTTACGCCTCGGGTGCCGGAAGTCGCGGGTTCAAATCACGGTGGAGACCTGGACTTTTTCACGTAGATCTTCTGGTTAAAATTATCTGGGTAGTGAGACCGGACTGCTGTGTTCAGTGTCGAGCACGTTAAAAATCCCTTGGGATATAAAAATCGAAAAGAGTAGGCTTAACGGCCGCTGCTCGGACAAAATTCAAAAATGCAAGTTAAAAATCTACCGAAAAATTATTTGTACCTTCCCCCAGAGTCTTTGTTAATTAAGAGCGGCATATAGATGGGGTCGGAGGAGCGTGTGGCCGAATGGTTTCGAGTCCTGCCTGCCGACAAGGACGGCAGCGGTTCGAATCCGCGGTATAGCATATGTTGTTTTTCTGTTGGGGGTGAAATAAACAAACATAGCCAGCACACGACGTGGCGACAGCAGTGGCCTTCAAAACCCCTCGACTACCCCAGCAATGGGGACAATGTATGACAGTTGTTTTTTTTTAATAGATGGCGCCTAACTGACTGCGGGTCTACTTAGCTCTAGTGTGTTTGAGCGTGTATTAAGATGGACTCGCACATCCGTTAATCCACCCTCCAAGAAACTGGTTGTATACAGACTCTGCAGAGTCTTCTAAACTAGTATAAAGATGTTAAGTTAAGGTACTTACGTCAGGATCGCACATTCTCACAAGCAACACTGCCACCTGTCGGATGCTTAACACTCCATCACGTGATTTGATGTTTCTATATTCTACAGCCATAATCGACCATCAACAAATGTAACAAAGTATAAACATTCAGTGTAGTGCTAAATAAAAGTGCACATATGTGTGTGTGCGTGTATGTGTGTGTGGGTGAGGAATTGCACGTACTTGTGTTGAGCTGTTATGTCTAATAAATATAGGGTACATCTGTTCATGCATATAGGATGTCGTTTGATCGGGCGAAGAGCTTACGCTCAGCTTTAAATTGTCAACGTGTATTTTGACTTAGAAATGTGGGATGCGGCAAACAACAGCTGCATGGAATGTGGAATGAAATCATTGTCTCGCTAATTGCTCTACATTAGTCCCATGATAATTGAAGGCGAATATAATCAGATTACGGCTTCATAAAAGGAACATTTCATACTTTAAAGTATGTATTGATAAAGGGGACATTATATATAGATAAGGCTTGACATTAGATGTAGAGAAGGTTTGACATTAGATGTAGAGAAGGTTTGACATTAGATGTAGAGAAGGCTTGACATTAGATGTAGAGAAGGTT
Source organism: Ariolimax columbianus (assembly GCA_036924085.1). Lineage (NCBI taxonomy): Eukaryota > Metazoa > Mollusca > Gastropoda > Stylommatophora > Arionidae > Ariolimax > Ariolimax columbianus. Next base: position 73,404,581 of record JAVGWX010000010.1, on the reverse strand, counting down.
TGACATTAGATAAAGATAAGAGGGGACATTATATATAGATAAGGTTTGACATTAGATATATAGAAGGTTTGACATTAGATAAAGATAAGAGGGGACATTATATATAGATACGGTTTGGCATTAGATGTAGAGAAGGATTGACATTAGATGTAGAGAAGGTTTGACATTAGATGTAGAGAAGGTTTGACATTAGATGTAGAGAAGGTTGACATTATATATAGATAAGGTTTGACATTAGATATAGAGAAGATTTGACATTAGATAAAGGTAAGAGGGGACATTCTATATAGATAAGGTTTGACATTAGATATAGAGAAGATTTGACATTAGATAAAGGTAAGAGGGGACATTCTATATAGATAAGGTTTGACATTATATATGTAAAAAGGGTTATTAGATAAAGATAGATAAGGGAGACATTATATATAGATAAAGTTTGACATTATATATATATATATATATATATATATATATATATATATATATATATATATATATATATATATATATATATATATATATATATATTTATATATATATATAAGAGGGGTTATTAGATATAGATATATAAGGGAGACGTTATATATAGATAAGGTTTGACATTTTATATATATATATATATATATATATATAAGAGGGGTTATTAGATATAGATATATAAGGGAGACGTTATATATAGATAAGGTTTGACATTTTATATATATATATATATATAAGAGGGGTTATTAGATATAGATATATAAGGGAGACATTATATATAGATAAGGTTTGACATTTTATATATATATATTTTTAAGAGGGGTTATTAGATATAGATATATAAGGGAGACATTATATATAGATCATGAGAACATTTGATTTAGATAGTGAATACATTAGATGCAGATAAGGGAAGTATTAGATTGTGATTGGGGGGGGGGGGGGAGACGACATGATATATAGAGATAAAGATAATGTTATATATAAATAAGAGGGGCATCATATATGGATATGGTGGGACGTTAGATATAGATAAAGTAAAGTAAAGTAACCCACAGCATTACTGCCGTAGGAGTGTGAGGTGTTAGCGATCTCACATTTCAAAGGATCGGCTATATGAGGGCGGTAGCCGCTTTTACTTCCTGGACTGAACCGGTACCCATTTAAGGCTGGGTCTATCCGGGAGCCATGATGAGAAGCCAGAGCGATGACCACTGCGCTACGCGGCTCCACCTATATAGATAAGGGAGACATTATATACAAATAAGAGAGACATTTTATTTATATATATATGGTAGGACACTAGCTATAGATTAGAAGGATATTAGATATAGATACTGAGAACATTAGATGTAGATAAGGGAGATATTAGATGTAGATAAGGGAGACATTAGATGTAGATAAGGGAGACATTAGATGTAGATAAGGGAGACATTAGATGTAGATAAGGGAGACATTAGATGTAGATAAGGGAGACATTAGATGTAGATAAGGGAGACATTAGATGTAGATAAGGGCGACATTAGATGTGGATACTGAGAACATTAGATGTAGATATGGGAGACATTAGATGTGGATAAGGGAGACATTAGATGTAGATAAGGGCGACATTAGATGTGGATACTGAGAACATTAGATGTAGATATGGGAGACATTAGATGTAGATAAGGGAGACATTAGATGTAGATAAGGGCGACATTAGATGTGGATACTGAGAACATTAGATGTAGATATGGGAGACATTAGATGTGGATAAGGGAGACATTAGATGTAGATAAGGGCGACATTAGATGTGGATACTGAGAACATTAGATGTAGATATGGGAGACATTAGATGTGGATAAGGGAGACATTAAATGTAGATAAGGGCGACATTAGATGTGGATACTGAGAACATTAGATGTAGATATGGGAGACATTAGATGTGGATAAGGGAGACATTAAATGTAGATAAGGGAGACATTAGATGTGGATACTGAGAACATTAGATGTAGATAATGGAGACATTAGATGTGGATACTGGGACATTAGATGTAGATAAGGGAGACATTAGATGTGGATACGGAGAAAATTAGATGTAGATAAGGGAGACATAAGATGTGAATACTGAGAACATTAGATGTAGATAAGGGAGACATTAGATGTGGATACTGAGGACATTAGATGTAGATAAGGGAGACATTAGATGTGGATAAGGGAGACATTAGATGTGGATGCTGAGAACATTAGAAATGGATAATGAGAACAATCATCATCATCACCATTATCAAGCACCCTGCCGGTTGGCGTTAGCTGTCATGGACCTCCATTTCCACTTATCAAGTGTGTCGTGTATCAGTTGTGCCGCTGATCGCCCCTCATGCCATGCCTTCAAGCTGACCAACATTTTCTGTTTAGCTATGTTAAACATAACCATACCATAAGCAATCACGTGACAACTGGAAAGATCCAAGGAAATGGGTGCAGAATAAGATATAGAAATGGTTTGAAACGACATGGCAAACAGAATGGGGGAAAGACAGCATAAGATGTTCTGAAATGCTCAAACGGCAGATGGTTGTGGAAGAAAGGTTGTATAGCATAGCGTAGCGTACTGAAGCATAGCATAGCATAGCATAGCATAGTATAGTACAGTACAGTACAGTATAGTATAGCAAAGGTTACCCTAGGGTATTTCAACCTGTCACACCTGACAATGGCACATCCATCAGAGGTAACACCCGGAACGTCAGCCTTTACTATAGAGCTGTTAAAGGAACACACCATCATGCATGCCTTGTTATGATTGATCTGGAAGCTGGGATCAGCACACCATTGTGAGATTATCTACAAGGTATGTTGGATGTAAATCAAATAATGCCTCTCCAAGGCATTCCTGTACGTCAGGATGGTTATCTGCAATTGTTAGCGTTCGCCCTGGCCCGGTGGGTTGTATGTTGGTCATCTTTATTGTGTAGATGTTGAACAGAACCGGTGAGAGTGGATAGCCTTGCGGGAGTCCTGGGCCTTTTTGATTCGGCCCTGTTGTCCAAGATCCAAAGTCATGGGTTTATTCCAAAAATTGGGTCTCAAAATCGATTCTGTTATATGCATCATGGAGATCTAGAGCGACTGTTTCCTGCCAGGACTGCAAGTTCTCATATCATACATCATCATCATCTGGTTGATCAGTCCGGAGACTGGTTGTAAGGTTGTCTTGAGTATGTCTTTCCATTTGACCATATCTTCTGCAGTTCTCTTCATTGCAGTATAAGTTCGTACTTTAATGTTCATGCATGCCTGAGATGTAAAGGTGAGTCTTGGACGTCCTCGTACTCTTTTCCCTTGCATCTTGCCCTCTAGTATCTTCTATAGAAGACTATCCTCTCATATTGTGACCCAGCCAATTCAACCGATGTTTTTGTATCATTTGCAAAATATGTCTTTGTGCGCCCAAGTCATTGAGTACATTGTCATTGGATCTTCTTTCTGCCCAACTCACTCTTTCCATTCTACAGTAGCACAATATTATCCCAGATCTTCTTGCTTGGTTTCTGTAACTGCCAAGGGTATCAGATAGACTGCGTTCGCGTTCTAGAGGGGTCATTATTTTTCTAGCATCTCGTTATGGATGTTCTGTAGAGTGATTATTCTATAGCTACGGTACTCAAGAGCGTGGAATCCTTGCCAGGTTTAGAGAATGGGCGCTGATAGCCACGGAGCTGGTCTTCATGTGCCTATGCCTTCTCGATACTGTTGTTGAAAGCATTCACACAATTTCTAAAATCTGCCTCACCCAGTTGCCTAATGTGGCAACACTGTTCTTAATCAGAACATGACACATTGTTCTTGCTGGAACGTATAATATGTGCTACCTCTGCCATCAAGTTCACACAGACTTTTCCCCTGATTTCAGTGTCTATAACATGTCTTCGTATTTCCTGGAGCGCATCTCTATCCCGCCTTGTTTGTCTGATCTTGCTCATAGTATGGGAAGCTTCGTCCCATATAAACAAGTAACTAATTTAATTAATAGTGACTTCTAAACGTGTGCTGGGAGAGTCCATGTTGTTCGAAGCTAAATCTGTTGTGGCTTCTCAACATGTGCTGGGTAAATTCATGTTGTTCGAAACTAGACCTGATGTGGCTTCTAAACAATGGTGCTGGAGGCGTTCATGTTATTCGAAGCTAAACCTGCTGGCTTCTTCACTCTTGAAGATATGTCCCTGGTAGGCTGTTACAGAAGTGTGTTCTACATCCCAAGACGTACATAATATAGACCTTGTCCTTTAGTCGTATAGTGCTATGATTCTCAGTAGACTGACCACTATAGAAATCAAAGTGTCGACCAACTTCGTTGGCCCGGCTGTTGTTTATTGTTGTTCGAAGGTACCCGTGCTGAGTTAATTTTACTCGTGACGATTCATAGCTAGAGGGTTACATTGACTCTTCCTACAGCCCCAAGCGTTCTGAAAGTGAACCAGTGTCCTCCTAGCTGCTGTGTAATGTGTGGCTTTTCAGTAGCATCTAATTAATAAAGGCAACGGTTGCTGTCGGTGTTGGAGTGTTAGAGACTCCATTCTATGGGGTCAATTCTTATTCGTCTTCTTTTTCAGCGATCGTACTGAAAAAGGAGTTTGTGACGTAGTTTACAGCGAGGCTGCGATATCTGCACCTTTTGATCCAACATATACGATTTCCGCAAGACATTTTTGGAACTGGGTTTGCCTTTCATATTCGATCCCCAATCTTAGCCAGGCTGCATGGTTGCAGCAGTTTGTTTCCAGGGCCGCCACTTGGAAGCATAATAGGGACTTGGTCAATTATTGGTCATTTACCCTGATGCAAGCAGTCAGCTATTAGTCATATCTTCGTCCCCGTGGTCAGTTCTATTCCTGGCTGCCTACCATTTCCTAACAGAAAGCCAGCTACCCAATTACATCTGGGTAGACTGGATCGTGCTTTTAACAGGTTTTTATTTTGGCGTTCGCCTTATTTCTCTAATTCCCAAGGCGGTGTGCGTTGCACTGTGGTTTTTATTTTGCGCCTGTCGGCCCAATGCATCCGACTGCAGCATGCATTTTAAGTAAGGGTTTGCTTCCCCGGGGTAACGACCGGTGCTGTGTTGGGGATCGAACTCAACACCTTCTGGTTGTGAGCCGTGTCACTTAACCACTAGCCCACGCCGTCCCCATAACTGGGGTTGAACCCAGTACCTTTGCCATGATAAGCCAGTGCTCCACATCTACGCTAATCAGACGATCTTGATTAGTAACACTAGTTATTTAGTTTCATTTCCACTTTTGCCGATCGGCATCAGTGGGGATCTTAAGTCATCATGTCCTGCGCCAAGTGCGTTGCCTCGGTCAATGTGAGCCTGCACAATCCCTCCAACTACCAACCTGCTGCGCGGCCGCCCCTTTTCCATGTAGCCAGTCTTACCAGTGTTGTAATCCATCACTGGAAGTTGTTGCAGTAACACTACTAACTAATAAAACACAATTCAGACATTGCAGTATGACCCAATTTTATTACATATGATGAGCGTCGTCTACAGAAACGGTTCTGGAATAAACCGATAACAAGCCTGCATATCCATCTCAAATAGAGGCAAACGGTGATTGAAAAACACACAAAATTAAAATACAGTTTTACATACCAAATAAAAGTGGCAACATATGACAACCTTAATTTCAACAAATTACTATCTTTATAACGGAACATGCCGGGTGGGACGGCGGAGGGCGCGCGCGCCACTGCGTAGCGATGTGGTTAGTGGTAGGGCCCAGAACTCTAACATGTTCAGATTCAGCAAGGTAGTGCCCCGTTGGAAGTTAAACTAATTCGAAATATGTGTGCTGAAATAGGATTCACTGAGCTGCAACGCGCAAAAACACAGAACAACGCTCTACCTTTGGATTCAAGTGAAAAAAATTAGGAGAAAAAAAAAATTAGCTTAGCTTGGTATAAAATGGAATAATAAAAAACATGTTAAAGTTATTTGTATACTTCCTCTTGTACATACCAAGATAATTGGCAAGACAGTGGTGTTCTTATTGGTATACTCATTGATGATATATTAGAGAGAGAGAGTTAGAGAGATGGATGGGCAGAGAGAGAGAGAGAGAGATAGGTGGGCAGAGAGAGAAAGAGTGAGATGATTGGGAGGGGGGGGGGAGTGAGAGAGATGCATGGGAAGAGAGGGATGGATGGAGAGAGAGAAATGATGGAGAGAAAGAGATGATGGAGAGAAATAGAGAGGGATAATAGATAGACCAAGTGAGGGATGGATGGAGAGATGGATGGATGGATGGAGAGAGGGGTGGATGAAGAGAAAGAGAGAGTGATGATGGACGGACAGTGAGGGATGGAGAGAAGGATGGATAGAGGGAGAGTGATGGAGAGAGAGAAGGATGGACAGAAAGAGCGAGGGATGGAGAGAGGGAGGGATGGACGTATATATGAAGAGAGGAATTGAGAGCGAGTGAGAAATGGAGAGAAAGAGAGATGGAGAGAGAGGTAGATAGGGATGGAGATCAGATGATGGAGAGAGATAGTGAGAGATTGATGGACATACAGAGTGAGAAATGGAGAGAAATAGTATAAAAGGGATGATGGAGGTAGAAGTAAGAGAGAAAGAACTCACTGTCTTTTGACTGGAGCATAATAATTATAAACACAAAACGTGCTTACATAATATTTTTTTTTCCAATAATGTTTACTGTACAATATGAACACATATCTACAAACAGTACATAATATGTTCAGTTTGTACCTGGGGGTACAAAATAGGTTAACTCTACCCATCAAAGCTGCTGTAAAAGGTGACTACATAGGGTTGTTTATGGGATTAGCAACTTCCTCGTGAAAACAAATTGCTACAAAAAAACCAGGACCAGAAGTGATAATAATATGTATGCAGGAATTCACGAAGTCCATAAAATGATTTCAATGGGTGTGAAAGGTATTAGTAGAGTACTTGTTTTTATGGCAAATGTAAAACAGCATGGGGAAATATATTGACATGCAGGCAAATAATAAATAAACCAAAAATGAAGAGTCTTAAGGTGTTTTATATGTTCATCATTACAATACAGTGCAGAAACATAGATATAATGTTGTGATGACACAGTATTGCTGGCTGAAAGTCAGCAATAGTTGCTAGATCTAGTGGAGACGGTCAACAGAAGTAAAAAATATTCAGTTCAGTTCAAGTATCATCTCTGCCTCGAAGGTCGGCTGTAATGGATCTGCATTGTACTCTATCTCTTCCTCGAAGGTCGGGTGCAATGGATCTGCATTGTACTCTATCTCTTCCTCGAAGGTCGAGTGCAATGGATCTGCATTGTACTCTATCTCTTCCTCGAAGGTCGGCTGCAATGGATCTGCATTGTACTCTATCTCTTCCTCGAAGGTCGGGTGCAATGAATCTACAGTGTACTATATCTCTTCCCGTAATGATGCAATCTGACAGGCTGTTTCCCGTCCATCTGTTATCCATCCTTTATAACGTCTGCTTCTTGAATGGCTGCCTTCCACTCTACCCTCTAGTATGGTCTTCAACAAATGGGTATGTCTTGTTATATGGCCAAAATAACGTAACTGTCTAACCCTGATTTCGGTCATTAATTCTCTTTTCACATCCAACTGTTTAAATACCTCCAGAAAAAGAATATTCAATTGGACATTAACATTAAGAAAACAAAAACTATGATAATTAACAAAACAGACATGAAGTTCAAAGTAAGCATCAGAGCAGATGGGGAGATACTGGAAAAAGTAAGCAGTTACTTGTATCTAGGACAGATAAAAACAAGTTATGGTTGATGCACAAGGCAAGAGAAGAACAGAATATAAATGGCCAAAGACACATTCAAGAACATGATAAATATATTGACATGCAGGAAAATGACAAATAAACTAAAAATGAGAGTCATCAGGTACATACATATGTATATTACTCATTAATATACAGTGCGGAAAGTTGGACACTGAGAAAACAGAGGCCCTTGAAATGTGAATATACAGAAGAATAGTTAACATCTCATGGAAAGAAAAGCAAACAAATATAGAAGTTTGATGTGAATTGGAAGGGAAATCCAGCGTTCGAAGAAGAAGAAGGAAGGGAAATCCTGCCGAAGACGAATGTGTCGGACCGAAAGGTGCAAATATCGCAGTCAAACTGTAAACTAGCGACACAACGCATTCCGTTCTCTGGACTACATCCTGCTGCTTGCAAAGCACTGCTCAGGGCTTGGTAGCGGGAGATTGAGAACGAACGCAGAAGGAGGAGGAAGGGAAATACTGAAAGACATACAAATTAGGTAAATCAAATATTTTGGACATGTAAAGAGACACGATACTCTGCTGAAAACAATACTGGAGGGGAAGGTTGAAGGCAGGCAGGCAAGAGGATGACAGTGCTAGAAGTCGGAGAGCAACATCAAGAGATGGACTAAAAATAGTCTGTCAGAGTGTGCCATCAAGGCAAGAGACAGGCAGCCAACCGTTGACGCACAAACAGCATTTGAGATCATCAGAGGGTTCAACACTCGTTATAGACATGTTCTAGTCGACCCAGATATAAATGAGCAGACAGTTTACTGTAAGGGAAGGAAAAGCAGCAAGTAAAGATACTGACCACCCACCTGATAAACTAACTGCGGCATCGTACATGAAGTCTCTAACACTTCATCTGCGACAGCAGTGTCTGCTATGAGACTTTCTTTAAACTCACCAAAATAAGGAGGTTGAAAAAGACTGTGTTAGAGGTCTCAGTTTATCTTAGGTGGGGTGACTGTTTATCTTTCCTTCTTGTCCTGCACTACTTAACCCTAAACAGAAGATAGTCCCATTTACTGACGAGTCAACTGGAGCAGATTACGAATGAGAAATGTTCTCTCAGTTTTGCAATGAGAGGCAAGCACACTAGCTGGTCTGCCACTCTGATGATTTGAGCTTTAACCTGAAAAAAAAAACGTTATTTAAAAATAAGATTTCTTCTTCTTCGACATTTGTCCTGAGAAAGACATGTCATACTTTACAGCACGGCTGCGATATCTGCACCTTTCAGCCTAACCTATCCGTCGCTGCACAGCATTTTTGGGACCGGGTTTGCCTTTCCTCTGCGATCCCTATTCTCTTAGTCAGACTACACTAGTGCAGCCTGTTTCTAGGGCGGCCAACTATAGGTGGAATAAGGGCTTGGTCAGCTATGGTTCACTAATCCTGACGCAAGCAAACAGCTTTGAGCCACTGGTGACTGTCAACTAATTCACTGCTGTATCTTGACCCACCAATGAGCCACTGCCAGCTCATTCACTGCTGTATCTTGACTCCACCAATAAGCCACTGCCAGCTCATTCACTGCTGTATCTTGACTCCACCAATAAGCCACTGTCAACTAATTCACTGCTGTATCTTGACCCTCACCAATGAGCCACTGTCAGCTCATTCACTTCTGCATCTTCGTCCCGAAATAATGACCTGAATACAGTATTGAAATCACAATGCCACTGTTCTCTTTAATATATACATCAGCGTGTTTTAAAACAATGTTGTGAATAATTGATTCTCTCTTATTCTGTTAGCCACTTTTCTCTTATTCTGTTAGCCACTTTTCTTCTACTCTTTGGGGTGTTGATGTTCTTGTTTTTTATATATACTTGCTGATAAACAAGTGATTTGTCTGTTGTACCTTTGCATAACTGAGGGGCTGTTTCCTTTATGTCTTCATGTAGGCTACCATAGGGTTGGTATTTTATCATCTTTAGAATTTTTACCCGAACAGAGCTGGCACAGCCTTTTAGATTTTAAACTGCCAAAGGTTCTTTTATGTGCATGTGTGTACATGGGACATCCAAGTTTTATCATCCATCTCCAATGGGGCTAGGTGCTGATCTCAATTCCTTTGATACCAGGTAACACTTTAAACTTGTGGGACTAAAAGGTTAAAGGTTAAATGGTGAGGGCTCGACTTCATCGCCTCGAGTTTCCCCATATGGCTCAGTCTCTCTCAGCAAAAAGGTATCCCCCCTGGCGAGAGCATCGGACAAAGCATGAACTCCGTAGCTCCAGCAATGAACCCAGGGATCTTCGGAAACAATGACGACATGAACCGACTGTTGCAATTCGAATTCGAACCCTGACCATCTGAACACGAGGCAAACGGCTTGACCACTTCGCCACCCCTGTGGAATTCAAACCATCCAATATTTATTTCATGCTTTCATTTCTTGAGACGAAGACCTTTCCTCTCAGCTATAGTGTCCACCATCATATTCATTCTAGTTTTCCAAAACACCTTTATTGGGTCACATTCTTGAGCTCATTCTATGAGACACTGCTTGCCCTGACTTTCTCTTCTAATGCTTTTATCAGGGGTTCTTTGCCCTCCTCACTATTCTCTACTCCTGTGTTGTTCAATTCAGAGCATGTCTAGGTACACTACTTTTTTGCTGCTAAATCTCCAGCTGTATCTATTGAGGATAAGCTATGTGATCACTGGCTACACGAGGACTATATGACCCCTGGGCAACACCAGGACAAGCTATATGACCTCTGGGTTATACGAGGACTATATGACCCCTAGGCTACATGAGCACAAGCTATATGACCCCTGGCCTTCACGAGGACAAGCTATATGACCCCTGGACTATTTGAGGACTATATGACCCCTAGGCTACATGAGGACAAGCTATATGACCCCCTGGGCTACATGATGACAACTAGATAATGCCTGGGTGACATGAAGACAAGCTAGATGCACCTGGACTATGCATGATCAAGCTATATGATGTCTGAGCTACACGATGACAACTTACATGATCCCTGGACTTCATGAGTACACGCTAGATGGCCCTTGGGCTACATGATCCCTAAGCTACAAAAAGACAAGCTAGACAACCCCTGGGCTACATGACCCCTAGGCTACAAAAACACAAGCTAGACAACCCATTGGGCTACATGACCTCTAGGCTACAAAAAGACAAGCTAGACAACCCCTGGGCTACATGACCCCTAGGCTACAAAAAAACAAGCTAGACAACCCCTGAAGACCAACTTTATGCCCCCAGGCCGATGAGGAAAACTTTGAAGGCCAGACGATCACACAACAGTAAAATCAGCTACAGCCCGTATGTCCCTGTTTCTTACATTTATGAAGGCCAACGTGTTAAGGGCAAGAAATTACTATCAGTGTGGTTACATGCAAGCTACATGAAGGCCGTGAATTAGAACCATATAACAAAAATTATTTGACAAATTCCGCCACAAACCACATATTTTGTACTTTGTTCAACCATATATACAACTATACTGTAACAAGCTAAAAAGCTACAAAGGCAAGAAGTCAAAAATAAATCATCCAAAATAATAACATATACACCAGTATTGAGTATTTAGTTTTTAATGCAGAGTTATATTAAGGTTTGTCTTACTTTCCCCGCACTAAAAGGTGTACAGGGCCCACCACAGCTATCCTGCACTAAATAATGTATCGACTCTTGCAGCAGTGGCTTCTGTAGCATTTTGTGTTTCACGATTAGGTGCCCAACCCCATAACCAAACCTTCTTAGTTGCCCGTTACAATATGCATAGTAGGGTGGAACGGCTCAATTTGTCCAAAAAAGGGACCCAGGACCTAAACGCATGATATAATTATCATATGGGGGTGAAGCAGTATACTTTTGAAATGAGTATCAACATAACAATATGAAATGCTTATATGAAACAATAATATGCAGTACATATATAAAAGATATGTAGCTCGATCGGTAAGCAGATTTATATTGTCAAGACTATTAGGCTCTTATTTAACATAGGTTATTATTTTATGACTAGTACCTGCTAAGATTGGTTGCTAAGGAATTAATTATGATTTTTTCAAGGGTTAGCCATTAAGTAGACCCTTAAGTACCTCCTTGCAATGATTCCTGGTAATATGCAGTCTACCAAGGTCTTGCAGTACCCCAATGAGATGATTCCTGGGAAGTTAGTCATTAACAAGATCCTGAAGTACCTATATGTAATGCATCTTGAAAACAGGTAATCTGTCTGATTGGTGTAAGTGTGAATTGTTTTACAGAGGTGTGAAGTGTTTTACAGAGGTATGAAGTGTTTTACAGAGGTTAGAATGATTACCATCTACAGCCCGATGAAACGGAAGGATAGACTATTACTGTTTTATATATGACGTTGAGGAACTATATAATAATAACAAACACATTTTAGTTCAGGTACCAACTCCACATCAAAGATATACTTCAGTGTATCTCCAATGTTTTGTCTCTTATCTTGATGGTACAATTTGTCACTTATAGTGGTATTTACCTACAGTAAGTTGGAGAGGAAGACTATCGTCTGGCCAGGCAAAATATACTGATCAGACATGTTAGTCAGAGTCAGGCAAAATATACTGATCAGACATGTTAGTCAGGGTCAGGCAAGATGTACTGATCAGACATGTTAGTCAGGGTCAGGCAAAATATACTGATCAGACATGTTAGTCAGGGTCAGGCAAAATATACTGATCAGACATGTTAGTCAGGGTCAGGCAAGATATACTGATCAGACATGTTAGTGAGGGTTAGGCAAGATATACTGATCAGACATGTTAGTCAGGGTCAGGCAAAATATACTGATCAGACATGTTAGTCAGGGTCAGGCAAAATATACTGATCAGACATGTTAGTCAGGGTCAGGCAAAATATACTGATCAGACATGTTAGTCAGGGTCAAGCAAAATATACTGATCAGACATGTTAGTCAGGGTCAGGCAAAACATACTGGCCAAAACCCTTACCTCTGCTTCCTAGTTGCCCTCCCTGGAAACGGACTGTTTTTAAGGCAGCCTGGCTAACAAGGTGAGGGATCGACGTGATTCCCATAGTACTGAGCGACACGTAGATGAAGCCAAGCATATCACAACCACCTGGAGGACCCCGGTCCACCTTCATCATCAGCACGATCAGGATATGAGGAAGCTACTGCAACCCACCACTTAAACAACATTCGCAAACAACAACCTCCGGTAAGTTTGTCTCCACCTTTCCTTCCAGTATTGTTTTCAGGATGACGTTATGTCTGTTGACGTGACCAAAATATATTAAACTATAGGACTAATTCCATTCCATCAATTGTCTCTGTGCCCTAATTTCTCCAAGACTTCCTTATTTATATTTGTTTCATGAGATGCATCTCCTTCTTCTATACATCCACATTTCAAAGTCACCAAAAACCAAAAAATGGAGTCAAACTTTAAACTTTACCCAGAATACAGTTCATATACCCATCTGTTTAATGAGCGTGTATTTAGGAATGGTGACAAAATGATTTGTATGTGCTAAAATTAGTCAAACATGTGTGGTCCATCAAGTGCTTGTCAAGACACAAGCTCACATTAATACTAGGTCAACTTCATGTGTTTGATTCCTTGACGCTATTCAGGTATCGTGGGCTACACTAGACAGCTAAAATAACACTGAAAAGCAGCTGCGACTAGTTCCTTTTTAAAAAAAATATGTAATATGTGAATGCAGCAATCAACTTGGGCATGTATCGTTCACATCGGGAAAAAAGTTAATATAGGAACAACACAAAATTAACAATGTCTTTCACAGGACAATGAAGTTTACTATGTTGTAATAATTGACCAATCACAAGCAGACTCTTTAGTAACCTCATCATATCAATTAACTAATGTCTGTTGATAATATTTTATTACATTGCATATACCGCTCACATTGGGAAAAAATTTCACTTGGGGAAAAATGTCATTTCGAAAAAACACAAAATTAACAAGACCTTTGACAGGACAATGAGGTTTACCATGTTGTAATAATTGACCAATCACAAGCAGACTCTTTAGTAAACTCATCATATCAATTAAGCAATGTTTGTTGATAATATTTGATTACATTACATCAAACAACCAATAAAATTTGATTTAACATTCAGTTGATTATATCATGTAAACCAGGTGTGGAGAAACTATTTTTGTAGGTCACAACAGAACAGATAGACAATTGCAAGGGATGTATCTACAACTCCATGAAAACCTAGGTATCACTGTAACACAGAAAGCACATTGTAAGAGGTGACTATGGTTGAAGGCTTTCTGATTCACAGCAACACACCTCTTGCCATTTGCACAGACCAAAATCAGAAAGCCTAATTCTGTTGCACCATAGTAACAAATATGGCAAAAAAATAAAACAGGCACCTTACAAGTCCAGACTTGCAACAGACACATTTTAATTCAAAAAGTGACCTGATGTTGATTACAATTGTATTGAATAGCTGTACAGATGATACAAATGGTAATTGATTATATATATAAATGCATTTTCTGGCAAATACACTGTGGGAAACTCCCTGAGATAAATGGGAAGTTCAAACAAAGCCAGACATGTCAAACAGTGACTTTCTATTTCTCAGACACCCGACCTCTTTCATTCCAAAGACAGAAATAACTTTACAAAGAATAATTAGGACACACAGTGTTTGAAGATCAAGCCAAAATCAACAGCAACCTCAATCTGCTTCTTGTCCTTATTTCACTCCAGCCAGAGCATGTGGGGCCACCATTATAGTTTTGCTCCTTTAGATGGGTTGGGTAAAAGTACTCCCCCTTTCATAACCATGATGCCTCTAAAACAACAGACTTTATGGAAAACGTGTGCTTTTGTCCGAGTGGCATTGGACTGTCAAGAGCTACATGCTCATAGCTAAGGGGCGAAGAGACGGCATGGGCTAGTGGTTAAGTGACACGGCTCATGACCCAAAGGTGCTGGGTTCGATCCCCATCACAACACCACCCGTTACCCCGGGGAAGCAAATCCTTAGAAAATGCAGGAGGAAGCAGACCCTTACATAAAATGCATGCTGAAGTCGGATGCACTGGGCCGACAGGTGCAAAATAAAAACCACAGTGCAACACACACCGCCTTGGGAATAAGAGAAATAAGTGTACAAAAAAAAAAAGCAACTAAGGGGACTATATCATAATTGAAAGGGAGACGGGTGTGACAAAAGAAAAATATTCAACAAGGAAGAATAGGTCCACTGAGACAATGTTTCAGAGGTGACTAACAGTGGTAGACAACTTTACAACTCATGTCATGACACATTCAATCAGGCCAAAAGAGTGTGGAATAGCTATTTTATTTGAAAGAACTATATCCCATATACTGTAATCCTGGCGTTCATTCAGGCATGTTATGTGCCCAATGTCAGGTAGCCACATGTCGTTTAAACTCATCTCTGTCTTTTGCCTTTAAGTACCATGCCGGACCAAGGTTTTGCCGCAGGCCATCTCTCCATCTCATTGGTGGATGTCCACGGTGATGGTTAAAGGTGTAGGGTCACCATGACATCATGTTACGTGTCCATCTAATGTCAGGTTTGCGTAACACATGACCTGCCCAACTGTACTTTCTTAGCAGCGCCGTATCTACAACTTCATTGATACAGGTTTGACTCCTGATGGCTGTGTTGCGGATGTGTGTGGTCTCGTAGTGAAAGTGACAGTGTTGTACTCTCCATCGCTCGTTGAGTAGCTTGGAACTGTGCCATGTCATTTTTTCATAGGTCCCACACCTCGCAGCTATACACATATGGCTGGAATGACCAAACTGTTAAAGGTGTGAGCTCTCGCTTTGTTATTTTTCATCTGTTGAAGTATGGTCTTGATGTGGTAAAGCTGAACCACAGCTGCTATCCTTTGTGAGATCTCTTTACGTATGTCGTGGGAGTTCGTAATTTCTTGGCCCAAGTAGACGTACAAATTCACGTTTTTGATAGAATCAGTTCCAAGACGCATTTCCTCGCAATGACAGAAACTGTTCAGCATGCATTGAGGCTTTAGTCTATTTATATTTATCTATCAACTGCTTCACTTGCATTGTTAAGCATTTAGATATTGCTCAGCTTCCTTGATACTGTGGCTGATGATGACTATGTCATCCGCAAACCGGAGGTGGTTGAGCATTTCTCCGTCTATGGAAATATCCCATATCTGATATAGAAATAAATAATGGACACATTGCTTTCCTGGGAATTAAAAAATAAATAAATAAAATATCCACAGGGAGCAAAAAAAATGTTGATGTCGATTAATGTAGATGATTGCTGTAGATAATTGATTCATATTTGAAGCAAAGGGGTCACCACTATAGCTGGCCGCTTCACAGGAAGCCTATACCTGAGCATTTGTTATGGTAGTTTGAATATCAGTGGTTTAACATGATGAGGTTGCTAGCCCCATGTACAACTCTTTAGTTGACATGCTTGGGAGGTTACAGTGGTGCTACTCTTTTCTACTCAGGTCTCACTCAGGTGTTGCTGCTGATAACTAGTTTCTGTAATTAGCAAACAAAGAAGGCTATGAAGGTGAATTAGATACATTCGACTATAACAAGTTTTCAAAAATACAGCCGCCTACAAGGATAAGAGAGCACAGCCACAAATTAATTAAAGAAAAGTCCAGATTAGATACCAAATATTTTTTTACACAAGGAGTGGTGAATGCTTTGAATAGATTGCCACAGGAAATAGTGGAGGCAGGGTCAATTAATGCATTCAAGAATAGATTGAATGAGCATAGGTATTTTTTTAGATCAAGTGAATGTAAAAGAAACTGGTTGTATACAGACTGCAGAGTCTTCTAAACCAGTATAAAGACGTTAAGTTAAGCGTTGTAAAAAGAAGCATATTTAGCTGTTAAGGTAAAGATATTCCCAAAGAAGTCACTGTTGTCAGGGATGAAGTGTTGGACTTCATTATACTAGGCCACAGCTTGTTTATGAAGTGGGGTGGTCGGATCCCTTCTTCACTGCCTTTCCTTTCTTAACAGTAAGCCAGGTACCCATTTACAGCTGGGCAGACTGGAGCATGTCTATTTAGCTGTACAGGAGAAAAGATAATGTAATTCATTTTCAACACGTTTTTTTTACATTAAATATTTACAAAATTCAACTGTTTATTTCTTTTAAATGGTTCCTGTACATTGAAATATTCATTTAAAATTAAACCACACAAGCATCAAATATAATCTTATATTATAAAAAGTTTGTAAAATATATTTCCTATAAATTTTCTTGACCTCCAGCTATTATTAATTTCCATGGCAACTGGTGGCCAATCAGATAGTAGCTTTAATGTGCTTAGATGACAATAAAAAAACTGTGTAGATGATTCCCATTGCTATTATTAGAGTAAATGATTCTTTTCCTTCAGGTGAACACGTATTTGGTAGTGTTACACTGCATGGTGCGTACAATTAATGAAGTGGTGAAAACTAGCTTTCCAAGGCAAAGATGCAGGGCTCAATGCTGGATACTGGTTTCTCCAGTTGACCCAGCTGTAAATAGCTTCCTGGCTTACAGATAGGGAAGTAAAAAGTGAGGAAGAAAACTGAGGACCCCCACTTTCATATACAAGCTGTGGGTTAGTACAATAATATCTCTAACTCTTCATTGGGAGATGAGACTGACGTCTTGTCATGAAAAATATACTGATCAGACATGTTAATCTGGGTGAGGTAAAATATACTGGCCAAAACCCTCAACTCACTTCCACAGAGGTCTTCCTGAAAGCAATCTGTTTTCTGGAAGTCTGGCTAACAAGGTGGGGGAATCGATCTATGATCCCCGTAGTAGTGAGTGACACGCAGATGAAACCAAGCATAGTAATACCGTCTGGAGTACCTGATCCACCTTCATCGGCAAGCTCAGGATATGAGTTAAGCTACTGCAACCTGTCACTTAACGTTCTATTCAGAGAAAAGAGTGCTCTTACTCATTGTAGAAATTCAACAACTAACTCATCCTTTCTCGAACCAGTAGTCACTGCTGCTGAGAACACCTTATGCTGAGTGTTGTTGACAGACGAGGAGTGCCTTTTTTTAGTCCAGTCTCTTTGACCATGGGGATACAAGTTCAGTAACGCAAGTACAGCCGTGGCTATTTTTCTATCGTGAATAAAATAATCATCTTCTCCGATCAACTGATGAGGCTAGGAGACTATGCGTTTCAGGTCTCCGCCGGTCCCCCATAGCAATTTTGACCATGGTCGCTGCCCCGGGCCAGACTGCCTCTCCCTGTCTAAACAATTGGGGCAGTCCATCAGGATATCTTCTTCTTCATTGTACGCTGTCAGACGTCAACCTTTATTTTTTCGAAAAAAGCAGCGGTCATCCTGAGGCTGTCGACCCTGCCATAGAGCTTGTCTAGTGTTGCCACTGGTGATGGCCACATCTGCTTTCTCTGATCCTCGTATGTCGGGCAGTTTTGTAGCAGATGTTCAGCGGTCATTTTCCCTGTACCACAGGTGCATTCGTCAGTGCCACCTATCTTCAATTTATTGAATAGGTGGTACCTAAGTCTATTGTGGCCAGTGCGAAGTCTGAAGACCACGACCTGCTCTCTTCTGTTCAACTGGTAATAGGCATCGTTTTTGGTGTAGCCAGTATGTTCTGTTTCCCATTTGGTCATGTATCTAGCTCTAATAAGCCTTTTTGAATCTTCGTATGTCACACTAGTATCTGGTTCTGGTAGTCTTGCACCTTCTTTTGCCAGTCTGTCTGCCTCCTCATTGCCTTGGATGTTACAGTGGGATAAAACCCACTGTACCACTACTCTTTTTGGTGCAGACTGCTGGCATAGTTGACAGAGTACTGCTCTTAAATCATTAAGTTCAGTATTTTTATGGCTTTTTAGTGCTGTGACTACGGCCAGGGCATCTGTAAGCAGGACTATGTGGCTTTAATTTCTTTTGCATGTCACCATTTCTTCTACTGCAGCCCTAAGTGCCTCTGCCTCCGCTCTGAAATTGCTTGAGTATTTTCCAGTTGCCACTGATAGTGTAGTTTTCCTACCATTTGGTAGGCTCAGGAATACCCCTGACACCTCCATTCTGTGTTGCGTTTGTTACAGAGCCGTCGGTGTATGCATGAGTCCAGTCCATGCTTGGGTAGTTTTTCGTTATGTACCTCAGGGTTATGTCTCTTCTTTCTTTTTCAGTCTGGCTGTTCTTTTTTCCAATACCGGGTATATTTTCTACCACCTCTAGAAATATATGCTGCCTCCAGGTAGGTTTGTATAAAGTAGGGATGGGCTTTGGTGTTGTTAATGCGTTCATAGAGTCTTCGTTCATCTTTGCTTTGGTCCATCAGGATATGATCTAGTGTTTGCTTGGGTGCTCCACAATCACAAGTGGCACTTTTAAAAAGACCCATTCTGTGGAGATGGGCCTTGAGTCTGCAATATCCCATTCTGAGTGTGAAGATCTTTGTCTGCTCATCTCTTCTGGGAAGTTTGTCTATGCTGTAATTTTCTGGCATGTATTTTTTGTGCTGGTCTCTCCATTCTGTCCTTATGGACCAGCTTATGAGTGTCTTTGCTTCTTTATATCTCTGCGGATGGTGAGTCTGGGTGCCGCAAAGGGGATAAAATAAAAATCTTCCCTGCACTCTATAGAGATTGTAGGAGCAAACAACCTTTATTCTTCAGTTCAGCCCTATAAACCCTAATGGGAATAAACATCACAGTGACAGCTTGTATTATAGTTGACAAACTTACATCACCATTAAAATATTTAAAACTGCTAAAACACTAAAAAGTTAATATGCAATAACACATGGTAATCAAGACAGTCATCTGTGCTGTACTCGAGATAAAAGAACAGCACCACTGCAAACGTTTTTAAAGGCAACTAAAAGGAGATGTTGATTCAGCTGGCAAATATAACAAGGAAACATTAACAAATATGTTTTTGAGTACAAGCTTTTCAATAACCTGTCCACGACCCGTCAAAATTTGATTGAACCTTTACCACACCGGGGACTAAACTGAATTGCCATAACAAAAATCAGTTAATCCATCAAAGGCCACTCTAAATTGCCAATCGATAGTGGTAGTAGTATTGTTTATAAACTTCTGGGTTAATTCTATAGAAACAGCACTGAACATGCGTATTTGAATACTGAAAACTAGGTAACTTCAATCCGCTCATTTCTTGTGGAACAATGCTTCTGGTTGATTTGATAGAGAATTTTGAAACAATTTCTTCTTATTTTCACTTGGATTTGAAGGTTATTCCATTATTGAGGTTGATAAAGTTAAGGTGTTGCATTTGAATTTTTCTTAGGTAGAAATGTTTAGTTTATTTATTTAGAAGTAATAAATACATTTAAAGTGGAAACTAACAGATATGTCTTTTAAAAGAACAGTGTCAGTGCTCTGTGACAAATAGAAAATATTTCTGGAACACTGGCGGACCCCAATTGGTGAGTCTAAGTGTTTGTAATATATTTATGAACATTTTCACCTTCATCTTCTTGTATCTCAGAAACTAACAAGAGAAACTTGATATGGTCATTTTATTTTATCATCCCAGTTATTCAGTGTTTCCTTTTTATTATAGGCAGTTTCTTTTTTGAAACTTTTGCTCTTGTATAGTTTCATTGATTGATTCGCTCCAAGTAGAGCATAGGGCCAACCCTTCGGCTTACAATGAGCCTGTTTCTGAGTATTTGCAGTGGTAGTCTTATAGCAATGATTATACACAAAGTTGCTAGCCCTATAAACAACTTTCTTTAGTTGCCTTTTCATGACATGCTTGGAATGTTACAACCACAGCATCTTCTTCTTCTTCTTCATCTTCTTCATCGTAAGCGGGCAGACAGTAACCATTATTATTTCGAAAAAAGCGGCGGTCATCCTCAGGCTGTCGACACTGCCATAGTGCTTGTCTTGTGGTTCCACTGGTGATGGCCACATCTGCTCTCTCTGATCCTCGTATGTCGGGCAGTTTTGCAGCAAATGCTCAGCGGTCATTTTCCCGGTACCACACAGGCATTCATCGGTGCCACCTATCTTCAATTTGTTGAATAGGTGGTACCTGAGTCTATTGTGGCCAGTACGAAGTCTGAAGACCACGACCTGCTCTCTTCTGTTCAACTGGTAATAGGCATCGTTTTTGGTGTAACCAGTATGTTCGGTTTCCCATTTGGTCATGTATCTAGCTCTAATAAGCCGTTTTGACTCTTCGTATGTCATACTAGTATCGGGTTGTGGTAGTTTTGCACCTTCTTTTGCCAGTCTGTCTGCCTCCTCGTTGCCTTGGATGTTGCAGTGAGATGGAACCCACTCCACCACTACTCTTTTTGGTGCGGCCAGCTGGCATAGTTGACAGAGTACTGCTCTTAATTCATTGTTCAGTATTTTTCTGGCTTTTCAGTGCTGTGAGCTAGCCCTATAAACAACTTTCTTTAGTTGCCTTTTCATGACATGTTTGGAACGTTACAACCACAGCATCAATTTTTGTTACTTTATCTATGTAAAATATTTTGACAACATACAGTTAATCTTCATCCATTGCAATTTTTCATTTATTTAAAAGTCCGTTATTTTATCTTAGTACATAAGTTACCTTGAGACACTCACTAGACCAGAGTAGTGTATCTAGCAGTTTGATAAAACAGTACATTCAATTATCATCACAATGAGATATGATTCATAAGATGTGATAACAATTTAGAATAGTATAGCTTAATTTGTACACTCACATCGATGTTAAAAAAAATGAATAAAACAAAATTACGGGACAGCATAGTGACACACATGAATGCCTTATTTAATTTATGACACACATGAATGACAGTACATGACTCTTTTAATGACCTGTAATTGGAATGAGTATGTATATTAACTTTTATGTAACCATTAGCGAAAAAATGTGCCTGTTGTATTGTCTGTCGCTTTTATAAGACGTTTAACGGCCAACGAAGTGCTTTAATCATAGATAGACAATCCGGGATACTGCAGAAATCAGCTGAAAATACTGCTCTAGAGTTTGACTTCTGTCCTGTCCAATGAACTCAATGGTGTTTTAGATATTTGGAAATGATTTCTACTATTTTTCACCTGGATAAACAAAATAATAATAATACTAACAAAATAATAATTACTTTTATAGTCGAAACTAACAAAATAATAATTACTTTTATAGTCGAAACTAACAAAATAATAATTACTTTTATAGTCGAAACTAACAAAATAATTACGTATTTTTAGTCGAAACTAACAAAATAATAATTACGTTTATAGCCGAAACTAACAAAATAATAATTACTTTTATAGTAAAAACTAACAAAATAATAATTACTTTTATAGTCGAAACTAACAAAATAATAATTACGTTTATATTAGAAACTAACAGATATGTCCCTCTTGTAAACATTGACTATCCGTCGTCTGTGGAACTTTAAATTTGATTGTTTTCAAGCAAGGAACGAAAACGGGTGAGTCTGTATGTTTGTTCTGTTTTTCAATATTTTCACCATCTTCTTGTATCTCAAAAACAAACACACACACAAAAACAATAACACCAAAAAGTTCTTTATGTCTCTACACATAACAAAATCATATCTTTAGACCAACAAATAAAAAGGTTACAGACTCTCAAGGTCAACAACCATAGTAAAATGTGACGTGCTGAAAAATAATGTGGGGACGTTTAGGTTAAGATTGTTGCTGAGGCTGAGATGGGTAGCCGGAAAAAATTTCTGTTTTAAGCACCATTATAAGGTGTTTGCTACTACCACCACCAAGATTTGCACCCGGTATGGGTGCAAATCTTGGTGGTGGTAGTAGCAAACACCTTATAATCAGACAGTTCCTGCGAGCTGTTAAAAACTCAGCCTAGACGGTGAGTTTTGTCCACCCAGTAGATGGTTCGACACCTTCGCCATCCACTCATGTTGCTGATAACCTCTCATCCAAATTCATATTGATACTCAAGTGGTTCCCAGTCTAAACATAATAAGGTCGTCATCGATTCCTTCTAGGTATGCTGTAAGAGGCAATTAGCGAAAGCTGTGTATTTTTATTTTTGTGTGCGTTCGCCTTATTTCTCTATTTCCAAAGCGGTGTGTGTTGCACTACGATTTTTATTGTGTGCCTGTCGGCCCAGTGCATCCAACTTCGGCATGCATTTTATGTAAGGGTCTGCTTCCTCCTGCATTTTCTAAGGGTTTGCTTCCCTGGGGTAACGGCCGGTACTGTGATGGGGATCGAACCCATCACCTTCGGGTCGTGAGCCGTATCACTTAACCACTAGCCCACGCTGTCCCCAGGAAAGCTGTGTATGGGGCTAGCAACCTCATCATGCAAAAATCATTATTGCTGAAACTGCACTGTTAACAAATAGATTCAGAATTCCATAAAAAATTGGTTAGAGTAAACAAAATACAGTGGTTGATTGTGACTCCAACATTCGGAGTGACAGGTAAATGATGTTTATCAATTCTTTCTATCGGTTCTCTCTTTTATTATCGTTGTTTCTTTTTGGGAAACATTACAATTTTGTCTTTTATAGTTTCATCAATCTGATGTTGAATAAGACAAGGTTCCTCAAAAGGAAGGACCACTTTATTTTCTATAATGAGAATAGCAGCCTGTGCCTCAGAGCTAGCAGCTTGTGTCAGTAAACCAGAGCTGACCAAGAGCCTTTCTGTTTCCAAGTGACGGCTAAGGAAACGAGCTGCGCACATGCAGTTCAGCTGAGACAACTGAGATCGAAGAGGGAATGCTAACCCCAACTAAAAATAATGTGCTGTGCTGAAACCGGATGTGTAGGCCGAAAGGTGGAGTTATCGCAGCCTCACTGTGAACTTTGACATAATGTATCAACATGCCCTTTAAAGAACGAACATAGAAAAAGAAGAAATATATTGAAACAGCCCACCCTATGCACAACACTCCAGTGGTCCTAATCAATCAATCCCTCGTCCCTCACTCCATCCATCCATCCATCTTCAGTCCACTTGTGTCTTTAGACGTGGTGGGGAGGTGTGACCTCCATTGTTTCATATTTTTTGGCAGGCAAAAAGAGCCGCTGGTGACTTGCCAGATCAATCCCAGTATCTGTTATCAAAGTTGTGGATTTGTAAATTAGAGCAAGGTAGAACGGCAGTCTATCAGGCGCTATCTATGTCGCTCCGCTAACCACATAACCAAGACCTGATGTTATAGCCACACAGTACCCTTTTTGCAACATATTTTCTGTAGGGTGAGAATCCCTAGAATGTAGATTTTTAACTTGAATTTTGTCAGCGACCGTTAAGCCCACTCTCTTCGATTTCCAACTGCTAAGGGATTTTTAACATGCGTGTCACTGCATACGAGTGTCTGATCTCACTACTCACAGATCAGGGGACATTTTGTTACCGGATGATCCATGTGGAAAAAATCCCGGTCTCCACCGAGATTTGAACCCGCAACCTCCAGCACCTAATCTTTCCTCCCTAAACAGATTCCAGGATCCACAGAATCATTATTTCTACCACTGGCAGAAGCCAATGGCTGTTCAGCGTAGCGTGACAAAGTGGGACGGTACATGTTATGACATCCAAACATAATTTTTAAAATATTTGGTTCACAAAACAATGGCAGATGATGTCATGGCATGTCAGAAATAAATAAATAATTTGTTTAAAATAAAAAAAGTTTCATGTCTGCTTTAGCACGCCTACATTTATAAGTAATTTCCACAATGGCAGAATAGGTCTACAGAACTATAAAATTATGGATTTTAATAAGATAAAAAGCTCACAACATTGTAGATAACCCTGAGAACTCATTCTGACATGCTGCACAGATGTCATCTTGATGGCACAAACTTGAGACATCGCCATCATACACGGATGACATTGTTGAAATGCAATGTTGTGTTGATGTCCCCTTGCACATGCCACACCTCATCTTGCATGCAGCTACTTGAACTCAATGTTATGCCGTCCTGATGATATACTGCACACATTTTATGTTGCATTTAACATCATCTGGCACAGATGTAATGTTGCACAGTTGACATGTTGCAAGGTTGCCATGTTGCATGAAGTTTGTTGATCCAGGAAATATCTTGCACAACTGACACAATGCACAAATAATATTGTTGGGTGGCCACGATATTGCATGCAGCTTGTTGATTCAGATAATATCTTGCACAGATGTCATTCATGCACCTATATCACTGCCATACGGATCTAACCTTCCATGTGACTTTTTTACCCTGATATCATGTTGCACAGGCGATTACGCCACACAAGTGCCATCATTGCACAGTCACATGCTACATCCATCTTGTTGAACCAGCTTTTTCTAAATTAAAATCACTTGATTGGTGGTTCTGCTCCAACTGTCACACCGTGACCACTCCGTCCACAGGTCATGTTGGTAACATCATACCATCTATTTCCTTCAGGGCAGTAGCCCTCAACAGATGATAGAAAGTCAGTGCCATCGTATCCACCTGTTCAATAGATTAAATGACAATCATAAACTTCTACAAACATAAATTGCTACAAATATAAATTGCTTCAAATCTAAATTGTCACAAACATAGCTTGCTACAACCATAAATTGCTACATATGTAAATTGCTACATATGGAAACTGCTACAAAAGTAAATTGCTACAAATGTAAATCGCTACAAACATAGCGTGCTACAAACATAAATTGCTACATATGTAAACTGTTATAAATGTAAATTGCTACCAATGTAAATTATTACAAACATAGCCTGACACAAACATAAATTGCAACAAACATAAATTGCTAAAAATATAAACTATTACAAACATAAATTGCCAAACAGAAATTGTAATGAACATAGATTGCCCCAAACACAAATTATCACAAACATAAATTGCCACAAACATAAATTGTCACAAACATAAATTGTCATAGATAAATTTTCAAAAACATAAATTGTCACAAACATAAATTGTTAGAAAGAGACTGCTTCATCCTCATCTTGATGAGGAAAGAATAGGCCAATTTTATTATATGACAAGCACAATAGAATAAATTGGCCTATTCTTTCCTGCTTGTCATAATAGGTGACTAGATAGGGCTGTGCATGTGGCTGGCAACTCGATCATGTAAATCAAAGTGGCACAGACACCATCTCTATAAGAGCACATACATGCTTAAACACAAGCTCATTACTACCATGCTCCTATGGAAGTGAACAATTGTTCAAGGCTCATGCTGAGTTTCTTTGGAAGTGGGTTACTCTTTTTACATACTGAGTCACATTTGGGAAGGTGGACCATGACAAGCCTGGCTATAGTGCAATGAGAGGTTCGTCAGTAAGCTTACCGATATGGGGATCAACTTTCAACAGATGACCTAATGGCATCAACTTCAATCACATAATCTATATTACGTCACGACCTACTGCTGAATCAATTATTAGGTCACGACCTACTGAATCAATTTTTAGGTCATTACATACTGAATCAATTATTAGGTCACGACCTACTGAATTAATTTAAAGCAAAATGTCTGCAGAATCAATTTCAAGCACTGAGCCTACATCATTTTCAGTCACGCAAACTAGAGAACCAATTTGTCACACAACCTATTGAACAAATTACAGACACACAACCTATTAAACAATTACAGACACACAACCTATTAAATCAATTACAGACACACAACCTATTGAACCAATTACAGACACACAACCTATTGAACCAATTACAGACACACAACCTATTGAACCAATTACAGACACACAACCTATTGAACCAATTACAGACACACAACCTATTGAACCAATTACAGACATACAACCTATTGAACCAATTACAGACACACAACCTATTGAACAAATTACAGACACACAACCTATTGAACAAATTACAGACACACAACCTATTGAACTAATTACAGACACACAACCTATTGAACCAATTACAGACACACAACCTATTGAACCAATTACAGGAACACAACCTATTGAACTAATTACAGGAACACAACCTATTGAACTAATTACATGAACATAGCCTACTGAACTAATTACATGAACACAACCTATTGAACTAATTACAGACACGCAATCTATTGAACCAATGTCAGGTACACAACCTATTAAACCAATTACAGACAAACAACCTACAGAATCATGTTAATTTAAACAATCACACGCTCAATTTCAGTCAAACAGTCTATAGAATCAATTTCAAGCATACGGGCTAAAAAAACCCATTTCAGATACACAACCTGTCCCATCAATTTCAGACACAAGACATACAGAACCAATTTACAGGTCAAGGGCTTCAGAACCAATTTACAGGTCAAGGGCTTCAGAACCAATTTACAGGTCACGGCCTACAGAACCAATTTACAGACCACGGCCTACAGTACCAATATACAGGTCATGGCCTTCAGAACCAATTTACAGGTCACGGCCTACAGAACCAATTTACAGATCACGGCCTACAGTACCAATTTATAGGTCATGGCCTTCAGAACCAATTTACAGGTCAAGGGCTTCAGAACCAATTTACAGGTCACGGCCTACAGAACCAATTTACAGACCACGGCCTACAGTACCAATTTACAGGTCATGGCCTTCAGAACCAATTTACAGGTCACGGCCTACAGAACCAATTTACAGATCACGGCCTACAGTACCAATTTACAGGTCATGGCCTTCAGAACCAATTTACAGGTCAAGGGCTTCAGAACCAATTTACAGGTCACGGCCTACAGAATCAAATTCAAGCACAAAGCTGAAATCACACAGACAGACAGACATACACACACACACACACAGACAGACACACACAGACACACACACACAGACAGACACACACACACACAGGCAGGCAGGTAGGCATGCACACACACACACACACACACACAAAAAAAGCCTCAATATGCATGTCAAACTCACCCAAGGCATAAATCTGATCACTGATGACAGCCACGCTGAGTGCACTTCGGGGGCTATTCATGGGCGAGACAAACTCCCACTGCTTCTTGTCAATGCTGTACCTTTCCACAGATCTCAGCTGACAACTGCTGTCATATCCTCCTATTGCATAGATGTAGCTGTCCAGTGCAATCACACCTGCAGCAGATTGTGTGGTACATTACTACCTGTCACACAAGATATCAAATGCTTTTCTACTTCCTCTTAACACGTATCAAGTGAAATTACATTGTACTGTAGGACCATGTCGTTTTGTATTCTACGGACGTTGCCTTTTAATTATACCGCCATCAATAAAATAAACTCCATAATTGGCATAGCACCACCCGAGATCCGAAGAAGTGTCTCACCAGAAATTGAACAAGAAAAACAGGAGCATGATCTAAAGCACCCAATATTTGGACATCGGGTACAGAGCACAAGACTCAAATTTAGACACCACTTCCTAAAATCAAAAAAGCCAAGAAAGACAAGCCATCAAGAGATGGCACGTATTGAAGCAGGCATAAGAGACGGAACTTCGGAAACCTGCCCCCGTACATCATTTACCATACACAACATCGAAGTCACTGAACAGACTCCGAACGGATGTATCATGGTGCAAGAGGAATATGAAACAATGGGGATACACAGATAATAACACATCTGACTGTGGTACAATACAGAGCCCAGATTCCTTGATTACCTGCTCCAACCCCCAGGAAGCATGAAATGTGTGCGACATGATGGGGGCAAATGACAAGGCAATCCATGTCGCTGAATGCTGGATACATATTGCATAACGTGGTGCTTGGACACAGGAAGTAAGTAATTATATTGATTTTCATTGTGCTCGTCCTGCTTTTTGTGGTTTCTTCCTTGGCATTTCTACAATAAATGTATTCATTATACTTTTGTATGAAGCTGAGGTAGCTAGTGCCATGGCTTCCCAGCTAAGTGATCCGGGTTTAGTTCATAGTTAGTGCAGAGTTTTTTTCCTGATCGCAAAACGGCTCCCAGGATCCACTGAGCCTAATAAATTGGGCACCAGAATAATCTGGAAAAGCAAAGCTTGATGTTGACCACATCACATCAGTGTGCCGTTTCGTCAAGAAAAATATGGGCCTAACATCATATTCTCAATTTGCCCCACTGGCGTGAAGTCAGGATCAAGATTTGACTTTTGTATAATTTCTATACTACAAAAACACATATCTTTAACTCCATTGTCAAGTCCGTACTATTGTACGACTCTGTGACGTGGGGAACAAAGAAAAGTACAACTGAAAAGGTCCAAGCTTTAAATTTTGATGTTTGCGCCAAATTTAGGGGGGAAAATGGTATGATAAAGTCACTAATATAGAACTGTGGAAAATAACTGGACATATGCCAGTGGGACTAGACGTAAAGAGAAGGTGCTGTTGATGGATTGGTCACACATTACAGAAATCAGCTAATAGCATTACAAGGCAGTCACTGTTCTAGAATATTCAGGGTGAGAGAGATAGGGACATACCTAAACACTCATTGAGAAGTCGAGACAAACCTGAATACTGCAGGAAAAACGTGTGGGGTGGTGGTTGTTGTTTGTGAATGCCCACAATGAGTAGGTTACTCTTTTGTGTGTCCTGAAAAGGACGTTAAGTGGCGGGTTGCAGTAGCTTTCCTCACATCCCGAGCATGCTGATGAAGGTGGACCAGGGTCCTACAGGCGGTTGTGCTATGATTGGCTTCATCTGCATGTCACTCACTACTACGTAGATCACCTTGTTAGACAGGCTGCCATGAAAACAGCCCGTTTCCAGGGAGGTCTACTAGGAAGCCGAGGTAAGGGTCTTGGCCAATATGTTTTGCCTGACCTTGACTAACATGTCTGATCAGTATATTTTACCTGACTAAACGTAAGTCTTCCTCCCCAAACGTGGGGTGGAAGCTGTTATTGATGACACATGACAAGAAGGTGGTGTTAAGTATTTGTTGATGACCTACACTCCCCAGGGAGTTGAAGGGTTTTAATTGACTGATTAATGAGAACCTAACTCGACACGTGAGCAGGGCATCACTGTACTATTTCTGTTAGGTTTGTAGCCTAGTGCATCAGATTTCAAATGACATTTCTGGACAAGTTTGCTTCCTTAGCCCTTGACTATCCCCAGTCTGTCTTCAGGGCAACAGGTTTGTGTCTGGCTTTGATGACCCTCCATTTTGACTTGATGGGATTGAGAGAAACTGCAAGTAGTGGTATGTTACTGCCGGTATGGCTTTTGGGATCAAAAGGACAATCTTCTCTACCAGGTGGAGACACAAGAGAAATGATGTGAGACACATATCCAATGAACAGGGCTTGAAAAATTTTAGGGTGGCTCACCAGTCAGTCATTAATTTCACCAGTCAGCATGGTCGGACTACAGTCATGCAATTTATGTTAGCAAATTTAAACTAGGCACTAATACACCTTTATTTCTAAATAACAATGCGTACCAAACCAACATATGTTGTATTACTTACACAGTATTAGCTTATTTCTTCTGAAGAAAAAATGCACTGCTGTCAGAGGCATGGGTTGTGTGTCCTTGAACATGCTTGGTAGTTTTAGCACTAAAGTGCCATTTAGATCTCTTTAGTAGGTTTAAATTGTGACAGTAAGGGCCCATTTAGATTCACTAACATAAGCTAGCTTATGTACAATCTTTACAACCGTAATATCATTAATAATCGTGCGAGAGACATTATGTAGTAACGATTAAAAACATAATTAACAATTAAAAACTTAATATTTTTTTTACTTGTCTGGCAAAATTTGTTACTCATCACATGCAAGCAGACGAGCGCTTTTGTCAAGCCCTGCCGATGAATCACATACATCTAGGAAAGAATGTGGCCAAGGTGTTGTAAATTTGCAATACAAAGCCAACATACCAGGTTCAAATCATGTCGCATTCAGTTTGACAGACAGGGCATATTGCTGGGATTTTTTTATGGTAGTACTACTTCTCTCAAATGACCCATCTTTAAATGGGTACCGGACAAAGTGATCAGCATTTTCAGCAATGAAAGGGACTGAGCACATATGAGGGCACCAGGTGCATTTGAAGTCAGTTCTATGAGTCATTTCCCATTTTAATTTCAAGAAAAATACTGCAAGGGGTTAATTAGGTGTTTATGACATCGCAAACAGCTCTCTTCTGAAGGACATGTTATGGTCAAACAACATCAGATAAGCCGCCCTTTCATCATAACGACATTGTAATTTATAGCTTGATATGAACCTTTAAAGTATATAGGGCCTAAACGTCATGAAATGTCAAATGATTTTGGAGAACCAAGCTCAAATTGTTAATATTGAAGAAATATAGCTGTATCTATTTTATGAGTCTTCAGAGATATATAACTATAAAGGGCGAAACAAACCTGAGAAAACATTCCCCCCAACACCAACAAATATAGAGGATAACCAACTGATAACGAAGGAAGAGGTAATTGCAGCGGTAAAGACATTGAGAAGAGGGAAGGCGGCCGGCGTGGACAATATACCAGCAGAGCTCTTACAAGCAGGTGGAGAGGTAGTGGTGGAAGGCCTAACACACATCTGTAACAAAATATGGGCGACAGGAAACTGGTCGGACTTATGGACGAAATCAATAGTTATACCGTTACATAAGTCTGGAAACCTAAAGCTGTGCCATAATTACAGAACAATAAGCCTCATTAGCCACCCTAGCAAGGTCATGCTTAGATTAATCCTCGACCGATTGAAACCCCAAGCAGAGAACATTATTGCCGAGGAGCAAGCAGGGTTCAGACAGGGAAGAAGCACTACAGAACAGATATTTCATTTAAGGCTGCTAAGCGAGAAATATCTAGAACAGCAGCAAACACTGTATCAAGTGTTTGTGGATTTTAAGAAGGCGTTTGATAGGGTATGGCATAAAGCGCTTTGGGCAACCATGAGGATGTATAATATCAATGGAAATATTATAACGGTCCTTGAACACCTGTATAACAAGACGTCTAGCGCAGTTCTTGTGAATGGGAGGCGAGGAGACTGGTTTCGCACATCAGTTGGTGTGAGACAGGGGTGTACACTCTCTCCAACCCTTTTCAATATATTCCTTGAAGGAATTATGAGTGAGGCACTTGGAGGTCACGTTGGTACTGTCAAGATAGGGAGCCGAACGATTACCAACCTTCGTTTTGCAGATGATATCGACGGGTTGGCGGGTTCAGAAGCAGAACTCCAGGAATGGGTCAGAAGGCTTGATGAAACAGCTCTTGACTATGGTATGGAGAAAAACGCTGGAAAGACAAAATTAATGACCAACAACGCTACAGGCTTCAACAGCAAGATAAAAGCTAACGGTCAGGAACTCGAAGTGGTTGACCGTTTTAAATATCTTGGGTCGATTGTCAGTGATGAAGGATCAAAATGTGAAGTGTTGGTCAGAATATCACAGACAGTAGCGGCGCTTGCACGGCTTAACAAAATCTGGCAAGATAAACGGTTAGCACTACGCACGAAAATCAGATTAATGCGTACACTGGTCCTGTCAATATTCCTCTATGCATGTGAGACATGGACAGTTACAGCTGACCTTCAACGAAGGATACAGGCCTTGGAGATGAGATGTTTCCGAAAACTTTTAAACGTCACGTACAAAGATCGAGTTACAAACGAGGAAATACGAAATGGAATTACAACAGCAATAGGGCCTTTCGAAGATCTCTTTTCAACTGTCAAAAGAAGGAAACTCACTTGGTATGGTCACATATCGAGATCAAATGGTCTTGCAAACACAATCCTCCACGGGAAGGTGCATTGCAGACAACGAATAGGCCGGCCCAAAAAGAGATGGGAGGACAACATAAAGGAATGGACCAGTCTCCGACCAGAAGAGTCACAGGCAGCGGCATCTGACAGAGAGGGATGGCGCGGAGTTGTGAGGATGTCTTCATGTGTGCCCCAACAACCTCACCGGTTACGGGATGACCTGACCAGACTCATTATGGGAGCTTATCCTTGTCTTTTGGAAGTCCACAAATAGATTAAATGACAAAGATCATAAAAATTACTGCTGTGTGGCTTTCATACATTCATCTTGGTTATTCTGTTCTTTTATTTCTGAGATGCATCTCCAATTTGAGATTGCTCTCGGTTATTCTATTCTCTTTCTAATATTCATCTCCCGTCTGAGATTGCACAGATCTCCCTCAATGTGATGTCGCAAACCTCTTAACCATCCCCTTTTTAAAAATAAATAATTGTTAAATAATGAAAATGAAATGCAAAATGTAATGTAAAACATGAAATTCCCACATCTTCTTTTTCTTCTTCAGCGTTCGTCCTGAAAAGGACGCTGCATCGTAGTTTACAGTTAGGTTGCAATATCTGCACCTTTTGACTCGACACATCCAGTTTCAGCTGGCTTTTTTGGGTACTGGATTTGCCTTACCACTGCAATCTTTGTCTATACTAGTGCAGCCTCTTTTCAGGGCCACCATTTGGAGGCAGAATATGGTGTTGGTCAGTTCCGGTTTGCTGGCCTTGATGCAAGCAACCAACTATGAGATGTTGGCTGCTATCAGCTTATTCACTGCGATGCATCACTGACCTCCGATCATAACTGATTTGGGATCAAGATGCTGAGCAGCGCATGAGCTGCAGTGGTCAGCGACCCATAGCTGACTGCTAGCTGCAGTGGTCAGCGACCCATAGCCGACTGCTAGCTGCAGTGGTCAGCGACCCATAGCTGACTGCTAGATGCAGTGGTCAGCGACCCATAGCTGACTGCTAGCTGCAGTGGTCAGCGACCCATAGCTGACTGCTAGATGCAGTGGTCAGCGACCCATTGCTGACTGCTTGCTGCAGTGGTTAGCGACCCATAGCTGACTGCTTGCTGCAGTGGTCAGCGACCCATAGCTGACTGCTAGCTGCAGTGGTCAGCGACCCATAGCTGACTGCTAGCTGCAGTGGTCAGCGACCCATAGCTGACTGCTAGCTGCAGTGGTCAGCGACCCATAGCTGACTGCTAGCTGCAGTGGTCAGCGACCCATAGCTGACTGCTAGCTAAGCAAATTTTAGGTGGGTAAGTAAGGGCAACTACATCTTGGAAATTATCCCGCCGTTCAATCACCTAGGGCAAGAAATTACAAATTCCCCCAAAAATAAATAGTGAGACATCACGTAGGATAACAGCAGGATTAATTCAACTTCAAACGTGTCAAACCAATACTTCAAACGTGTCAAACCAATATTTCGAGCGCATGAGCTGCAGTGGTCAGCGACCCCATAGCTGACTGCTACCGTCAGGGCCAGTAAACCAGAGCTGCCAAGACCCTTCTACACCTCCACGCGGTGATCCTGGATAACAGGCTGCAGCAGGGCAGACTGGCTAAGGAGAAGGGATCAAAGACGAAATGCTAACCCGGTACTCAAAAAAATGCTTGCTGAAGTTGGATGTGTTGGACCGAAAGGTGCAAATCTCACAGTCAAGCTGTAAACTATGACACAACGCATTCCATTCTCTGGACTACATTCTGCTACTTAAGCCTTTTCGGGGTTTGGTAGCGGGAGATTGAGAACAAACGAAGCCAAGCCAAGCCATAACTGATTTAATATTTTTTTAAGTACCTGCTCCACTTCTCATGGTGTTCATGGGCTTGATCTCTGTCCATTGATCATGCTCTGTCTCATAGCATTCCACACTGCACAATCTGTTTTGGCCATCAAACCCTCCTACAGCATACAGTAACCTGTTCAGCACAGCACAGCCAACACCTATACGCCTGGAAGACATGCTGGCTATTTCTGTCCAACAGTCGTTTTCAGTATCGTATCTGCAAGAAACATTCATGTCATTAGTGTTTAGATATGATCAGCATGGTATAACAGGTAAAAATTGTAAGTAGATGTCCTTTGCAGAATTTCTGGCTTACAACTGCCAACCAATTTGGCTGTTATAAGTCTGCCAAAATGGATAAAAGCAGGATTCGTACACAGTGCGTTTGTATTGTGAAATTTCACCTCAAAAGATTATTAGTGATAACAGGCAACACATGTATGAACTAACAAATTATGGAAGAGATGAGCTCATCAAAAAGAAATATGAGCAAATACAAAAAGATAATTCAAGATACATAGCTACATGATCCATATGGATATGTCAGCCATTTTGACCAGAAATGAAAAAGATGGCCAGGAAAGTATATGAAGTGGTAAAAGTCAAAGGCCAGATTAGCCGATAGCGGAAGTGAATGGGAAATGACCAAATAGTGATGCATTTACATAAATGTGAGGAATTGGGGAAAAAGTATGAGGTTTCTACTTTTGACAGGTGAGGGTGACCAGTTTTCCCCCGCGTTGCTTTATACTTCTTTATCTTCTCCATTTTTTTCCTTAACAAGCAGACACACACAGTTGATGCTTCCTCAAAGGAAGACTGTGCTAAAGCAGTTTGTGTGCTCTTGCAGTGGCAGTGTCTGTTGGAGTTTTGTTTATATTTAGAGCTTGCTTGTCTCATGCACGGCTCTTCTTAGCCGCTATTTATAGCATGTATGTAGAAAGAGATGCATTCAAAGCAATAAGAACACTGACAAGGGAATTCCGTCCGGTTCCACATGTCATAAATGACGAAGAGGATAACACACTAACAGAAACCAAAGACATACTGAATAGATGGAGAGAGTACTGCAGAACCATGTATGGAGACAGCACAAAGCGCTCAGTTACAATTCTACCAAAGGATGAGAAAGAACCTGAACCAACATTGGAAGAAGTACACTCTGCAATTTAAAGCCTGAAAAAGGGAAAGTCCCCAGGATGTGATGATATCCCAGCAGAGCTAATACAAGCAGGAGGAGAGGCATGTGCTCGAGTCTACCACAAGCTGTGTAAACAGATATGGCACAGTGCAGAGTGGCCAGAAGCATGGAAGAAATCAATTTATATTCCCCTCCCCAAAAAAGGCAACCTGAAGCTGTGCACAAACTACCCAACTATCGCACTGATCAGCCATGCTAGCAAGATACTCTTGCGAATCCTATTAAGAAGGATAGAGAAAAGGTTTGAATCTGAAATTCACGTAGTCCAGGCAGGTTTTAGGAAAGACAGAGGGACCCGGGACCACATATTCAATTTAAGGAATATCTATGAAAAATGTAGAGAGTTTAATGTAGACCTGTACACATGTTTCATTGATTACACTAAGGCCTTCGACACGGTAAAACATCAAAATCTGTGGAGAATCATGAAGGAAATGGGGTTTCCTTTGCATATAGTCCATCTCATTGAAACATTATACCAAGATCAACAAGCCGCTGTCCGAGTATCTGGGCAAACATCAGATTGGTTTGCAGTACAAAAGGGAGTCCGACAGGGATGTATACTCTCACCTTATCTGTACAACATATATGCGGAATGTATAATGAGAAATGTGCGAGAAGATGAGAACATTGAAAGTTTCGACCCATTTACGATTGGGGGGGTACGAGATTCCAGAGTTACGATATGCAGATGACACAGTGATACTATCAAGAAGTGCGGAAGGCCTAGAGCAGCTACTTTCAGCCGTTAATGGACATAGTAAAGATCAAAATCTGTTCATAAACATAAACAAAACAAAGATAATGACCACCGATAAAACACAATGTCAGTATAAATTTACAATGGGTGGTGAGGATATAGATCAGGTTACACATTTTGAATATCTGGGCTCCAGAATCGACAGAAATGGTGACTGCTCGAAAGAAATCAGAAGAAGACCAGCTATGGCAATGCAGAGACTGAACAGCCTGAAGAAATTATGGCAGGGCACCAACAAAACGATAAAAGTAAAAGTCTTGAGAGCCTGTGTTTTTCCTGTGGCAGCTTATGGCTGTGAAGCATGGACGATTACCAAAACTTCTAGACAAAGAATCGAATCCTTCGAGTCAAAATGTTACAGAAAGATCCTCAGAATACCCTGGACAGAGAAAAGAACAAATGTAGACATTCGGCAAGAGTTGAGCATAGAAGAGAACTGGTTTATCAATTCCATTTTGGCTAGAAAATGCAAATACTTTGGTCACATCAAGAGACACAACGGTCTTGAGAGGACGGTGATGGAAGGTATGGTGCCAGGCAAAAGAGGAAGGGGTAGACCAAGAAGACGATGGCACCAAGATATCCAGGAGTGCCTGAGTATGACTGGCGGAGGCTGGAGTTTTGGCAAGGGAACGAGTTTCTTTCAGACAGACTGTGATGGGAGTGACGTTCTACAAAGGACATGCTACATGAGAGATGAAGGTGCAGTAGTGCTATTTTTTCCTCTCTGGTCTAAATGTTGATCATTGCATTATGATACAATCTAAATTAGATAATGTTGAAGGCGACGATTGCAGTTTTTTATCAACAGGAAGGGGAGCAAGACTAATGTCTGGTCAGGCAAAACACACTGCTCAGACATGTTAGATAGGGTCAGCCAAAATATACTGATCAGACATGTTAGATAGGGTCAGGCAAAATATACTGATCAGACATGTTAGATAGGGTCAGGCAAAATATACTGATCAGACATGTTAGATAATAATAGCTGTCCATCGTTGTCGATGAGGACCGCCGACATCATCCTTGTCACAGATTTCCCTGCTGGGTGTGGGTGCGCATGTGGCTGAACAGGTCAATGCGAGCACGAAAACATCCGCCACATATCGGGCACACGAGGTTTGTAGAAGGGGATGGTGTTCCCGCTGCTCGGGATTTCCGCGTCTCGCGTCTGTTCTGGGCTTTCACAACACGGTCATCTTCGCCGGCAGCTACACCCAATTTGACTGCACTTCTCCAGTCAGATCTGTTTTTCTTAAGACATTCCCAGGTGTCGAAGTCTATCTGGCAACTTTTTAGTGAGTCCTTCAGGCCGTCTTTAAAACGTTTCTTTGGGCGCCCTCTCTCCCGCCATCCCTCTCTCAGCTCGCCGTAGAGAAGCTTCTTTGGGAGCCGCTCGTCTGACATACGGACGAGGTGTCCGGCCCATCCTAGTCGTGCTTTTTCTAGCAGTGCATGTATGCTGGGCATGTTAGCCCTCGAGAGAACCTCGATGTCAGTGACACGATCTTGCCATCGGATGTGGAATATTCGCCTCAGGCAACCTGTGTGGAAGTGGTTTAACCTCCTTGCATGTCCAGAGTATACAGTCCAGCTTTCGCAAGCGTATAGTAGGGTTGGAATGATGGTTGCACGGTAGACTTTCAATTTGGTCTTGACGCTGATGCCACGACGTGCCCAGACCATCGAGCGCATTCTACCAAAGGCTGTGCTGGCCTTTGCTATTCTGCTTGCCACCTCATCGTCTAGGCTGACAGATCTCGACAGCGTGCTGCCCAGATATGTGAATTTGTCTACGGCATTCAACATCTGCCCGCTGACTGTAGTCTCTGGTTTTGTGTACGGCATGCCTGGTGCTGGTTGGTACATGACCTCTGTTTTTTTGGCATTTATGGTCAGGCCAAAATGTTTGCATGCGGCAGAGAACTGGTCCATTCCAACCTGCATGTTCAGTTCTGAGTTGCTCATTAGAGCACAGTCGTCAGCAAATACAAGTTCCCTGATTATGTCGCCAGCCACTTTGGTTTTGGCCTTCATTCTTCTGGAATTGAGTAACTTGCCATCTGTGCGGTACTTTATGGGTATTCCAAGCTCCAATGATCTGAAGGCGTCTGTCATCATGGCCGCGAACATCATGCTGAACAAAGTCGGGGCGAGTACACATCCTTGTTTTACTCCGTTTGATACTAGAAACGCTTTAGAAGGCATGTGTGCTCGTGTACTGGACAGCGGTGCAATCTCTAAAGCGACATGTTAGATAGGGTCAGGCAAAATATACTGATCAGACATGTTAGATAGGGTCATGAAAAATATACTGATCAGACATATTAGTCAATGTCTGGCAAAATATACTGACCAAGACCCCCACCTCAACTTCCTCGTAGTCCACCCTGGATACAGGCTGTTTTCATGACAGCCTGGCTAACAAATGGGGATCGACATGATCCACATAGTAGTGAGTGACATGTAGATGAAGCCAAGCATAGCATAACCGTTTGGAGGACCCTGGCCAACCTTTATCAGCATACTTTGGTTGTGAGGAAAGCTACTGCAATTTGCCATTTAACATTCTTATCAGGGTGCAGAAAAAAGTAATCTTACTCATCGTGGGCATTAACACAAAAAAACATATCGAAGGAAAAAAATTCAATAACGTCCGCATAGGTGTAGAGACACATACAGACAAGACATAGAGGCACCAATGGCTGCTGCTGGGTTTGTAATCCAAGATGAAGATATCCAAGAAATCATAGTATTCCTGACCGATGCCTGTTCAGTAATAGTAAAACAACATAAAGATAGAGATATCAAGCAATGTATGCTCTCCCTGACAATTCAGCATAATACCTAAGGTTAGCCCCTTCGTGGATCCCATCCCACTGTAATATAGAAGGCAATGAAGCTGCAGATATACTAGCAAAGTGTGGAGGACTTTCCCTTCAAATAGACCAGTGTACCACTTATATGAAGCAAAGCCCATAATTCAAGTGAACTTCTGGGAAAATGGTGGATCAATAACAGCATTCTGAAAAGAAAACTATTATGATTTAACTAGAGAGGAGGAAGTCGTAATAACATATCTGACCAGCATGTTTACCTGACCCTGACTAACATGTCTGAACAGTTTTATTTTGCCTGACCCTGATTAACATGTCTGATCAGTATGTTTTGCCTGACCAGACGTTAGTCTTCCTCCCCCAATCCGCCTTATTAAATCATTCACAGACATGACTGTTTCAGCCATTGAAGCGGCTGTCTAATGGCGAGCAAAGATAAAACAGTACCTAAGATATGATACAAACAATGGAAAAGTGAATAGCTCATTTTATGAGGGATCCCTTTCATCAGCATGCTCGGGATGTGAGGAAAACTAAAACTACAGGCCACTGAACATCCTTTTCTGGGCGCTCAAAAGAATAATCCTACTCACTGTGGGCATTCAACAACTACAACAACAACTACAACAACAACTACAACAACAACTACAACAACGAGTTATAATTAGATGGATTTCACATGCGTGTGAGCAGGGTCTGAAAGTAAGCTTCTGAAACAATACCGTAAATCTGAAAATGGGAATTGAAGCTTGACTCGGTCATTTTACGGAGGATAGAAAGAACAGTTTACATTTGAGCGTAACTTAACTAGAGAAAAGCAAGTCACCATCTTCAGACTGAGAACTGGGCATAACAGACTCACGGGTCATCTTTACGACAAAATGAGGATTGATGACAGGGGAGAATACCATGACTGTCGAACACATTCTTCGAAGCTGCACGCTCACACAGGAAGAGAGAGCAACACTGACCTCACGAGACAGATGTGAGAGACAAGCTGTAAAGAGCTAAAACAGCCTTACAAACAACAGTGACCTTTGTAAGAGAAACCGGAACCTTCATCTGAGGATGAATGACGACAAAGATTTTAAAAAAAAAGAAAATCATCTTACCTTTCCGCTGATGCATGATGGACTGTTCCATGTGAGCCTCCTATTGCGTAAATCATATTGTCTATAACACCGACCCCTACTCTATTACGTGGATAATTCATAGGATGTTTGGGTATCCACACATTCCTCATGGGGTCATACATATCCAAACTGCTAGAGTCTACATTGCCATCGGGTGAATTGTTCCGGCCACCAATAATATACAGGGCTCCCCGGACCATGCAAGCCCCTAATCCACTCCGGGGTGTCGGTAAATCAGGAAGCCGAAGCCATTGCTTGTTCTTGGGGTTGTACGACTCAAAATTACTTAGGGACTGCCTAAGGTAACCTCCAGCACAGAATATGACTAGCGGAGCACAAGGTCTTCTGGGTAGATCTGAGCACTTCTGGTGAAGCTTCAACCCCTTCAGTTTTTCAGATATTGTTTCGATGCATTTGGGCATTTTTTTAAGCAGGTGGCAACTGTTCAGTTGCTGCTCCAGGAACTTTGGAGCGAGGAAGGTGAGACGCACAGAAGACAAAAGCCCATGAAGAATTTCAAGTCTTCTCTCAGGGTCATGCTCAACCCAACGTATAACAGCCTTAAACACTTCAGACTCGCACTGGACATTCAGCTCATCCTGCTTCACCAAGTTAATCATCTGGCAAGGGCTGAGAACCAGGAACTCATCACACTGTATCACTTCACAAAAATGCTTTCGGATGAACTTCCTAGCTTTGTTTTCCAGCTCTAAACACCCATGCTCGCTGGCAAAGTCAGCTATCCCTATACAGTTACTGGGATCCAGCTGATGCTCCAAGAAAACAGTACATGCTTCCACGATGTGGTTCATCTGAAACATCGTGGCTGCTGGCAAGAGGTAGCAGACGTTAGCTTCTTTAATGCTGACTTCTGCCGTGTAGGCAAATTCCACCAGCTGTGCTAAAGTGCAGGGAGAGATTCCATGCAATGGAATTGTAGTCATTTCTTCCTCGATCATACCACTGGTGAACATGGCTCGGAAATAGGGGCTGGACGAGGCCAGGACGATCTTGTGAGCCATGATCTTCTCTTCACCAACCACCAGAGTGACGTCACATAGCTTCTTCGAGCGCCGCATCATGCTCATGACCTCTAGAGCTTCTTTAGGGTGTTTCATAATGGTGAAGTGCATGCTGCCATCTGCTGGCTTTTCAGTTATTTGCGCTCGTGGGCGGTAACATGAAGTATCTTTGGAAGACATGATGGTCTGTCGCGAATGGGAAGCACCACACTTGGGGTAAAAACGGACAGCTGGGTCACCAATTAAAACAAGCAAGTGTCAGGAACAAGCTTCAGCCAACGGCAGATGACAAATTAAAACGGTTATATGTGTACACATAGCAACATTATATTTTTTCTGACTGTGGTACAGCTGCCTCGTCATTGTGTGCTTCTGGAATATAACCAAAATAAAAGAATGTATTAAGAAATTATGTGATGAACATATGAAACATTAGTTGTCAATGATTTAACATCCCAGTATTTCTGTAACAAAAACAGGTAGCAAGGAAAGATAATAATAAAACAAAAACAAAAACAAAAAAAGAACTGATAAAAGAAAACAAGGAATTGATTTAAAAAATAATAGAATTAAATTTAATTTAATAAAATTAAAGTAAGAAAGAAAGAAAGAAAGAAAAGAACAACAATTAAAACAACAAGAGTAGAATAAGATGAGAAGAAAAGAACTAGGGAAGGTGCAATAGTCCAGTAACGTATATACATATGAGAAACCAATGCTGCTTTGCAGGAAGGCTGGGGACAGCCACAGGTTATGAAAGCAGCCCCAAATTTTTAAAAATGTACACACTGCAAACAGATGTAGTGGTTTCCTGGGTGCAGATGCAACACAAAACGTCTCATAAAGACATCCATGGACATAACTTTAATGGAGCCATTGACGCAGGTGCCAACAAGCAAGAAAAAAAAGAAAATGGAAGAAAAAATACAATAGAAATTGGCGAAAAAATGAAACAAAGAAAAAAGGAATACAAATAAAAAGAAAAAAGTAAGAGAATAGTAATCGAGAAATTAGAACAGAGAAAAAAATTGTAAGACAATAACATGAGTTAAAGAACAAAAATAAATCATTAATAAGAA
Source organism: Ariolimax columbianus (assembly GCA_036924085.1). Classification (NCBI taxonomy): domain Eukaryota; kingdom Metazoa; phylum Mollusca; class Gastropoda; order Stylommatophora; family Arionidae; genus Ariolimax; species Ariolimax columbianus. The sequence continues at coordinate 73,362,209 of JAVGWX010000010.1, read as the reverse complement.
AACTTTAGACAGAATTAATCAATGGGAAAGAAATTACTGTAAAAAAGGTGAAGACAAAATTATAAAGAAAACAAGCATATAATAGAAAGAAAGAAATATAAAAATACGAAGTACACACAAAAAAGCAACTTATAAAAAGTAAAGGGGAAAAAAAGAATGGAAAAGAGAGAAAAAAGAAATGAACGGAAAGAAAGGAAAAAAACAAATGAAAGAAGAAAGAAAAAGGTCAGCATAGAAAAGAAAAAGGAAAGAAAGGAAAAGAAATGGGAGAGAATTGGAAAATTTAAAAAAAGAGAGAATAGAAAAAAAAAACAGCGGAAAAAGAAAAAGCAAAGAAAGGAAAAAGGGAAAGAAAAAGGAAAATATAGGAAAAGAAGTAGCAACAATATAATGCAGTTTTAAATATGCAGAAGAAATGAGAAACTGTGTCCAAGGCAATGTCTACTGTAACAGGGTTTTACATTCTGGACTTGCAGAACTGCTAGCTAGCTATGCAAGTAAAACTTCCTGTTTTCTTTCCAAGAGAGATTTAAAGGAGGGGATGGAATGGGAGGGGGTCTGAATGAATAAACTAGTGGAGAAATATCAACGGGTTGAGCTTGGAATTTATGTGTGGGCATTTATTGCGTGGGAGGATAGGTTAAGTGTAAAGGTAATGGAATTGTTGCGTTACTGGGCAGAACTATCTATCTACCAATTCAAAGATAATATAGTGTAAGGCAGTAGGGGAGGCAGAGGCGTAGGTTGCTGTTCTTGGGGTAGGAGGGAGGAGGTTGAGCTGTTTTCTTGGCCTAAAATATATCGCGTTGAGTATGGAGAGGCTAGGAGGACGAAGACATTTACGGATATTTGGATTAGTGGACAGACAGGCATGTGAATGTATTAGTGGATAAATAGATTAGATAGATGGATGAACAAATAGAGTGGTGGACAGACTAAGGATGGATGGACAGACTATGAATAGATAGATAGATAGATAGATAGATAGATAGATAGATAGATAGATAGATAGATAGATAGATAGATAGATAGATAGATAGATAGATAGATAGATAGATAGATAGATAGATAGATAGATAGATAGATAGATAGATAGATAGATAGATAGATAGATAGATAGATAGATAGATAGATAGATAGATAGATAGATAGATAGATAGATAGATAGATAGATAGATAGATAGATAGATAGATAGATAGATAGATAGATAGATAGATAGATAGATAGATAGATAGATAGATAGATAGATAGATAGATAGATAGATAGATAGATAGATAGATAGATAGATAGATAGATAGATAGATAGATAGACGGATGGATTAGCGGAAACTAAGAAGGATGGATGAATGGATGGATGGATTGATAGATAGACGGATGAATTTGTGAACAGACAGGTGGATTAATTGACAACCCGAATCATAGATTAATATAATGGGTGGACAGATACATGGATAGAAAGATGAACAAAAATATGGGCAGGCCGACAAGGACAGACAAATATAAAAATATAGAGATAGGTGGACAAACAGACGGATGGACAGACGGATGTGGAGACCGAAATAGATGGATGGATTAATGGATGGGTTGGTGGATGGATGGATAAGATAGATAGATCTGGAAACAGGCTGTTTTCATCGCAGCCTGGCTATCGAGGTGAGGGATCGACGTGATCCCCGCAGTAGTGAGTGACACGCAGATGAACCCAAGCATAGCACAACCCACCTTCATCAGCACGCTCGGGGTGTGGGGAAAGCTACTGCAACCCGCCACTTAACGTCTTTTTCAGGGCGCACAAAATAATAACATTGTGGGCATTCGCAAACAACAACAACGGACAGACAAACATAAAGACGGCCAACCAGGCATACAGTAGCCTTCAGGTATAAAAAAAAACATACAACAGACATGCCAAGGGTCAATGTGTCCAATAATTCCATTAATTGAATATTCCGCCATTGTGCCGCGCGTTCTTCCCGCCCACTGCTATATGTGACGAGCACTCGCCTTGGGCTTAGTTGCCAAAGCGAAGACTTGGAGCGCGCGGTGTCGCAACAAACAACCAGAATCAATAACAACTGGTTCGGGCCGGTACACTGTAGGTACAGGGCTTCTTTAATTCGACTTATTATTTCGGACTTCTTTTCTCCGATTACCGGCAAATTTCAGGTCGATTTGGAGGGGGGGGGGGGGGGGGGACAAACAAATGTGTGAATTGTTTCATAGACTACAACGATGAAGCTTCTGAGTAACACAGGGGTATTGTCCTTGTTTCTGACTGCGAAATATACCGGGTCTGATCCCCGTTACTGACAGCTTCTAGTCGATTCAGTTGTAAATGTGTACCTAGATTCACAGTTCGAAGAAAAGGCGGCGTAAAAGGGAACCGGTCACTCCCCTCAATAAACAAGTATATATACATTTTTTAAATTACGTTTGTCTGTACAAACGTTTGTCACCTCAAACTGAATTCCATGGGTTCCCATACCTAACGGGACATTCCATTTCGGGTAAAGAGGAGGGCAGGTCGGTATAATTTTATTTTAAATAAATAAGTGAAGACTTAGATAAAGATAGAAGTGTAGAAAAGATGATTAGATCACGTCCTACTTTAGATACAGGTCTTCTGACTCACGGGGAAATTCTGTTGAAACGTCATATTCCAAGGCCGACTAAATAACGGAACTCATACTGTGTCAAGGTTTATAATCAATCCATGCTCCACACAGAGAAATAAAACACATTCAAGGTACAAAATACAACAAACTACTGTTGAGAGTGATCCTTTCACAGAATCCTGCCGTGAAACCAACTGCATATCCATCTTTCATTCCTGAATACGCTATTATAGTTGCACTGATAGTGGACACGTGCTAGTTCAGTTATTTAGTCAGCCTTGGAATGTGTCGTATCAAAGTGATGTTCCCGTTAGGCAGAAGGCATGTATCTACAGTAGGATGTGTTTAGATTCAGTTTAGCGAAGGGTTAGGATTAGAATCATAGTTGTGATTAGATAATATGGTTGTTATTACATCGCCTGACAGCATGGATAATACCTTGTTGTTGTAAAAAAAAAGGGACGCTACTCTTCTTATCATGGACAAACATTGACAGATTCAAGAAATGAATTGCTAAGACAGCAAGGATTCTCGTCTTATCTCGCAAAATATTTGACACTCCAACAGTTACAAAGTGAACTAGTATGTAACGCCACTCAAACTCGGTGCTTCAAATATATATTTCTTTTGTTTGTGGCGAATTAAGACGCAAATACCATGTTGTGTATTTGAGGACTGCTAAAGTGCATTTTTGTTTAATGTTGGCGTTTCTTTATTGAATTGGCGTATTAGCGCTTTTGGTCGGTCATTCGAGGATTCGTAAGAATTTGATAGGTTAACTCTGAAATGTTCCCTTGACTATGCCATGTAGCTATTTAGAGCTGGTTCGACTAGAAGAGGCGACCATACTAGGAACAAGGAGACGGCATGGGCTAGTGGTTAAGTAACACGGCTCACAATCCGAAAGTGCTGGGTTCGATCACAGCACCGGCCGTTACCCCGGAGAAGCAAACCCTTAGAAAATGCAGGAGGAAGCAGACCTTTACATAAAATGCATGCCGATGTCGGATGCACTGGGCCGACAGGCGCAAAATAAAACAAAATAGTGCAACGTACACCGCCTTGGGGAATAGAGAAATTAGGCGAATGAGAAAAAAAAAGATAGGTTAACAGGTCGCCCAAGTATAGGCTGTGTACAAAGTGTCAGCTCTCTAGGTTATGGGGAAGTTGGTTAAAATAGGAGAAATAGAAATACACGCAAACGGTCAACAGTCGTGTCAAGTTAGATGACAGCTTGGCGGTTTGTTGGTTTTTTTGTACATTATTCGAGGACCAGTCAAAATGTGATATCAAGTCGCATTAGTAAAGGCTGTGCACCAAATTTCAGCTCTCTGAAGAAATAGAAGGCCACGCAAACGGACAAAGACTATAACAAGCCAGTGTGAAATGAAAGCTCTAACACTTCATCGCTAGCAGCAATATCTACTGTTAAACTGTATTTTCTCTTATATCAGAAATATATTCTTCTGCACTTCGTTTCTTGCACTTCCTTTCTTGTACTTTATTACGTTATTTCTTAAGAGACATATAGAAACCGCTGTTGAAGAATTTGTGTAAGTTAGTCCAGTCCCCCTATATTCCGGATGGAGAGAAAACGGTGGTGGTTGTTGTTGTTGTATGCCCACAATGAGTTGGATTACTCTTTTGTGCGCCCTTAAAAGGACGTTAAGTAACGGGTTGTCGTAGCTTTCCTTACATCCCGAGCGCCCTCGTGAAGGTGGACCAGGGCCCTCCAGGCGGTTGTGCTTTGCTTGTCTTCATATGCGCGTCGCTCACTACTACGGGGATCACGTAGATCCCTCACCTTGTTAGCCATGCTGCCATGCAAACAGCCCATTTCCAGGAAGGGCTACGCGGAAGCCAAGGTGAGGGTCTTGGCCAGTATGTTTTGCCTGACCTTGACTAACATGTCTGATCAGTATGTTTTGCCTTACCCTGACTAACATGTCTGATCAGTATGTTTTGCCTTACCCTGACTAACATGTCTGATCAGTATATTTTGCCTGACCAGATGTTTGTCTCATTTAGGAGAAGCATCTTCTTCTTCAGAATTCAACTTCGATTACTCTAACAAAGGCAGCAGTCATCTCAAGTCTCTGTACACTTCAGTATTTCTTCATGGAAGGACATTGGCTATTGCCACGCGCTACTCCATTCACCAGTGCATGATGGGCAGGACTACAATATGTGTTCCACTGCAATGGGTGCCACGGGTACAAACGCCCGTAGCGCCAATCTTAAATTTATTATAAAGATGACATCTGAATCTGTTGTGTCCTGTGTGCTGCCGTAAGTTGGTCAATCACCTGATCTCGTCTGCAGCGTTATGCTTCTTTCAACTACAGTCTGACCACATTGTTTTGTGGTAACGAAGCTGAAAGAAAATCACCTGACTATCTGAGAATACATCTCCAGCCTTTTACAAATATTCGGCCCCGGATCAAATCCCATTAAAGTATTAAATTAAATTAAATTAAATTAAAAATAAAGTGTAGCTCAAGTGGTAATCGTAACCAATCGTAATACTTGAAAATAGTGCCTCTGTAAATACAGTAGCTTGACCAGCGAGGTGGGGCTCAACACTTCGATGTCATTAACGGTGAACATGCTGAGCTTTGCATTGCACTACAGCTAGGACGACATAGGTCCACTTCCTTCGGTACACCCCGGGGTGTAGGAAGACCCATTGTTTACCCGCTATCAGAGAACACCTGAACGAAAAACTCACGAGTAATCAACCTGTCATCTTCACGTGCCAAGCCTCGTGGATCGACAATCGATTCCCCCGGAAATATATGTCTTATGTATTTTGGGCGTATTCTGAGAAAAATACACAGATTATGAAAATAATAGCATCTAACAACGATCATGATGTACTGTGAGACACGGTGCTACAAGAGGTAGATTTATTCATATATCTTGATAGTAATTTGGACAGCGTCGGAAATCATTAGCTCTTTCCGTCTTGTCAGACGATAGTAATTGTGCTTTGAAAAGGTATGCAACTACAGTCCATGACGGAAACGAATGTGACTCGTAAGACCAATCCGGGCAAAGAAGCGTCTTCCACAGTGTGCAAGAAAAACCAGGACCGTTTGCGTCATCGCATGGTGTGTCTTCTCAAACTCTGAGTATTTAGCCTATCAGCAATCAGTATCTCCTTTGTCTGTATTCGATGCTTAATGATGCCCCTCCATGTAACACGATCCATGGTGCCCTGTTCCCATGATTCCAAATCGATGCCTGCGTCATTCATATCCTGCTTGCATACATCCTTGTACCGAAATAGTCGCCTGCCACGAGACCTTTTCCCCAACTGTAATTCCACATAGAGAACATATTTTAGTATTCTGCCATCATCCATCCCCCGAATGTGTCACAGCCAGCGGAGCATTCGATGACTAAGCATGGAAAAGATTCTGGCAGTGCCTGTTCTCTCCAACACTTCTGCGTTGGTGACCTTGTCTTGCCACTCAACGTCCAGGATTCTGCGCAGGCACCTCATGTGATAGCTGTTTAGCTGCCTCTCCTGGTGCATGTAGGTAGACCATGTCTCACTGCCGTAAAGAAGAGTGCTGAGGGCACAGGCCTGATAAACAAGTGTTTTTGTTTTAACAGTGAGTTTTTTGTTCTGCCAGACCCTTTTTGTTAATCTGCTCATTGTTGTTGCTGCCTTTCCTATCCATACATTGATCGCTTGGTCCAGAAATCGTTTATTAATGAATGAGGATCCAAGTACGTAGAGTGATCTACTACATCGAGAGCTTCATTATCAATTTAGATTACTTGTGGTTTGTTTGCACCCTGGACCATAACTTATGTTTTCGTTTTGCTGATTGTTAACCCGAACTCACAGCAGGCATCCGAAAATGCAGACAGTAAGCTTTACAGTTCCTGTTCTGAGTGAGTCGTAATTGCGGCATCATCAGCAAAGAGCAGTTTTCTCATCAGCACCCTGTTTATTTTGGTCTTGGCTTTCAGCCTTTGGGAATTGAATAGGCCAACATCTGTGCGAGAGCGAATGAAGATACCACCTTCCTGGTCACGAAATGCATGCTTCAAGAGAAGTGAGAAATATATTCCAAAGAGGGTCGGAGGTACTGATACAGGTTTCGAATTAAGAATACAAAAGGCTTTTAAAGACAATTTGTGGAAATCGAAAGAAATTAAGGCACCACGAAAATACAGATCATCATCGCCAATGTAGTCCGACTTTTTGTATGGCTCTGTTGCGCGGGGAACAAAGACAAATAAAACTAAAAAGGTGCAAGGTTTCCCTAGTGAATGCAGCGCTGAAAAAAGGGAATCAAATGGCATGATAAAGTCACTAATATAGAACTGTGGAAAAGAACCGGGCAGATGCCAGTGGGATTAGACGTAAGGAGAAGTCGTTGGCAATGAACAGGACTCCCATTACGGAAACCAGCTGCTAGCATTTCAATGCAGTCAGTGTTCTGGAATCCCCAGGGCAAGAGACATAGGGGCAGACCCAAACACTTACAGAGAAGGGAAGTTGAGACGAACCTAAAAAAAATGGTAGGGTAGACTAGGGGCTAGGAGGAGGAGAGACATTATGTAAATGGTGACGCATGACAGATGGCGAGTATTTGTTGAGGACATATGCTCCGCATTGCGTTGACTGGTTTTGATTTGATTGATTGATATTATTACGTCAATAACATCAAACAGCTTCAATCCCCTATGCAGTACAGATCTTCAACAAATATACACCAAGTCCTCCTGACCAGGTCAATATGCTTCAGCTCTTAAAAATGGTTTTATTTTTTTTATTTTTTTTGCTTACTTCTAGCTTCATTCTCTGTGTAATTTGGTCCCCCTCTACATATCTTGCCACGTGGATTACGCAACAAAGACTTTTTTCCTTAATGTGTCTCATATCCATTGACAAAGTCTTTCCTGCGCCTTATATTCTACTAATATACATATAGCCCTTTCCTAATTGTTCCACAGCAGTGATCCTTTCATACCATTTAAATCCTATTCAGTAGATGTACTTATTTATGAAAGTCTGCATCATCTTGATGGTTGTTTTTGTTCTCAATGTTCTAGACCCCTACAGTATGACTGATTTTACATTGGACTTTAAGATTTTTTGTTCGTTTCGAATTTTTTTCTGATTTTCAGTAAGTCCCCTAAGGCAATGAAAACCCATCTTGTCGTTTGTCGTGTTGGGTGTACGGATAGGTAGGTGGGTAGGTGGGTAGGTAGGCAGGTAGGTAGGCAGGCAGGTAGGTATGTAGGTAGGTCGGTGGGCAGGTAGACGCTAGGCGACAAGGACGAGTTGCACCACACGTTCAAGAACACCATAAGTGGTTAGTCTCAGGTTGCATGCAATAAGGACTGTGCATTTCCGGTTTGACAAAACCAGGTGGACCTAGATTCAGAGGGTCGTATCCCATCCTTCCCACCCGTGGCTTGCTTCAAAAGCTGGCTGGTGGGAGCGTCCTCGGCAAGGAGAGTTCATAGGGCCAAACGGCGACGGTTTAGTACGGTGAATATGGTTTAGTACAGCGAATATGGTTTAGTATGGTGAATATGGTTTAGTACGGTGAATATGGTTTAGTACGGTCAATATGGTTTAGTACGGTGAATATGGTTTAGTACGGTGAATATGGTTTAGTATGGTCAATGTGGTTTAGTACGGTGAATATGGTTTAGTATGGCCAATATGGTTTAGTATGGCCAATATGGTTTAGTACGGTCAATATGGTTTAGTATGGTCAATATGGTTTAGTATGGTCAATATGGTTTAGTATGGTCAATATGGTTTAGTACGGTGAATATGCTTTCGAGGCATGTCCGTCGGATGACTTCGCCGTTTGAGACCAGGTGACACCAATGGACCGCAAGAATGCGTCTCTGCTTGCGTATGTGGAAGGCTTCAACGCGCTTCTCGTCCTCCCGCAGAATAGTCCAGGTGTCGGGACCGTCCATCAGGATGAGGACGACACACGTTATGTAAATGACGTCCACGTCGCCCTTCTGAAAACATGCTGTGCTACAATAGTAGCCTGCTAACGAGGTGATGAGGAGTCGAAACTGTTCTCCCCGTAGTGGTGAGTCTACTGATAACTCATGTACAACGCTGCAGCGAGAAGGTCAGCATTCATGTGTACGTCTCGGGGATATCAAAGAGACACTCCAACCCCCTACAAAAGAAAATTCGTCAAAATTGAAGAACTCAGTTCGAGTAATTTTGAAAACAACATACAATCAATAACAGATGTGAACTTTCCATAATATCGTATCCGCTAAGCGATCTCAGGCCGTATCATATTCCATGCACAAGATAAGTCGTACTTCTACACGATCAATAAGCTGGAGATAAACAAAAAGCAATGACAAAAACACAATTGACAAGTGGTATGCCCGCTGTGTAGTGTTCTCAACTCTAGGCGTTATTTTTATGTAACGAATCAATAGTACAGCAGTGATTCTCACAGGTGTGGGTCTCCTAAACATTACAGCGGATGGGGGGAGGGGGGGGGAGGCCGAAGATGGAGCACAGTGAATGAGCCGAAAGAAGCCAGCGCCTCGTAGTTGGCTGCTTGCATCAGTGTCAGTGAATCACCCCTGACTAAGATCCTATGCCGCATCCAAGTAGCGGCCCTGGAAACTGGCCGAGACCATGCACTCTGGCTAAGATAATCGGGATCAAGGACGGAAGGTAAGCTCGGTACCCAAAAAATGCCGTGCTAAAACCGAATGTGCCGGGCCGAAAGGTGTAGATATCGCAGCCTCGCTGTCAACGACACAACGTCCGCTTCAGGACGAACGCCGTAGAAAAAGATTATAGCGGAACTTCACAGAGCGTTCGTGTATGTGGGTTCTTTCTATCGATACCTAATTGGAGAAGAACAGGACCACTGTAGCCTTCCAAGCATGTCATAAAGGACCACTAACGAGGGTTGTAAATGAGGATAGCTGCCTCATCATATAAAACCACTGCTATTAAAATGCAATTACCCGGATACAGGCGTCATGTAAAGTAGTCAGCTGTAGCAGTGGTCCTATGTTAACTTGTAGCCAACAGGGGAATCAACATATCGTTGAGATTTGCTGGCACAGCAGACTATCCACATCTGCGCCTCCCTTCAAGTCCTGATCGTTTCCCAGACGGACTCGCCTCGACGACCGAGTGGATCCCGAGTTATCTCTTGCTACCGAAACTGCACTGCAAACAAATGGATTTTAGGATTTCCTTGTTTTATGTGCCCTGGCCACCACGTCAGACATCATGTTTCCAAAGTACGGCTATGGGCTTGCCTTGTTATTCTCCCCTCATCATGTCACTCTTTCCACATGTTTCCAGACGGTTTGGACAGATGATCAGGTGGTGTGGGTCTTGTGCAAAAATGTCCTGCCAGTCCGCGAAAATGTTATTGCGGCTCAACCCATTAACTGCAGAAATCGCCTTGGGGTGATCTAAGCTGTGATTTTTTAAATTCAAGGGCTCGTCTGATTTTGCATATTTGTTTATGTATGTGACGGTTTTTTTTCGGTAAGTGGCTGGGCATACGAATATCGCAAAACGTAGATCAGATCAATCGGAAATTGATAGACATGTTTTAGGAAATGTTCTGATGATACATCATTATGTAGCTTGTCCTTTATAGAACGTCGCTCCCAACACAGTTTGTCTGAAAAAAACTTTTTCCCTTGCCAAAACTCCATCTCCTCCACAGTCATACTCAGGCATTCCTGGATATCTTGGAGCTATCGTCTTCTTGATCTACCCCTGCCTCTTTTACCTGGCACCATACCTTCCACCACTGTTCTCTCTAGACCGTTGTGTCTCTTGATGTGACCAAAGTATTTACATTTTCTGGCATAATGGAATTGATAAACTAGTTCTCTTCTATGTTCAATTCTTGCCAAATGTCTACATTTGTCTTTGTACTGGGTATTCTGAGGATCTTTCTGTAACATTTTGACTCAAAGGATTCAATTCTTTGTCTAGAAATGTTGGTAATCGTCCATGATTTGCAGCCATTTACTGTCACATGGAAAACACAGGTTCTCAAGACTTGTACTTTTAATGTTGTGTTGGTGCTCTGCCATAATTTCTTCAGGATGTTCAGTCTCTGCGTTGCCATGGCTATTCTTCTTCTGATTTTTTTCGAGTAGTCGCCATTTTTGTCAATTCTGGAGCCCAGATATTCTAAATGCGTCACCTGATCTATTTCCTCACCACCCACTGTAAATTTATGCTGACATTGTGTTTTGTCGGTGGTCATTATCTTTGTTTTGGTTATGTTTATAAACAGATGTTGATCTTTACTGTGTCGATTTACAGCTGAAATTAGCTGTTCTCGCGCTTTTGATGATACAGTGTTATATAATTTTTAAGGGGACGAAGTGGCCTAGTGGTTAAGTGACACGGCTCACAAGAAGGTTCTGGGTTCGATCCCCATCACAGCACCGGCCGTTGCCCAGGGGAATCAAACCCTTAGAAAATGCAAGAGGAAGCAGATGCTTACCTTACATGCATGCTGAAGTCGGATTCACTGGGCCGACAGACGCAAAATAAAAATTCATATTTTCACAGGTCCGTAAAAAATGTTTTCCCATTTTCCTCGGTCTGCAGGTATAAAAAGGTTGGGAAACGCCGCTGTAGTGTGTAGAGGCAGTGGGCCTATTCCTTCAGCCTCATTAAGGGACGCCTGGATCCACACATAACGTGACAGTGCGTAGTTAAATGTCTTGTATGCGAACAACGAAATCTGTAAATGTCATGGATTCTTCGCGGTAATTAGAAAGACCCTGAGTCTAGAGTTAAATTAATGAGCGCTGGGTGTAATGTTATGAGCCCTTTCGCTAGTGTACAATTTATATACAATGAATGGTACTTTAACCCTTTACGCACTAAGTCTTCAAACAGGAAATATATTATCACCAGAGCAAGAAAATACCATTTGTCTTTTCTTACACATACCATTTCTTAACAAAAGGTATTTAAACTCATGATAAATTAGAAAATATATTCAACTTTGTCTGTTTGTTTGTTCATTAAACAATTTTAAATCGTTCCACTGATCTGGCACACAATTTGCAAAGTTCCCTTTAAGAGCATTACTGGCTACACGACGGACAGATAGGGACTAACACAACAACAGAGGGTCTCAGACCTTCTCTCAACCTCCTTACCTCCCTCCCTCCATCGCACGCACACACCCCATTTAGGGACCATACTTCAGTGAGCAAGAACATTCTGTCTGATTTGAACCAAGCACCACTGAAACACTAGAATGGGTACATGCAGACGCACGCACACCACTGAAACACTAGCATGGGTACATGCAGACGCACACACACACCACTGAAACACTAGCATGGGTACATGCAGACGCACACACACACCACTGAAACACTAGCATGGGTACATGCAGACGCACACACACACCACTGAAACACTAGCATGGGTACATGCAGACGCACACACATACCACTGAAACACTAGCATGGGTACATACAGACGCACACATGCATTACTGAAACACTAGCATGGGTACATACAGACGCACACATACGTCCTGATATCGCCAAAAACATTACGTCCCAGTGGAATACAGAGAGGCATACATTTAAAGAGGGGGGGGGGGGGGGGAAAGATGGGACAGCCGACCCCTATCCTCGGATTTTTTCACCTAGACATGTGAGACGTAATCCTAAATTGGGGACACGATTTTTTCTAAATATTTATAAAGACAGCAAAGAGAACTGTGAACTTATGACCTAACACGTGTGGTGCACGTGCATACAATGGCGGAGAGATTGGTTGGTTGATGGACTCGGTGGACGGTTGTCCGGAGCCGCAAGAGATGGGCGGGTTGAAGTGGAAGGAAAGATGGGCGGGTTGAAGTGAAAGGAAAGATGGGCCATGGGGATGTAGGGTTGAGAGGAGAGAGATGGTGGTGAGGCTTTTGAGATTTTATGGGGGAATAATTTGGATGATTGAGGGGGAGAAGGGAAGAAAAGGGCGGATTGAAGGTATACCAGAAGGGAGCGGAGAATGTATGTAATGGGGATGTGAGGGAGGAAAGGAATATTAGAAGATGGTTTTGAAAATTAACAACTCTCATAGTTAACTCTTGGGGATTCTAATTAATAGTGTTGGGATACCTTGGCTTTCATACCAACCTTTAACGTCTGGTCAGGCAAAACATACTGATCAGACATGTTAGTCAGGGTCCGGCAAAACACACTGATCAGATATGTCAGTCAGGGTCAGGCAAAACATACTGATCAGACATGTTAGTCAGGGTCAGGCAAAACACACTGATCAGATATGTCAGTCAGGGTCAGGCAAAACATACTGATCAGATATGTTAGTTAGGTCCGGCAAAACACACTGATCAGATATGTTAGTCGGGGTCAGGCAAAATATACTAGTATTTTTTTCCTGGCCCTGACTAACATGTCTGATCAGTAAAATACTAGTATATTTTGCCTGGCCCCGACTAACATGTCTGATCAGTGCTGTTTTGCCTGGACCTAACTAAATATCTGATCAGTATGTTTTGCCTGACCCTGACTGACATATCTGATCAGTAGTGTTTTGCCTGACCCTGACTAACATGTCTGACTTCCAGTATGTTTTGCCTGACCCTGACTGACATATCTGATCAGTGTGTTTTAGCCGGACCCTGACTAAAGTCTGACCAGTATGTTTTGCCTGACCCTGACTAACATGTCTGATCAGTAGCTGTAGTCCAGAGGTTAAAGCACTCGCATCTCACAGTGATAAACGGAAACGGTGGGAGATCAAATCCCGTGAGTTTCAAGCGACCACTGGTCTCAAGGGAGGTAAGACCATAATGCCTGCATCCCGAGTTACCTTAAGTCGTCTCGACCAATAGTCTTGTCACTGATCCAAGGTAACTCGGGATAAGAGTGAGATTAGTGACCAGCGCATATTCTTTCTCACTATAATTCACATACAGCGCACATCACATTATTAAGACGAAACCGCCTGGTGTTGTGGCCCTCATCACTTCGCGATGGGCAATAACTGTTTTGCCTGACAAGACGTTAGTCTTCCTCCCCCAATCGGCCTCATTAAATCATTCACAGACATGACTGTTTCAGCCATGGAAGCGGCTGTCTAATGGCGAGCAACGATAAAACAGTACCTAAAATATTATACAAACAATGGAAAAGTGAATAGCTCATTTTACGAGGGATCTCTTTCATCAGCATGCTCGGGATGTGAGAAAAGCTACAACTACGCGACACCGAACGTCCTATTCTGGGCGCACAAAAGAATAATCCTACTCACTGTGGGCATTCAACAACTACAACAACAACTACAACAACGAGTTATAATTAGACAGATTTCACATGCGTGTGACCAGGGTCTGAAAGTAAGCTTCTGAAACAATACCGTAAATCTGAAAATGGGAATTGAAGCTTGACTCGGTCGTTTTACGGAGGATAGAAAGAACAGTTTACATTTGAGCGTAACTTAACTAAAGAAAAGCAAGTCATCATCTTGAGACTGAGAACTGGGCATAACAGACTCAAGGGTCATCTTTACAACAAAATGAGGATTGGGACAGATGACAGGGGAGCATATCATGACTGTGGAACACATCCTTCAAAACTGCATGCTCACACAGGAAGAGAGAGCAATACTGGTCTCGCGAAACAGATATGAGACAAAAGCTGTATGGAGATAAAACAGCCTTATAAACAACGGTGTCCTTTGTGAGAGAAACCGTGACCTTGATCTGAGGATGGATAAGGAAGAAGAAGAACAAGAATTTGAGTGTGAATAGATTAGTTTAGTTGAAGAATAAAAGTCATTAAACACGGTTTACCTCATGTGCTTTGTTCTTCTCCATATTTGTGGATAATCTCAGCACAATGCACGAACTCTGTTGCGCCGGTGAGGATCCCATAGTAGATTTTGTAGATTTTTAACATCATTTTTTCGATTTGCAACTGCCGAAGGAATTTTAACGTGCGCGACACTGTGCGTGGGTGTCCGATCTCTACTAGACAGAGAACCTGTGAAATAACAGAAAGTCTCCGTGAAAAAAATCCCGGTCTCCACCGTGATATGCACCCGCTACCTCCAGCGCCCGAAGCCAACGTCTTACCTCGAGACCATTCAGTAAGCTATTGAAACTACTACTTCTTCGTTCGTTCTCAATCTACCGCTACCAAGCCATAAAAAGGGCTTTGCAAGTAGTAGGATGTTGTCCGGAAAACGAAATGCGTTGTGCCGCAGTTTACAGCTTGACTGCGATATTTACACCTTTCGGCCTAATACATCCTACTTCAACAGGCATTTTTGGGTACCGGGTTAACCTGCCCTTTTCCATCCTTACTACTTAGCCAATCTGCTCTGTTGCATCCTGTTATCCAGGAACACCGCGTGGAGGTGTAGAAGGGTCTTGGCAGTTCTGGTTCGCTGACGCTTGCAGTCAGCTATGGGTCGCTGACCCTGACGCTAGCAATCAATTATGAGTCGCTGAACCTGACGCTAGTAGTCAGCTTTGGGTCGCTGACCCTGACGCTAGTAGTCAGTTATGGGTCGCTGAACCTGACGCTAGTAGTCAGTTATGGGTCGCTGAACGCTACAGCTCATGCGCTGTTCAGCCAGCTTTTGAATAAATATCGACACATTAAACAGAAAAGTGTTGCGGTTATTGCAATTGCTGTTATTGTTGTTGCGGTTATTGTTGTTGCGGTTATTGTTGTCGCTGTTATTGTTGTTGCTCTTAGTGTCATTGTTATTATTGTTGCGGTTATTGTTGTTGCGGTTATTGTTGTCGCTGTTATTGTTGTTGCTCTTAGTGTCATTGTTATTGTTGTTGCGGTTATTGTTGTTGCGGTTATTGTTGTCGCTGTTATTGTTGTTGCTCTTAGTGTCATTGTTATTGCTGTTGCGGTTATTGTTGTTGCGGTTATTGTTGTCGCTGTTATTGTTGTTGCTCTTAGTGTCATTGTTATTATTGTTGCGGTTATTGTTGTTGCGGTTATTGTTGTTGCGGTTATTGTTGTCGCTGTTATTGTTGTTGCTCTTAGTGTCATTGTTATTGCGGTTATTGTTGTTGCGGTTATTGTTGTCGCTGTTATTGTTGTTGCTCTTAGTGTCATTGTTATTGTTGTTGCGGTTATTGTTGTTGCGGTTATTGTTGTTGCTGTTATTGTTGTTGCTCTTAGTGTTATTGTTATTGTTGTTGCTGTTATTGTTGTTGCGGTTATTGTTGTCGCTGTTATTGTTGTTGCTCTTAGTGTTATTGTTATTGTTGTTGCTGTTATTGTTGTTGCGGTTATTGTTGTTGCTGTTATTGTTGCTGCTGTTATTGTTGTTATTGTTGTTGCTGTTATTGTTGTTGTTATTGTTGCTGTTATTGTTGTTGCTGTTATTGTTGTTGCTGTTATTGTTGCTGTTATTGTTGTTGCTGTTATTGTTGTTGCTGTTATTGTTGCTGTTATTGTTGTTGCTGTTATTGTTGCTGCTGTTATTGTTGTTGCTGTTATTGTTGTTGCTGTTATTGTTGTCGCTGTTATTGTTGTTGCTGTTTTTGTTGTTGCTGTTATTGTTGTTGTTTTTGTTGTTGCTGTTATTGTTGTTGTTTTTGTTGTTGCTGTTATTGTTGTCGCTGTTATTGTTGCTGTTATTGTTGTTGCTGTTATTGTTGTTGCTGTTATTGTTGTCGCTGTTATTGTTGCTGTTATTGTTGTCGCTGTTTTTGTTGTCGCTGTTATTGTTGCTGTTATTGTTGTTGTTTTTGTTGTTGCAGTTATAATTGTTGTTGTTATTGTTGTTCAGCGCCCTCCGATGAGTAATTTTACCCTTTTGTGCGCCTTGAAAAGGGCGTTAGATGGCGGGTTGCGGTAACTTTCCCCACATTCTGAGCGTGCTGACGACGGTTGACCGGGGTCCTCTGGGTGGTTGTGATATGCCTGTTTTCATCTACGTGTTACTCACTACTACGGAGATCACGTCGATCCATATCTCGTTATGAAACACTTCTGTTTTCAAGGAGAAATGCGCGGAAGTGATGCAGGGTCTTGGGCAGTATATTTTACATGGCCCTAAATAACGTCCTCTGATTAGTATGTTTTCCCTGGCCCGATGTTAATATGCTCTGTCCTAGACATAAAATATAAAGCAAATGGCTCGTTTTCCGGAGGGAAACCGTAGCAGAATGAGATTGCATTTCATATTAAGAATCCTAGCGATCTCCAGTTTACAGCAAAACACGACTGAAACGGAAGATCTCGCGAGAGATGCAGCTTCAGACATGTGCTTCCAGTGGGCAGCTGACGAACACCTTTTCTAAAGATATTCCAAAATAATAGACAAAACATGAAAGAATGCCGTGAACCTGGCAAACCGGCTCGAATTTGGTGAAACCACCATGAGGTGGGATAGTTACTGACTGTTTTGGAGGTCGTTGTTCAAGAGTAATGGAAGAAGTGATAAAGCAGATAAAGAAGAATGTAGAATAACATGAATAAGAAGGACAAGGTGAACACGGAGAAAAAGAACAAGAAGAAGAGAAATAAATAGGACAATGAGAAGAAGAATAGGAGAAGGAAGAATTTAAAAAGAAGCGGTGTGAGGAGAATGAAGAAGTACAATCGGGAGGGAAAAGAGAAGGAAAACAATAACAAGGTAAAAAGAAGTAGACTAAGGAGAATGAGAAGAACAAGGGGGGAGGAAGAAAAAATTTCAATCAGTGTAATTACTTACTTTTACGCTGAATACAAAATAATCTTTCATAATTCAGCTCTAATCCATGAAATGCATACACAGAAAATAAGCCAATTTAACTACTTCCTACTTTCCTGTTCTTCAATTTCTAGGAAAATGCCCTACTTTCCTGTTCTTCAATTTCTAGGAAAATACCAAGTGTTAGTCCCAAACAATGATGGCGCGCTAATCCACACCTGTTTCAGTCCATCATATCATCCTGTTAGAGACTGGCGTCCCAAATAGTTCATAGATATTTAAAGAAAACATACTTGACAATACGGATCCAATGGCCTACATCAGTGTTTCTCACCGTGGGTCATATAGCCCACCAGCTGGACACGACGACTTCTCGAAGAGCCAAAAGGAAGGCAGAGAGGGGTGGGAGGAATACAAGGAGAGACCGTGGCATTGTCCGAGTGGGCCACGCAAAAGGTTCGCTATTGAACATTATTTTACAAATATGTGCTATAATTTATTCAGGAATTTGATTGATCGTGATAAGGAAAATAACCGTGGGAAATTCCCTGCTACTTTATATTTCCTTTGGCTGTTTTTAGTAAATCAGACCTGAACTCTTGATCATTTAGTCCCAAAATGGGCTGAAATCTAATCAGGATAGTCGGGCAAGTGTCTTGTGAATTATTCTATTTCCTGCCAACCATTCTGGGTTTTTACAAGGTTGACAGCTTCCTGCCAGCAGTCGTTTAACCACGCTATATCCCTCCAAGTTGATAGCCACCCTTGTATTGACGTCTGTTATCAAACGGAACTCCTTTCTGTCGCGTTTGCCCTAATGTGTGGAACGATCGTGTGGCTCGGCCCGTACATACAAAATGTGCAGGAAACCCTAGATCATAAATCGCCATCGAGAGTGACACATTGCAGGCACCAGTGCACTAGATCTCTAAATTTATTTTAAGTTGGGTCATCAGCTTCCTCCCACTGTGCCTCGAATGCCACAACTGTTAGTCAGGTTTACATTTAAAGTTGTAACCAGCGACCCAGAGCTGCCAAGACTCTTCTCCACCTCCACGTGGTGATCCTGGACAACAAGCTGCAACAGAGCAGACTGGCTAAGGAGAAGAGATCGAAAAGAGAGGCTCACCCGGTACCCAAAAACGCCACGCTGAAGTCGGATGTGTCGGACCGAAATGTGGAAATATCGCAGTCAAGCTGTAAACTACGATACAACGCATTCCGTTCTTCAAACAGCATCTTGCTACTTGCAAAGCCTTTTTTCAAGACCTGGTTGCAGAAGGTATGAGAGCGAACGACGAGCAAGAAAAAGAAGGTATCAATGCAGTGAGAAACGAGTTCTCCAACCAGTGTGCCACCCAAACGCTCCCTGACCAGTAACATGAACAAAAACACATTGAGGTCTTCTGTTTGACAAAGGCGAGCGCATATTGAATCTCAAGGTGTTTTGTATCTTAAATATTCTCAAGTCTTCTTCTTCTGCGTTCGTTCTAAATCTCCCGCTACCAACCTCTGAACAGGGCTTTGCAAGTAGCAGGATGTAGTCCAGAGAACAGAATGCGTTGTGTCGCTAGTTTACAGCTTGACTGCGATATGTGCACCTTTCAGTTCGACACATCCCAGATTCTCAAGTCTATTATAGCAGCGTATTCGTTTTTTGGTTGGTTCGCAGTTATTATGAATGTGTATCCCTTGTACTCCAGCTGCTCTTGGTGGTTCTCTGTTCGGAGAATTGCTGCTCTTCTATTCAGGAGCATACTTAAGTTAAGAAGGTGAATATGGACACTCCTATGTTGTAATGCTAGTCTTCTCAGTCGGCTCACCTGTATGGGATCACAAATTCGATTCTCACCTGTGGCTAGGTAAAAAAAAAAAGGGGGGGGGGATAATAAATAGTAATCATGGTTATGTGAAATACATCGATCATGACACCTTACGTCCCATTCGTGCTTCTGGAAACAAGGATGTGTCACAGATGCCTTGCCAACAAGGTGGACATCGACACTGTAATCCTCATAGTGGTTAGCCTACTATGAAGCCCCGTATTGCATTACAGCCAGGAGGACTACGTTCCACCTTCTCAAATTCGTCCCAGGATGTAAGAAGAGCCGTTGTAACCTGCTACCAAAGAAGCATGGTCACGAGTTAGCTCAACGAGGATATATTCGAACAACGACTATAGAAATGGAAGAACTGTTCTAGATCTACTTCATTTGAGATGGCCTGGCTTCGTGCGTTCTCAATCTCCCGCTACCAAACCCTGAAAGGGCTTAAGTAGCAGAATGTAGTCCAGATAACGGAATGCGATATATCGTAGTTTACAGCTTGACTGCGACATTTGCACATTTCGGTCCAACACATCCGACTTCAGCAAGCATTTTTTTAGTACGGGGTTAGCATTACCTCTTCGATCCCTTCTCCTCTGTCAGTCTGCCCTTCTGCAGCCTGTTATCCAGGATCACCGCGTGGAGGTGTAGAAGGGTTTTGGCAGTTCTGGTTCGCTGGCCCTGACGCTAGCAGTCAGCTATGGGTCGCTGACCACTGCAGCTCATGCGCTGCTCAGCGTCTTGATCCCCTTCATTTGAGATGACAATTTCTTCATTCTGTAAATGACGTTGTGACGTGTCATAGTCTACAATGAAGCTGGGGTCTATTCGTTTTTCGGCCCGATATATCCGGTTTGATCTGGCTTTTTGAGACGATGAAGCTAACGTCTGATCAGGCAAAACACACTGATCAGACAATGTTAGCCAGGGTCAGGAGAATTATAATGACCAAGACCCTCACCTGACCTCCTCGTCGAGGACAACAGTCTGGCTAACAAGGTGAGGTTCAACGTGATCTCCGTAGTAGAGAGCGACACGCAGATGAGGCCAAGCATAGCATAAGCGCCTGGAGGATCCCGGTCCACCTTCATCAGCTCGTTCGAGATGTGAGGAAAGGCACTGCAACCTGTCACTAAATGCCCTTTTTAGGGCGCACATAAGAGTAACCTACTCATTGTGGGCATTGGAAACAACAACATCTGGCTTTGGAGGGGGGGGGGGTGGTGGTGTGTGTTAGCACCTAGTTTGTATTCCACTGCGATCACAATCCTCTTAGCCAGACTACACTAAAGTAGCCTGTTTCCAGTGCCACCGCTTGCCTTATCTGACCCAGATGCTAGTTGCCAGTCGAGTAGCTCATTCACTCTGCTGGACCTTCGTCTAGCAACCACAGCATGTCAAACGAATCGCTTAGGGGACCACCGCGCGTCACGAGTTCTTTGATACATGACAACGTGATGGTTGATGGGGCGGGAGTGTTATCTGCCACCTTAAGAATCTATGGAGTGAAAGGAAAATAAAAGTGAACTGAAAGCGGATAAAGAATAAAGATTGTTACAATAAAGAAATGCAGTTACGCGGAACGAAAGCAGTAAGAAATGAGGTCAGAGTTTGCGTACGTCTTCAACAACGTGCAAGTCATCCAGGTCCGGGCAGACCTGTAAAAAGTGCATCGTCACTGCCACAGCCTTCTTTAATAAGTGACAATTTGAATATGTGACGTATCATGCTCGTAGTTCAAAGCGCACTGCCATTACAATGCTGATTAAAGAATGAACGAATCGCTATCTAAACCAGTGGTTCTCATCCGTTTTAATTGATTACCTTTGGCTCACTTTTGAGTTTCATGTACTTCTGTTCCTCATTGAACTTAATCGTCACCGTTGGTTGTAAAACAGAGACGATTTATGAACTTTGTTTATTCTTTTTGGAAAAAAATGAACTAAATGCATTTCATATGCACTGCTCGGGACACATACTCTAAATTTCATGGAGAAACAAACATCGAGGTATTGGACCAGGCAAAGATTGCCAGTTTGTTTACAATCGTTCGTCAACGCCGTTTAAGATAGCTGGGACTCGTGTGTTCCCAATGAAGGACGGACAATTTTCAAAAGGTATCCTATACGGAGAGCTAGCATCTGGCAATCGAAACAAAGGAAGATTCTTCCTACGCTAAACAGACGTTTGCAAGCGTGACCTGGGAGCGATAAACATGAACACCTCAAAGTGGGAGGAGCTTGGAGCCCAAAACGTTAAAGATCGTTGTCCAGTTCTTCACTGTTGCCTTCGATACACTTTTGTCCCCATACACTCCCTGCATTCTGCGATGAATGCCAACTGGTCAACATATTTCAGCTGCTAGAAACCTAATTATTGTTCGCTGATCAACTATGGACGGATTCCGTATCATACCCGCCAAGTTTTTACGGTCTGCTGAGGAAACTACGAGTCGAAAGATAATGAAATTTTGCAAACTTGACGATTGGTATGTGCTGTTTACACCCACCAGAAGTGACGTCATGCGCATCTTACGTATTTTTACTTGTTACAGTTTGGTCCGGTTTCATTTGAACACGCCTCGTATTTAATAAATTGCAGATGATATGGAAAGACAGCTAGTAACAGAGCCTCAAATTCAGAAACTTGCCTTACAAATCGATGCTCCCACGTGATATGATAATGAAGTCATTATCATAACACATGCCAGGTTATTGAATGATGATCCACTTAGTGAGCAAATGCATGTCAAAATTCTTAAAACAGACACCGAAGGGGATAATACTTTTGTAAAAATGAAGTGATTATTTCCCGGAAAATAATATTCCATTAGAAAATATCAAGGTTTGTGCTTCTGTTCGCGCTGCCTCGGTTGTAGGCGACCCCAGAGGATTAAATTGCTAGTTTAATAAATGATGTTTCTGCGAATGTCTCCTCACCTGTGTGCATGACAATCTTACCTCTGATGTATCCACAGGCGAGGGGACCTGCCACACATGTATTATCTAGATAGGTACCTTTTATTACCATGTTTGCGTGTTGATATCTCTATTGTGTGTATTTATATATTTATCTGTAATTTGTGATCGCATATTTTATTTGTTTGTTGTCCCCGATAAAGGCTATTAGGTTGTAACGTATTTTCGGGATCAAGATGCTGCAGCGGTCAGCGACTCATAGCTGACTGCTAGCGCCAGGGCCAGCGAACCATAGCTGCCAAGACCCTTCTACACCTCCACGTGGTGATCCTGGATAACAGGCTGCAGCAGGGCAGACTGGCTAAGGAGAAGGGATCGAAGAGGGAATGCTAACCCGGTACTCAAAAAATGCTTGCTGAAGTCGAATGTGTTGGACCGAAAGGTGCAAATATCGCAGCCAAGCTGTAAACTACGACACAACGCATTCCGTTCTCTGGACTATATTCTGCTACTTAAGCCCTTTCAGGGTTTGGTAGTGGGAGATTGAGAACGAAGAAGAAGAAGAAGAAGTAACGTATTTTCGTTCCAGTTTCTGTCTTAGCGCGATATATCTGACCATACCTAAAAATGTTTTTTTTTTCACTTTATATTTTAATACACTACTGCCGCAGCCTCACCTTTATTGTTTTTCTTTTTCAATAGCTGAATGCACAATTATTTGGAGTCGTATCCGCCAATAAACTGGTTCAGTGCTAATTTAGTTGAGTTTCTCAAATTTTACCAAAGCACGTCAGAGTATTCATAAAACATATAAATGTGATCTTAGGTAAACACTAACAAAACTGCAACCATATATTTTGTTAAACTTGCTAATTTGCATCAAGGATCTCTTTCAATAAAGTGGCAATAATTGTATGAGAATAGTTTAGCAAAATATTTCGTTTGTGCATACATATAATTATTTATAACATTTAACGGCGGGGGTCACTGAGGTAAATGAAATTAAAAAGTGGACCGTGGCCAAAAAAGGTTTGAGAACTATTGACCTAGATACCTCATGTTAATTTGGTGATGACAGTTTAAATGTAACAATGTCACAGTAAAGGTATTCCTGCAGTAGGCACGTTTCTGGGGGTCGAAGTGTTAGAGGAGGGCCGGGCAACCTACGGCCCACCAAACATTTTGACCGGCTCCCGAGATTGACTGAAAATGACTATACACTCCGCTTTAAAAAAAAAATTGTTAAATAGCATATGTCCCCTACACAAAACGTGTCGCTAGTGTCTTTGGTGCTATCAATATTTCTGTATGCCTGCGAGACCTGGACCATTACAGCAGATGTCCAGGGCAGAATACATGCAATAGAAATGAGGTGCTATAGAAAACGCCTAAATGTTTCATATAAAGATCGTGTCACGAACGTAGACATACGTCAGAGAGTTGAAGACACTATTGGTCCTTTTGAAGATCTGTTCACAGCTATCAAAAGACGAAAGATGGCCTGGTACGGGCACGTCGCGAGGTCCAACGGAATTACCAACTCGATACTCTTTGGTTCCGTACCGGGACAGAGAGGGCGAGGACGTCCAAGAAAGAGATGGGTGGACAACATCACTGAGTGGTCAGGCCTTCGTCCTGGTGAAATACGACAGTCGGCGACAGACAGAGAGGGATGGCGTGGGATTTTGGGATTGTCTTCATGTGTGCCCCAACGACCTGATGGGTTACGAAATGAACTGAACTGAGTGTCGACAAAAGGAAAATGGTTTCGTCAAATCTCTAATTCTGCAAGCTGAACACATGTTTGGAACCAACTCAGACATGCCAAGACAGTGTCAGTCTGTGTCTTTGATAGTGAATAACTCTGTCTTTCTTTTCCGTGTCCAAGCACCACGTTATATATCTTGCTTCCAGTATTCAGCGACATAGATTGGCCTTGTCATTTGCCTCCAGTATGTCGCACCTATTGTATGTTTCCTGGCGGTTGGGGGAGGTCATCATGTGGTCTGGGTCCTGTATTGAATGAGTCGACGAGTTTTATCTACGGTTGGCAAGTCCCATCTATCCTCTCGATATTTCATTTTTAAACTGTATTGTTCCCCAAGAAAATGTGTCTACAAAAGAGTTTGGTCTTGCTTGTTGCTCTTTGAACTGCGAGCATGCTACGCACATATTACCCGTCGTGACGTAGTGCGCAAACTTCATAAACATCTAGAGGACTCGGGGATTTCCAGTTTCAAGAACTCCGTCAAGACGTCGAGTCCCAATGTGATAATTTTCTTTACTACTTTACTACTGGGTTACCGTTGATTAAGTTGAGGGAAAGTGTTGAAGCGATGTTTTTACCTACAGACTGCAATGGAACTTTTCATGAACATGAATAGTAGCCCGATCAAAGAATGTTCAGACACTGTGGATATGCCAGCTTGCATTTTTAGCTGACATGACCCAGCCATTTGAGTGATCTTAATCTCAGGTTTACAGACGTAAGGCCTGCTGGTACGGACGTTACGGGCACGTCAAGGCTTTTGACAATAAACTACTGGGATTGTGAGAAAATAACCTGGTTAAGGAAATACTAATTTATTTTTCTACATGAGCTCAAGAGTCAGTAAAGGGGGAGGCAGTAGAATTTACATCGCACACTCCAACGGCGACATAGAAAACCGCTACATACCAGCAGGAGAGACCTGTACCAATTTCAGAGCTGAAGCAACAGTTGCACATGGAGCAACCCAGATTCTTATCAGTCAAAACACAACTTCAAGGAAAACGGTCATTCTAACAGATTCCAGGAGTGTGCATCAAGCCATCTCAAGCCACAAACAAAATAGACTCACACGAAATAAAATATAACATCGGGTTGTTGTTCCAAAACACAGATTTTGTCCTACAATGGATTACGGCCTACTGTGGGATCTTTGTAAACGAAAAGCCAGATGAGCTCGAAAAGGCCAGATGCGGCGACACGCAGAATCGCCATCCACGGAGCTATAAAGAAACAAAGACACTTATCAAACGATCCATGAGAATGGAATGGAGATACCAACACAAACGAATACAAGCCAGACATTGCCCACCTCCACAAAATGAGTGTTAGAGACACCGTCACCTGCGATTACAGCGATTACAGAGCACTGACGGTAACACCTGAACATATCCTGCAGGACTGCCCTTCTTATACAGACCAATAAGAGGCAGTCTGGCCCTGGGGAACGACCATGCTCGAAAAACTGGGAGGTGCGGTGTGTATAGACGTGAAACAAGTCTCCTTCGTGAACCTCACTGGGTTAGAAGCATAGCAACAGTTGATCGTGAACCTCACAGGACTAGAAGCATAGCAACAGTTGATCGTGAACCTCACAGGGCTAGAAGCATAGCAACAGTTGATCGTGAATCTCACAGGGCTAGAAGCATAGCAACAGTTGATCGTGAACCTCACAGGGCTAGAAGCATAGCAACAGTTGATCGAAGAAGACGACTAATTTACGTGCTTTAATACGTGGAGAGGAGAAGACGTATCTTGTTAATTTTACAGACTACACAATCACCGTTAATGATATTCACAACCAGTTCGTTGAGCGTTTCAAAGATTTTGAATCCCAACAAAGAAAGTTAAATTGTTACTCAATACATTTTTTATGTCAATCTCAATGCTCCTGCGGTATACATACAATTAGACATTATCGACTTTAAAAAAAAAAGAAGGATATACTAAACATCAAAGTGGAGGGACTAGAACATGTTCCCCACAAAGAATACACAATGGTCACATTAACTGCCGACAAAGTGACCTCACAGTTAGGTAGCACTTATGTAAATGTGTTCCCCCCAAAACGAAGTGGACTCAATCTAAATCGAGAAGTTAATCAAGTCGCGGGTAACTGATAAACAGACTGAGCATACCAGTTAGTCAAATACCATCTGATTTAGACAGGCATGTGCGACTGGTTCAACCAAAACAGCAAGCTAGCCATTTAAAATGTGTTGATCATTCCTATATCTCCCTCCCTCCCCGTCTTCCATTTTCCCTTAATAATATGATTTGTGCATTACACTCGCTTGTGCGTGTAAATTAAGTTTGTTTATAGCAGAGCTTCAATGGGGAAGTGTATTTTGTCCTATGTCCTCAATCATCATCATCAGTCCCGTAACCTGAAAGGTCATTGTGGCACCAGTACTGCAGATTGTTGGATCAGTTTCCGCCACTCCACTTCGTTTTGTGCCAGGATATTTGTTCTAGCTATGGACATTCCCGTCCACTCTCTGATGTTGCCTTCCTATCTCTGTTTATGTCTCCCTTTCTTACACTTCCAAGGCATAGTACCTCGCAGTATCGTCTTGGTCGACCCATACGATCTTGAAACATGTCCATACCATGTGTGAGCTTGCGTGCTTTTTACCATAGGCAATTCGGTCTTTATATTGGCCAACCTCTTTCTTAACGGCACTCTGTATCCTCATACTTTTCAGTTCTAGTATTTGAAAGGCCCCTGTGTTAGAGACTTCATTGAAATAGGCCTCCTGCTTTTTTTAAGGTCGACGAACAAGTCCCATTCTTCTTAGTATGTTCAACTGTAGGTCATGTACAGTTAGGCGTTACGAAACCAGGGATTGAACGAGTTATTTATGAAAGAGTGGATTATTTTTATGATCGTGCTTAGGTATATAATGTGTCATAATATTGTTGTTGTTGTTGAGTGCCCACAAAGAGTAAGTTTACTCTTTTGTGCGCCTGAAAAGGACGCTAAGTGCCGGGTTGTAGTAGCTTTCTTCACATCCAGAGCCCGCTAATAAAGGAGGACCGCGGTACTTCAGGCGGTAGTGCTATGCTTACTTCATCTGCAATGGCGCTCACTACTATGCAGATCATACCGATCCCCATCGCGTTAGCCAGATTGCCTTGAAAACAGCTTTTGTTTCCATGGAACGCTACACGGAAGAGACATTGTGGTCTTGGTCAGTATATTGACCCTGACGCGACGTCCTGGTCAGTATTTTGTGTCTGACTGGACTAGCGTCTCAGTTCCGCTTGCCATAATATAACTTTTTTTTTTAAAATGTGCCCCAATACATTGCGACAATGCTCAGTTCTGGTCGTGTGCCATGCTCAGTTCAGGTCGCGTACCATGCTCAGTTCAGGTCGCGTACCATGCTCAGTTCAGGTCGCGTACCATGCTCAGTTCTGGTCGTGTACCATGCTCAGTTCAGGTCGTGTACCATGCTCAGTTCAAGTCGTGTACCATGCTCAGTTCAGGTCGTGTACCATGCTCAGTTCAGGTCGTGTACCATGCTCAGTTCAGGTCGTATACCATGCTCAGTTCAGGTCGTGTACCATGCTCAGTTCAGGTCGTGTACCATGCTCAGTTCAGGTCGTGTACCATGCTCATACCTGGTCGTGTACTATGCTCAGTTCTGGTCGTGTACCATGCTCATACCTGGTCGTGTACCCTAGGTTGGAAACAACAGGTCCCAAGTATTCCCTGTCAGGATCGCCGGGTCACTTTTTAAGAAGAACAAACAGTTCAAATAAATACCGTACAATGATGTTCATAAGGGATGCGTTCGGGGCATAGCAAACTCGCGATGCACAACCAAATGTTACAGAAATCACCAGTCTTCTTTGTGTGTCCATTTTTTAAAACTCGCGCCGGAGCATAGAGCCACCACTGCAGGTGGTTTCTGTAGCAATTTATTGTACACGATAAGGTTGCTAGCACCATGCACTCAACTTATCCATAGTTGCTTCTACAACCAGCATGGAGGTGAAGTGGTAATATGAACACTATACGGCTCATTCCCACCCCACATACCACATACCAAGGCACTTTCACGTTACATATCATAAAGTCCATCCACGTTACATTCAATAAGGCTCATTCACGCTACACATCATAATGTCTTGTACATTATTTCCTGGATTGAGGATCAACATGTATTTTTCACAAGATTAATTTTAAAAACTGCATTTTGCACCATGGAATGATGGTTTGAACACTTTCAATGTGAAATTGACGCTGTAATTGCGTCGTATGCCTGTTAGATAGACATACGCCAGCATTGCAGGGTATTTTATAGAAGTAATATATTTATAACTATATTTTGTATAATAACTGAAAATATATATATTAATAATAATAACAATAATCAAAGAACAGCTATTTATCTACGATGGAATGTATCACCGTCGATACTATGACAAGCGGATTTCCGCTGACATTGCGTTAGTTCTTCTTCGTACGCTGTCAGACGTCAACCTTTATATTTTCGAGAAAAGCAGCGGTCATCCTGAGGCTGTCGACACTGCCATAGAGCTTGTCTAGTGTTGCCACTGGTGATGGCCACATCTGCTTTCTCTGATCCTCGTATGTCGGGCAGTTTTGCAGAAAATGTTCAGCGATCATTTTCCTGGTACCGCACGTGCAATCAATTTATTGAATAGGTGGCACCTCATTCTATTGTGGCCAGTGCGAAGTCTGAAGACCACGACCTGCTCTCTTCTGTTCAACTGGTAATAGGCATCGTTTTTTGTGTAGCCAGTATGTTCTGCTTCCCATTTGGTCATGTATCTAGCTCTAATAAGCCTTTTTGACTCTTCGTATGTCACACTAAGATCTGGTTGTGGTAGTCTTGCATCTTCTTTTGCCAGTCTGTCTGCCTCCACGTTGCCTTGGATGTTACAGTGGGATGGAACCCACTGCACCACTACCCTTTTTGGTGCGGACTGCTGGCATAGTTGAGAGTACTACTCATTAGCGTTAGTTCAAGGTCGAGTACTCGAGCCGACCAATCATATCCGTACATGGCTCTTATCATTTCTAAGAGTTCTGCAATATTTCGATCTGTAAAAAGAAGACATTAACTAATGACTAAATATTGATTTATCTTGATTTATCTTGATTAACTGAGTTGTGAGAACAGCTGGCAAGCAACACGCCTCCGGCAGTCTCAAATTACGTGGACAGATACGATATTTTGTGTCCCAACTGATAGGGGAAATTGTACGAGCAAAAACGAGACTGGTTCTGAAATGTTAGGCGACATGACATGTTAGGCACCATAGATGTGCAGTGTCAAGCAGTAAAAGTGGTACTGAGATCTACTCCCCTTAACCCGAAACGTAATGTCCCGTTACAGTCATCAGCTGTCAAATACGTACGATGAGAACCAAGGGAACTCTGTTTAGGGTGAATTAAGGCACAAGTACTAATACTTTTAATGTTGTTTTTGGAAACCATCTGTATTGAGTTAATTCAACTCTAGACGTTTCTTAATTGCCAGGTTATAAGTGGTATTCGAAGATACTCGTGTTGAGCCGAGTTAATTCTTGGCGATATCTTTTTGGTAGTGAGTTCCAGTGGCTCTTCCTACATCCGGAAATGTACATGGGGGAAATGTAATTTACCGTCTTAATTCACCCAAAATAAAATCTATTTTAGCACCGAATTTGAGGTAATGACGTCACAGAATAGTCCACTTTTTAACTGATA
This sequence comes from Ariolimax columbianus, assembly GCA_036924085.1. Lineage (NCBI taxonomy): Eukaryota > Metazoa > Mollusca > Gastropoda > Stylommatophora > Arionidae > Ariolimax > Ariolimax columbianus. Next base: position 73,332,648 of record JAVGWX010000010.1, on the reverse strand, counting down.
TGGTTGTCAAACATTATGTTAGAATAGACGCAAAGTTCTGCTTTCGCGATGAATTACCTGAATCTGTCAAAGTTTCTCCATGATAAGGAGAGCAGCATCCAGCTTATTCAGCAGCATGGCATAATCCATGCTGTCAGACAATGTAACAGCGACCACGCCATCTAACTCTAGCATTAACTATATCCTAACCATAACCCTTCGCAAAACTTAATAAAACTGTCTATTCTGCACTTCTATCTTTATCTAAGTCTTTATTTATTTATTTATTTAAAATATTATTATATCGACCTGCCATCCCCTTTGCCCGAAATGGAATGTCTCGTTATGCACGATGGGAACTCGGTACCTCTGAAGTGAATTACGGTGCAAGTACCTACCGGGGTTCTCCTAGATGTAGTGCAACGTTAGACTCCTAAAAAAATTCACCACTATTAGCGTTGATCCCCACCTTGCTGGCCAGACTACTGTTACAATACACGGAGAACGACACAGACGTGAATATGGGATATTGTTCAAAATCCCCCCCCCCCCCGGGATGTCACATTTCGCTCCCCTTCTAGCACGTTAAACAGACGCAGACCGCGAGAATCTGCTCCAACCAGGCAGCGAGAATGACAGGCCGGGTCAGCTTAACAAATTTTCATTCCGTCACAATGCCCTTCCTGTTTACAATATCAGATGACGGTATTTCGTGCTGTGACCTTGATATGTAAGGTCAAGATACAATTTGGCTTCTTCCGACCCCCAGGGAAGAGTTATCCACACATGTATAATTTATGTCGGCTAGTTCCCCAATTGGAACTCGGGACCCTTTTCTGAGGAGAAAAGAAAAGGCCCCAATTAGAACCCCTTACTGAGGAGGAAGGAATAGGCCCCAATTAGAACCCCTTGACGAAAGAATAGGCCCCAATTAGAACCCCTTACTGAGGAGGAAAGAATAGGCCCCAATTAGAACCCCTTGACGAAAGAATAGGCCCCAATTAGAACCCCTTACTGAGGAGGAAAGAATAGGCCCCAATTAGAACCCCTTGAGGAAAGAATAGGCCCCAATTAGAACCCCTTACTGAGGAGGAAAGAATAGGCCCCAATTAGAACCCCTTACTGAGGAGGAAAGAATAGGCCCCAATTAGAACCCCTTACTGAGGAGGAAAGAATAGGCCCCAATTGGAACCCCTTGAGGAAAGAATAGGCCCTAATTGGAACCCCTTGAGGAAAGAATAGGCCCTAATTGGAACCCCTTGAGGAAAGAATAGGCCCCAATTGGAACCCCTTGAGGAAAGAATAGGCCCCAATTAGAACCCCTTGCTGAGGAGGAAAGAATAGATTCACTGCACTTCAATGCTTGTTGTAAAAAGAAACCAAGGATAGTTATGCATGGCGATGCTGTCTCAGCGTGCAATATAAATAGGTATAGATAGATTTTCAAAATTAACAATTCAGAAGGTAATAGGAGCTTCCAGTGCATTTGAGGTTACGTGTGGAAATGAAAAGAAATTTAAGTCCAACACAAAAATACAAATGTTCATCGTCAATGCAAAGTCCGTTCTATTGTTCGGCTCTGAAATATGGAGAAGAGCAAATTATGCATGAAAAAGGGACAGACTTTCATAAACGGGTAACTGAGCAGAATAGAGAGATTAAGATGGTATGATAAAATCCCTAATGTGGAACTTTTGGGAGGGGAAACAAGACAGAAAATAGTGGAATGTGACGTGACTAAAAGGCAGCCATTTATGAAACAAGCTGAAAGCATTACAAGACAGTCTCTGTTCTGGAATACCCAAAGCAAGAGACGTAGAGACGGGCCAACGCCACATGGAAGAAATAGCTCGAGACAAACATACGAGCCGCGTTCAAATGAAACCGGATGGAACTGCAATAAGGGAACATAAGTACGATGCGCATGATGACGTCACTTCTGGTGTAAACAGCTCATACCAAACGTCAAGTTTGCGAAATTTCATTATCCTCCGACTCATAGTTTCCTCGTTGAAAATATGGCGGATGTGATAAGGAATCCGTCCAGAGTTGATCAGTGAGCGGTGATTCGGTTTCTAACAGCTAAAGGATGTCGATCAGTTGACACTCATCGCAGAATGCAGCTAGTGTATGGTGATAAAAGTGTGTCGAGGGCAACAGTGAAGAACTGGACAACGATGTCTAAAGAAGGACGTGAGTTAACGCAACAATATTCGCCTGACCTGGTCTCAGAAGAGTTTTCGTTAACTCACGACCTTCTTTAAACATCGTTGTTCAGTTCTTCACTGTTGTCTTCATGCATAATTTGTTTTTCTCCATATTTCAGAGCCGAACAATAGAACGGGCTTTGCATTGACGTTGAACATTTTTATTGTTGTGTTTTCATCGCAGAATGCAGCCATTATATGGTGAAAAAAGTGTGTCGAAGACAATAATGAAGTACTGGACAACGATGTTTAAAGAAGGACATGAGTTAACGCAACAATATCCGCCTGACCTGGTCTCGGAAGATCTTTCGTTAACTCGCGACCTTCTTTAAACATCGTTGTCCAGTTGTTTTATTTTGCGCATGTCGGCCCAGTGCATCCGACTTCGGCATATATTTTATGTAATGGTCTGCTTTTTTTTCTAAGGGTTTGCTTCCCCGGGGTAACGGCCGGTACTGCGATGGGAATACAACCCAGCACCTTTACCCAGCACTAAATAGCTACCTGACGTAGTGAAAGAAACATTTCAGAGGCGTCGAGTGAGCTACGGAGTTCGTGCTCTGTTGCCGGCACTTTCAGAAATGAACGGGATTGTGCACATATAGTGAGTGACACCCAGGTGCAACCAAGTTGGTTCTATGAGCCATGTCCCACTTCTTTCCTTCCATAACAGTAGCCCAGTATTCATTTACATCTAGGATCGATTGTTTAGCGTGTGGGGAGGAAGACTAATCCCTGGTCAGACAAAAATACTGATCAGACATGTTAGCCAGTGTCATGTAAAATATGCTGACCAAGACCCCTACCTCGACTTCCACGTAGTCCTCTCTGGAAACATGTTCTTCTTACGGCTTGGCTTTGTTAGTTCTCAGTCTCCCGCTACCGAACACTGAAAAAGGCTTAAGTATCAGAATGTAGCACAGAGAACGGAATGCGTTGTGTTGTAGTTTACAGTTTGACTGCGATATTTGCACCTTTCGGTCTAACACATCCGACTTCAGCAAGCATTTTTTAAGTTCCCGGTTAGCATTCCCTCTTCGATCCCTTCTCCTTAGCCAGTCTGCCCTGTTGCAGCCTGTTATCCAGAATCACCGCGTGGAGGTGTAGAAAGGTTCTTGGCAGCTCTGGTTCACTGGCCCTGACGCTAGCAGTCAGCTATGAGTCGCTGACCGCTGCAGCTCGTGCGCTGCTCCGCATCTTGATCCCTGTTCTTCTTATGATTCTGGGTAACTCAGTTGATCAGCCTTTAGGACACGCATAGAAGCGCCAACTTACTTCTTGTTCTTTCGTAAGCTCAACAAGTGCCAAGATGTTGTCTGTGTTAGCGTATTTCAAATAGATAAGAGGGACCAGCTGTGCAATTTTATTTTAGCGTATCTCAAATAGACAAGAGGGATCAGCTGTGCAATTCTATTTTAGCGTATCTCAAATAGATAAGAGGGACCAGCTGTGCAATTCTATTTTAGCGTATCTCAAATAGACAAGAGGAACCAGCTGTGCAATTCTATTTTAGCGTATCTCAAATAGATAAGAGAGATCAGCTGTGCAATTCTATTTTAGCGTATCTCAAATAGACAAGAGGGACCAGCTGTGCAATTCTATTTTAGCGTATCTCAAATAGACAAGAGGGACCAGCTGTGCAATTCTATTTTAGCGTATCTCAAATAGATAAGAGGGACCAGCTGTGCAATTCTATTTTAGCGTATCTCAAATAGACAAGAGGGATCAGCTGTGCAATTCTATTTTAGCGTATCTCAAATAGACAAGAGGGACCAGCTGTGCAATTCTATTTTAGCGTATCTCAAATAGACAAGAGGGACCAGCTGTGCAATTCTATTTTAGCGTATCTCAAATAGACAAGAGAAACTAGCTCTGCAATTTTATTTTAGAGTATCTCAAATAGACAAGAGGAACCAGCTGTGCAATTCTATTTTAGCGTATCTCAAATAGACAAGATCGACCATCTGTAGCAATTCTATTTTAGCGTATCTCAAATAGATAAGAGCGACCATCTGTGCAATTCTATTTTAGCGTATCTCAAATAGACAAGAGGAACTAGTTGTGCAATTATATTTTAGCGTATCTCAAATAGACAAGAGCGACCAGCTGTAGCAATTCTATTCAACTGTAAAAATAGCACACCGCTTAAGTCACGGGAGATCGGTCAGAACATCACATAGCCGAGACAGCAATACGAATGATCTACCAATTCATTCCCAACGGCATTGTCTGATGTACGTATCCCCGATTTAGAGTGCGACACATCAATGTGTTCATATTTTAATTAGAAGACACTATATTACCATGTAAATAAAACTAACTAATACAATAATATGTCTAAATGTGCATATTATTTAAAAGGCATCTATTCTACATTGAGTCAGTAAATAGAAAAATGCATGTTTTAAATATGCGAAACAAATTTACACAAAATGTTTGAGTGTCCTATTATGAAATTAGATCTTGATTCTCGAGAATGATGTTCTCCATTCTTTTATTTATATTTGAAACAGTCATCTGATATCAGCCTCAGTATCAAGTGTGTGTGGGCGTGAGCTATATCATTGTGCGATAGAAAATTCAGTTTTCTATAAAACGTTAATAGGATCTATAATTAAAGTTAACGAAAACCTAATAGTTGAATTTCTTATAATTAGAAACTCGGGTTAGGCAAAATAAAGGACACTAGAAAGTAAGAAGACACAAAGAGTACTGTAACGTAAGAATATACAAAGAGCAATAGAAAGTTAGAACATGCAAAAAGGGTAATACAAATTAAGACAGACACAAAGGGCATCTAAAATAATAAGACACAAAGGGCACTCTAAAGTAAGAAGATACAAAGGGCACTGTGAAGTAAAAATATACAAAGGGTCAAACAAATGATGAAGACACGAAGGGCACTGTAAAGTAAAAATAGACGAAAGGAACTGTAAAGTAAAAATAGACGAAGGGCACTGTCAAGTAAGAATAGACGAAAGGCATTGTTAAATAAGAATAGACGAAAGACATTGTAAAGTAAGAAGACACAAGGAGTAATACAAAGTAAGAAAACAAAGAATAATATCAAATTAAAAGACACAAAAGCCACTTCAAAATAACATCATAAAAACACACACATATGGAAATGCACAAAGCACAACAACCCGAAATGCACTGCAAACAAGAAAAACTGCGCGCATTGACCAAAATTGAACGATAAGAATATCGCATGGTTACAAAAACTACACAAGCCATTGCAAAATAGGAAAACGGCCAAATAATTTATTAAAAATCCAAATGCACAGAGCGACGCACGATTAAATTTAATCACCAAGAAGATTAGAAAACGGCAACGTACAGTTATTATTCATTAGCACTAAACACAATTCACCAGGTTTATGAAAAGTCTTCAGTTAAAGGGCACACGGTCATGGCTGCAATTGTGCGCAGGTAAGAGCTCGCCTTCTGCATAAGAATAGCTACCTTATTTCATACAACAAATTGATTACGACATCATCATTGCGAAAGCATACAAACTGCTTTGGTGCATGTTTCTCGACGGAGGTCATCTATAAGTGATCCTACACTCCGACAGAGAGAAAGAAGAAGAAGAAGAAATATTCTTGCACTTTCCCTTCACAAACCGAATAAGCGAGGGACACACTAGGTAAAAGTCAATGACTCTAACAAAGGCAGCAGTCAACTCGAGGCTCTGTGCACTTCCAGTTTTTTCAAGAGAGAGCAACGGTTGCTGCCACATTTAGGTCATATGTTAAACCTGTTCACAAAATTATTTTTTTTTCTTCTTCTTCTGCGTTCGTTCTGAATCTCTCGCTACCAAGCCCTGGACAGAGCTTTGCAGGTAGCAGGATGTAGTCCGGAGAACGAAATGCGTTGTGTAGCTAGTTTACAGCTTGGCTGCGATATTTGCACGTTTCGGTCCGACACATCCGTCCTCGGCAGTGATAAATTACTAATTTGAACAATGGAGACAAAAATGCGTAATGCAAATTTGACTTACATATCAAATCCTAGTGCTACCGGGGACCGAAAGGATAGGAAAGATTAGTAACACTGCTACCTGCTAAGTATGTTGTAAGAAGCTACCAAAGAGGGTTGGGTATGGGGCTAGCTAGTTCATCTTACAAAAACTTGACGCCATAATAACTTTAAAATATATAGACAAGTCAAAATTTGATGATTTGGCATGTGTTTGTTGAAGAGCTGTGCTCCTGAGGAAGCTGAAAATATTTTGGTTAATTTCTTCTTCTTCGTCGTTCGTGTTCAAATTTCCACTACCAAGTCCTGGAAAGGGCTTTATAAGTAGTAGGATGTAGTCTGGAGAAGATAATGTGTTGTTTCGAAGTGTACAGCTTGACTGCGATATGTCCACCTTTCAGTCCAACACAACTGACTTCAGCATTGTATTTTTTTTAGTACTGGGATAGCCTTCCCTCTTCAATCACTTCTCCTTAGCCAGTCTTCCATGCTGCAGCGTGTTATCCAGGATCACCACGTGGCGATGGAGTAGGTCTTCGCAGCTTTGGATTGCCAATCGCTGCAGTTTATGCACTGTTCAGCATCTTGATCCCACTTTGGTTAATTGAGATATCTAGGATCTGTCGTCCCATCACTTTGTCCAGGAATAGTTAGGGGCCTATGAGTCATTATGTCCCATTAGCAATACCTGTTGTAAGATAGCTGTCAGCAGGACTTATCAGGACAGGTGACCAATGAAGCAGGACACAAACATGGTGCCATTCAGGCAGGTCGTGCACAGTTCAGAGCTTAATACGGTAACTATTTAAAAACAACTATCACCACAGCGCCGGGGGATGTGTAGGGCTGAGGAATAAAAGCAATTTGACATGCAGTCACAGTTCAAGTGCGCAGGCTTGTTTTTATAACACCACCTACTTATTTTTTTAAAATTATATCACCTTTGGGGTTCCATATACTTCTGACTGGTAGCCAAACCACTAGGTAACTAAGGAGGGCAAACATGACAGGGATGTCTGTTGAAATCTGAAGACTGGTTCTCGAGTCTAACGAAACTGCAAAGTAAGTTCGCTTGGTAAGGAGGCCTTTAATTAAATGTAAGTATAGCGTTCGATATATTAGAAAGAGTCGGAAAAAGAAAATGATGAAGAATGAGAAAGAGGAACCAGAAGAACATAAGGAAGAAGAAAAAGAAAAATGAGGAGAAAAAAATGAAGGAAAAAGAGGAAAAAGTAATGCGAGAATTGTTTTTGTAACTGCACAATAACAATGGTAAAAATAAAAACAGTTCCTTTTTCTTTAAAACTTCATAATAATATAGCAAAGATAAATATTATTCCTGAGGAAATTATTCTCATATGTTAATGTGCTCATATCCAATTCTTACACATATTGTATTTCACAGTCTAGTGGTTCTTAATCTTTAGAAGTCTGGGCCTCATCACGAATATTGTTATTTCTTCTTGCATCCAAAACAGCTCATCCGGATATCTGCAGACACCAGTTTGTGAACCACTGCTTTAGATAGTGAATTGGTATTCGGTTTTGATAGTACACACGTCTTATCTGTGGCAATGACTCGACGAAATAAGAACCAACGCCTGGGCTTAGTAGGGCAGGGATAAAGCGTGTTATCTCTTCACAACCAGGAAATGAAAAACAGTGGCCAGGTGGGCAGCAGCAGGTGTGATTAATGTGATTTTCTCAGCGCAGTTATCTGGCTCCTGACGATAGGTGGCGTCTTGGCCAGTACGTTTCATCTAACCCTGACGTGAGGTGGTATTTTGGCCAGTACGTTTCATCTAACCCTGACTTAAGGTGGCGTCTTGGCCAGTGTGTTTCATCTAACCCTGACGTGAGGTGGCGTCCTGGCCAGTATGTTTCATATAATCCTGACGTGAGGTAGTGTTTTGGTCAGTATGTTTCATCTAGCCCTGACGTGAGGTAGTGTTTTGGTCAGTATGTTTCATCTAGCCCTGACGTGAGGTAGTGTTTTGGTCAGTACGTTTCACAGTATTTTACAATCTACATGGTCAGTACGTTTCACAGTATTTTACAATCTACAAATGAAAGCATCGGAAATGGCCACCACCCTACAAATACAAGTCAACAGAAAATGACCATCATCAGAAGATTATAAAATCTACAAATAACAGTAAAAACAAATGACCACTTTCTTACAACCTATGAATAAAAACCAAGGGAAAAAAATCACTACTAATATCATCATCAAGTACCGTGCCGGTGTGCGTTGACAATTATGGACCTCCATTTCCTCTTATCACGTGTGACAGTTTCCAGTTCCGCCGTTGACCGCCTCCATGCCATGCCTTCAAGTCCAATAGTTGTCTCTATTTGTCTCCCTCTTCCCTGTGATTCTGCCTTTTGTCCCTGTTTGTCCCAACCTGCCACATCTCATGAAATGTCCTAATAAAGGATAACTGCATTGTCCGGACTGTTGCAATTCGCTGTCTTTGCAGACTATAGAACTTTCAACACTCTTCTGTAAAACCACATTTCCTTGCCTCCAATAATCCATGTACTTGCCCGCTGATTGTCCATGACTCGCTGCTGTATATGAGTACTGGTTCCACGTAACATCCAAGAACTCTCTCTCTCTTTAATCCAATGATTGGCTGTTGTTCCAGAAGATTTCGTTCATACTCTGGAATTATATTTTTTTAACGACAACAGTCTAGAAAAAGTATAGAAGAAGCGTGTGTGGCCATTAAAAGAAAACAAAGGCAAGCCCGCAGCAGCTACTGTCGTCAGCGATAAAAAATATTATAGTGTCCCTTGCCTGATATCTCAGCATTTGCAAGGTAGAAAAACCAATTTCTTATCCCACCTGCCTTGTTTTCCCTAACTCTGTCAGGCGCCAATTTACAGCTGGATTAACTGCAAGAAAAGCACTCTGCGACAAGGGCCATAGACGATAGCTGCACTACCTGTGTTTAGAATTGGTCAGGTAGCACTAAGACGTAGACAGGTGTCATACGAACTAGAGGGCAAACGCAACCAGTCTTGAGTCATCTAGATTCTAGGAGGTCAAATCGATATTTGTAACTCTCCTTTTTCGTGCACCCCCCCCCCCCCCTGCTATTTAAAAAAAAATATAGGGAAACGGTTGATACCTCAGAGCTTCAGTGTCAAACGTAAAGGTTGTCTTTTAAATAACAACTAGACAGAAGTAATGGTCCCCTCTCATAAACACAACTGCCCCCCCCCCCACGAGAAACACAATTGCCCCCCCCTAACAAACACAACTGTCCCCTCTAACAAACACAATTCTCTTAAATGTAATCTGTGTAAATAAGATATTTAAATAAATTCTGGGAAATAGGGGGAGAGAGAGAGATGGGGGGGGGGGGGGGGAGATAGATAGAGAGAGAGACGTCGTGAATAGGTTAGAGGCACGGTTCATAACCCAGAGATGTTTGTAATCGGATACATGAAACAGCAAGGTCTTACCCGATCCACCTTCATCAGCAAGCTCGGGATGTAAGGAAAGCTACTGCAACTCGCCACTTAACGTCCTTTTCAGGGCGCACAAAAGAGTAAACTTTCTCATTGTGGGCATTCGAAACAACGTCATTTTAAGGGGTAAACCCATATTAAACATGTGTACAGTGGACGGCGTGGTCTAGTGGCACGGCTCACAGCCCGAAGGTGCTGGGTTCGATCCCCATCACAGCACCGGCCGTTACCCCGGGGAAGCAAACCCTTAGAAAATGCAGGAGGAAGAAGACCCTTATATAAAATGCATCCTGATGTCGGATGCACTGGGCCGACAGGCGCAAAATAAAAACCACAGTGCAACGCACACCGCCTTAGGGATTGGAGAAAATAAGGCGAACGCAAAAAAAAAAAGTGCACTGAATTTGGATGCACTGAGCCGTAAGACGCAAAACAACATTACGAACTCTGCCTTATGAAACAAAGTGAACAACAGAGAAACAAATCCATATTTTCAGTAAACCAAGATACTCCCATACCAGCAAATGAGAGAAGATGCATTCTATTTTTCTAATGCTGTCAATAGAAAAACGAAGAAGTTCTAATGTTGTATATATTATTACTGCGATTCCAATAACACGAGCTCAATCAATGAAAGCCGTTCAATTTCTTGTGGAGAATATGTCTTCAACAGTTATACCCCGTTCCCTTTTGTGATGGGCCATCGGTTCCACTGTCCACATCCTTATTTATGTTTGTCTCGAGAGAAAAAGCAACAAAACATTCGTACTTTGTTCGAACCTATGTCTTCATTAAGAGACCAGTATCTTAACCGTTCGATGCGGGTTGAATTTGTGGCAAAATTTACTAAAGAAGAGGCAGGCAAGATGAGACTACGATGTATTGTTGATGGTTGTGTTGATCTTAGTAGAAGTATCTGCTGTATCGAGTGCCCTTCTAGTTCAAAATGAATTGTGTGTCAACACAAAAGGTGAAGATCTCGAGCAACGTATGTTCTCCCTGACACAGCTCTCAGCAGAACACCCAAGGTTGGTAAAACGGTGGATTCCATCCCACTGCAATATTAAAGACAATGAAGCTGCAGACAAACTAGCAAAGTGTAGAGGAGTATTCCTACAAACAGATCTGCGTATTATATATAATGAGGCCAAGACCATAATTAAAGCCAACTGGGGGGAATTGGCTAATCAACACTCCGACTTCCGAAAATAAGACAGCTACTTTAATTTAACTAGAGCAGAGCAAGTCATCATCTTCAGAATGAGAACTGGATACAACAGACTCAAAGGTCATCTTCACAACAAAATGAGGATTGGGACAGATGACAAATGTCCATGTGGGTAGCATACCATGACCGTGGAACACATCCTACAAAGTTCATGCTCACGCAGAAAAGAAGAGAACAGTGCTGGCCTCGCGAGATAGATATGAGACAAAAGCTGTATGGAGATAAAACAGCCTTACAAACAACGGTGTCTTTTGTAAATGACACTGTGACCTTGATCTGAGGATGACATTTAAGTTAATGAAATCACTCTCTCCGTCTTGGCCCATTCCTCGCGACCGTCCACGTACCACCTTGTTATGTGAAATCGAAAATCCCCTTCCTCATTACGTGCACAACCTTGACCTCGACCACTCATCGTGATTATTGACGATTGGCGGGACGTGCCTTCGCCGCCTACCTACTTGTTAACCCTTTACATCCTAAGCCTTAAAACAGGAAATACAAAATCATAAGGGCAGGGAGATACTTCTTGGCCTTATTCATATACTATTTGTTTACTCATGCGATGTAAATGCTATCCCAGAACAGAACAAGCCATGAACAGTTGCATTGAACATATTAGTAGTGTTTCCGGTTTCCATAGAACATACAATGGGCAGGTTAGGGTGTAAAGGGTTAAAACACGCCTGGTTCAAGACGTTCGATATCCATCTTTGCTTAAGAGTTCAGCTCTTCTCATAGCAATGTGCTTTTCTGCACTTATCAAGAGTTCCGACATGTCTACCAATAATAATAATAATAATAATAATAATAATAATAATGTTCGCGTTGGCATCAGTGCGTTCATCGATCCCTGTCATGGCCAAGTACTGCAGGAAAAAAAAGGGCACTTCAAGTTGCAATTCTCACTGAACTTCCAATATCCGGGATGAAGCCCTGGTGCCTTGTGGTTCATGGAAAGTGTATCGACAAAGGTCATTGCAGACTCCTTTGGTGAAGACTACTGATTTCATCATGGCGACTGGCCTGCGGATATAGCATGACCAAAAGATTCTCAACGCAAAGAAGAAGTGAAGGGAGACGAGTACTCCGCTGCATTGGGACAGAGGCCGCGAGGATTTAAGGTATCACTCAGCGTGTGAGCGATGTGTCTTGGCCATGTTACTAATCGGACAGGGCCCAATCGCTCACGGACTATGTATTACTCCCTTATTGGCCCATGTGCCGTCAGAAAATATGCCGAAGGACGCCAATCTTGTGAAGTTTAGCAGTGTGTACCGGACCGTGAAAACGCGACAAAGGGCAGGCGAAATACTATTTAAAATACACGATGACATTGCCACGGTTATTGGTTGGGAGGAAACCCCAAAATGAGCCACCTAACTGATTCAACTGAAAAACTGCAACACGTTTCCACGGACAGAAGTGTGTCGTCAACTGGTATGAATCCTAGTCAAATCCTTGGCATGGCGGCATCCATATTGCATTAAAACACGAGGCAAAATTAGACGCGCGGTCTGTTAGGCGTCATCTTTGCTACTCTCTTCCTACTATTTCTGTCTACTGATTTTGTGTTAATGATCAATATTCACTGGAATAAACAAAAACAGTGTATGTGGTTTACAAGGGTACGTTCTCGTTAAACAAACAAAAATTCTTACCCTCGTAGAACAACAAGCATATACAGACAGACCACCACTGACTAAGTCTGTCACCGAGCATCAGCAAATGTTTGCTATTCCTTCCTTACACAGTTCAATCAACAGACAGACCACCACTGACTAAGTCTGTCACCGAGCATCAGCAAATGTTTGCTATTCTTTCCTTACCCAGTTCAACCAACAGACAGACCACCACTGACTAAGTCTGTCACCGAGCATCAGCAAATGTTTGCTATTCTTTTCTTGCCCAGTTCAACCAACAGACAGACCACCACTGACTAAGTCTGTCACCGAGCATCAGCAAATGTTTGCTATTCCTTCCTTACACAGTTCAATCAACAGACAGACCACCACTGACTAAGTCTGTCACCGAGCATCAGCAAATGTTTGCTATTCTTTCCTTACCCAGTTCAACCAACAGACAGACCGCCACTGACTAAGTCTGTCACCGAGCAAGAGTAAATGTTTGTTATTCTTTCCTTGCCCAGTACAACCAACAGACGTGACAGTAAACTAACTTTTTTTCAATCACGAAATCCAAAACAGTCAGTCTCTCAATATATTTTTTGTAAATGTCTGTCCGACTTTATTCCCATTGCCGGGGTAGTCAATATGATTTTAGAATTAGGACTACAGGCCGTTTCGCCACGTCATGTGCTGGCTATGTTTGTTTATTTCACCCCCTGCTTGTTTTGCGTTGGCCTTATTTCTCTATTCCCCAAGGCGGTGTGCTTTGCACTGTTTTTATTTTGCGCCTGTCGAACCAGTGCATCCGATTTCGGCATGCATTTTATGTAAAGGGTCTGCTCCCCCAGGGTAACGGCCGGTGCTGTGAAAGGGGGGCGAACCCAGCACCTTCGAATTGTGAGCCGTGTCACTTAACCACTAACCCACGCCATGCCCTTCACCCCGTACTGAAAAACAACATGCATTATCGGGGATTCGAACCGCTGCCCTTCTTGCCCTCAATATGTATATAATTTGATCATTAAGCACTAGCATCTCCGCATTTCGTTTAAATTGACTCACATTCTTTCCTTACTTCTCCTGGTAATAGCGCTAACTTTACCATATGCCATGTTCCCTCTGTTCACGTACACCCAACAGTTCCGTCCTCCCAGTACAGTAATACCACCACCTTGACTTTATATCCTGTTCACGATTCGTGCCTTCCCTATCACCTTACTATGTTTATATATCGTCTTTCGCTCTATTTCTCCGACCACTGTGTGCCGCTTAATTCATGTGGACATAAGCCCGAGAACATTGTTCAATAAGCCTGCACACAAGCACACTCACTAAAGTTTTGTCAAATACGCCTTCCTTTTGACATTCCTTGAGATATTGTTATTTTGATTCCCACTTGTGTTTTGATTTGAATAGCTTAAAGTAGTTTACCTATACGCCCCAGTGATCCAACTTATGTTCCGAGGTACACATGTGACCAGTACAAAAATAAGTTGTGGATCGCAAATTTATACTTTACTATTTTACCTAGTCGCTCCTCTTCTACCGTGAAGTGTTGAGGTTTGCCAGAGAGAACGCAATACTGTTCTACCCGCCGTCTTTTTCCTGGCTTCTTTCCAATCCAGCCCTCGGTCAATAATGGACTGTCCTATGTTGTCTTCCCAACGTACTTTGGGACGTCCTGTGGGTCTGCGTCCTTGACTTTTTATCTCCCATGACCGCCTTGGTATCCGATCTTCTTCCATTCTAAAGACATGGCCAAACCACTGTAACTGGGACTGCTCTACTCGTGTCTGCAGGGGTTGGACTTCGAGATTTCTACGTATTGTCTGATTACGGATCCTGTCCCTTTTTGTCACCTTTCTTAGGAACCTCATTTCTGAAGTTTGTAGTTGCCTTTCTTGAGATGTGATCATTGCCCATGACGCACATCCATATGTCAAGACATGCACATAGGTCGAGCGGTATATATCCATCTTTGTTTTCCTGCTTATTTCTCTTTTGCTGAGGAATCCTCTGTTTATTGAATGGGAAAGTCTACCTGTTGCTGGCGTTTAACTCTTCTTTGATTCCTCCCCTGCTGTCTAATACCACTTCTAGATATTTGAAGTGGCTGACCTGCTCCAGTGCTCGAACTATCTGATGTCTCTTCTCATCTCTGACGATCACCATGGTTTTTGTTTTGGAATTGCTGATGTGCATTCCTCTCTTCTTCAAATCTTCTTTTCAGACCTGCAAGTTGATCTTGAGATGTGCCTCGGATTTCGTGATCAGGCTACGTCATCTGCAAATGCTAGCTCCTCCAATATGTAACTTGGTCTCATCTTCCAGTACCCTACTTCATACTTGTTTTGTCCGTACCTTGCAAGCTTTGATGACTTCATCCATGAGGAGTATGAAAAGGTACGGTGATAGAATGTTCCCCTGTCTTACTCAGCTAGTGGCCCTGAACTATCCTGACTTTTGATTTGATGACCACAAATAGTTTCTGCATGTTTTATAGAGACTCTGTATGGCAGAGATTAGGAGTCCTGGGATGTTCTTCCTTGTCAGGCACTCCCAGATTTTGTCCCAAGAAACTTTATCAAATGCTTTCTCCAAATCCAAAAAAGCAGAGATGCATCTCCTTATCATAGTCAAGAGCCTTTTCACTCAGTTGTCTGAGTGTAAAGATAAGGTCTTGAGTACTTCTGTTTACCGGAAACCACATTGAGTCTCATACATATTTGGCTCTGCTAGACCTCTTAATCGCTGTTTTAGAATCCTAGAGTAGACTTTCCTGGGGACACTGAGAAGGGTAATACCTCTGTGATTTTCCCATTGTCGATTTTCACCCTTTTAAAATATCTGTATTATTATGGCAATCTCCCAATCTCTTGGTATCTTCTTGTAGCGCCAAGCTGCCTTGAGAATCTTCATGAATAGTATATCTCATGTCGCTCCCATATATTTAACCATTTCTCGTGTTATGTCATCATGTCATGTTTCAGCAATTTCCATGTTTCAGAGCCATTGAGCTGGACTGGAACAATGCTGGACTGGTAGATCCAGATTTTTGTCCCAAGTGAGATCTTGCTGTTTCTCCACACACATTGAACATCGTGCATAGCGGATGCAGATAGTCCGGCTGATGCAGCTAGTCCGATCCGCATTGACATATCCGTACCGCCGCGCCATCAGATAATATCATGCTATCGAGATAGATTAATTCGTTGGTGCCCTCTGCAGAGTCTGTATACAACCAGTTTATTGGAGGGTGGTTAACTGATGTGCGAGTCCATCTCAATAGACTCAAACACTAGAGCAAAGTAGACTCACCCTCTATGCTGCTCTAAACAAAACACCTAATCATGGCCGGTGTTATGTCATGTCACACAGTCACCTCTTACAACATGCTCTCTGTGGGGTAGTCGTGCTATTCTTGTCCTTGTCATACACAAAGACCCTGGCAGACCACTCAGTACTAAGTTCGCCAAAGACTTTTTTAAAGCTCTGGCAATTTATTCTTGAAGGGCCTCCGAATGTGAGGAGAGTCACCAAAGAAAGCCGTCAAGAGTACCTAGCTGGAGTATGAGTGGTATTAGCAACAGCAACAAACGAAGAATATATCAAGTGACAATATTCAGAATGCAAACCAGTCACTACAGACTCAGATATAATCTGTTCAATTAATCAGAAATTAAACACGCAAACCTGTACCTGTGTGTGATGAATAAACAATAATATATGAGACTGCAGAGATTACAATAGACAGAAATACAATCTATACAACAAAGTAAATATATGTGAAACACCGATGAATGCAACTATAGTACTGAGAAGAGGCTGAAATTCAGCACAGTGAATGAGCTGACAGCAGCCAGTGACTAATAGTTGGTTGCTTACATCAGGGTCAGTGAACCAGAGGTGACCAAGACTCTATCACACCTCCAAGCAACAGCCACGGAAACAGGCTCACTAGCATAGGGAATAGGGATCACAGTGTGAAGGCCTATACCAAAAAGTCAGTAGAATTCTGATGTTTCGAGTCAAAAAGCAAAGATATCATCGCTCACTGCAAACTACGACTGTGTAATTGTTTAAACCCATGAAATTCATCCATCTTTACCCGTAGTAGTGAGCGAAACACAACTGAAGCCAAACATAGTATAACCGCCTGGAGGACCCAGGTCCACCGTCATCAGTACGCTCAGGATGTAAAGAAAGCTACTGCAACCCGCCATTTAACGTCCTTTTCCGGGTGCACAAAAAAGTAATCCTACTCATTAATGGCATTCGAAACAACAACATCTCTACCACACCCTAACCACCCATCCTTCCACACGTAACCTGTTAAAATCCCTAATAAGTCTACAGTACTGCAAATTAAAATTGTATCTTGAAGAAACAATCACACAAACTTACATTTTAAGGTCAAAGAACAATTTGTTTACTAACTTAGAATTGGCTCCCAAAGCATCAGAGTGCATATCTTATGCCTGCACCCTATTGGTACTATGACATCAAAAAATTTAAAGCTCACATGTTATCGTGTATGCATTTCATTGTGCTCAGTATTAGCAAACAGTATATGCGTTTCATCTTGCTCCGTATTTACAAACAAACAATATTCTTCATGCCAACATATAATTATATGTCCAGAACTCGTGAAAGGAAAGACATAACGACTAGAAATAAGTTGTACTGATCTAAAAATTGGTCATAAAATGTTCAGTGACAAATTCAACTCGATATGGTGTTGTTTATTTCATGAGTTATGATGTCTTTGATAAATATACAAGGTATGTTAAAAAAGTAATTTTTCCAGCGGAAACAAATGAAGCATGGATCTTGTCCTTCAGCAGGGAAGTATAGGGGACAATCATGCACATGAGTGTATTTTGCCCCGCTCGCAGTCAGCCTTTCAGTGTTGAGTGTAGTGAGCACCTGTCAGGTTTTCATTTACCACCCGAGAACTTGCGGATGAAATGGTGATAAACATTGATTTGGTACACTCCATTTTGAGCAAGGATTTGGTTATGTGGAGTGTCCGTGATATTTTCGTGACAAAGCTGCTAATGATGAAACAGAAACGGTTTGTCGGGCTCCCTGTTCCCCCAACATGGCTCCTTGCAATTTTTGGATGTTCACCAAGCTGAAAATTCTGCTGAAATGGACCCTATTTGAGTCACCAGAAGAAATTATGTGGAATGTGACGACCCAACTGTATTCCATTCCTAAAAAGGCCTTCCTGGAATGCTTCCAGCAATGGCTAGACAGCTGGGAGAAGTGTGTAAAGTCCCAAGGAAAGTACTTTGAAGAAGATTAGGGTTTCAAACCTCCAGGTCAGTAATTGCATTTATTTTCTCTAAAGGTCAAAGTCAGATAACTTTTTAACACACCTCGCATAATAAATATATATATACATGAGATAGCTTCAAAAATTTCCGGGAATAGTCGACTCGTGTTTGAATGAAAGATGATATTATGGAGAATATATATTTATAAGTTGGTAGTGACCTTGACGAAATGACATGGTAGATGTGACCTTCTCTTATACTCTCGAACAAAAGTTACAGAATTTTGTTTGTGTGTTGTGCTCGTTGCATCGCCGGAGTTGAAAGTGTCTTTGGTTGAACAACGTACAAATGCCAAATTCCGTGTTTTGCTTGAGACGTCACCATCAGATACACAAACATTGCTTAATAAAGTATATGGTGATAATAATAATAATAGCTGTCCATCGCAAGTGATGATGACAACAGCAGTCAGACATGTTGTGCTGCACCTCACCAGTGAGTCCGGAGGAGGCTGTATAGTCAATTAATGTTCCCCCATCACTCAGCACATGAGCATTCATACCTTCATACCACCATGTGGTGGTACCACAATAAAGAAATCGCAAGTGACACAAGCATTTCCATGAAGCTGGTTACTGTCGATGATGATGCATGTAGTGGACGGCCGTCAACCTCGATCAACAATGAAAACATTGAAAATGTTCGAAACGTTGTGTGTGCTGACAGAAGACTTAGTGTCAAGAAAATAGCCTCAGAAGTTGGAATATCAGTTGGAAGTTGTCACAGTATTCTCTACAATCAACTGCACATGCACCGTGTTTGTCAACACATGGTTCCCAAGGATGCTGAGGACGCTATCACCAATGTGACAAGACAGCTGAGAGAGGTGTCAAAGAATGGGATCTATGAATGTTTCCAGCAGCTGTATGCACGTTGGCAAAAGTGTGTAGTTGCCGAAGGGAATTACTTTGAAGGAAATGTAGTGTAGATAATTCTATTGTAACTTATTTCTATACAATCCACTAATTCCTGGAACTTTTTGAAGCTACCTCATGTGTGTGTGTATATATATATATATATATATATATATATATATATATAAACTTTCAGAAATATAGTATAGATGTTGCCAGCATTTTGCAGAACTTTCATTAGTCTATTATTTCAATATGTGTAGCAGTGTGCAGTGGATCTATTTTGTTATTACCAAATATGAGCTGTGGAACCCCATGGGAGATACTGCAATATGATGGCAGGTAATGCAGAAATGAAGAAACCATTTTCTTCAGTTTCATCTGTCAGTCAAGAACCCATGAATTTATCAATAACAAAGATGATGCAAAGAATAGTTCATTAATGACTGACAATATTATAATTTGTCAGGAACCCTAAAGTGGTATCAAAACAAAATACAAACAATTTTGAAGCAAATGTCTGAACACATTCTGTAAAGGTGTGGTGAAGAAGCCAGGTAAAAATAAAAGAGCTGCATTAACATTTAATATCAAATGTAAATACTTACACACAAAATGATGGGTCCATTTTATGTGGTCACAAATTTGTAAACTGAAAAAGGCGCATTTATGACCTAAAAGGCTTTCATCAAGACAGAGGACTACGCAGATGAGACTAACAAAGCTAAATGAGGAAGATGGAAAAATGTGATGAAATGTTTGTACACTATATATCAAAATAGAACAAGTTAAGAAAGAACTTGGTTTTAAGCTGCAAATAGAAGTGACAATAAGTTTATAAAGGAGGCCATTAGAGGGATCTGATCTGTAGTTACTTAACGAAGATGAGTAGCAAGAAGAAAATAAAGAGAGATAGATAACCAGCAGCAGGACACATCAGGAGTATGTACTCAATAACCATCATCATTCAGTCCTGGGATTGGTTTGCAAGTTCAGGAATCTTTCCATTTCTGTTTGTCACTGTGACGTCTTCAGCTCAGGATAAGTCTCTGCATGATTGTGTCTTCCAAGACTTTCTTCACTGGGCACTCATGAAGTAGGTTGTGGCCCAGTCGTTTTTGTATCTTTCTTTCCTCTCCCACTTCCGCCAACACTCTCTTAATTGATTTTCTCTTTGTCCAGCTCACTTTATTCATCTTTCAGTAACACTGAATCTCAAAAGCCGCCAAGAATTTCTCCTCTCTTCTATTTATTGTTCATGATTCATAACCATACAACGCCACAGACTAAACATACAAGGAAGTCAAAAATATATTTGATGGCCTGTTAGAAAACATGAAACAATACAAAACAGAAAGCATATCAGAGATTATAAGCAGGACTGTCTAAAAATATGCACACTCAATAACAAGTACTATTCACTTTGTTCTAGCAAATAAGAAACAGACGCAAAGAATGCCTAATCTTCACATTTGAATAAGCTTGGAGCATGCCTCACACAATTCTGCTTATAGCAATAATAGTATCTAAAGTTTGTAGAAATAGGAAATTATTGATACAACTAGCAGAATCTTTGCAATATAACTTATAATGTTCAGTTATTATAGACACAATTTGATTTACAATGTACTAAAATGGTCCGTTTCCAAATGTATTTATTATTCAGCCAAACTTTAATGTCCGTGACATATGCTAATAATGACTAATATGGGTAAAAAGTAATTTTAAATTTTAGAACACAATTTGCTAAATCCACTTTCATACAGCAATAGCAGCTGTTATATTTAAAACCTATATTAATCATTCAAACTGTAACTAAATGACAATATGATAATTGATGCTAATATTGAATTTGTTTTCAACAAATGTCACACAGGACTTTATCCTTATGTTGTTGAGGGGTGAGAGTTTCAGTTCAGAAGAAGACCTTTATTATTAACTAATCTCTTATAGTAATTATGGACAATGTAGTCTTCTGAATTGTCTATATTGAACTATATTCTTGTATAATATATATTATATATTTATCATCATCATCTGGTTGACCAGTCCTAAGACTGGTTGTAAGGCTGTCTAAGCATGTCTCACCATTGGACCCTATCCTATGCAGCTCTCTTCATTTCAGCATAAGTTCATACTTTAATGACTCTACATGCCCCCTTACCCTTTTTCCCTGGATCTTGTCCTCTAGTATCTTCTGCAGAAGATTTTCATATTGCATATTGTGTCCCAGTCAACTCAATCTGAATTTTTTTTATCATTTACAATATTTATCTTTGAGTCTACCTCAGCAAGAACAGTGTCATTGGATCTTCTTTGTTTTGGTTTTTTTTTTGCACAGAGCTGTTAGTCTGCAATGTGAATAGACTTCAATTTCCTTTCCTATTGTTCCATCTAGGGAGGAAATTACCTTTCAGGTTATATTTTAGTCCCTTAATGATAATTACTATTTGCTTAGATGTGAAATCCAAATTGGTTAGAATTGAATATCTTTTAACTTAACATCTTTATACTGGTTTAGAAGAATCTGCAGAGTCTGTATACAACCAGTTTCATTTACATTGCCTTGCCCTAAAAGCTATGCGCATCTAATGTATTCCTAAATGCATTAATTGTCCCTGCCTCCACTACCTCCTGTGGCAATGCATTCCAAGCATTCATCACTCTCTGGCTAAAAAAATATTTCTTAAAATCGAATCTGGACCTCGCTTTAGTTAATTTGTAGCTATGCCCTCTTGTTCTTGCAGGTGGTTGTATTTTGAAAAACTTGTTATAGTATAATTTATGCTCTCCTCATCCTATAAACCTGTATTAAGTCACCTTGAATTCTTCTCTCTTCTACCTCTAGACACTGTAGGCCGGTTTTTCTGAGTCTTTCCTCATAACTGTAATTCTGGAATCCCACTACCCGCTTTGTCACTCTTTTTTTGTATTCTTTCCAGCATGTTTATATTCCCTCTATGATAAGGACTCCACACCTATACACAGTACTCCAATTAGCACTTCTTCATCTTGCCATCAATTCTCTTAAATTATCTTCAATAGATTTTAGATACATGCAGATGCATCTAAATAATAATAAGTATAGTATTAGATGCTTATAATTTAGAATTGACACATTCTATTTCATTTAGTTTTTTTGACAAAGGAATTATTATGGAAGTTGTGTGATCTTTTGACCACAAAAGCCTTAAAAAGGCTAAGGCATGTACTACAGTAAATGTAGACGTATTCATTATTGTTGATTGTGTGATTAACAATAAGTTACAATAACATCACTTTCACTTTGTAAAGTCGCTACCGCTGTATTGTTTATATATAGGCCCTTTATAATTTTGCCATTAATATTATTAGCATTTTACTGTACTAGATTTGATTTATTCAAGTGATCAAATCAATTGACACGTCGTAGAAAGGTAGCCTCCGTCTCTAAGGCTGGTTCTTTTTTTTGTAAAAGGGCAGTCAACAAGAGGAGAGCAAGCTGTTGTACTCAACTGCCTTTGTCCTATTATATAAAGTTATGCAAAGATTATCTTAAGTAAACATCAAATACATACTCTTGCTACAGTCTGAAAAACTCACCATATCGAATGGGTAGGTAGATCTACTATCACATCAACGACAGCGAAGAAATGCTGCATCACTACTGTTGTCATTCACTAAACCTCGGCATTCATCAATCGTCATAAATCAATACTTGCCAGGTGAGCTGCCACATTTTCTTGTGAACATGTTTTTGGTTTGTTTTTATTGTTTAATTTCTGTTGTTTAATAGCAAATCTTGCTATCAAAATATTGATAATCACTATAATGTAACTTTAAAAAAGAGTGTTTTCTATTCTTTTACAATAAATTGGATCAATGAATGAACTTATCAAAATTGCTAATGCAATTTCTTTTAAAGTCTTAGTCTACCTGTACTTCTACAATGTTAGATGCAGGTCCCAGTTCTAGCGTGAACTGGTTGTAGCCGGGAGGAGGATTTCCTGCTGAGCGGGCTAGGCTCGAGAAGCTTATTACTCTGATGCGTTGGAACAAAGGCCCAGAGGGTGGTTAACCGATGTGCGAGTTCATCATAATAGATTAAAACACTAGAGGAAAGTAGGCCGGCAGCCTGTTAGACGCCATCTGTACTGCTCTTAACAAACCACCTAACCATGGCTAGTGTTTTCCCATGTCACACAGTTAGTCGTCTTTTATGACATGCTCTCTGTGGGGCAGTGCGGCAATTTTTTTTCTTGTCATGCTCAAAGACCCAGGTTAAAGAAGACAATAGTATATATAGTTGTATCAATGTCCATTTCCGTATACATTTTTTCACATGTTCTACATTTGTGTTTGCTAATTCAATAGTGATTAAGGCTGTTTATTATATGCAGCATCATGCACTCAAATGTTATCAGCTCCCCTGCTCAGGACAAACTTTCTCTTATTCTTTATTCCAGTTGTTCACCACCACCCCACCCCCTTCCTCCCCTCCTGGCCTCATAAACCCTCTTTACTGGCAGCGAAGAGTAACATCGGGGTCAGATTAAACATACTGATGAAGGTTCAACCTTTGTAAGGCTCCTGAAAAAAAGTTGTTACACTTGGCGGCCGACGAGGTAGTGATCGATACTGCAATACCCATAGTGGTAAGCTTGTTGAAAATCTCGCATTGCACTACAGCTAGGAGACCACATTTTTAAGTGCGCACTGAAATGTAGCCCCTGTAACCTGCCACCAAAGAAACGTCGTTAAGAGTTAAATTAATTCAGTGCGACTGACTTTCACCAACAACAACTACTTCACATTAACGTTACCGTTAGAAGTCAAACTGGCACGTTTAGACTTGCAGTCGTCCAATGAATAACGCTATTGTAAATGTCGCGGTCTGTTTGAAGCTGTATACTATTTTACTAGCGCTTCCAAATCGCCAACTATTTTCAATTTTTCTCACTATTATGCTTTGTCTATTTGTTAGAAACAAAAACCACAAATATTCATCATTGACCTATCATATTAATAGACAGCAGTCTGGCTTCTGGGGCAAGCAGTGGTCTGGAAATCGCCCAAAGACTTGGTCTTGCGGTATCATACATGAACTCCCTGCATAGTCTGGTCCGTGCAGAGGCGTTCTTGGAAACCAATCTGGACCTTAAAGATCATGTGTCATTCTTTCGTCTGCTTTGGCGCTCGTCCCGAAAAGGATGTTGTGTCGTAGTTTACAGTATGGCTGCTATATCTACGTCCTTCAGCCAGACATATACGATTTCTTCTGGCTTGTGTAGGTTTCGGGGTTGTCTTCCCAATGCGATCGCTACTCTCTTAGCAAACTACACTTTGGCAGACAATTTTCAGGGCCACCGCTTGAACGCGGAATAGAGTCTTGGTGATCTGGGGCTCGATAACCCTGATGCAAGCAGCCATCTATAAGTCGCTGGCTGCCGACAGCTCATTCACTGCTGCATCCTCGGCCACATGTGGCATTTCAATTCTTGTGTATGGCTTCGAGACCTGAACGGTCTTATAGAGAGATTGGAAACGGTTCGAGGTCTAACACGTGCGTAACACTCGTATCCTTGGAGTTCGCTGGCAATACCGAATCACTAACACCGAGGTCTCCCGACGGACACAACTCAAAAGGATTTCCTCAACTCTGGATCAACGCCGCGTCACTTACTTTGGCTATGCTGCCAACCTCTCTCAGGAAGTGCCAGCTCGACAACTCCTACTTCTGTCCCCTGGAAATCAGGGGCAGGAAAAGACAGGACCTTTCGTGCCGTTCGCATAACACCTGGTTGAGATGCATCGCCTGCGCTTCATTTACTCATCGTGATGTCTGGAATTCTGCAGTCAACGCTGGTCATGAACTATACACGCGAGGGAATTAGTAGATTACGTCCTTTGAACGATGATGGGGAAGTTTTCCTTCTTCTTCTGCGTTCGGGTTTTTTTGGATCTTGCTAAATCTTCTAACATGTCGCCAGAACAAAGTCCACGTTCTTTAAAGATCTGAGCGGTGGCCCCATATCTTTTGCCTCAGTTCTGCTTCCTGTGGCCAGGTCTAGCATCTTAATTCTTCGTGATGAGAAAGTTCAGGTCTAAACTATTCTATATTGACATTCTACAAACGTATGGTCGTATGGACTAACTCAAGAACACAGCGAGGAAGAAATATAAGAATTTTACAAAGACTTACAACAAAACATCCAATCAAGTCTACTCATCTTCGTATAGTAAAATGGAGATATGAATTCCAAAATAGGAAAAATTAATATTTAAGAATATTGGTCAGTTCAGGTCACGTCATCCCGTATCCGGTGAGGTCGTTGGGTCACACATGAAGACATCCTCACAACTCCACGCCATCCCTGTCAGATGCCGCTGCCCGTGACTCTTCTGGTCGGAGACTGGTCCATTCTTTTATGTTGTCCTCCCATCTCTTTTTGGGCCGGCAGCTTCGTCGTCTGCAATGCACCTTCCCGTGGAGGATTGTGTTTGCAAGACCACTTGATCTCGATATGTGACCGTACCAAGTGAGTTTTCTTCTTTTGACAGTTGCCAAGAGATCTTCGAAAGGCCCTATTGCTGTTGTAATTCTATCTCGTATTTCCTCGTTTGTAACTCGATCTTTGTACGTGACGTTTAAAAGAATATTGGAGGGCAATTTGAATTGGGCCTGGGGAAGGAACCTACCTCCTACCAGGCGCGTCAGCAGGGTTGCGGATTGCTGAAAGGCCTCCTAATTTGGAGGTTAGCTGCGAATAAATAAGCATCCGTGGACAAAAACGGGTCGGCAGGCATGGAGGGTGAAAGGAGGCAGCCCCTCCACCATGGCAAGACACAACAGGCTAATCACCTGTTTGTCTTAAAAAACGATTACAAGTCAAAACATACTACTTACTTACTTACCTCTACACCTCACGGTAGAAGAGGAGCTACTAAGTAAGTAAGTAATTTGAATTGGGGAGAGGTAACGACAAAGAAGTTACCGGTGATACATTTTTGTGAAGAAAACTATTTAGTTATGTGTAATACGTTCTTCAAACAATCTCCAAGAAGATTATAAAGGTGGAAAAACCCAGAGAATAGTCCAGATTTAAATAAGTGAGTCACATTGGAATAAACGTATCCGGATACCAACATAAATCCCCATCACAATCCTCAGAGGACTAAAATATCCAACAGACTGAAAAATATAGGAAGAAAAGATCCTCAAACAAATATTTCTGGAATAAAGCAGCACGAAATTAAACAGAAATACAATGAAGTCAAAAATATATAAAATGATAACCTATTGTAAGAAAACAATGAAACAATAGAAAAGAGGAAGAACATTAAATAATTTAAGTGGGACTGTCTAAAAAAACCGGCATACAAGCAGCAAAATAAAACTACCGATAACAGAATTTAATAAATGTCAAGAATGGATGACAGGCATTTCAAACAAAATGAATGAAAATAAAAGCCCAAAACACTTCAGAATATAGCACACTGGACAATGTCTTCTTCTTCGTTCGTTCTCAAACTCCCGCTACCAAGACCGGCCTACAGTGTCTCGAAGAGAGAAGAATTCGTGGTGACTTAATACATGTTTATAAGATGATCAGAGGAATGGATAAATTAGACTATAACAAGTTGTTTTTTTTAAATACAGCCACCCACAATAACACGAGGGCATAGCTACAAGCTGACTAAAGAGAGGTACAGATTAGATATTAGGAAATATTTTTTTTAGTCAGAGAGTGGTGTCTGCTTGGAATGCATTGCCAGGGGAGGTAGTGGAGGCAGGGACAGTTAATGCATTTAAGAATAAACTGGATGCGCATAGCTTTTAGAGCAAGGTGATGTAAATGTAACTAGTTGTATACAGACTCTGCAGGGTCTTCTAAACCAGTATAAAGACGTTAAGTTAAGTTAAGTTAAGTTAAGTGTTAAGTTAAGTTAAGTTAAGTTAAGACCTGAAAATGGATTTGCAAGCAGCAGGATGTAGTTCGGAGAACGAAATGCGTTGTGTCGTAGTTTACAGCTTAACTGTAATATTTGCACCTTTCGGGCTGACACATACGACTTCAGCAATCATTTTTTAGTACTGGGTTAGTCTTCCCTCTTTGCACCCTTCTCCTTAGCCAGTCTGCTCTAATGCAGCCTGTTATCCAGGATCACCGCGTGGAGTGTAGAAGGGTCTTGGCAGCTCTAGTTGGCTGGCCCTGACGCTAGCAGTCAGTTATGGGTCGCTGACCACTACAGTTCATGCGTTCACTGGACAATGTGACACGTGATATATGCCGACATGAAAAGAACATTGGATAGAATCAACATACAACATAACTAAAGGCATTGGAAAGAAGCACAGCAGAAGAGTTACGCATGCAGAACTAAAGCAACACTCCAACACAACAATGTTGGCTCAAGAAGGTGGGTGCATTTAGAACAAGAATGGAGGTATCCTGTTTGATGAGAAAGATATATCGAACAGATGAACAGAATGGGTTAATGAACTGTTGGACTACAACAGTTCTCAAGCAATTTTAGTGCGGAGGCAGAGGCATTGAAGGCTGCAGTAGAATAAATGCTGTCAGGCGAAAGCAATGAAAGCCAGATAGTCTTGTTTACAGATGCCCTGTCCGTGGTTACAGCACTAAAACGCCAGAAAAATACAGAACTTAATAACTTAAGAGCAGTACTCTGTCAACTATGCCAACAGTCCACACCCAAAAAACTAGTGGTACAGTGGGTTCCATCCCACTGTAACATCAAAGGCAACGAGGAGGCAGACAGACTGGCAAAAGAAGGTGCAAGATTACCACAACTAGATTCTAGTGTGACCTACGAAGAGTCTAAAAGGCTTATTAGGGCCAGATACATGGCCAAATGGGAAAAAGAGCATACTGGCTATACAAAAAACGATGCCTATTACCAGTTGAGCAGAAGAGAGCAGGTCATGGTCTTTAGATTCCGCACAGGCCACAACAGACTGGGGTAT
This sequence comes from Ariolimax columbianus, assembly GCA_036924085.1. Lineage (NCBI taxonomy): Eukaryota > Metazoa > Mollusca > Gastropoda > Stylommatophora > Arionidae > Ariolimax > Ariolimax columbianus. The sequence goes on along the minus strand of JAVGWX010000010.1, from coordinate 73,304,987 downwards.
CATCTATTCAATAAACTGAAGATAGGTGGCACTGACGAATGCACCTGTGGTTCAGGGAAAATGACCCCTGAACATCTGCTGCAAAATTGCCCGACATACGAGGACCAGAGAAAGCCATGTGGTCATCACCAGTGCCAACACTAGACAAGCTCTATGGCAGTGTCGACAGCCTCATGATGACTGCTGCTTTCTTCGAACAAATTCAAGTTGACGTCTGACAGCGTACGAAGAAGAAGAAGAAGAAGAAGAAGAAGAAGAAGAAGAAGAAGGACGACAACAGAGACAACAAATCATCAACATTTAATCACGATGACCAAACCATTCTAAACGTCACGTACAAAGATCGTCTAACAAATGAGGAAATACCAGAAAGAATTACAACAGCAATAGGGCCGTTTGAAGATCTCCTGTCAATGATCAAAAGACGGAAACTCGCTTGCTACGGTCACATATCGAGATCAAATGGTCTTACACGGATAGCTGCAACTCAGACAACGAAGAGGCCGTCCCTAAAAGGTGTGGGAGAACAACATAAAAGAATCGACCAATCTCCGATCAGAGGAGGCACAGGGAGCGAAGGCTCACAGAGAGGGATGGCGTGAGTTTGTGAGGATATCTTCATGCACAACGACCTCACCGGTTACGAGATGGCCTGACCGGACCATAACACTATCAGATCACAAGCAGAGAAAGTAAAAAGATATGAGCAAGGGGAAATAAACAGGCATTCACACAATACAGTCATTCATGCAAACGGAACTGTTCAACAAAATAAGAGTAAGATCCTTCAAAGAATATTGCCACATCAAAAGGCATTACGTGGTGGTAAAAAAGTAAGAAGCATGTCCTTTTAGAGAACGTCATTTCATACAATCGCCACCTATTTGGCTGTTATAAGTTTCTAGGCAAGTGTGCAGTACGGTAGGTCGCCATTACTTTCCGTTCGTGGAGGGGCGATCGCCGGAGAAAAGAACCCAGCGTCTGTTAAAATGGACACGGTGGGAATCGAACACGACCGTGTCCACGATAAATAGACTGTGGTCCAGTTGCATGCAGTGAGGGTGAAGTAATTTATTTTTGGCCCACCAATGAGTTCCGGGAGACGGACCGTGTAGGAAAGGTCTGCTTATCACCTCTAATGTACATGGCCTGCTGGTTGACCTGGGCGTTCTTTGGAAGTAGGGCCACGTGCCCGCAAAGAGTGCAACCATCGCACAGTCTCAGCGAAAGCGTGCTCCCCGAAATAACAATACTCACAACGATTCCACTGCCGGTTCACTGCATATGTGACCTGACTATGGCAGGGTCTGCCGTTACAGGATTGGCATTTACAGCCATCAGAGAACACTTCTTCTTCTTCTTCTTCGTTTGTTCGTTCTTAATCGTCTGCTACCAAGCCCTAAACAGAGCTTTGCAAGTAGCAGGATGTAGTCCGGAAAACGGAATGCGTTGTGTCACTAGCTTACAGCTTGACTTTCGATATTTGCACCTTTCGGCCCCCACACATCCAACTGTGGCAAGTGAGAGAGAACATATATTTCGCAGCAATATGCTATCGCCATCTTCGCTTACGATGGGCAACTAGTATTATTATTATTATTATTATTATTATTATTGTTATTATTATTGTTGTTGTTGTTATTATTGTTGTTGTTGTTATTATTGTTGTTGTTGTTATTATTATTATTATTGTTACAGTAGTTGTATGGTACAGGTGAGGTGATAGATGTCAATACTCCTTGAAGTGGAAATATAAAACAAGGACGACGCCATTGTGAGGTGATTCCGTTCAACAGTTAATAGGGGACGGGGTGGGCTAGTGTTTAAGTGACACGGCTTATAACCCGAAAGTGCTGGGTTCAATCCCCATCACAACACCAGCCGTTACCCTGGAGAAGCAAACCCTTAGAAAATGCAGGAGAAAGCAGACCCTTATATAAAATGCATGCCGAAGTCGGATCCACTGGGCCGACACGCACAAAATCAAAACCAGAGTGCAACGCACACCGCCTTGAGAAATAGAGATAAGGCGAACGCCAACAACAACAAAAAGAGTAAATAAAGAGAGCATCTCCAGCTGTGAAATAATCGTCCCCTGAAATTCTTGCCTCGGTGACTCCAGCAATGGTTAAGTTGTAGGAGCTCAGAGAGATCCTCTATTATTCTAAGGTTAGAGCACTTTCATTATGGCAGTAATCCTTTCTCGCCCGTGTCACACATAAATTATTCTATGCTTGAGGTCTTCTTGTGTATGTTTTCATCGCACTATGTTTTTTTAACTTGCATTAATGTTGCTATTCTTTACCCTTCGGCAAACAAGCACATGAAATATATATCTACTTCTTAACCTCGATTCTTTTTACCCTCCAGCAAACAGTAAGGCCAGGTCAGGTCATCCCGTAACCGGTGATGTCATTAGGGGCACACATGAAGACATCCCCACAACTCTACGCCACGCCTCTCTGTCTGCGGCCGCTGTGCCTCCTCTGGTCGGAGATTGGTCCATACTTTTATGGTGTCCTCCCACCTCTTGTTACCTCCACCCTGGTGTGGGACGGCAGGCGCAGTTATTGTTAACCAGGGCTGCGACCGAGCCGGTATAGTTGATTTTGGTTGTGTTATCATGGGTGAATCTTGGGCGGTTGTCTTTTGGCGGAGACCATCTCCTCTCCAAGTCGGAGTGAACCAACAACTGCCTCTGATCTGGAGAGCCCATCTCGTCAGGCGAGACATTGCCTCGTTTGCCTACAAAATAGCGGTCATAGTTTCCCAGTGTGCACCACTTGGAGGTGACGTTGACTTGTGTGTTCTTACCATCAAGCAGGGCGAAAACTTGCTCACTGGAAAAAAAGCCGCAAACGCCTTTGTTGAACACTATGCCAGAGCGAACCACATAGATGTCCCTGCAGATAGACATACAGACATTAATGAAGAGCAAAAAGGGCACGACAACATCAATATGGCACCAGAAGAGCATATGATGGCAAAATTAACAATGAACGAAATGGAAGAGGCCATGAGAACATTAAAGAAAAGGAAATCTCCCGGAAAAGACGAGATAACAAACGAAATGCTGATGGAGCTGGGCCAAACAGCAAAGAGGAAACTGCTATCAGTCCTGAACCAAAGCTAAAAAAGGGGTATTGTACCCCAGGCATGGAAAGACGCAGTACTTGTACCAGTACCAAAGAAAGGAAAAGACAAAACAGATCCAAATGGATACAGGCTTATCAGCCTACTGAGCTGTGTCGGCAAACTGATGGAACGTATAATAAACACCAGACTGATGTGGCATCTGGAAGAAAAACGCATACTAATTCCACAGCAAGCAGGCTTTAGACAGCACAGATCCACTGAGGATCAGGTCATCCTCATAGCCCAGGAAATAGAAGATGCCTACCAGGAACAGAAACACACAGTAGCGATTTGGGTGGACCTGGAAAAGGCATTTGACAAAGTCTGGAAAGAGGGACAGAGTCAAGCTAAGAAGAAGTGAAGTTTGTGGGAAAATGTACAAGTGGATCAACCACTACCTCAAAAACAGAACGGCCAGAGTTCAAGTACAAGGGCAGATGAGCAAAAAGGTGACACTTGAGCAGGGAGTACCCCAAGGGAGTGTACTGTCACCCACACTCTTCCTGGTGTATATAAATGACATTACAGAGAATATACCAAGAAGAGTCCATAGCTGAAAAGAATCTACCATATCAAGAAATCGGATGCAGCAGGCCCTAACATCGCTGGAAGAGTGGGCGAACTCATGGCTGGTCAACATAAACGAGGAAAAAACCACATGTACAATATTCTCGCTATCAATCAAACCCCAAAACCCCAAATTAAGTCTAAACGGCAAATACCTGCAGCCAAACGACAACCCAAACTACCTGGTAGTCACATTTGATCGGCGCATGACATGGAAAAAGTCAGATCGAGAGAAACCGAATGAGAGCCAGAGAAAGAATGGCAATTATGAGGAAACTTGCTGGCACAAGCTGGGTAGCAGACGAAAGTATACTAAAGAAACTGTACACTGGAAGAGTGAGACCAGTTCTGGCATTGCGGCATGGACAACAGCAGCAAAGGCGAACTTCGATAAAATTATCAAACTCCAAAACCAAGCCATGAGAGTTATAACAGGAGGCATGAAGTCAACGCCAATTGTAGAACTCGAAGAGACTACAAAACTGCAATCCATGACCGACAGAAGAGACTGCAGAGCCCAGCTGCAATCAGAGAAACTCAGAAGACTAACTGATCATCCAATGCACCAGAGACTAAACAATTTCGGAAATGGGAAACTAAAGCGAAGAAACTTTGCAGAAATAGCCAAAGCAAAGATGCACGAAAACCCCATGAACGCACTAACACCAAAGCCCATCACTACTTTACGAAAACCTACCTGGAGGCACCATATATTTCCAGAGGTGGTAGAAAATATACCCGGCATTGGAAACAAAAACTGCCTGTCTGAAAAAGAAAGAAGAGATACTACCCTGAGTTACATAACGGAAAACTACCCAAGCATGGACTGGACCCATGCATACACCGACGGTTCCGTAACAAATACAACACAGAACAGAGGGGCAGGAGCATTTCTGAACCTACCAAATGGCAGAAAAATAACACTGTCATTCGCTACTGGAAAATACACAAGCAATTTCATACACAAGAAATGGTGACAGGTAAAAGGAATGAAAGCCACATAGTCCTGCTTACAGATGCTCTGGCCGTAGTCACAGCACTAAAAAGCCAGAAAAATACTGAACTTAATGATTTAAGAGCAGTACTCTGTCAACTATGCCAGCAGTCCGCACCAAAAATGGTAGTGGTGCAGTGGGTTCCATCTCACTGTAACATCCAAGGCAACGAGGAGGCAGACAGACTGGCAAAAGAAGGTGAAAAACTACCACAACCAGATACTAGTATGACATACGAAGAGTCAAAACGGCTTATTAGAGCTAGATACATGACCAAATGGGAAACCTAACATACTGGATACACCAAAAACGATGCCTATTACCAGTTGAACAGAAGAGAGCAGGTCGTGGTCTTCAGACTTCGCACTGGCCACAATAGACTGAGGTGCCACCTATTCAACAAATTGAAGATAGGTGGCACTGACGAATGCCCGTGTGGTTCCGGGAAAATGACCGCTGAGCATTTGCTGCAAAACTGCCCGACATACGAGGATCAGAGAGAGCAGATGTGGCCATCACCAGTGGCAACACTAGACACGCTCTATGGCAGTGTCGACAGCCTCAGGATGACCGCTGCCTTTTTCGAAAAAATAATGGTTACTGTCTGACTGCGTACGATGAAGAAGAAGAAGAAGAAGAAGACTTGTGTGTTCACTTTTCGCCCCTCCGAAGAAGAACTAGCTGACCCCGAAATCAAGTACAAGAAATATCTCTTTACTTTATTATCCTTGCTTCTCTATACCCTTCGCAAACAAGCCCAAGAAGTATCTCTCTACTTTATTATTGTTAATCTTAGCTCTCTGTACTTTTAAAACAAAAACACGTTTATTATTCCATTTTTGTCTTTACATCTTTCCATTGGTAGAGCTCTATTGCTTTATACTTATCGTCAAAGGAATCGCAATTGACTATTGTCTTTGCTGGAGTCATTGAAGTCAGTCTGAAAACGAACAATGAAGAAGCAGAAGAAGAAGAAGAAGAAGAAGAAGAAGAAGAAGAAGAAGATAAAGAAGAAGAAGAAGAAGAAGATAAAGAAGAAGAAGATCTCTTTTTTAAATGAAATCGATTCAGTTGTAAATTTATACATCGCTAAATTGTCAACATATGTAATCGGGTTGGTAACGCAGCATGTCACTCCACCTTATAAAAATGGGGAACTGAGACCCTAGTCCAGTCAGGCACAAAATACTGATCAGGACGTCGCGTCAGGGTCAATACACTGACCAAGACAACAATGTCTATTCCATGTAGAGTTCCCTGGAAATATGCTGTTTTCAAGGCAGCCTGGCTGACGAGATGTGGATCGATGTGATCCCAGTAGTAGTGAGCGTAACGCGGATGAAGCCAAGCATAGCACAACCGCCTGGAAGTCCGTGGGCCACCTTCATCAGCATGCTCGGAATGTGAGGAAAGCTACTACAACCTGCCACTTAACGTCTTTTTCAGGGCGCACAAAGGAGTAAACTTCCTCAAGGTGGGCATTAAACAATAACAACAACCTGATAAAAATACGGAGGCCCAGTACAGTGAAGTCTCTAACGCTTCATCCTCGACAGCAGTGACTGATGTCGGATTACTTTGAACTTGTTCTTGTCATAATTATTTAATTTACATCTTTATTCTTGCACCAATCAACTGTCAGAGAGCATCTTCATGAATCCCTGCACCCATTAACTGTTATAATCGTCTTTAATCTCTGCACCCATTAACTGTCAGAACACACACTCTCTCTCTCTCTCTGTGTCTCTCCTCTCTCTCCCTTTCTATTTTAATCGTCTTGTTTTCCTGAATTTTCAACATTCAATCCTGACTAAAAATTCATTGCGTGCAAAACATGAGCTATTGAGGTCATGTAGAACATTCCAATGTTCGCTGTCCACTACTAGTTAAGGAACAACATAAAAACACAAACACGTAAATCTTACGAACAACAACACCACGATCCGACAAACTACCTAACGTAACGACAATCCACCCTACAAACAATGATTGGTTATACTAGAAATGACGTCCATTAACATTTTGCAAGAATTTAAACATTGTTGACTCGCTGTTTATATTCCTGCATTTATCAAATTAAATTAAGATAGATGCATAACAAACACTGCCATCTGAGATGAAGTGTTGGAATCTTTGCTATAGGAGCTCTCCACTTTTGAGTGGTGGTGTGGCCAATTTTCTTGTTTTGGATATCACAAAGGGGTATAGTTGTCCATCAAAAGTGATGAAGACCACTCTCTTTGTTCAGCCGTGTAGACAGTCGTATCTCTTGCTGTGTCCGCTGAAATGGGTGACATGCGCGGTTAATTGGATTAAAGTGAGGAAGAATCTGCGCCTTTTGTCAACCTCACTCACAGAGCCTAAGCTACCTTTTGCCAGTGGCAAGACATTCATCGAGACGACTGGAGATAGCATAGGATGCAGATTTTGCCTCAGGGTTACCACCGAAGCCTTTCCGTAAACATGTAACCCGCAGGGTAGAAAGGTGGGATGGCATATAACGCAGTTTGTCGTGCCTTTTCGATAACCACAAGAGGTCGTATGGGCAACACTCAGCGTGTGAGTGAGTCTGACATCTCTCCCTAGCTGTATTCAACTCATCATAGTAGCATCTAAAATTCACACACGCCAAATTCGCGAAGGAGAACCGGCAGAACTAACCCGCGAAATACGTCACAGGTATAAGCGTAGTGCCATTCAGCCGGCGTCCAGACCAGGATAAACGAATGGAAGAAATCACAAAAAAAGAACGAAATAACAAGTCCAGACGGAAAACAACACCACGTTTCCGTGAACACAAGTGTAAGTCGCCGACTAGTGTGAATTCCAGGCAAAATCCGTGGTCTAGCGGCATCCATAATGATCCAAAACAGTAGAGAAATGTAGACTCGCAGCCAGTTATGGCGCCATCTTTGCCAGGGGTAGAGTTAGTCATATATATCAGCACGCTCGTGATGTGATGAAAGCTACAACAAACCGCCACTTAACGTCATTTTCAGGACGTACACAATAGTAAATCTACTCATTGCGGACATTTAATAACAACATACCAGAGATAAGTGATTTCATTGTTCGCGACATCACATTTTGGGAGAAACAGTTCCTTTACTCTCTTTTTCGCGGCTTAAATTATAGTCTATGAAGTACTCATTTACAGCTGGATTACTTAGAACGTGTTGCTACAGGTGAATGAACCATGTTGTGAGAAGTAATAGTTCGCTTCAAAGCTGAGGCTGAGACACTAAGAACAACTGCATTATATATTGTGGAAACAAGAACCATATCAGAGGCAAGATAGTTTTCTTTACAGATCTCCTATCAGTCATAAAGGTCCTCCGAAACAATTTAAAAAAAATTTATTGGACAATCTGTCTGAGGTACTCAGGAACACCAGCTGCAATTTCAACATTGACAATTCAGTAGATTCCTGCACGATGTAAGATACACTGTAAGGTTCACTGAAATGGGGAGGCAGATAGACTGGTAAAATAGGTCAACGGCAAACTCCAATCTGAAGACAGAGGTATGAAGAAATAATGAAGATGATAAAAATAACTTCAAAGACAAGTGGCACAGAGAACACGCAAGATCTGATATATGAGAAGCAAACTACTCCTTGCCAAGCAGAGATCACGTGACAATATTCAGATTGCGAGCAAACCACTGCAGACGTAACTTAACTTAACTTAACTTAACGTCTTTATACTGGTTTAGAAGACTCTGCAGAGTATACAAACAGGCTGTATACAACCAAATTTTTGGAGGGTGGTTTAACCGATGTGCGAGTTCTTCTTAATAGACTCAAACACTAGAGCTAAGCAGACCCGCAGCCAGTTAGGCACAATCTGTAGCCGCTCTTAACAAACCAGCTGGAGAAACGTACAGGTAACTTGGGTAAATTTTTAACTTGAATTGTGTCCGGGCAGTGGCCGTTAAGCCTACTCTTTTCAAGTTCCAACTGCCAAGGACTGGAAAATCCTTTGTTCAACAATAACAATTGGACACGCAGACATGTGCCCATGTCGGGAGAACAAACAAACGGTGGAACATGTTCTATTGGTCTGCTGGCTCCACAAGAGAAACAGAGTGACATCTTCCTCTTCTTCGTTCATCTTCAGATCATGGTCCCGGTTTCTCTTACAAAGGACACCGTTGTGGTGACACCATAGTATGCTCCCCATATGTACACTTGTCATCTGTTCCAATCATCATTTTGTTGTAAGGATGACCCTTGAGTCTGTTATGCCCAGTTCTCAGTCTGAAGATGATGACTTGTTTTTCTCTAATTAAGTTAAAGTAGCTGTCTTCTTTTCGGAAGTCGGGGTGTTGATCAGCCCATTTTAAAGTTGGCTTTAATTATGGTCGTGACCTCATTATATGTAATGCTCAGGTCTGTTTGTGGGGATGTCTTCCACACTTTCCGAGTATCTCTGCAGCTGCTTCGTTGTCTTCAATATTACAGTGTGATGGGATCCACTGTATGACCAACCTAGGGTGTTCTGCTGAGAGCTGTGTCAGAGGGAACATACATCGCTTGAGATCTTCATCTTTGTGTTGTTTTGGCGCTGTTAATACTGAAGCGGCATCAGTCCGGAATACTATGTTTTCTTGGTGGATATCTTTACCTTGGATTACAAGCTCAACTACCGCCTTCGGTGCCTTTGCTTCTGCACGGAGGTTATTGGAGTATGCTCCCGTTGTTAATATTCGAGTTTTTCTTCTCTATTCCTTAGTCTGTAATAGACCCCTCCACCTCCATTGGATGTGGCTTTGTTAGATGAGACATCTGTATATACGTGTATCCATGTTTCTGGTGAGTATACTCTTCTTTGATAGTATTCTGTAATAAATTGCCTTTCTAAATCTGTTCCCTTTTTCCATATTCCCTCAATGGTTTCTACCTTATTAGGGGTCTTGGCCTTTTTCCATGGTGGAATTTGAGATGTTTGTTTGAGATCTTTAACTACTGCCTGGCTTATGATTTGGTCTGCTCTTGCAAGTTCTTTTTTTTAAAAGTGGTTTCTCTTTAATCTTCCCATACGATTTATCCTGTCATATATTGGGTGATCTGGTATTTGTTTCAACTTCTTCCCCTGCTGGAGTGGTTTTTTGTTTTTGTATCTCTGCTGGTCTCCATACTTTCGATTCGTGAGATGTCCTCCATTGCATTTATCGGTGTTGTTCTCATAGCTCCAGTGATGATACGTATACTTTGGTTTTGGGTTGTGTTTATTTTTTGGGAAGTTATTCTTTGTTGCTATGGACCATGCTACTATCCCGTATTCTAGCACTGGTCTCACATAACCTGTGTACAGTTTCTTTAGTGTGTTTCTATCTGGTTTTTCCATGTCAACCTTGGGTTAATTGTTATTCCAAAGATGTTGGTCAAGGGGGAGAGTCTGGCCGTTTACTTTTAGGATCACTTCTTGGGGTTTGGGAGATAGGGAGAAGATTGTTTACGTGGTTTTGGTTTTGTTTATAGCGATTTGCCATTTTTTTGTCCGTATCTCTATTTTATTTAGGGCCTCTTCCGTTAGGTTTCTAGCTACAGGTGTAGATTCTTCGGATGTACATATTGCCAAGTCATCTGCATATAGTGCACTGTGTACTCTTTTTAGGGATTTCTCTGATTATATCATTTATATATATGTGGAACAGCATGGGTGAGAGTATTCCCCCTTGCGGAACTTCTTGTTCCATTTTCATCTTTTTGCTGAGGTGTCCTTCGAGTTGCACTCTTGCTGTCCTGTTATCTAGGTAATCGCTAATCCATTTATACATGTTGTTGTTTACACCCTTTTGGAGTAGTTTGAGTTTTAACTCGCTCTTCCCTATATTATCAAAGCCTTTTTCTAGGTCTGTCCAGATTACCAGTATTTTCTTTTTCTCTTGAAATGCATCTTTTATCTCCTGCGAGATATATGTCACCTGATCTTCGGTCGATCTGTTTCTACGAAAATCTGTTTCCTGTGGGATAAGTAAATTTTGTGATTTCATATGCCAAGTTATTCTAGTGTTAACTATTCATTCCATTAATTTCTTCACAAAGCTGAGTAGACTAATTGGTCTGTAACTGCCTGGCTTCATGTTGTACTTCCCATGTTTAAGGATGGGGGTAGTCCTTGCCTCCTTCCACACTGTGGGGACAGTTAATTGTTTCTAGCTTGTGTTAAAGATGTGTGGCAGTTTGCTCTTTGCTACTTCTACCATGTTAGAGAGCATTTCATTAGTGAAGCCATTTTTTCCTGTGGCTTTTCTTGAGTTTACTAATGGCTGACTCCAGTTCTGTCTTAATGATATTTACTATCATAAGTTCTTCGTGTACTCGCATTGAGTGCTCCATGTAGTTTTTTTAAAATTCTAAATATACCTTTTCATGCCTGCAGGGATTTTAAATTGTACTAGTTTCTGAATAATTTTGGATTAGAACACCGCTGCTTGTTTTCCAGTTAGTACCTTCCCCTTATTTTCAATTGCAATTGTTGGCTTGTAGCTGTTTACGTCACTCAAGGACTTTGCTAGCTTCCATTACTTCTTGCTCTTTCTCTATCAAAGAGAGTTTCTACATGCTCTTGCCAGCTTTTCCTGTATGCTTGGTTGACTGTTTTCCTATATCTTGCAGCAGCTGCCTAGAGTGCGATTTTGCTTTCTTGATTTTGACCAATTTCTTCTTTTTCTCTTGCCTCTGTTAGTTCAAGTTCCATCTGTTGCACTTCAGGTGACCAATACGGTTTGAAATTTCTTCTGGCGCCTCTTTGGATGTTCTCCATTGCTGCCTTTAGAAGACACGGGTTGAATTTGTCCACCATCTTGCCTACTTTCTTGTTGTGGGTGTTGATGGATTGGCAGTAAAGATTTGTATTTGTGGCAAACTTTTGCCAGTCTACCCTCTCATAGTTCAACATGGGCAATGGTTTGTGGTTTTGATGAATGTTTTCCAGGTTTATTGTAAGATTGATTGTCCCGGTGTCGTTTTCTGCTAGAGGTGCGAGTATTGTTCTTTGGGATTTTTGGCTTAGGTCGCCGGTGGTAAATGCAAGGTCAGGGAATGAGGCTGATGTCCATCGCCTTGAATATAACATGGGAGGGTCATCTGGAAGGTTGGTTAGATAGAGGTTGTTGTCAACCTCCCGTTCCTCTAGTTCGTGTCCCCTTGTGTTGATCTGTGCGCAACCACACCTCTCAGACTGGATGTTAAAGTCTCCCACCATTATAGTTGTCTGATTCATAATATTCAAGGGCCAGATTTTTTGTTGGCAGACAGTACGTATTATAAACTGTTTGGCTTGGCTTCGTTCGTTCTTAATCTCCCGCTACCAAACTCTGACACGGGTCTGAGTAGCAGAATGTAGACCAGAGAACGGAATGCGTTGTGTCGTAGCTTACAACTTGACTGCGATATTTGCACATTTCGGTCCAAAACACATCCGACTTCAGCAAGCATTTTTTTAGTACCTGGTTAGCATTCCCTCTTCGATCTCTTCTCCTTAGCCAGTCTGCCCTGCTGCAGCCTGTTATCCAGGATCACCGCGTGGAGGTGTAGAAGGGTCTTGACAGCTCTGGTTCGCTGGCCCCGACGCTAGCAGTCAGCTATGGGTCGCTGACCACTGCAGCTCATGCGCTGCTCAGCATCTTGATCCCTAACTGTTTGATTTGGTAATGTTATGTCCCCCCCCCCCCCCTCCCCAATTATTTCGGCTTCTCCGTTTGTTTCCACCAAGACCTTCTTTGATGGGCTCGATATTTTCTAGAGGATAAGCACATCCCTAATATGCCCATCCATATCCATATCCAATATATGGGTTTCATATCATCTTATGGAAAAATCTGTCGATGGGATAAATGTGTGTTTCCTTGATGCAGCCAATATGTATCCTTTCATCAAATAGTCTTCCGAGCATTGCTTCTTGTTTGTTGTTTAATGCTTTCCCTTGAAGTTACCTGCAGGGTTTGAGTGGCAGATGTATCAGTGTGTCCATGGTTGGAGAAACATGTCTTTGTCTGTGTGGGTACCTAATACTGTCTCTCTGTATAGTCCGGGTCTTAGATGATCATTGGGTGAGTTATGTAGTGTTGTGGTTTGCAGCAACGATCTCTTTTATTCGCACATTTTGGTCAAACACTTCCGTTTTTAGCAAGCATTTTCTTCAGCTTCGCTTCCTAGCCCTTAGTAGTCCCGAATCAGCCAGGTGGCCAAACCTGCAAAGCAGCGAGTTATTTATTGACACCATGTTTATATATGGTTTGATGGGGTAGTTATACGGTCACCCTGACAGCTGCCCCTTGTCAGGGAAAAGGCAGGGGAATCCATGAGCCTGGCTCCACCCCTCTTGCCCACCAGACTTCCGCGTTCATAACTGCTCTCTCAGCAGCCCCTTTAGCACGTTGATACAGTGGACTTGAGGTCGTTTTTCCCATTGACTGGGGTCATTTTTGGTCAGATATTAAGATATATGAATGGCTTTCCCATTTACTGGGGCCATTTTGGGTCATATATAAAGGTCTAGGAATGGTTTTTCCATTGGACTTTTCCTTGTTTATGCTCGCTAGATGATAGTCCCTGGTTGTCCTGCTATCTTGGGTTACGAGCTTCCTCTCCTAGATGGTCTGTCTTCCTAGACTCTTGACCTCCATCTACCCGAGCCTTGTGTAGTTTCCTCTTCTAGGTGGTATGTCTTCCTGGACTCTTGACCTCCATCTACCCGAGCATTGTGCAGAGTTTCCTCTTCTAGGAGGTCTGTCTTCCTGGACTCTTGACCTTCATCTACCCGAACCTTGTGTAGAGTTTCCTCTTCTAGGTAGTCTGTCTTCCTGGACTCTTGACCTCCATCTACCCGAACCTTGTGTAGAGCTTCCTCTTCTATGTGGTCTGTCTTCCTGGACGTAGCACCGCCCAGCTGCTACCATTCTTAGTCTGGCCCCTCCCCAGTGACCTGTCCGGCATTGGAGGCCCTACCAGGAACATACGTTCCCGCCGGCATAGCTCACTGAAGCCCATCTCCCCCCTCCCCTCCTTCCTCGACAAGATGATGGCATCCTGGGGGAGGGGGTGGGGGCAGAGGGACTAATTAACCTTCAACTCAATTGCGAGATAAAGTGCTTGCCGACGAGAGAAGCCCGAGAAGGATCGCCGGGTCGATGAGGGATAGAGATGCGATTATGTGAGAGCAAACGAAGAAACATAAGAAAAAGAGAAGAAGAAGCAATTGTTCTAACAACGTTACATCATAGGTTCTATATAAATGTGATGTAGCCTTATATAACATATCATATAGATATTTCTGTTGCAGTTTTGTTTCCTGGTACTTTGCCATGACCGTATGGGAATCATATTTATTTCTGCTAGTCATCTTAGGAAACAGTAATTCCATCCTGACAGTCATCATCATTACGTGCCCTGCCGGTTGACGTTGGCGCCATGAATCTCCACCTCCTCGTATCAAGTGTGTGGTTGATCGTCTCCTATGTCATTCTTTCAAGCTGTCCAATATTTGCTCTCTTTGTCATCGTGTATTCAAACCCGCCTATTCTCACGACATTGTTTTGTCCTGATTTAATAACTTTCTTTGCGGTCCATGGGATTCTCAATATTCTTCTGTAAAACCACATTTCCGTTGCCTTCAATGATTCTTCTTCTACGTTCGTTCTCAATCTCCCGCTTCGCAAGTAAGAGGATGTAGTCCGGATAACGGAATGCGTTGTGTCGCTAGCTTACACCTTGACTGCGATATTTGCCCCTTTCGGTCCGACACACCCGTCGTCAGCAGCTTTCAATTATTCGTCTGCTTGTCCACGGCTTCATGGCGTATGTCAGTAACGGGTCCATGTATAATTCAAGAACTTTCTTTCTGAGTTAGTAAAGTAAAGTAAAGTAAAGTGCAGTGCAGTGCAGTGCGGTGCATTACAGTACAGTACAGTACAGCAAAGTAAAGTAAAGTAAAGTAAAGTAATGTAAAGTAAAGTAAAGTACAGTAAAGTAAAGCAGCCCATATCATTACTGCCGTATGGGTGTAAGATGTTAGCGATCTCACATTCCAAAGGCTCGGCTATATGAGGGCGGTAGCCATCTCCTCTCCCTCGCCGCTTTTACTTACCGGACTGAACCGGTACCCATTTAAGGCTGGGACGACCCGGGAGCAGTTGCGGTCTGAAATAACATTTCCGCATCAACTGGGGAATGAACGCAGGACTACTCAGATGCGAAGCCAGCGCGCTAACCACTGCGCTACGCGGCTGAGTTAGTACTAGTATCTAAATAATTATTTTCTTGAAGCTCATGTTGTTAGTTGTAAAAAAAAGACATTCAAAGGCGAGTCTGTGATATTAGACACAGCGTATAGATGTTATAGAAAGATCCTCAGAATATCCTGGACAGAGAAAAAGACAAATGTAGACATTCGGCAAGAGTTGAGCACAGATGATAACTGGTTTATCAATTCCATTTTGGCTAGAAAATGCAAATATTTTGGTCACATCAAGAGACACAACGGTTTTGAGAGAACAGTTATGGAAGGTATGGTGCAGGGCAAAAGAGGAAGGGGTAGACCAAGAAGACGATGGCACCAAGATATCTAGGAATGCCTGGGTATGACTGTGGCTGAGGCTGGAGTTTGGCAAGGGAACGAGTTTCTTTCAGACAGACTGTGATGGTAGCGACGTTCTATAAAGGACATGCTACATGATGATGATGATATAGAGACCACGTAAACTGTGTGAAAATGGGAATGGGAATCTCGTTTTGTATATTCCAATTACTGTTTACAACGAAACACGAGATATTTATTGTATAATCTAGAAAGGGACGGCTTGCACGGCTTAACAAAATCTGGCAAGATAAACGGTTAACACTACGCACGAAAATCAGATTAATGCGTACATTGGTCCTGTCAATATTCCTCTATGATTGTGAGACATGGGCAGTTACAGCTGACCTTCAGCCGAGGATACAGGCCTTGGAGATAAGATGTTTCCGAAGACTTTTAAATGTCATGTACAAAAATCGAGTTAAAAATACGAAATAAAATTACAACAGCATTAGGACTTTTTGAAGACTTTTTGGCAACTGTCAAAAGAAAGAAACTCGCTTGGTACGGTCGCATATCGAGATCAAATGGTCTTGCAAATACGATCCTGCAAGGAAAGGCGACGAAGAGGCCGTCCCAAAAAAAGAGGTGGACAGCATAAAAGAATGGTCCAATCTCCGACCAGATGAGGCACAGAGTTGACAGAGAATTGTGGCGTGGGTTTGTTAGGATGTCTTCATGTGTGCCACAACGACCTCACTGTTTACGGGATGACCTAACCAAAGAAAGGGACATAACCAAATAAATTACTTCTTTTGACTACTGCTCTTGCCATGCGGCATCGCAGAAAGGCGGGATGCGTAGATTTCTTGTTGTCGCCAGGCTTGTGCTACCGTTATGTACAACTTTCTTAGAGTGTCGGAGACACCTTAGATCCACATACGTCGACGTCCGCGTCTTGCTCGTGAACCGGAGCCTGCATATGAAATGCTCTTGATGTAGGCTGGTCATAATGCATTCCGACTAAATGAGCAAACCAGTTGATTTTTGTGGTCGTCAATCTAGGCACTTACTGGGCTTGTACCCACTGTCTGCCTCAGCGTGGTTTTGCGGATTCGGTTACGGATTACCTTTCCGGCTGCAATTCTCACACATCGCATCTTACAGTTCTGGATCTTACTCGTATGGGTTTCTAATAAGGATCAAGATTGACATAGTAATAAACAGTGCATTTATCAGTATCGTCTTAGTGGAAAGAGCCACTCAAGAGAGTTTCAAAATCGGTGCAATTTGATAGTGGACACTGTTCGTCTTCTTCTTCTTCTTCGTACGCAGTCAGACAGTAACCATTATTTTTTCGAAAAAAGCGGCGGTCATCCTGAGGCTGTCGACACTGCCATAGAGCTTCTCTTGTGGTTCCACTGGTGATGGCCACATCTGCTCTCTCTGATCCTCGTATGTTGGGCAGTTCTGCAGCAGATGCTCAGCGGTCATTTTCTCGGTGCCACACGGGCATTCGTCGGTACCACCTATCTTCAATTTGTTGAATAGGTGGTACCTCAGTCTATTGTGGCCAGTGCGAAGTCTGAAGACCACGACCTGCTCTCTTCTGTTCAACTGGTAATATGCATCGTTTTTGGTGTAACCAGTATGTTCGGTTTCCCATTTGGTCATGTATCTGGCTTTAATAAGCCGTTTTGACTCTTCGTACGTCATACTAGTATCTGTTTGTGGTAGTCTTGCACCTTCTTTTGCCAGTCTGTCCGCCTCCTCGTTGCCTTGGATGTTGCAGTGTGATGGGACCCACTGTACCACTACCCTTTTTGGTGCGGACTGCTGGCATAGTTGGCAGAGTGCTGCTCTTAAGTCATTAAGCTCAGTGTTTTTCTGGCTTTTTAGTGCTGTGACTACGGCCAGAGCATCTGTAAGCAGGACTATATGGCTTTCATTTTCTTTATGTGTCACCATTTCTTCCACTGCCGCCCTTAGTGCCTCTGCCTCCGCTCTGACATTGCTTGTGTACTTACCAGTAGCGAATGACAGTGTTATTTTTCTGCCATTTGGTAGGTTCAGGAATGCTCCTGCCCCTCCGTTCTGTGTAGTGTCTGTTACAGAACCGTCAGTGTATGCATGGGTCCAGTCCATGCTTGGGTAGTTTTTCGATATTGTTCGTCTTCTGAATTCTATGTCTACTCCCGTACTTGCTTGATATGAAGCAATTACTTAACACAGTTGCTTCAACAGATATACTAATTGTTATAGGCGACATGAATGTTAAGGTAGGAAAAGGGAACATCGTAGGAAAATATGGAATTGGAACAAAGAATGAAAGAGGAGAAAGACTGATACAATTCTGCGAAGAAAACATACTTAGTATTTGTGATACTTTTCTTTTAACACCATATTAGAAAATTATATTCATGGAAAATTCCAGGTATTGGGACAAGAAATCAAGTTGATTTTATTATGATCAGACACAGATTCCGAAATATTGTTTTAAAATTTTGCCTGACCCTGACTAACATGTCTGATTAGTATGTTGTGTTTGACAAGACCTTAGTCTTCCTCCCTATATGAACACTATAAGTAGACATCTGTTTTGAAGAAATATTCCTAATTGCCAGCCAATTCTAATTATCCATTACCCATTTACTGACAAAACAACTTGAGTTTCCTCTGTATTGCCTTTGTCATTCTCCAAGTTTTCATTCCGTACAGAAGTACTTACTTGACATTGGAATTAAACAATCTTTACTTGGTATTTGTCTTATTTCCCTGAATTTCCACATCACAACATCAACATCCCCGTCTATACAGAAAAGCAAATTAGTTGCAGAAACCATAACAGATACACAAACTTTGCCGTGAGAAGACACCTGGAATATGAAGCTCAAATGAGTCAGAGCTTGGCCACCATATTATGGAAAGCCACAGACCTGATGAAGTGGGGAGAGTTTGTTCCTGCCCTGAAAGACACCATCAAGCATGATGATCACTGACTGCTTCGTTAGTAATCGGCAAAGAATGTTTAAAGTTATCTTCTGCTTCTTCTTTGCGTTCAGGATCTTTTGGTCATGCTATATCTGCAGGCCAGTGGCCATGATGAAGTCTGTAGTCTTCACCAGGTCGGAGAGGCTGTCCCACAGCTTTGGTCTCAGCTCCGCACCCTCTGGCCAGGTCTGGCATCTCATTTCCCTATAGATTGGGCATTCCTGTAGAACATGCTCATGGTTCTGGCATCCTGTTCCACATGGGCACTCATCGGTGTGTGAGATCTTCAGTCGGTATGGATGTTCTAGTAGTCTGCAGTGTCCAGTTCTCAGACGAAATAAGGTAGTTTGTTGATTTTTTTTTAGTTGGTGAATTGGGTCTGGTGTACTGCTTATGTTTCTGTCTTCTCTCCATTGGTGTATATACTGATTTCTAATGATGTACTTGATTTCTCTGTATGGTACTCGATGATTAAGTTGTGCCTTTTTGTTGCCATCTTTTGCCAGAGTGTTAGTTCTCTCGTTTCCCGTGATTTCGCCATGGGAGGGTAGCCACTGGAGCGCTATGTTGAGGATCTCTGGAGTTTTGCCAGTTCTGATCTGATCTCCGATAACAGTGGTTCGTTGTTTGTTTTTTGTATTGTCTCTAATAGTACTCTGCAGTCTGTGAATACATCTATTTTTGTTGGAGGTTGTCTTTTAAAGTTATCAATTTGGACAAATATATTTATTTAAACACTGGTGCTATATGTTACCGGGGTCTGATAGGACAGCAAAGAATAGTTATACTGTAACCTGCCAGGCACATAGTAAGAGAAAGGAGGATTGGGAATGGAGCTGGCTACTCTATCTTGTAGTAACTAAGTCACAAGAAAAAGAATTCTTCGCCACATGGTAGGAGAGGAGCTACTAAGTCAGTTCGGTAGAAGACTCTACACTCCATGGTAGAAGAGATGTCATTCAGTAAGGCAGAAGACTTTACACCCAAAGGTCGAAGAGAAATCACTGAGTATGTAAGGTAAAAAAAAAACCTATACCCCATGGTAAAAGAGTAGGCACTAAGTAAGTAAGGTAGAAAAGGATCCACTAAGTTAGTATGGTAGAAGACTCTATATCCCATGGCCGAAGAAGACCCACTTAGTCAGTAAAAGAGGGGCACTCAGTGAGGTAGAAGACTCTACACGTCATGGTAGAAGAATAGCCATTGAGTAAGGTAGAAGACTCTACACGCCATGGTAGAAGAATAGCCATTGAGTAAGTAAGGTAGAAGAGGTCTCACTAAGTCTGTAAGTAAATTAAATCATGATCTTTACAATGAAGGAGCACAAACTAGAGAAATGAAGTGTTTAGCTGAAGTTTAATTTTTTATTTGAATTCAATTATTTATTTTTCAAAATGACATTCTATTTCTTCTTCTTCTTCTTCTTCTTCTTCTTCTTCTTCTTCTTCTTCTTCTGTATCCCATCTCTATTTGAGAATCATAGACCTAACAATGTATTTGGCTACCCTAACTTGCTTTTAGGAAATCCTTATTTCAAGCATTTGCAGTGTGGTTCTGCAGCAATGACTTTTACATGGTGAGGTTACCAACCCCATGTACAACCTTCCTTTGTTGCCTTCTATGAAAAGCGTAGGAAAAAGAAGTAGGCCTGTTCTGTTTGTCCCGGGAATCACTCGGGCGGTAAAAGGACATCATGAACATGTACTTGAGCAGAATCAACAATAAAGCACAAGATTAATTGTGTACTTTCTTCTTCTTTTCTGCGTTCATTCTTAATCTCCCGCTACCAAGTCCTGAACAGGGCTTTACAAGTAGCAGGATGTCGTCCGGATAATGGAACGTGTTGTGTCGCTAGTTTACAGCTTGACTGCGATGTTTGCTCCTTTCGATCCGACACATCCGTCTTCGGCAGGGAATTGTGTACCATTACGAGCTATTCTTCATGGACCCTTAACTTGACGAGCTAGTTTTCTGCCTTGAAGAGTCATTATCATCATGGGGACGGCGTGGCCTAGTGGTTAAGTGGCACGGCTCACAACCAGAAGGTGCTGGGTTCGATCCCCATCACAGCACCGGCCGTTACCCCGGGGAAGCAAACCCTTAGAAAATGCAGGAGGAAGCAGACCATTACATAAAATGCATGCTGAAGTCGGATGCATTGGGCCGACAGGCGCAAAATAAAAACCACAGTGTAACGCACACACGCCTTGGGGAATAGATAAATAAGGCGAACGCAAAAACAAAACAACAAAAAACACCCAAAAAAAATTATCATCATCAATGTCTGTCGCTCCTTTCGGGGCATAAACCTCTTCCAGTAAGTTCGATCTTGAGCTGCCCTTTCTGCTTCTCTTGAGTTGAGATCCAGAGGTTGAAGTTCATTTCACAGTCTCTTTACTGGGTGTTTCTTGGTCTACCTCTCTTTCTATTCCCCTGTGGATTTCATGTCAGGGCCTGTCTGGCGACGTTTGATTGTGATTTCCATGGCCGCATCCTTTCCTACCCTATTTCCTACTTTTGATTTGTTGTTCCACTGGTTGTTATTGGCTCCTTTCCCATAGGTCTGCATTTCTCACCATGCCTTGCCAGCCTACATTATCCATTTACTGACAAATGACTGGAATTTCCTCTGCATTGCCTTTGTCATCCTCCAAGTTCATACAGGAGTAATGACTTGACATTGCAATTAAACAATCTTGAGTTAATATTAAGTCTTCATTTCCCTATATTATTCAGTAACATAAGCTGTCTTTGCCAATTCTAGTCCTTAGATCTGTCTCTGTGCCCCCTAAAGTATCAATTGTGTTGCCCAAATATGTGAAGGTGTCCACCTCTTCCAGTGCCTCACCTTCACATATGACTGGCTCTTTTCTATGAGTCACTGACTACTGTCAGCTCATTCACTGTACTGCATCTTCACCTAACAAGTAGTCATTGATTGCAGTAACACAACCTAACAGGCAGTCATCAATTGCTTTCATTATGCCCCCTCCTTATCCATACCCGGGGATTCCGTGGTGAAGTGGTTAAGCCATCGGCCTCGTGATTAGGTGGTGTGGATTCAACTCAGGACGCCGTCTTTTTCACGGGTGCTTGATGCGGAGTCCCCTGCATCACGTAGTCGCCCCCTAGTCGTCTTGTCCTTGACTTGCCACTGGGGTCGGGCGGCACGAGACGAGATAGTGAGGATAAAAAGTAGCGCAGTTAATCCTTACTAAAAATAGCGCTAGCAAAATAAATTATGGAATCATCGTCTACGATGGACGGCGGCCTTTGCTTTGCTTTGTTTATACATATCCAATGTTCCATTCTTCATGACTTCAAAGCTGGAATACCATCTATTTAATTGCTATAATCCCAAGCATGACTAGGACTGTAACATGTTTAATCAGAAATACGTCTTCTTAACAATAAAAACCTTGGGCATAAACTGATGATAAACACAAAGAAAATAATGACAGTAAAGCAAAATGCCAAACAAAATTAATACATTATTGGTAACACTAAATTATAACAAGCAAAGTTGTTCAAATATAGTAAAAGATAATTTACAAATAAGTTGTTCATGTTGTTTCATTCTTCGTCTGCGTTCGTTCTCAATCTCCCGCTACCAAGCCCTGAACAGGACTTTGCAAGTAGCAGGATACAATTTGGAGAATGAAATGCATTGTGTCGCTAGTTAACAGCTTGACAGCGATATTTGCACCATTTGGTCCGACACATCCATCTTCGGCAGATGTTGTATCCAAAGAATGTTAGTATTGATGCCGCAGGATACGAGTACATTTAAAGAGTCAAGGATACTAGTTGTCTGTCTGTTTTCCGGTTACTAAATTCAGTTTTCAATAGCTTGGTGGACATATAGTCTGAGAAGAATGACAAGATTCCAAGTTTATGTTATCTTGTTTTTTTGCTTAGAAATGATGACAAAGGCTCTATAGCAAGGATGTACGGCACTCGCCTCTCAAGAAATGAACGGATGCACAAAACAGCGGGTGTTCGAAATTCGCAAGTGTCAATCGACTCTTTGTATTAAAGGAGGTGAGATTGAGTGTGTAGTCCTATTGGAGATGGACAATAAACTTGGAGATCCTGTTTTGTACATGCTGTTCATGTAAAAGAACCCTTGACAGACGCAATTAAAAAAGAGCAAGCTGCTGTCCGAGAAAGATTTTTTGACAAATTCCAATACGCCGCCTGCCGTCCACCAGGCCTAGTAAGCCGCAGAAAATTAAATTACAAGAAGAACCTACTATGGATGATAGACTTTGGCTAACTGACAGTAGGCATACACCTGCTTGTTTGAACACCAGGATTCAGAGTAACGATGGAATCTAGTCTTCTAGTTTCTGCATTTTTTTTTATTACGTCACAAACATTTAGACTTACCCATTTTTGGGTACACCAGTTGTCTTGTAAGTCCATGGAATTGTCACAAAGCACTGATAGTGTTCCTAACCAGATCGGCATATCTGTTAGTTTCCACTACAAACGTATTTATAACATCTACATAAACAAACTAAACAGTGCTACCTCAGACAAATCAGTTGCGATAACTTAACTTCATCACAATCAATAATGCAATAACTTTCCAAATTCTTGTGAAACAGAAAAAAAATCTTTAAAAAATTATCAAAAGTAAAAATCGCCATTATATTGTCATTAGGGGCAGGCAGAAATGCTCTGGTTTTCGATTCAGCTGTTTCTATAGAAAAACCAGTGTTGTTTTTACAACGAATACACAGACCGGGAAAATTTGTTCGCCAATGGTTCAGTAAAAGTTAATATAGTTTGGATTTCTGGAGCAAAGTTTGAACAATGTGTAGACAATTGGCCTGTCTATTCAAAGACTATTATACAGAAGTCATGTCTGGTAGCCTTCTAAGCTGTGTATACATGGATTCAGTTTCCAGGGTATGAATGGATGGTTTCAAGGAGATAAAGTGTTTATCCTATTTTGGGTCAGTTAACTTATCATTCTTGTTCTATTTTGAGTCAGTCAACTTGTACTTCTTGTCCTAATTTGAGTCAGTCAACTTCTCCTTAATTGTCCTATTTTGAGTCAGTCAACTTCTCCTTATTGTCCTATTTTGAGTCAGTCAACTTCTCCTTATTGTCCTATTTTGAGTCAGTCAACTTCTCCTTATTGTCCTATTTTGAGTCAGTCAACTTGTCCTTCTTCTCCTATTTTGAGTCAGTCAACTTGTCCTTCTCCTATTTTGAGTCAGTCAACTTGTCCTTCTTCTCCTATTTTGAGTCAGTCAACTTGTCCTTCTTCTCCTATTTTGAGTCAGTCAACTTGTCCTTCTTCTCCTATTTTGAGTCAGTCAACTTGTCCTTCTTCTCCTATTTTGAGTCAGTCAACTTGTCCTTCTTCTCCTATTTTGAGTCAGTCAACTTGTCCTTCTTCTCCTATTTTGAGTCAGTCAACTTGTCCTTCTTCTCCTATTTTGAGTCAGTCAACTTGTCCTTCTTCTCCTATTTTGACTCCTTACAAAGGATATATCATCATTGCATATTGATCCCCCTTTAGCATTTCCTGCGGAGTTCCTGCAGTTGTGGTTTCTGTAGTAATTTGATTTACATGAAGAGGTTACTAGCCTAAAGCTTGGTTTTTATTCTAAGACAGGTTGCCTGGAGGTCATACTATAGAATCTGGTTCAACAAACACAAGAAAAATTATTGATTAACATTTCATAAATAAAATACATAGCACAATAGATTTGCCTTACTGATGAGCTGGCCGTTGCTGATCACGGCTCTATGCAAACATAACTCAGTGGTTTCCAACCTATCAGGCTGTCATGTGTATGTTGTTAACCTTTACCACGCGCTAAGCTTCCCTTGATGGCTTATTTTTTTTAAAACTACGTTTCCTTACGGAAAGCTCTGTGGGCTGCCAAAAGCCAGCGGCGTTAGAATCGTATTTAAAATCCAGGTTAATGTTTTTGAAACGGCTGAATATACAGGTATTTTAACATTTAATAGACGTCCCTTCTTTGTTTGTTCAATTTTGAAATGGGAGATGTGCTTGAAGATTTTTATAAAACATTTTGAAACAATATATTATTTTTCCTCACTTGGATTTGAAAAATAACCCATTATTAAGGGGGATGAAGTTGTTGCAAAGGAATTTTCTGAGGTAGATCTGTTAGGTTTGTTTATGTAGTTGTAATAAATACGTCTGTAGTGGAAACTAACAGATGCCGATCTTATTAAGGACACAATCAATGCTTTGTGCAATTTCACAAATGTACTGGACATATAGGGTTCCCAGAAATAGGTGAGTCAAAATGTTTGTTCTGTTTTTCAACATCGTCTTCTTATATCTCAGAAACTAACACACACAGAACAAAAACAATAACAACAAGTTCTTTGTTAATTTATGGCTCTATATAAAAAAAAATCATATCTGTAGACCAGCAAACAAAAAGGTTACAGGCTCACAAAGTCAACAACCATAGTAAAAGTGACAGACTTAAAAATAATACTGTTGCATGTAAAATTACGCCAATTTCTAATGTAATGTTAAGTTAAGACAGGATAGTAAAGGCTCAATTGTCCAATTAGAAAGCTTTCCTTGGAAAGACAATGTCCAATTAGAAAGCTTTCCTTGGAAAGACAATGTCCAATTAGAAAGCTTTCCTTGGAAAGACAATGTCCAATTAGAAAGCTTTCCTTGGAAAGACAATGTCCAATTAGAAAGCTTTCCTTGGAAAGACAATGTCCAATTAGAAAGCTTTCTTTGGAAAGACAATGTCCAATTAGAAAGCTTTCCTTGGAAAGACAATGTCCAATTAGAAAGCTTTCTTTGGAAAGACAATGTCCAATTAGAAAGCTTTCCTTGGAAAGACAATTCTTGCAACGACCAACTGCTGCTGCTGCATGCTGAAGACAGATGTACTTGGCCTCTGCATACACAACACTGCGCAAAGCAGCCTGCGGCATAAAGACAGCCACATATACGACTAGTGAACAAATAAGAACAAGTACGGAGGCTCTGTTAATGCCATTGTCTTTAGGAAGTCGTAGATCTGGAAAAGGTTGGGAATCATTGACCTACAACATGAAAATAATAGTGTTTTACAAATTAACATTTACACAGAGCACACTTTGAAACAGACAGAGAAAATGTTAGGAGTTATTGGTGGGGTGTCAACAAATAATATCACCTATGAGAATGACACAGTTCTGCTACCTGAAAGACAAGTTCAGTTCAGTTCAGTTCATCCCGTAACCCATCAGGTCATTGGGCACACATGAAGACACTCCCAAAATCCTACGCCATCCCTCTCTGTCTGTCGCCGCCTGTCGTATCTCACCGGGACAAAGGCCTGACCACTCAGTGATGTTGTCCACCCATCTCTGCCTTGGACGTCCTCACCCTCTGTGTCCCGGTACGGAACCGAAGAGTATCGAGTTGGTAATTCCGTTGGACCTCGCAACGTGCCCGCACCAGGCCATCTTTCGTCTTTTGATAGCTGTGAACAGATCTTCAAAAGGATCAATAGCGTCTTCAATTCTCTGACGTATTTCTACGTTCGTGACACGATCTTTATATGTAACATTTAGGACATTAAGACAACAAGAATAAAAGGAATTGGTGATTCAAGTAAAGAACAAAAGTCAGGTTATGAATTGGACATTAACACAAAGACAACTAAAACTATAATGATTAGTAAAGTAGACAAGAGACTTGCTCTATGGATAAGACTAAATAATGAAACACTAGAACAAGGCAACAGTTTCTGCAACATTGGAAATATATTAACGGAGGATTTGAAATAGATAACGGGAAACGAATAGAGATGACAAAATCGGCTACAACCAAAAAAGAAATAACTCACAAATTAAAAATGAAAGTGATCAGGTGTTATCTACTAGTCGAGGGGACTCAGTGGTCTTGAGGTAAGGTGTTTGCCTTGGGTGCCGGATATCGCGTGTTCAAATCACGGTGGAAACCGCATTTTTTTCATGTGGATCTTCTGGTAAAAATTCCCCTCATCTCTGGGTAGTGAGATCAGACTCCTGTGTTCAGCGACGAGAACGTTAAAAATTCCTTGGCAGTTGAAAATCAAAAAGAGTAGGCTTAACAATTGCTGACCGGACAAAATTAAAATGAAATATCTATCAAAGTTATTTAAACCTTTCCTCAGGTTGTTTGTTAAGAGCAGCTATAGATGGCTCCTAACTGACTGCGGGTCTACTTAGCTCTAGTGTTTGAGTCTATTAAGATGGACTTGCACATTGGTAAAAACCAACCTCCAGGAAACTGGTTGTATACAGACTATGTAGAGTCTTCTAAACCAGTATAAAGACGTTAAGTTAAGTTTGTCCTTTTCAGCTCATAAGTGACAAAATCAGCTGCTGAAAATTTAAAAATGGTCACCCATCACAACGAATACCAACCTCTGAAACATGCATTTGTGTTTCGTGAATTAGTTTGTGGAATTTAAATTTGTTTTTACGACTCTACACAATGGTTGCATCCGAGCATGTACAAGTGACTTTTTAACTGTAAAATTATTTTTGGAAGGTAGACATTTACAATTGTTATGATCTTTGAAAGTCGATACATTTATCGTTGGGTTTCAAGACCTGAGAAATAATTCATTATTTGATCAGTCCAATGATCAGGCATCTGAATTATTCATGGATATTCAACATACATCCGATTCAAACTTTGACTGGGAAATATAATACAAAAGGTATTTGTAAAGGGATTGACAGATACATCGGTGAAACGCACGGATACATCGGTGAAACGCAGACGTATAAAGTACACAGTCAAAATGTCCTCTCCAATTTCCATCTCCGCATTAATGATATTTAACGCTTCATACTAATATTTAATCTTTCTTAGAAATAATATTAATTATGAAAAATAAAGATTCACACAAAAGTATGAATATTTAATGTCTGTGTCAAGTCGGTGTTCGGTACTAATGTATGGAGCAGAGACTTGGAGAATGACCAATACCATATAATAAAGACTCCAGTCCTTAGTTAATGGATGATTACGAAGGATAGGAAGCATAAAGTTGCAGAATATGGTGAAAAATTAAGATGGAAAAGGAGCCAACAACAGCCTCTGGGGCAACAAATTAAGTGAAGAAAATGGGTCTGCAGAAGGTACCATCCAACATATCCAAACAATCTCTTACATGAAATCTTAAGGGGAGAGAGGTAGACCAAAAAATACATAGAAAAGAGAATGTGAGAAGGAACTAAGATTAAATGATTATGTCTGGAGAGAGGCAGAAATGAGGCCAAGGACTGTGTATGCTGGCGGCAAGCATGGACTCGGCCCATGCATACACCGACGGTTCTGTAACAAACACAACACAGAACGGAGGGGCAGGAGCATTCCTGAACCTACCAAATGGCAGAAAAATAACACTGTCATTCGCTACTGGTAAGTACACAAGCAATTTCAGAGCGGAGGCAGGGGCACTGAGGGCGGCAGTGGAAGAAATGGTGACACACAGTGAAAATGAAAGCCATATAGTCCTGCTTACAGATGCTCTCGCCGTAGTCACAGCGCTAAAAAGCCAGAAAAATACTGAGCTTAATGACTTAAGAGCAGCACTCTGCAAACTGTGCCAGCAGTCCGCACCAAAAAGGGTAGTGGTACAGTGGGTCCCATCACACTGCAACATCCAAGGCAACGAGGAGGCAGACAGACTGGCAAAAGAAGGTGCAAGACTACCACAAACAGATACTAGTATGACGTACGAAGAGTCAAAAAGGCTTATCAAAGCCAGATACATGACCAAATGGGAAACCGAACATACTGGTTACACCAAAAACGATGCCTATTACCAGTTGAACCGAAGAGAGCAGGTCGTTGTCTTCAGACTTCGCACTGGCCACAATAGACTGAGGTACCACCTATTCAACAAATTGAAGATAGGGTGTACCGACGAATGCCCGTGCGGTACTGGTAAAATGACCGCTGAACATCTGCTGCAGAACTGCCCGACATACGAGGATCAGAGAGAGCAGATGTGGCCATCACCAGTGGAACTGCAAGACAAGCTCTATGGCAGTGGCGACAGCCTCAGGATGACCGCCTTTTTTTTAGAAAAAATAATGGTTACTGTCTGACTGCGTACGAAGAAGAAGAAGTATGCTGGCGGGATGTTGTTAACGGACAATGCACCGAGGGTAGCGACAGGCTTCAATTGATTTATGAGTAATTCATGTCACAGATACTTTAATTATGTGTCTTACAATGTTCAGATCATAATTGTAACTCAGTTTGTTCAATATTAATTTATTTTATTTTGAATAAAACTTTGACGCACAGAATTCCTGCATTCTGGCACGTACAGAAAAACAAATCGGCAAAATTAGCCCAGACTGAAAAGGGCTAGTCATTACCGTATAACACTTAAATGTGGACAATTAAAAACAATTGAAGAAGAGAATTTATGCTTTTCAAATGTGGATATATAGAAGAATGGGGCACATCTTGTGGGATGAAAATAAAACAAATACGGAAGTTTTTGTCAAGTTGGAGGTGCAAATCGAATTAGTTAACAAAATAAAAGTCAGACATTTTATTGCGTCAGAGGAAAGCAATGCTAATAGTGAGAGGATAACCTCAAGAGATGGACAAGGAAAAGTCTTACCACTGAGACTGACCTTTGATGTGGGATGGGACCTGAAATGAACTATTGTACAATCCCATACACATAATAATGACACATTTTCCCTCATTAAAGATCAGGATCATTTGTTAAAGAAGCATTACAAAACAATGAAAAAGGAAACAATCATATGATAATTATCACATTACTTATCAACTTGAATTCTCACAATAACAATACAAGTAAAATAAAATAGGTTCAGATATCATATCCGGCCTTACGAATATTCATAAAATTGTTAATAAAACATTACAAACTTCAAGTGGGACAACATACAAGGTGTTAAAATTGGTCAAGAAAAAGCAAGGAATGAGATAAAATACTGTATTGGACACGTGTGGCAGCTTTTAGGTTCTTTCTTCATAAAAAGTCAAAATATTTTACATGCTATGGACTTAATTTAGTGTATTTTTCACTTCAATAAATGCATAGCAATGCATTTGATCTTACTGGCAAAATTAGCTACCCTTAACTTTATTATATTTCCTTGGTCAAATAAGCTTGGTCAAATAAGCATCTCAAAGATGATATTCACAACAACATTAAATGATGATGCACAGAATGTCTAACAAAAAATAAATAATGCAAAGATGGTTACACTATGGAGTGTACTTTTTTTTACCCAATGTGGTGTGCGTTGCACTATGTTTATTTTTTGCGCCTGTTGTCCTAGTGCATCCGACTTTGGCATGCATTTTATGTAAGGGTCTGCTTCCTCCTGCATTTTCTAAGGGTTTGCTTCCCGGGTGTAATGGCCTGTGCTGTGATTAGGGAGCGAACCCAGCACCTTTTGGTTGTGAGTCTTGTCACTTGACCACTAGCTCATGCTGTCCTTGGAGTGTACTTGAAGTTGACTAACATAATTTTTAAAACATGACGATATGAAATGTAGAGTTCTCCAAAGGGGACAACTTTCTGAGACATTCGTGATAATAACTGGTGCTGCACTGAGGTCTTTTATTACTAGTTCTAATTCAGATGGCTATTGACTAGATCAGGTCACACATAACTGTTCCAGCAGGTAGGTCTTTTATTACTAATTCTAATTCAGATGGCTATTGACTAGATCAGGTCACACATTTTGAATATCTGGGCTCCAGAATTGACAAAAATGGCGACTGCTCAAAAGAAATCAGACGAAGACTAGCCATGGCAATGCAGAGACTGAACAGCCAGAAGAAATTATGGCAGAGCACCAACAAAATGATAAAAGTAAAAGTCTTGAGAGCCTGTGTTTTTCCTGTGGCAGCTTATGGCTGCGAATCATGGAGGATTACGAAAACGTTCAGACAAAGAATCGAATCCTTCGAGTCAAAATATTACAGAAAGGTCCTCAGAATACCCTGGACAGAGAAAAAGACAAATATAGACATTCGGCAAGAGTTGATCATAGATGAGAACTGGTTTATCAATTCCATTTTGGCTAGAAAATGCAAATACTTTGGTCAGATCAAGAGACACAACAGTCTCGAGAGAACAGTGATGGAAGGCTTGGTGCCAGGTAAAAGAGGAAGGGGCAGACTAAGAAGACGATGGCACCAAGATATCCAGGAATGCCTGGGTATGACTGTGGCGGAGGCTGGAGTTTTGGCAAGGAAACGCGTTTCTTTCAGACAGACTGATAGGCGATGTTCTATAAAGGACATGCTTCATGAGGATGATTGACTAGATTATGAAGACCGAGACTTTAACCAATGAAAAGTTGATGACCTGGACTTTGCCAGTGACTTATATCTTCTGTCCTACGACTACAATCAAATGCAAAATAAAATAAGCATGACGAGTGGTCATAGAACTTGGGCCTGAGGATACACAGTGAAAAAAACAAAGATTATGAGAACAAATGTACCTAACAATGATCAGATTGTGTTTGCATGATACACTACTACAATACATGGAGTCATTTCTGTATCTTGTAGCAAATACAGAGTGGGAGATACAGACACAGGTGTGAAATTAAGAATACAACAGGCAAAAGCAGCTTTCATTGCACTGGAGAATTTCAGGAAATATAAATCTTCAACTTCAATACAAAATTTGTTCTGCTGCAGTAGTCATTCAGGAGTCATACATGGCTCCGTAAAGTGAAGAGTAATGAGAACTACAGCAAGAAAGGTTCAGGCTTTCATCAATGAGTGCCTCTGTCGAATAGAAAAATTGAAATGGTATGAAAAATTCCCTAATGTGGAACTGTGGGAAAGGACCAGACAGATCAGTGGCACTTGACGTGAAGAGAAGGTGCCGGTGCTGGATAGGACACACAATAAGGAGACAGGCTGATAGCATTACAAGACAGTCTCTGTTACGGAATATCCAGGGCAAGAGATGTAGAGGTGGACCAAAACACATACGGAAAAGAGGTTACGACAAATATAAAGAAAACAGAGAAGACATGGACCGAGCTAGAAAGGATGCAACAGGAAATGGGTACTTGGTATGCATTTGTTGAACACCTATGTAGAGCGTGTTGTCCACTCGACAGTGAGCTGGCTTGCTAAGACTGGGATTGCATCGGGCCAGGGTTCTAAATCACGGACGGAGAGAAAGAAAATCCGGGTGGGGTTCGTTCCTGGTACGGTACGACCGCCCCTCCAGTCGACTCAGCTGTAAATGGGTACCTGGCATATGAGTTGGGGAAGGTATACACAGCAAGAAAGGGAACTGGCCACCCAACCTCACATAGGCTGTGGCTTAGTCTATGAAGAGATATCTTCATCCCCGACTGAAATTGTTGCCATGGGACCCACCTTGATCTTTATGCACTGCAGGTAGCTGAAAGATTTTGATTGATTTGATTGATTGAATTAGGTTACATCATCAATACAAAAGGGCCTTTTTTTCTCCATTCCACTCCTTATGGAACAATGTTCTACCACTTATTCTTCTGCTTTCGTTCTCAATCTCCCGCCACCAAGCCCTGAACAGGGCTTTGCAAGTAGCAGGATGTAGTCCGGAGAACGGAATGCGTTGTGTCGCTAGTTTACAGCTTGACTGCAATATTTGCACCTTTCGGCCCAACACATCCGTCTTCGGGCAGAATTAACACTTAATTTGGTTCCTCGCATGAAACCTATACTAACCACTTTGTGTATTTCTTGTAAAGGTGGTTTCTGCAACAACTTATATTACATTATGAGGTTGCTAGCCCCATACCCAACTCTGTTGAATTATCTTTTATAACATGCATATTGGTACAGTGGATCTATTCTTTCCTGCCCAATTGAGGATCCACAGTGGAAAATGAAAAAAGAGACTCGATGACAATAATATTTCTCACAAATGATACAAAGATAGATAAATGCCAGTTTAATTCAATGATATTTAAGACTGTTCTAAGGAAGGAAGGAAGGAAGACTAACATCTGGTCAGGCAAAACATACTGATCAGACATGTTAGTCAGGTTCAGGAAAAAAATACTGGCCATGGCCCTCACCTTGGCTTCCTCGTAGTCCTTCCTGGAAACGAGCTGTTTTTATGACATCCTGACTAACAAGTTGAGGGATTAACGTGATTACCATAGCAGTGAGCAACACGCAGATGAAGCCAAGCATAGCACAACCGCCTGGAGGACCCTGGTCCACCTTCATCAGCACACTCGGGATGTGAGGAAAGCTACAACCCGCCACTTAACATCCTTTTTAGGATGCACAAAAGAGTAATCTTACTCATTGTGGACATTCAATAACATCAACAACAACAACAAGCCAGTTCTAAACCAAACCTTTATTAACTGAGTTAGAATGAGTGGGATTTACTAAAATTTTGCAGAGCCGACATATCGTCTTTGACAATTGCTATTTATAAATACACTACTTTTTCCATTTCAAGTTTTTAACAACTTATAAATGTGCTTCCTACTGGAAGCCAAGATGTTTTGTTGTTCATTTCATAAAGATTATGTATGGACAGCGAGTCTTTGTTAAAACGTGATTAATTTCACATTTGGACCGAGAACAAAAATTGAATTTTTAATTTGACATGCCTTCAAGTGAATGTTCTTATTATCAACGGTCATAACTCCCACCATTTGAATGTCTGTCATAGCACCAACTTTATTGCAAATTCAGAAACATTTGTATGACCCATAATAGTTCAGTTGGTAGAGAGGAGGGCTGTAGTACAAAATTTGGAAATCCTTAGGTTGCCGGAATATTTTCTTTTTTAAAAGTTGTATGATTAAAACCTTTTCAATTTTGTTATATTTTGAAAACCATTATTGAAGATGCACACAAATTTACTCATGACACTACATACTTTTATTACTCCCCGGATGAATGGAGATAGATAGATATATACATACATATACAACAGACACAAAAAGAACACTATACAACACAACATTCCTACTCACATTGTGTTATCTGAGCCAGAATTGGCCATTAACAAACAAAATTAAAAGACATTGTAACAACAGAGATGAAATGACTGAGCAGAATGTTTGGAGTTATAAGAATGGATAGAATCAGAAACTAAAACATTAGGAGACAAGTAGATACAACACCAGTGCTAGACCTCATAAAGAGAACAAAATACCAAATGGTTCAGCCACATTAAACACCAAACACCAGATAGTGTCCCTCAGAAAGCTTTGCTATACAGATACAATGGATACAAAGTCAAGTGTCGCCCACGCAAAAGATAGATAGCAGAAATAACTGATGGTGTAACTCCCCATGTACGAAGCACATACTAGGGTCTGGTCAAGAAACCTCTTCCTAACCTGACACTGAAAAGCACAAACAGGACAATAGAACAAAAAGTAGAAAGATATATCCATCCATCATAGGAGTAATAAATATATATATATATCATGTCAATTCATTCCGTCATCAATAAGAATAATTCTCGCCATCTGCACGTCTGTCACAGTAAAAATATTTTATAAATATTTTAAAGTATTTTTATTCACTTCCATCATTATTGACAGGGTATTGCCAGTTGCAAAAATAATTGCACCTAATTTGATACAATTTCCACATTATCTTTAAATAAACAAAATTAACTTTTTTTGCCTTCAAGCATGGTTATATGTCTGAATTTCTGTCTTGTGAGTATAAATATTGTTCGCATAATTTGTTTTTATAACAAACTAAATCACTATAATCTTTTTCAGACAAATCTACATACCTGCATATCAGAAATCTTTATTCCATTCTAATCTGAATTTAAATGTGAACATTTTGGTATATAATACAAGGGACTTTACCCTGACTATGAAGGAGTAGGAGGAGAAAGTTTAAATTTGGCACATATGTAGCTCATTCAATTTGTACTGGACTTGAGAAGTATGAATTTCCCCCTTCAACGGGTTTACCCGGTATGGTGCATGGCGCAACACACCTTACTGACCTGATTTGCTACTCTAATGGTTTGTCAAAACAATGGAGAAATCAGAGGCCAGAACTGTGACAAAAATTCTTGATGTTGCAGGAAAAAAACCTACGAAATACACAGGGAGATGGAGCCAGTATTTGAGGAATTCTGTCCTTCGTATGCTTCTGTAAAATACTGGAGTAGACAGTTTAAGTGTGGCCGTCCCCATGTTGCTGATCTTCCAAGATCAGGCAGACCATCCGCAGAGTGCAACGATGAAAATACTGCAAGAGTGAAAAAAATCATTGACCAGGATAGGAAAATGACAATTGCAGAGATTGTCTATATCTAGGTCAGCAAAACTGAATGAAAGTACAGTTTTTAGAATTTTACACAACAGACTGAACATGAGAAAATTGTGTCCACTGGGTCCCGCGTGAACAGAAACAAACGAGGGTTGATTGCTGTGGCCAGTTGCTGAAAATATGTAGATCGAAAAATATGTTGCCAACCATGGTGACAGTAGATGAGACTTGGGTTCACCATTATGATCCAGATTTTTTCTTTTTCCAAAACTTAAAAAACAGCTGAAAGGAAATCATTTTGACAGTGACGAAGATGTCATACTGGCTTGTGATAACTGGTTTAGTTAGAAAAAGAGGTTACTTTATTCTGAAGGTCTTTTCAAGGTCATGCACAGATGGCAGAAATGTATAAATTCAAGTGCTGGCTACATTGAGAAGGAATAAGCAATGTGCCAAATTTCAACTTTCTCCTCTTACTCCTTCATGGACAGGGTAAAGACTTATGACAAGCCCCTTGTATCTGGCATACAATTGAAACATTACTAAAGATAACTATGCCTCAACATGAGGTATTGTGTGGGAGCTTCCAGTATTTTTTAAATGTGTTAAAAGAGGGCCAAAATATTCAGAAGTGAATTAGTTGAAATAGCAAAAAATCTGTGTTTCTCATAGTTCTGACACTCAAGATGTAGAAGGGTTAACCCCATATGTGCTACGAATTCACGTATATTTATCTTTAAAAAAATAGTTTCATCTCTTTGAATCCTTGGGTGACGAAGTTCAATGATGTCTTTCAGCTCAGCAATAAATTTCCTCTATTTTGTTTAGTCTTTGTCTTTGTACAGTGTCCCCAGGTCATATTCATTATATAAATTTTGGCTTCTACAGTTCTCCTTAAAGTTGTTTTAAATGAGTCTCTACTTTGTCTGTCTTCTGGCTACTTTAATAATACTGATCATCATCATGACTTTATATCCACTTGTGTCGTGGGGAGGTGTATTTTTTTGTCGTGTGCCAGCTTTGTTGCCGATGATGGTGTCCTTCCGTGTTTCTTTAGGCATTACTGGTCACATTCTGTTGAGGTCCTCCAGTGTTTCATTTTTGGTGGCTTGCCAGGCCAATCCCAATTGTTCTTAATTTAACTTAAAGTTTTTATACTGGTTTAGAAGACTATTCAGAGTCTGTACACAACCAGTTTCTCTTTCCAGTGATGCAGTTTCATCTCAAAGTGACCTGCGGACGATTGGAATGTGCATGCCCCCCGAAGTCTCCTCTGCGTAGTCATGCGGGCACTGGAGGGGTCTGGGCTGATGATATGTGGTTGGCCGTCTCTTTCCTGATCAAATGGTCCATAGTGATCAGGATCACTGGTTTTACTACTTTTGTCCAGCTGCAGCACCACTCCTCCAGCCTACACTACCCCGCTCTGCACTACCCCGCTCTGCACTACCCCGCTCTGCACTACCCCGCTGTTTACTGATAAATTGGCTGCCCCTTGAGAGGTGCACAAATGAGGGTGCTGGAAAATGGATTTCATAGATTTTCTGCATGAGAACAGGCTGTGTATATACAATGCTAGTAATTTTAACGACAAGGCAATAGTTGACTAGGTCTCAGTGGCCTACAGCAGTCAATGACGTAGACAACAAAAACTGGCTTGAACGCATGAATTGGAGCATTTGGCTGGATGAAATGTAACATACGAAATAACTACAACTCCGTACAATGAACACAATAATTGACTCAAATCCAGGAATCAATTTCCAATATCGCCATTGACTGATGTTATGACATGAAAATTCAGCGCAATATTAATATTTTAAAATAATGACACTGTTTCATATTAATGAGATGATATATTTTGAAAACTTTAACTAGGTTATCTATGTCGAACTGTGTGGCTGACATATCTATCTTAATGTTCCCATTAAACTGAATGCAATTGCACACACACATGAAAAATATTCAGCAATACACAAATTGTTATGCTATTACTATATGTCATTTTGCCCTGAAGTAGAAACATGAAACTATCCCTACATTTGGTATATACTACATTCATACAACATGGCATGGACGGCGGAATTAGGCAACTAGCTGGGCCAGCAGGCAACATAACACAATGGACACATAGCTGAATAGGCAAATTTTTAAAAAAGGAATATTTTGTAACCTTTTGAACCTGTGACACCCATCTTTCTGTGTGTGAGTGTAAATATCCCATTCCCTGAGCCACCTATTATCCGGTGTGATGAATGGACCATTATTTTAAGGTGTATTTTGGGTTGTACTGTTTGGATTTTGGCCATAATGTAGTGATGTCTACACAGTACACACATATAACAAATATGGTGGCGCACACATCAAAGCATGATTCGCAATGTTTTTGATGATTTTCGTAATGGAAAGTAGTTTTGAAAATACGGGAAATGATGCTTCTAACAACAATAACAGAACAAGCCATTAAAAGTGTTCTGAAGGATTTAAACTTAAACAACTTAACGTCTTTATGTTGGTTTAGAAAACTCTGCAGAGTCTGTATAAGACCAGTTTCATTTACATTTCCTTCACTAAAAGCTATGTGCATCCAATCTATTCTTGAATGCATTAATTGCCCCTATCTCCATTTCTTCCTGTGGCAATGCATTCCAAGAAATCAGGGGTGAGATCAAGTAAATTAGATACAAGATGGTCTTCAATAAATATATTCCACAATCTACTGGCATGACAGGTAGGAACATTGAGATGATCAGGTCAGTCAATTTGAGATAGAATTATAATTATATAAATTAAAGCACATAGTTTTGTCATAGTAAATAGCTTTCCTCAAATGTCTACATTGTGCGTATTTTCTCAGGAGCACAAGTGAATGAGATTTTACAGGCCATGTGACCAAGGTTCAAAGAGAATTGTTGTAAATCAAAGCGTCATAAACAGGACTTTACTGTATTATTAGCTACCTGTTATCTCACCTGTCAGAGACATACACTCAGATTACCTGAATATACATACAATGTACACAAATTTCAGGTGTAAACCATAATTGATTGGTGTTTGCTATGACACACAGTTCATGTGAGGAAAGGAGATTATCTTGTGAACAGTACTGGTGTTTGGAAGAGTAATACCAATGAGTGAAGCCACTTTATCTCTATCTTTCTGCAAATAGAAGGAATGTAAGACAACATTAGAAATAGTGAGCAAGAGTTGCAGATTTACAACTCTCTAAAAAAAATAATTCTAAATATATTGCAAATCAATCAAAATAAATCACAAATCAATCAAAATGAATCGCAAATAAATCAAAACAAGGCATGTTTTTATAATATATATAATGATTTACCTCACGGGATCAAGACACTGAGCAGCGCATGAGCTGCAGTGGTCAGCAACCCATAGCTGGCTGCTAGCGTCAGGGCCAGCGAACCAGAGCTGCCAAGACCCTTCTACACCTCCACGCAGTGATCCTGGACAACAGGCTGCAGCAGAGCAGACTGACTAAGGAGAAGGGATCGAAGAGGGAATGCTAACCCGATACTCAAAAAATACTTGCTGAAGTCGGATAGGTTGGACCGAAAGGTGCAAATATCGTAGTCAAGCTGTAAACTACGACACAACGCATTCCGTTCTCTGGACTACATTCTGCTACTTAAGCCCTTTCGGGGTTTGGTAGTGGGAGATTGAGAATGAACGAAACCAAGCCAAGCTATTTACCTCACAAGTTTGGTTCCTATTTTGGTGAGCTTAATAAAGACACTAACTCAAGCACGAGTGGCATTAGCAACAATAACCTCACCGCATCAATTTAATTTCTATCCACTTGTGTCGTTAAGCGTCGTGGAGAGATTATCTTTCGTGAGCTAAGTTGTTGGATCTGCTGTTGTATGTCTGTTTCGTTGTAGGATTACTCGTATGCCAGATATCCGTCTGTCAATCGGTCAGCCTTGTACCCTGTAGCCAGATTTGTCCTGTGCTGTAAGCAAGCAGAGGAAGTTGACCAGGCTGCATTCTCTTGAGATGACCAAACCATTTTAAGTTCTGTCTGCTACTGTACTCAACACAAGGGCAATTTCAATCCAAATATCTAATGTCTTCTCTCTATCTCTCTTGGTGACAACAATGATCTTGCGAAGACATTTCATTCCATTTACCTCGACATCATCATCAAAATCTTTCAGCTCCCTTCGAAGCACTGAACGAACCAAAGTCCTCCTATCTTAAGCCATCCGTTTCAGCTCTGTCCCCCGTCTTCCCTGTTTTCTTAGGTACACCCAGGAGTATAGGAAGAGCCCCTATAGCCACTGCCAGAGACAATCTGGCATAAGTGAAAAGCTTAGTACCAGCAGCTTCAGATTACAACCTCCACATATTTGTTTGCTTCCAACTCTTTGTTCATTTCAATCATCTGAGTATACACATTTCTTCTTCAGCGTTTGTCCTGAAAATGATGTTTTGTTACATTGTGTCAGACTTTACAGAGAGGCTACAATATTTGCACTTTTTAATCAGACAGTTCTGATTACAGCACGGTACATTTTTGGGATGGGTTTGCCTTCCCTCTTCGATCCCTATTCTCTCAGCCAGCTTGTTTCCAGTGTCGCTACCTGTAGGCAGAATAGGCTCTCAGTCAGCTCGGGTTCACTGACCCTGACAGAAGCTGCTAGCTAAAAGTCCCTGAATGTTGTCCTTTCAGTCATCACATCTTCGACCTGAGATACATTCAATTTCTCTATTCCTTTAAAGCCACATCATTTATATTTTTAAATTATTCTCATTTGTGTTGTTATTTGTCCTTGAATGACTTGACTTTGTTGTTCCTATTCTACCACAGAGTGTTGTTGTTGTTGTTGAATGTCCATAATGAGTAGGATTACTCTTTCGTGGGCCCTAAAAAGAACGATAAGTGGCGGGTTGTCATAGTTTTCATCACGTCAAGCGTGCTGATGGAGGTCGACCGGGGTCCTCCAGATGGTTGTGCTATGCTAGGCTTCATCTGTGTGCTGCTCATTACTACAGGGATCATCTCGATCCCTCACCTCGTTAGCCAGGCTGTCGTGAAAACAGGATGGGCTGCATGGAAGCAGAGGTGAGGGTCTTGGCTAGTATATTTTGCCTGACCCTGACTAACCTCTCACCTCTTGGCTAGTATATTTTGCCTGACCCTGACTAACCTATCTGATCATTATATTTTGCCTGACCAGACATTGGTCTTCCTTCCCACGACAGAGTGTAGAAGTCTTGCTCCTATTCTACTACACATTGTAAAAGTCTTGTTCCTCTTTCACTACAAAGTGTAGAGGTCTCACTTCTCTTCTATTATGAGTGTAGAGGTCTTGCCCATATTCTACTATAGAGTGTAGAAGTCTCACTCCTCGTCTAACATGGAGTATAAAGTTCTTACTTCTATTCTGCTACAGAGTGTAAAGGCTTGCTTCTCTTCTACCACACAGTGTAAAGGTTTTCTTTTCTTGTTCTTTTAGCTTATAGCTTCTACAGAATGTGGCTGCCAGCCCTGTGACACTATAGTCCCAAACAAAGACCTCTTTGCCATAATGCAGTTTGTTTGTTCTTTGTGGTAATAGAAGTTGTCACTGTGATGTTTATTCACATTGGCTTTTATAGGGCTGAAAAATAGAGGTTGCTTGCTCCTAGTCACCATAGAGTGCAATTTTGTAATGGCTTGGATAAGAGTCATTTTATTCCTGGAATGTGATTTTTTTTTTTTTTTTCTGTCACGGCTCACAAATCCGAAGGTGCTGGGTTTGCTCCCCAATCACAGTACTGGCCGTTA
Organism: Ariolimax columbianus; assembly: GCA_036924085.1. Classification (NCBI taxonomy): domain Eukaryota; kingdom Metazoa; phylum Mollusca; class Gastropoda; order Stylommatophora; family Arionidae; genus Ariolimax; species Ariolimax columbianus. The sequence continues at coordinate 73,264,715 of JAVGWX010000010.1, read as the reverse complement.
CCCCAAGGAAGCAAACCCTTAGAAAATGCAAGAGGAAGCAGACCCTTACATAAAATGTATGCCGAAATCGAATGCAATGGGCCGGCCCGACAGGCGCAAAATAAAAACATCATAGTGCAACGCACATCACCTTGGGAAATAGAGAAATAAGGCGACAGCACACACACATAAGGCAAAGGCCGCCATCTATCGTAGATGATGATGGCATAATTAATTTTGCTAGCTCTATTTTTAGTAAGGATTAACTGCGCTACATTTTATCCTCACTCTCTCGTCTCGAGCTGCACAACCCCATTGGCAAGTCAAGGAAGGGGCGACTACGAGATGCAGGGGACTCCGCATCAAGCAGCCATGAAAAAGACGGCGGAGTCCGGAGTCGAACCCACACCACCTGATCACGAGGCCGACGGCTTAACCACTTCGCCACGGAATCCCATACACACACATACACACAAAATAATTGATATCAATATGTCCTCCATCATCCATATCCAGAATATCTTATCCACACCCAATTTCACCACTACCGTAACTTACTTCATTGATGAAACCATGGTAAACCAGATCATCAGCTAATGATTCACCCGAATCATTTGTCACCTCACACTGCAACTGTCTGTTTATCTGGTCATCAAATCGAACTAGCAGAGTCAACTGAGGGTAAGGGCTCTCTTCAAGTCGTGTTATCTGAGACAAGCAGACACGTACATATTATGGCGTCAAATACAATATCTTCAGGTTATCTATTACAAACACAGAAATAACTGTTCTTGATTTATCACAATGTCTTCATGGTATCTGAGATAAACTGAGAAATTTAGGTTTAAATTTATCTCAAGACTGATTCTATTACTCAGTGTATTATTGTTGTTCTCATTCGTCATTTTTTTAGTGTGTTCACACGTGAAGTCAAGCTTGGTGGATAAAGGTTGCAGTGATGAACAGTACTTCAAGGCTCTCAAATAGCTTCATGTGAAGGCTCGTCACAGTGGACCAGTGCTCAGTATACAGTTGCCTAAATGTATAGCAGTCTTGTAGGTTATGTTCAGCTGTCTGTCAGCATATACACATGTGTAATGGGGGCAGTTTTCATCTGTGGAAGTGGCTATGCCATCTGTTATGTCTAGTTCTCATACAGAATAGAGTCACCTGCTCCGCTCCATCAAGGAAGTGATAGTTGAGTCTTGTTTGATCAAATGTTCTTCTTCAGTATTTGTTCTCAAAATGACATTGCAGCATGTCGTAGTTTACAGTGAGACTGCAATATCTGCACCTTTCGGCCCGACACAGCCGATGTCAACTGGCTTTTTTGGGTACCGGGTTTGCCTTTCAACTGTGATTCATATTATCTTAGCCAGATTGCACTAGTGCAGCCTGTTTAAGGTCACTGCTTAGAGGTATAAGAGTCTTGGTCAGCTCTAGTTTGCTGACCCTCAAGAAAGCAGCCAGCTATGAATTGCTGGCTGCTGTCAACTCATTCCCTGTGCTGCATCTTTGGCCTGGCCACATTTTTTAATGGCTTGGATAAGAGTCATTTTATTCCTGGCAGGTGATTGTTTTTTTGGTTTTCATGTTGCTCTCTCTTTCAGTAACTTGCCTGCTCTCTCGTTTCCTGGAATGCCACAGTTTGATTGTATTCATTGAAGCATTATGCTTCTTTTAGCTTTTAATTCATCTAAGACTTGTCCAAAGCTCTGACAGTATCATTCCTGAGGGCTTACAGAACTGATAATCCATCTGTAAGAAATTCTAAAATATTTTGGCAACATCAAATGCACAATGGCCTAGACAGAACGATACTGAAGAGTATGGTGCCTGGAAAGCAGGGCAGAGGCAGACCGAGGAGAAGATGGACACAAGACATCATGGAGGTCCTGAAGATGACAGCAACAGAGGTAGGAGTTCTGGCCAAAGATCGAGAGTCTTACAGATCGGCTGTTGTGAGAACGACGTTCTGCAAAGGACATTCTACATGATGATGATAAATAAATACAACAATGACTTTCTGTGTTATTTATTATTTCTGCAGCAAGGATAGTGCCTATACTTAAGTCAAGTAGTTAATAATATGAAAGAGCTGAAAATTGGGAAACCTCAGGCTCGCAAAGCATACAGCGAAACAACTGCCAACAATACTGAATAATGACAAACTCTTTTACCACAGTTTCACCATATTCTCTACAAATCATGAACCTCCTCCTTAGATCCTTGGTCAGTGACTGGCAAAGCAGTCGGTGACCATCATGCCTGATAGTGCTGTTAAGGGCAGCAAGTATCCAACTCCATCTCACCAGGGTCACAGCCATCCTTCATTCTGTACCCCAGTTATCCTTTGTGCGGTGCCCCAGCTCTTGTACATGATCATTTCCACTTTGCGGAATGGCGTGGGCTAGTGGTAAAGTGACACGGCTCACAATCCGAAGGTGCTGGGTTTGCTCCCCAATCACAGCACTAGCTGTTACCCAGGGGAAACAAACCCTTAGAAAATGAAGGAGGAAGCTGACCCTTAGTTAAAATGCCTGCCGAAATCGGATGCAGTGGGCCGACAGCTGCAAAATATCAAATACATAGTACTATAGTACTACGCACACCCCCTTGTGGGGAATGGAGAAATAAGGCAAACGGAAAGAAACAATTTCAGCTTTGGTGCCAAAGATGCAGAAATGAATGAGCTGACAGCAGCCATCAACTCAAAGCTGACTGCTTTGCCACAGGTATAGTGACTAATAACTGACCAAAACCCTATTCCTCCTTCAAGTGGCGGCCCTGGATACAGACTGCACCACACAGTCTGACTAAGAGATTAGGGATCAAAGAGGGAAGGCAAACCCAGTCTCAAAAATGCCATGCTGAAATCAGATGTGTCAGGTTGAAATGCACAGATATCGCAGCCTTGCTGTAAACTACAACACAATGTCATAAACATCCTATCCAGAACGAACACCGAAGAAGAAGACGATTTCCACTTTTTAGTTCTTCGCCAAGTTGTCCTAGGCCAGCCTCTCTTTCATATTCCCTCTGTAGGGGACAGCGTGGCCTAGTGGTTAAGTGGCACGGCTAACAACCGGAAGGTGCTGGGTTCGATCCCCATCACAGCACCAGCCGTTACCCCGGGGAAACAAACCCTTAGAAAATGCAGGAGGAAGCAGACCCTTACTTAAAATGCATGCACTGGGCCGACAGGCGCAAAATAAAAACCACAGTGCAACGCACACTGCCTTGGGGATAAAAGAAATAAGGCGAACGCAAAAAAACAAACCAAAACAAAAATATTCCCTCTGGGATCATTGGATGAGAATTCTGGTGATGGCGCCTTGTTCTATACTAGTGACATGGATGATTTCATTCCAACAACAACCGGTTATCACGATATACATTTCTTCAAATCACAAGCCATGGGTTTCCTAATTTTCAGACTTTAGCAACCTACATGGCAGGTCATGGAAACGATCAGACGTGTCTCGGTATCGAAAGGCTCAGGTGTCTCAGATTTGACGGACTCAGCAACCTCAGGGCTAGCTGCTCGTGGACGACTCACTTGTGGGTGACTCATAGCATATGCCGTCAATGGATATATACCATTTCTGGAGATGGAAAACAGAATGTCAATAATAACATGAACTAACTGACAGTCTGCCCATTAACAAAACTGTACAATATAAAAGAAATAACAGCAACTTTACAATTAAAGGAGCTTTATTATTTAGGGGGTTGCTATAGCTCAGATCTTCTTCTTCTTCTTCTTCGTTCGTTCTCAATCTCCCACTACCAAACCCTGGAAGGGCTTAAGTAGCAGAATGTAGTCCAGAGAACGGAATGCGCTGTGTCGTAGTTTACAGCTTGGCTGCGATATTTGCACCTTTCGGTCCAACACATCTGACTTCAGCAAGCATTTTTTGAGTACCGAGTTAGTATTCCTTCTTTGATCCCTTCTCCTTAGCTGCAGCCTGTTATCCAGGATCACCACGTGGAGGTGTAGAAGGGTCTTGGCAGCTATGGTTCGCTGGCCCTGACGCTAGCAGTCAGCTATGGGTTAATGACCACTGTAGTCGAGATCTAAATGTGCTTGCCTCTCAAGAAACAGAAGCATGAAAAGGTGAGGTTTCAAATCCTACAAGTTCCAAAAGGAATGAAAGCCATATAGTCCTGCTTACAGATGCCCTGGCCGTAGTCACAGCACTAAAAAGCCAGAAAAATACTGAACTTAATGATTTAAGAGCAGTACTCTGTCAACTATGCCAGCAGTCCGCACCAAAAAGAGTAGTGGTACAGTGGGTTCCATCCCACTGTAACATCCAAGGCAACGAGCAGGCAGATAGACCGACAAAAGAAGGTGCAAGACTACCACAACCAGACCCTAGTGTGACCTACGAAGAGTCAAAAAGGTTTATTAGAGCTAGTTACATGGCCAAATGGGAAACAGAACATAGTGGCTACACAAAAAACGATGCCTATTACCAGTTGAACAGAAGAGAGCAGGTTGTGGTCTTCAGACTGCGCACAGGCCACAATAGACTGAGGTACCACCTATTCAATAAATTGAAGATAGGTGGCACTGACGAATGCTCGTGTGGTACCGGGAAAATGACCGATGAACGTTTGCTGCAAAACTGCCCGACATACGAGGATCAGAGAAAGCAAGCACATGGCAATTTCGACAGCCTCAGGATGACCGCTGCTTTTTTCGAAAAAATACAGGTTGACGTCTGACAGCGTACCAAGAAGAAGAAGAAGAATCCTACAAGTTCCAAATGTTTCCTAGTCTCAAGGGAGTTGAGATCAGTGTCTAGCCATAGTGAAGATTGGTGAAAAACTCGGAGACCATGTGTACACAATGTACACATAAAATAACCCTTGACAGATAATAATCTCTAAGAGTAGACTGTTAGCCACCATCCGAGTAAAAATTCAAAAAACGTAATAAAATTCCTCGCCAATATGCAATCTACCTTCCCCCATGTCTAATAAACCTGTAGGAAGTGAACACAGCAAAAAAAAGAACGTACTACAGACTGCCTTTGACTACCTCAGTTCAGTTCAGTTCATCCCGTAACCCATCAGGTCGTTGGGGCACACATGAAGACACTCCCAAAATCCTACGCCATCCCTCTATGTCAGTCGCCGCCTGTCGTATCTCACCGGGACGAAGGCCTGACCACTCAGTGATGTTGTCCAACCATCTCTTCCTTGGACGTCCTCGCCCTCTCTGTCCCAGTACGGAACCAAAGAGTATCGAGTTGGTAATTCCGTTGGACCTCGCAACGTGCCCGCACCAGGCCATCTTTCGTTTTTTGATAGTTGTGAACAGATCTTCAAAAGGACCAATAGCGTCTTCAACTCTGACGTATTTCTACGTTCGTGACACGATCTATATATGTAACATTTAGGAGTTTTCTATAGCACCTCATTTCCATTGCATGTATTCTGATTACCTGGCAGCAGGTATAATATTCCTGTTTGAATACCAGTATTCCAAGTATTCCAAGTATTCAAAGTTATTATTATTAGCGTTGATCCTTGTTTTACGACTAATGTCTGAATTTCTGTAAATAAATGTTTGCACAAAATTAATAACTGATGAGATACTTTATGAGGTTTAAGTTGGATAACAGAACAGTGTAAAATAGTTAGTTGCCCATCGCAAGCAATGATGGCGACATCAAATGGTTTTTATCTTGATGATGAAACTTGTGCTGTATTTGGATTATAGCAAGGAAGAAACTGCACTGGTCATCAACCTCATTCTCTTGTCCCGAGCTACCTTCAACAAGTGACAAGATATAAGTCAAGATGACTGAAGGTAATTCAAGGATGCAGGCATTCTGGTTCCATCTTCCTTGAGACCAGGGATCGCTTAAAACTTGCGGGATTCGATTGCCATTTCCGTAATCATTTTGATAGGTGAGTGCCTTAACTCTTGACCATGGCAACCCCTGTGGTGTTTTAAAAAAAAACAACCTTTGCCGAACAGACACTATAAGAGAAATAATGTTGTAGATAAGTAGTGTAAATTTATACAAGAATATAGATATAATAACAACATAGATTACCACCAAAAATCTTTCACCAAGGACTAAAATAAAATAAAAATTAAAGTAGCTAATTAATCTAAATTATAAAGAGGATGACGAGGAAGAGTACACTTGTCTAGACACTAGAGATGCAGCATAGAGAGTATGAGAACAGAACAAAAAGGGATTACATATTTTAACATTCCTGAGCTGTATATGTCCTAAAAAATCTCCTGACGGTAAGTTGACACGGCTGCCTATCAGAAAGTAGCCAACTGTACAAGGGCAAGTACGTAAATAGGTCACAAATAGTTATTTTAAAAAAACAACTAAATGAAAAACAAACTTGAAAACCATTTAGTATTACACATAAATTCCCTTATTTCTCAACATAATTTCTACCAACATTAATACACTTATCTCATCGCTTTACCAGTGCACAAAAATCTGCACATAGAAATATTTGGTTTGCTGTCTCAGCCACTTGACGTTCTATCTCTGTCATTCATGAAACTTCTTCCACCAATGTGGGATCATGCATTATGCTGTACGCTAAACAATGTGAACACACTAGATGCAGTTGCTACCCTGTCTATTGTTACTTGCCTGTCAGCTTGATTTCACCTCCCAGACCCACCAAACAGATGTTTTTACTGCAATCTAAACAGATCGACCAGGTCAAGCTTCCTCAAGTTTTGATCGTACTTGTGAAAATTTATTAACCCAGTTATGCACTGATTTACATAAAGAACACTTCTCATAAACAGGAAGCATTTCCTTATGAATGTTCTTTGCAGAAGATCATTTTTCCCCCAAAAACACACAACAGCATGTTGCTCATTGATTATACATTCTGTGAGCATAGGTGCCATTTTGTATCTGAGCTGCGAATGTGCATGTGACACCTAGCGTCTGCTATGTTGGATGTTGCTGCAACCTAATGATACCTTTAGAAACTCCCCAACTACTTTTTACCTTGTCCTAAAATCTTCAAACCTAGAGAACCAGGGTACCAACTTTTATCTGACCCCTACCTGCGCAGACCTGTCCAACTTGGTAAAAACCCAGGAGTGAAATTTCAGTTGGTATAGCTCTAGGGGCTGCCAGAGTGCCCAATCTGACAAACCTTGAGAAGGCAAAGGTCCAATCTTGGCAGAATGATAAGTTCTTTAAAAAATAAAATCAATAATCCCTTCACATGTTTGTTTTTTTGGTGGAACCCTTCGATGTGGGCCACGGCATCGTCCCTACCTGGCCACATCCCATGTGGACGACACCATAACAGTCTAGTGTTTGTTGCATAGCATCCATTGTTTTGCCTAGATGTCCGTTATCTACTTCCATGACACTTGGGCCTACATCTTCCAACTTCGATGGTTGAGATTTTCACTCTGGATGCCTCCTTCTATAGACAGATTGCCTTACCAGGCTTATGTACTCTGCCTGCCCACATTTTCTATTCAGGCTTTGTTGCCTTAGCCTCTGTTCTTTCTGGGACTACCATAAGGCTGCGGTGGTTTGGTGTAGCCTTCACATGGATGGATAGAGGACGAAAGCACGGAATGAGACAAGAAAAGCATTTAACCCATGAAGTGGGGATGGATTGGTGAGGACCGACCAGAGCGTCTACCACTCATCGGTGGGTTCTGCGTCCACACCTAAAGGGTTCCATCTACTCCTCAGCCCCTTGGTCTGGTCCCTCTATCAGGACCTGTCCAGCTTGGGTGACCCTGTCAGGAGAAAAACTACCGCCGGCATAGCTCTCGAGTTCACTGGGACACACAAGCTCTCCAACTACGTCAAGGTGGGCCTACGTGAGGAGAGACATGATATGTGACTGTGGTACTTACTTCACATCATCTAGAAGCTTGTCCAGCTCTAAAGGAGGTGTCTGGGAGACTCTGTTGAAATAGAATATAAATAAACATTTTGTTAGACTTACTCAGGGTCAGACAAAAGTAGGTGGATTCCATCTTATTGCAGCATCCTTGGCAATGAAAAGGCTGACAGATTGTCACGGTAATGTGGAAAGATACCTCAACCTGATATTCGTATAACTTACGAGGAGACCAATATATTTATCAGGCGTAGATAAAGGAACAAATGGGAAGCAGAGCACACAGGTCAACAACCAAATGACACATAGACTCTTTTTAATAATATTTAGACTCCACATGGGACATAACAGATTGAGATACCATCTGCCAAACAATCTAAGGATAGGAAATACTGATGAATGTGTCTTCGCACTCATAAAATAACTGCAGAGCATCTGCTACAAAGATGTATAACATACAATGAACAGAGAAAGCCCATATGGTCATCAACACCATTCCTGTACAAGCTCTATGGAGATATAGCATTAGCCCGAGGCTGACCACTGCTTTCTCTAGATATATTCAAGTTGATGTCTGAAAGTGTACGGTGAAGAGTAAAGTACACACCTTGGTCAACTATGTTGTGGGTTTTGGCACAAAGTCAAGAACCCTTATCCACCGCACTCCTTTACCAAGCATAAGGCTACCACTATTTATCATTGCATGCAGGAAACTTGTGTCAAAGCACTCTTATTTCAGTGGTAGTTTCTGTAGCAATTAATTTTACATTGTGGAGTTGCTAACCTCATGTACAATTCTCTTTAGCTACTTTTTGGGGGTTCAAGTGGTATATTCTTTCCGGTACGTTCTATGATTTAAAAAAGCAGCAATGTAACAGAGAAAAAAAATGAATGAAAGTAGTGAAACCCAAAACGTAAATGAGAGCTAAAGCATCACACAAATGGTGGCAGTGGACCCAACAAAGTTGAATGAGTTTGTTGCTGTCCTGAAAGACACAATCATGCATGATAGTCACTTACTGCTTTGTTGGTCATCAGTCAAGGAAGAGGAACCAGGAAGAGAAAGTATTTCTTTTGTTTTTAATGCTTTTAAACTCAGGACTTTGGTGAGGAAGACTGATTTCTGGTCAGGCAAAATATACTGATCAGACATGTTAGTCAGGGTCAGACAAAATATATTGGCCAAGACCCTCACCTGAGCTTCCTAGTAGCCCTCCCTGGAAACGGGATGTTTTCGTGGTAGCCTGGCTAACGAGGTGAGGGATCGATGTGATCCCTGTAGTAGTGATGGACACGCAGATGATGCCAAGCATAGCAAACCTGCCTGGAGGACCCTGGTCCACCTTCATCAGCACATTTGGGATGTGAGGAAAGCTACGACAACCCGCCACTTAATGTTCTTCTCAGGGCGCACAATAGAGTAACCTACTCATTGTAGGTATTCACAAACAACAACAACAAACTAAGGACTTCAAATCATCTGTTTATCTAGCCTGCCGTATCACAGCCCATTTACTCTGTGGTGCATCGGGTGGTCCATGATTCTTTTGTAGAATTCTGCAGTCTCGGCGGTCTTCCATTGGCTGTAGCCCAGTCATAGCTTCCTGGTCTTTTATTTGGGTGGACTTCAGGGTTCCTGTTATGATTCAGGCTGCTTGGTTCTTGATGCGCCATATTTTGTCAAAGTTTGATTTGGACCAAAGATGGACCATGGACCAAGCTGCAAATGCCGTATTCCAAAACTGGTCTCACTCTGCCTGTGTATAATTTCTTTAGTGTGTTTCCGTCAGCACCCCATGGCTTTGCAAGTAGCAGGATGTAGTCCGGAGAACGGAATGCGTTGTTTCGCCAGTTTACAGCTTGACTGCAACATTTGCATCTTTCAGTCTGACAGATCTGTCTTCGGCAGAGAAACTGCGTCAATTTTTAATGTAGTCTAGCTAACGTTGATCAAGCTTTAAAATTTACCAACATTTTTTATTTCTTTAAAATGTGGAAAACACTATAAAAAATAATAAGAGTAAATGTATATGTACTAATTTAGGAATTTAAAAAACACGTTAAATATTACATGCATATTATTTTGAATGCACCTTTTAAGTCAAATAATCTTCGAAAGGAGGAATGACATTGTGATATATGGTAAAAATGGTGCATGGGGCAAAAAAATAGTCTATGAATTGCTCCCATATGACAGGATTGGATCTATACAACAGCTAAGAAGACTCTCTCTCATTTCCATTGACATATACATACATACTTCAAATGAACCAGCTGACCTCCCATACTGCAGATTTCTGCAATGACTCGGTTTGGGTCATCATTCTTGACCGATTGGGATATTTCTGTGATATTTTCCGGTAACAAAACTGGGAACGGGGAAAAGGTTTCATAATTAGTGATAAAATTAAATTCATAATCATACAATCATATTAATAAATAATGATCAAATTAAATTCAAAATTAATGATATAATGAAATTATAGATTAAATGGCATTCATTATTCAAGTCAAGTCAGGTCATCCCATAACCGGTCAGGTCATTGGGACACACAAGAAGACAATCCCACCATCCAATACCACTACTCTCTGTCAGCAGCTGCTGTTCCTCTGGTCAGAGATTAGTCCATTCTTTTATGTTGTCTTCCCATCTCTTTTTTGGGACGACTTCTTCGTCATCCGTCTTGCACCTTTCTATGCAGGATCGTATTTGCAAGACCATTTGATCTCGATGTGTCGGTACCAAGTAAGTTTCCGTCTTTTGGCCGGTTGCCAAGAGGGCTTCAAAAAGTGTTATTTCTGCTGCAATTCTTTCTCGTATGTCCTCGTTATTGGTGATGAAATACGATTCATAATTTATGATAAAATTAAATTCATGATCAAATGAAATTCATGAATGATAAAACAAAATTCATAATTTGTAATCAAATAAAATTCATGATATGTGATTTTTTAAAACTTAATTACTAGTGATAACATGAAATTTATAATTAACGATAAACTGAAAAATAATAAGTTTTTATGTTATACATCTTTAAAATAATGAACAAATCATCATAGTTGAAAACTTTGGTCTCAGAAAGGATAGCTCAATGATAACAACTGCGGGGAGGGATTAGCTGACTCCAAACCCATGTCCTTCTTGTCACCTGGCCTTACAGTGTTGATTCTGGAGTGTCTATTAATTCAATGACTTCTCTGTTTTCAGGTGTGTATGTTTTCAGGTGTGTATGTTTTCCGGTGTGTATGTTTTCAATTGTGCATGTTTACAAGTGTGTATTTTTAGAGAGCAAAAAATCTCGTCTTACAATTTAAAATACTTATTTCTTCTTCTTTTTTGCACTTGGTTTCGTATGCTCATTTTATGCCACCAGATGGGACGTCTCCATGAAGTGACACGTCAGTCGCAGGTCCTCAATGGTTCCCCACAGTTTTTCTATGTTTCTGTCCTTTGGACAGGTCTTCTCACTGGAGCCTTGGTGCAGTGGACAGTAATATATGACATTTTCTTTTTTGTGAAAAAAATAACAATAAATAATTTTATTTGACAACTGCGACTTTATGATTGATAGATAAAAATGTTATTTTTTGTTCCCAGTTCGCCTTGTTTTCTAAGACGGAATGCATTGTAGTGTGTTTTGTGCATTGCATCAGAGTGCATCCAACTTCAGAAAAAAAATTTATTTATGGTTTAACTTTAATTTTGCCATAAGGATACGACCTTGTTGAATCAGAACATATGCATGCTTGGGTTGTGAACTGTGCTACTAACCACTTTGCTACACAGCTCCAATAAGAATAATGAGTCTTTATTCTTCTCTTCCACTCTCCTTCTTGGTAGCTTCATCTAGCAATAACTTTTGAAATGCATTCTTTTAATGGTTAGTGATTAGTTCACAGCATTAATTGGGTTTAAGATATTTGCCCCATTTTTGTAATAAGGTAACGTATTGAAACCTCATGTTCTTGTTGATTATTTTACAAGTATAGGAAATGAGGGTAGATGCATTGAATTTAACATTTTATTCCAAACGTTCACTCATTATTCGTAACCGTATTTGTATTCGACCAAATAGTTGGAGGTCTGTATTCGTATTGACTGAATAATAAAAATCCCTATTCCATGCATCCCTACCATAAACTTGAAAGATTATAAGTTTTCACTTCTCACTTAAATTTCAGTAATAAGTTTCACAATATTAAAACCAAACGAGCATACAAATAATTTAGTCTGAAACTGTACCTAACGAGTTTTCACTTTTCTCCTCTCCGCATTTAGGTAGTGGAAAACCAAATGAAATAACCAATCCACTGGTGATAAAACCTAACAAGTAAATGGATTAATGAAGAAATCATAAAGAACAAACCATTTGATTTAACAATCTTATGGGCTGCCAAAAGCTTGAGTGAGTGCACCTCAAACAGGACTTTGTGGAAGAGCAGCTCTCGGGCAGTTGGCCGAGTTTTTGGATTTCGCTGGAGACAGCTCTGAATAAAATCCTGAAACACGTAAAACGTAGACAAATGATACCACATATTCTGACATGTAGTGGTTCCTCAGGATAACTATAATGAAAGGAAACTGTTCAGAGCAATACATCATCATCATTTCTCCATCTGGTTCCCCTTAGAATATATAGCCACAACAAATGCTCTCCATCTGTTTCTATTCTGTTAAAATCCCCATCGCTGTGAGCTGGCAGCTCTTGACAGCCCAATGCCTCCTGGGCAAAGGCACATGTCTTCTTCACATCTGGAGGATGTGTGGTGATTGTATTTGTTGTCCTAGAGGCATCATGGTTTCAAATGGAGAGGAGATTTAGAAAATCCCCAAAGGGAGGTAGTCCTGTGTGTTGGTGTCCCAAGGGCTAAAGTTGCTGAGAAGTGCATGAGCTGTAGCATTCAGCGACTCATTACTGACTGCTGGCATCAGGGCCAGCGACCCAGAGATGCCAAGACCCTTCTCCACCTCCACGTGGTGATCCTGGATAACAGGTTGCAACAGTGCAGACTGGCTAAGGAGAAAGGATCGAAGAGGGAAGGTTTACGCGGTACCCAAAAATGCAATGCTGAAGTCGGATGTGTCGGACCAAATGGTGTAATTGCCACAGTTAAGTTGCAAACTACAACACAATGCATTACGCTCTCTGGACTACATCCTAGTGATTGCATGAAGCAGTGTCAACTGTGTCAGCAGAGGTAGAATATAACATTTGCGTAAATCTGGCTCAGCTTCCTCCTATATCAACTGTAGTGTCCAAATTGATGGTGTTAAGTTGCCTGGCTAGTTTGTCTCCAAGACCCTTTGTGATGTGGTTGTTGCCAAGTTTCGTAATGTTGAAGTCGCTTGGGAACTTTAACACCTTGTGGGAGTCTTGGAGCATGGATCCTAATGTTAAGTCGCTTGGGAACTTTAACTCCTTGTAGGCACTTGGAACCTCGATACTACCGTTAAGTCGTTTGGAAACTTTAACTCCTTGTGGGTGTCTTGGAGACTGGATCCTAATGTTAAGTCGCTTGGGAACTTTAACTCCTTGTGGGCATCTTGGATCCTAGATACTAATGTTAAGCTTGGTGATCAGTAATCTCTGATCTGGCCAGCAGTCTGCATCACACAGTGACCTAAACATCTTGTCTGTCTCTTCTACGGACAATAACAAAATCATTCCGGTGCCAATGTGTTGAACTGGGATGCATCCATGTTGTTCTATTACGTTTTGACAGCAAAAAAAGATATTAGTAATCATTAGGTCATTGGCGGCACATGTACTATTCCAATTGCCTATTCCCTGTTTTCCGACGATTCCATCCCATGAAGCATGGTCTGTACCAACTCTTGTATTGAAATCATCCAGGACAATGAGACTGCACAGTAGCAATTAATGCCTTAAGCTCTTCATAACATTTGTCATTGGTATCGTCAGGATTCAGCATGGTCGGTGCATAGACACTAATAATGTGCTTATAAAATAACGAACGGAATAGCCAAGGCAAAATCAGTCTTCCAGAGCATGAGGGCAATCTTATGCAACAAAATCCTATCACTGGTTTTAAGAAATAGACAAAAGCTGTGGGGCAGCCGCTCCGACCTGGTGAAGACTACAGACTTCATCATGGCGACTGGCCTGCAGATATTACCAGACCAAAAGATCCTGAACGCAAAGAAGAAGAAAGAGAATTTGTGGATGCTACATGAAACCAACACTGACATATGGCAGCGAGTCATGGATAATCAGCAGACAAGTACAGGGCTGATTGGAGGCAACGAAAATGTGGTTTTACAGAAGAGTGTTGAAAATTCCATGGACTGTAAAGAAAGCTAATAACGTAGTCCTTTAGGAGGCACAGACACAAAGACATTAGGACACGGCAGCCATGCTTTTTCAGGGATGTCATGAGAAGAGGCAGGTTGGAACACGTAACAACGGGCAGAACCACTGGCAAGACGGACAGAGGCAGGCAAAGAGAGAAAATATTGGACAGCTTGAAGGAATAGCATGGGAGATATTCAACCCCAAGTTGTAGGGACATCACTCGGCGTGTGAGCGATGTGTCTTGCGCATGTTGTGTTAACTGGGTATGGCTCAATCTCTCCTGGGTGATATGTTAGTTCACTATTATTGGCCCGTATGTACATTTCCCAGCCACACCAAAGCCAGCATTGTCAGCAAACAGAGCAAAGGACACCAGTCTCATAAAGTTCAGCCATGTGTACTTGATCGTGAAAATATGACATAGGGTAACCAAAATACTATTTCAAATAACCAAAAACCATGCCGAGATAATCGGAGGGAAAAACATAACAAAATGAATGAACTAATCCAAATGGAAAACCTCAACACATTTCTGTGGACAGAAGTGTAAGTGGTCGAGTATGAATTCCGTGGCCTAGCGGGAGCCATCATGCACTAAAAAACAAGAGCAAAATTAGACCCGTGCCTGTTAGGCACCATCTTTGCTGCTTTCAAAACAATACCACATATTCTGACATGTAGTGGTTCCTCATGGTAACAATAATGAAACTGTTCAGAGCAATACATCATAATCATTTCTCCGTCTGGTTCCCCTTGCAACATACAGCTACAACAGATGCTTCTTAGAAATAAGGTGCCTTTGGATAGGCCCACAAACTGAAAGCTCAAATTTTGTATCACTAGGCAATCTCTGTCATGGAGTCCACAGAGAAAAAGAGACAAAGGAAGACCAAAGAACATATGGAGAAGAGACCTAGAGGCCAATAAAAGAAAGACAGGGAGAAGCTGGAAAGAAGATAAAATAGTACAAAGCAGACTTCCTTGAAGAGGGTTGATTGATGGCATATGCACCCCAAGATGATTGTTCTGCATTCGTTCTCAATCTCACGGTACCAAGCCATGATCAAGGCTTTGCAAGCAGCAAGATGTAGTCCGGAGAGCGGAATGCGTTGTGTCGCTAGTTTACAGTCTGATTGCAATATTTGCACCTTTCGGTCCGACACATCCGTCTTCGGCAGAGCACTCCAAGATGATAAGAGCGAAGAAGTTAAAAAAAAAACCACAGCTACTCAGCATCCAAAACAAGTCTTCCTATTTCGTCTAAGAATGGGCCCCTGCAGATTACTAGGTCACCTCTGTTGCCCCCAGATCCCAAGTGAATGTCCACGTGAGTCTCCCATCCAGACTCTTGATAACATCTTTTAGAATTGTCCAGCCCATGATCATCTACATCACAAGACCTAGCCATGAGCAGCAGAGATGAGGCAGAAGCTAGGAGACTTTCGTGTCGACCTGGAAAAGATTGTGGACTCCCTCATCGCAACATTTCTGTAGATCTAGTATAACCAAACTACCTGAAAGCAGAAGAGGCAGCAGAAGAGCCAAAAAATGTAGCCATTTACCTTCTGCAGAGGGTTCTCCACTAGTTCCAAAGAAGCATTGAGGACATCTTTCTCGGGGGTGCCAGTTTCTCCAAGTGTTGCCATCTGTGAAAAAAAACAATGATATCCTTTTAAGAACATACTAAACTCTATGTCCTGCTGGATACTTGGAGAACAGCTCATCTTAATCTCCCGCTACCAAACCCAAAAGGGCTTCAGTAGCAGAATGTAGTCCAGAGAACAGAATGCATTGTGTCGTAGTTTACAGCTTGACTGCGATATTTGCACCTTTCGGTCCAACACATCCGACTTCAGCAAGCATTTTTTTAGTACCGGGTTAGCATTCCTGCTTCGATCCCTTCTCCTTAGCCAGTCTGCCCTGCTGCAGCCTGTTATCCAGGATCACAGCGTGGAGGTGTAGAAGGGTCTTGGCAGCTCTGGTTCGCTGGCCCTGATGCTAGCAATCAGCTATGGGTCGCTGACCACTGCAGCTCATGCGCTGCTCAGCATCTTGATCCCATGGAGATGGATATAGGGTCTTGATCAGCTCTGGTTCGCTGATCCTGATGCAAACAGCCAGCTATGAGTCACCAACTGCTGTCAGCTCATTCACTGCATCTTTGTCCCCAATCTGGATGTGATACTCTTTGTTGTATGCCATGCTTTTGAAGTTGCTTGTTGTTGTTTAATGCCCCCAATGAGTAAGTTTACTCCTTTGTGCACCCTGAAAATGGCATTAAGTGGCGAGTTGTAGTAGCTTGCCTCACAACCAGAGTTTGCTGATGAAGGAAGGCCACAGTCCTCCAGGTGGTTGTACAATGCTTGGTTTAATCTGCATGATCTTCACTTCTATGGAGATCATGTCGATCATACTGCCTTGAAAACAGCTTTTTTCCAGGGAAAGCTACATGGAAGAGAGATAGTGGTATTGTTCAGTGTATATTGTACCTCACCCTGACACGACATCCTGGTCAGTATGTTGTGCCAGACTGGACTAGCATAATACAGGTTTATAAGATAATTGCAGAAAAGGGAAAATTAGACTATAACAAATTTGTCAAAATATAACCACCAATGAGAACAAGAGGGTGTAGATACAAATTAACTAAAGAAAGGTCCAGATTGGATATTAGGAAATATTTTCTTAGTCAAAGAGTGGTGAATGCTTAGAATGCATTACCCCAGGAGGCGGTGGAGGCAGAGATAGTTAATGAATTTAAGAACAGATTGGATGTGCATAGCTTTTAAAGCAGGGCAAAGCATATTGTGACTGGTTGTCTACAGACTCTGATGAGTCTTCTAAACCAGTATATAAACGTTAAGTTAAGTATCTCAGTTCCCCTTTCGGCAACATCTCTTCCTTGGACGTCCCCGTCCCCTCTTTCCTGATACGGAACCATGCAGTATCGAATTTGTAATTCCGATGGACCTCGTGACGTTCCCATATCAAGACATCTTTCGCCTTTTGATAGCTGTGAACAGATCATCAAAAGTCCCAATTGCGCATTAGTACCAAGAGCACCAATGAGCGCATTAGTCTAACTTTTATGTTGAGGGCGAGCCGCTTATCCTGTCATATGGGTTTCAAATGCGTACGCGCCTCTGTTGTCTGTGCTATTCTGGCAATCATCTCAGGCTGCAAGCACTTGTCACTGATCAGTGATCCCGGATACTTAAACCGGTGTACAACTTCGAGTGCCTAACCATTTGCTTTTATCAGAGATGTAAACCCTTCCGTGTTAGTCATCAGTATAAACCACTTCTGTGTTAGTCATCAGTATAAACCACTTCTGTATTAGTCATCAGTATAAACCACTTCCGTGTTAGTCATCAGTATAAACCACTTCCGTGTTAGTCATCAGTATAAACCACTTCCGTGTTAGTCATCAGTATAAACCACTTCCGTGTTAGTCATCAGTATAAACCACTTCCGTGTTAGTCATCAGTATAAACCACTTCCGTGTTAGTCATCAGTATAAACCACTTCCGTGTTAGTCATCAGTATAAACCACTTCCATGTTAGTCATCAGTATAAACCACTTCCGTGTTAGTCATCAGTATAAACCACTTCAGTGTTAGTCATCAGTATAAACCACTTCCGTGTTAGTCATCAGTATAAACCACTTCCGTGTTAGTCATCAGTATAAACCACTTCCGTGTTAGTCATCAGTATAAACCACTTCCATGTTAGTCATCAGTATAAACCACTTCTGTGTTAGTCATCAGTATAAACCACTTCCGTGTTAGTCATCAGTATAAACCACTTCGTTGTTAGTCATCAATATAAACCACTTCCATGTTAGTCATCAGTATAAACCACTTCCATGTTAGTCATCAGTATAAACCACTTCCGTGTTAGTCATCAGTATATACCACTTCCGTGTTAGTCATCGGTATAAACCACTTCCGTGTTAGTCATCAGTATAAACCACTTCCATGTTAGTCATCAGTATAAACCACTTCCGTGTTAGTCATCAGTATAAACCACTTCCATGTTAGTCATCAGTATAAACCACTTCCTTGTTAGTCATCAGTATAAACCACTTCCATGTTAGTCATCAGTATAAACCACTTCCATGTTAGTCATCAGTATAAACCACTTCCGTGTTAGTCATCAGTATAAACCACTTCCGTGTTAGTCATCAGTATAAACCACTTCCGTGTTAGTCATCAGTATAAACCACTTCCGTGTTAGTCATCAGTATAAACCACTTCGTATTAGTCATCAGTATAAACCACTTCCGTGTTAGTCATCAGTATAAACCACTTCCATGTTAGTCATCAGTATAAACCACTTCCGTGTTAGTCATCAGTATAAACCACTTCCGTGTTAGTCATCAGTATAAACCACTTCGTATTAGTCATCAGTATAAACCACTTCCGTGTTAGTCATCAGTATAAACCACTTCCATGTTAGTCATCAGTATAAACCACTTCCGTGTTAGTCATCAGTATAAACCACTTCCGTGTTAGTCATCAGTATAAACCACTTCGTGTTAGTCATCAGTATAAACCACTTCCGTGTTAGTCATCAGTATAAACCACTTCCATGTTAGTCATCAGTATAAACCACTTCCGTGTTAGTCATCAGTATAAACCACTTCCGTGTTAGTCATCAGTATAAACCACTTCGTGTTAGTCATCAGTATAAACCACTTCCATGTTAGTCAGTACAAAACACTTCCATGATATTGTCAAGGCTACTTGCCAAATAAAATTCTTCACTTCCTCAAATCTGACCATTAAATACAATGTGGATCTCTTATTTGTTATTTATTCTCACGCCTTTTGTTTTGTTCCCATTGATCTGTAATTGTCTATTTCCTTATGGAATAACAAAGTAACAAATGAATGAAAATGTATAGCATTTAATTCACCACAAAAAAGTACTTTACCTCCAATGCACACATTCCAAATGAATAGATATCCACCTTTGTTGTCATTGGTTCACTATCTGGAATACAAAGTATAACAGAACAGCATTATGTTTTTAAGCCAACAATAAACATGCATGTCTGTCATTAAATGCATTTCCAACTGTGATATGGTTTTTGTTCTGGTTTTGATACCTTGAGTGATTTCCAGAAAGGTTGTGTGTGATAATGATGAGAAAAGGACCACTGCCACACAGAGAGCACATCAAAAGAGGTGACTAAGAGATGATGATAGTTCATGAATGTGACAAATTCAAAATGGAAAAATGATGACGATGTTCATGAAAGTGACAAATTAGAAATGGAGAAATAATGATATTCTTGAAAGTGACAAATTTGAAATAGAGTGATGATTATATTCTTGAAAGTGACAAATTTGAAATAGAGATGATGATATTCTTGAAAGTGACAAATTATAAATGGAGAAATGATGATGATGATATTCTTGAAAGTGACAAATTTGAAATAGAGTGACAATGATATTCTTGAAAGTGACAAATTTGGAATGTAGTGACAATGATATTCTTGAAAGTGACAAATTTGGAATGGAGTGACGATATTCTTGAAAGTGACAAATTCAAAATATAAGTATGTTGATGGTGTTCATGAAAGTGACAAATTAAAAAAATGGAGGGATTGTGAGGATGTTGAAGAAAGTGACAAATTAGAAACGATGATGATGTTCATGAATGTGACAATTAGAAATGGTGTGACTATAGAAATGATTAAGTTCTCTCACCTTCATACTCTGGAGCAGCATAATGGACATTTTTTAGATTTTCACTGCAAGTCTTCACATGATGGTGGATCGCATCTGGTGCAACTGAGAAGATCAAATAATTACTGCACACATTCTTTCACATCTTCTTAGCACCTTGGTCAGCGACTAGCAAATCAGTCAGTAACCATCACAACTGATGGCATCCTTAAGAGCAGCCATAAAACTCCCTCCACTTTACTCAGTCTGCAGCCATCCTTTGTAAAACTCTTATTCATGATTTCCATTTCAGATTGTAAGGTTCTTCATCCAGTTGTACTATATCAGCCCCTCTTTCATCTTCCCTTTGAGGTCCATTACATGGTGGTTCTGGTGACAGTGTCAGGTCCTCTTAGGGAATGACCAATCCAATTCGAGCAATTTGTATTTTGGACCATGTTCTTGAATTCCAGTTGTCCTGGCTATCTCTCCTACAGGTATCCACCAATTGATCTTTGGTTTTCCCATGCATCTCTTTTTCTGTGGGTTCAAATTCAATACGGTTGGTTATTTTGTAAGATTTCTTTCTGAGGGTGTGTCCTACCTGTCATATTCTTTGTCAAAGATAAATGTTAGTTATTATATCTGACTATCTGATAACATCTTTTGCTTATTGTTTCCTGAGTAAATTAATAAAACTTAGAATACACACTGCGTTGTGTCTGTCGAGGCACGGGGCATGAATTCTCCTGCCATATAAATTCCTAACAGGATTGCATCAATTATAAGCATCATTGCTGCCGAAGACGGATGCGTCGGACCGAAAGGTGCAAATATCGCGGTCAAGCTGTAAATTAGCTACACAACGCAATCTGTTCTCCGGACTACATCCTGCTACTTGCAAAGCCCTGTTCAGGGCTTAGTAGCGGGAGATTGGGAACGAACGCAGAAGAAGAAGAATAAGCATCATCGTCATTTATCCGACTTGTTCCCCTTGGAACATAGGGCCTGAACAGATGCTCTCCATCTGTGCCTTCTTCTTGAGGCCTCAATTGAACTGACTTCCCCCTCAACCATTCGTCACCTGGTGTTTCAATTTTCCTGTGGCTTCCAATATCAGCTCTATAAATCCCTAAAAGGTACTCAACAATTATAGTTTGTTTTAAATTAGATCAGATTATTGGGATCAAGATGCTGAGCAGCGCATGAGCTGCAGTGGTCAGCGACCCATAGCTGACTGCTAGCGTCAGGGCCAGCGAACCAGAGCTGCCAAGACTCTTCTACACCTTCACGCGGTGATCCTGGATAACAGGCTGCAGCAGGGCAGACTGGCTAAGGAGAAAGGATCGAAGAGGGAATGCTAACCCGGTATTTAAAAAATGCTTGCTGAAGTCGGATGTGTTGGGCCGAAAGGTGCAAATATCGCAACCAAGCTGTAAACTACGACACAACGCATTCCGCTCTCTGGACTACATTCTGCTACTTAAGCCCTTTCAGGGTTTGGTAATGTCAGATTGAGAACGAACGAAGAAGAAGAAGAAGATTGTGACCAGATTATGGTGAACCAAGAGTAACATCAAGGGCAGGTGCAACATTCTGACCAAGATCCTGTTTCACTTCCATGCAATGCTCCTGAAAACTAGCTGGCCAATGAGGTGGGGGTCGACACAGTGATCCTCATAGTGATGAACCTACTGAGAAGCCTTGTACTGTACTACAGACAGTAGTACCCAGGTTCACCTTCCTCCATACGCCTCAGGATATAAGAAATACCACTGTAACCCCCTACCACAGAAACATCACTAAGGGTAAATAACTCAGTACGAGTAGCTTCGAACAATAAAAATTAAAGGGGCTGAATATGCAGCAGTGAATGAGCTGACAGCAGCCAGCGCCTCATAACTAACTGCTTGCATCTGGGTCAGTGATCCATAACTAACCAAAACACTATTCAGGCCCTGGAAACAGACTGCTACCATGTAGCCTAGCTAACAGATTATGGATCTAAAATGGAAAGCAAACCAAAAATGCTGGTACTGAAATCAAATGTGTTGGTGTAAGAGTCGCAGATAGCGCAGCTTCGCTGTAAACTGCAACTCAACGTACTTTACAGAAATGGCTGGAAATTATCCAAAAAAGAGCGACAAAGCTGATAGTGGGATTCCATTATTATCGTTATGAGGAAAGACTCTACAAAAAAACGAGAAAGAGAAGAATTTGAGGTGACAATACAGGTTTATAAGATAATCAAAGAAATGGAAGAAGTTTTTTTCAAAATACAATCACCTACAAGAACAAGAGAGCATAGCCACAAATTAACTAAAAAAAGGTCCAGATTATATATTAGGAAACATATTTTAAGTCAGAGAGTGGTGAATGCTTGGAATGCATTACCACAGGAAGTAGTGGAGGCAGGGACAATTAATTCATTTAAGAATAGATTGGATGCGCATAGCTTTTACAGCGAGGAAATGTAAATTAAACTGGTTTTATACAAACTCTGCAGTCTTCTAAACCAGTATAAAGATGTGAAGGTAAAAGCGCAAAAGAAGAAGAATCATTGGGCCAGTGTATCTTCCTTGGGAACAGTCCTATAATATATGCTTCACAATCTATTTGTTCGTTTAGTTCATAGGCGCACAGTAGTGAAGGTGAAGCAAACAGCTGATTCTTGTACATGTGCCTGGTCAGTCCATTGTGCCCTGTCTTTCCTGAGATGAAAAATGGTGATCCAGTCTAGCAGAACTGAAATTTCATATCTTCTGTTGATTCAGAGCCCAAATGTTACATTGGTGCCTTTCGGCTAAACAAGTAGTGTATGTGATGGTTAACACCACCCTTTACTTCATCCTCTCCCCTCCCCTCCCCATCATCTCCATTGTTAGAGTTAAAGAAAGGAAAAGGCCACATCAGCTGAAAGCTCACACAATGAAGTCTCTAACAATTTATTCCCAACCCCAGGACTGCAAAATACCAACACCAAAAAATAATTTTGCCTGAAGTTTAATTGGAAGCCACCAACCTTTCCCTTGAATAGAAATACATCTAGAAGCCACCAACCTTCCCCTAAACAGTAATACATCCAGAAGCCACCAATCCTCCCTTAAACTGTAATACATCTAAAGAAGCCACCAACATGCCCCTGATAGTAATACATCTAAACAAGCCACCAATCTTCTCCTAAACAGTAATACATCTAAAGAAGCCACCAACATGCCCTTAAACAGTAATACATCTAAAGAAGCCACCAACCTTCCCTTAAACAGTAATACATCTAAAGAAGCCACCAACATGTCCCTGATAGTAATATATCTAAAAAGTCACCTACCTGAACCTATTTTGATGAGACCATTATGCTGAATGTAGACTGTGTCCGATGTGAGGTTGGCATGAATTATTGGTGGATCACAGGAGTGGAGATAACTGAATGTATAAAGCGAGATAAATTGCTATCATTTAATGGAAAGATAAATTAGCAAAAAATATTATGAAAAACAACGGGTACGCATTCAAGCATGTCCAATTTGGAAGACACTGGATTTTTTTCTCCACACGATTGCTCCTGCAGATGCGAAGAGTAATGGCAACCTACGGTACTGCATGGCTAAGGAGAAGAGATTGCAGAGGGAAGGCTAACCTGGTATCCAAAAATGTCTGCTGAAGGATGTGTCTGACCGAAAGGTGCAAATATCACAGTCAAGCTGTTAACTATGACGCGACACATTCTGCTCTCCGGACAACATTCTGCTACTTGCAAAGACCTGAAAAGGGGTTGGTAGCGGGAGTTTGAGAACAAACGACAAAGAAGAACTGCATACCTGCCAAGAAACCCATAACAGCCAAACAGGCAATTGTAAGAAACGACATTCTGAAAAGGAGATGCTTCTTACATAAAATGATGTGGAGGTCTTCTTATTTTATTTTTTCTTCTTCTTCAGACTTCGGTAACTCTAACAAAGGCAGTGGCCAACTTAAGGCTCAGTACACATGGAAGGACGTTGGTTGTTGGGACGCGCTACTCTTTCCACTAGTGTATGATGGGCAGGGCTGCAACAGGTGTTCCGCTGTCATGAGGACTGTGTGTGGTAGAGTCCAGGTTTAGCTGAGTAGTTTACTTATCTAAAGATTTACAACACGTATCTACAACACGACACGACTTCACACAGTAAATAACACAGTAAACACTATCCTGACTGCAAAACAAAACAATATCATTTAATAACATGAATTTCAACAAAAAACAAAGAACAACTAAACTAAATAATCATAATGTATATATTGAACTACAATGGAGGTTTTAAGTACTAGCTTTTGATCTTTCCTCCAAGATATATGGTAACCAGGCTCTTGCCGCTGTACTTCCCTATCTACACACTCAGCACACAATCACAAACTCATCCTTGCGATCAGATTATCTAGATCATTTCACATACTCAGACGAATCTGTTCACATATGACCAGATCACTTACAATCAGGAGATCTGTGCATTCACAAATACTTAGATCACTTCACATATTCACGCGAATCTGTACATTCACATACGATCAGAATATACATCGTTCACAAAGTGTCCTGCACATACAACACACATTCAGATCTCGTCCTTAGGCGATCTGTACACTCATGTAACCGTTCAGAACATACATTGCTCCCAAGGTATCTTACACATACAACACACATTCAGATCGCTTACTGTTCACAGAGTGTCCATCATAAGCACCTATTGAGCGACAGGCCAAAACTCGAGATATATGAACGTACAGTCACCCTGCAAACTCACTCTCTCTAAGACTCCTGACAACCTCTCAGCCTTCTTCCCAGCCAGTCTGCTAGCCAGCCAGTCTCCTGGGTTCATCATTGCAGAATATTTGATAGTCTCAATCAACAACATGGCGGTCCAATGGTCTTCTATTGGTTGTCTGGCTTAGCCATCACTCTAATTTGGAACTACCCCTAACTAATTGTTATTGGTTAACTATCCACAAATCAATGTCACTCTATATGTCGTAGCTGGTCGAGGAAGCATTAGACCATCTGCACCAATTCTGAACGCCAGAGTGGTCAGCTCCAAACCCCCACCTCAGCTCTGAACACCCACCTCTGTACCAGACAAAGTCTTCCACCTAAACCCCTTGTTTCCTTTGTCAACCTAGTGTCGAGACCTTGGCACACATTCAGGTAACCTTTGTTCTTAGAATCGCCAGCCCAATCTCCCCTGCCCTAAACGCCCATGCTCCAGCTGGAACTGTTGCATGTGCCACATAAAGGTCTATAGTGCCAATCTAGAATTTATTATAAAGATGACATCTCAGTCTGCTGTGTCCTGTGCACAGCTGGAAGACAATCTCGTCTGGAGAATTGATCGTAAGCATCATTTTTTACTCGGCCAGGTTTGTCAATTTTCCATTCTGATCTGTACGTGGTCTTTATAATTCCTTTGGTCCCGTCACATTTTGCTACTGTGTCACAGTATTCCTCCCTCTTTTGCAAGTCTGTCTGCTTCTTCGTTACCTGGGATTTGAGGTTCGCATGAGCAGAGTATCCAAAGTGTTACCTAGACCTGAAACGGGAGCAAGGATAGTAACACTGTAATCTGCCAGGCATGCCACAAGAGGTAACTAAGGAGGAATGGGCATGTGGGCCGAAAACCATATTCTCTAGAAACTATATGACAAAAGACCACAAAAAAAGAGGACTCCTACACACAACAAGTGTTGTCGATTTGTTGAACGCTCCCGTTGGATCAAGATGCTGAGCAGCACATGAGCTGCAGTGGTTAGCGACCCATAGCTGACTGCTAGCGTCAGGGCCAGCGAACCAGAGCTGCCAAAACCCTTCTACACCTCCACACGGTGATCTTGGATAACAGGCTGCAGCAGGGCAGACTGGCTAAGGAGAAGGGATCGAAGAGGGAATGCTAACCCAGTACTCAAAAAATGCTTGCTGAAGTCGGATGTGTTGGACCGAAAGGTGCAAATATTGCAGCCAAGCTGTAAACTACGACACAATGCATTCCATTCTCTGGACTACATTCTGCTACTTAAGCCCTTTCAGGGTTTGGTAGTGGGAGATTGAGAATGAACGAAGAAGAAGAAGAACGCTCCAGTGAGAGGTTTCACCATAAAATGAGCAGCATGTCCTAGGTTTTATTATTATACAGTAGAAGGTGAAGAATAATCAGGGTTAGGTAAAACATGCTGATCAAAACACACGTCCCCCCCCTCCCTCGGACATGCTATGCAACAGTAGTCTGGCCAACAAGGTGGGGATGAACACTGTGATCCGGCTGAAGATGGAGAAGACAGTTTTTGCGTTCGCCTTATTTCTCTATTTCCCAAGGTGTGCGTTACACTGTGGTTTGTGGTTTTTATTTTGCGCCTGTCGGCCCAGTACACCCGACTTCAGCATGCATTTTATGAAAGGGTCTGCTTCCTCCTGCATTTTCTAATGGTTTGCTTCCTCGGGGTAACGGCCGGTGTTGTGATGGGATTTGAATTAGCACCTTCAGTTTGTGAGCCGTATCACTTAACCACTAGCCTACGCTGTCCCCGTTCAGTGATTGAAAAACAGAAATTGAAAAAGGAAGGCCAACCAGGCCCCAAAAATGCCATTGCTGAAATCAGATGCGTCTGGCCAAATATTGATATCGCAGTCAACTACGACATAACGTACCAAACGTTCTTTTCAGGACAGAAGCAGACTACCTGCATGACAAATTTGCAGTGTTCTTCTCCTAGATGGATTACTGTATGACTGAAACATGGAAAGATCATAGAAGCTTTTGAGATGTGGTGCTATTGCAGGATGTAAAGAGCAAGCAGGACAGACACTAATGAATATTTAAAAACTTAAATTTTTCGATACAAGCTTTTATTTATACATAGACATCTGGGACGGTGTGGGCTAGTGGTTAAGTGACAAGGCTCACAAGCCCAAGGTGCTGATTCGAATCCCATCACAGCATCGACAATGGAAGCAAACCCTTAGAAAATGCAGGAGGAAGTAGACCCGTATATAAAATGCATGCCAAAGTCGGATGTACTGAGCCGACAGGCGCAAAATAAAAACAGTGCAGCGCACACCACCGTGCGGAAGAGAGAAATTAGGCGAAAGCACACACAGAAAAAAAATACTTTCACATCTTTTTTTTTGTTTTCTGGGACTACAAGAGTTCCATTATTTTCATTTTGATGGGTTTTTTTGGGGGGTAAATTTCTGTATTGTCATTTTTGGTTGTTTTGCAATCGAGGATCCGTCAAAATTTGATAGATTATCAGGTCACACTAGTAGAGGCTGTGAACAAAATTTTAACTCTCTTGATTAAAATAAGAGAAATAGAAGTCTACACAAACGCACAAAGTTAAATAAAAGCTTGTAAAAAGGCCAAACAAGCAAGTGGTTAAAAATATGGAGCATATAGGCAACTATAGGTCAGTGAACCAGAGGTGACCAACCATATTCTGCCTCCAAGTGGCAGCCGTAGAAACAGGATGTTCTAGTGTTGACTGACTAAGAGACTAAAGATTGCAGGAGAAGACAAACCTGGTATCTAATAAAACCAGATGAAATTGAATGTGTCTGGTTGATAGGCACACATACTGCAGACTTGCTGTAAACTACGTCCTTTTCAGGAAGAACGCCAAAGAAGAAATTTGAGAATCTTAACAGCCCCGAGGATTAAAACATGTTCTCTTAATCTCCCCTTAAGGCTGACAAAATCTGTGTTTGCTGTAAACTTCGTCCTTTTCAAGACAAACGCCAAAGAAGAAATTTGAAAATCTTAACAGCCTAGAGGATTAGAAAATGTAGTTATCTTAATCTCACCTTAAGGCTGACAGAATCTGTGTACACCATCTTTTCCATGCCTGAATGAACAAAGCGAATAGAGATGTATAACTAATATCAATGGTTCAAACGTACACGCTTATACCCTACTTACTACTATACTTGGAATACTTGGAATTCTGGTATTCAAACAGGCATGTTGTTAATGTCTGTTGCCGGGAAGCTGAAGGCTATCTGTAGTATGTATTTTAAACTTCCTGCGGTTTACTAAGCCTGGGGGAATGTACAAATAATTTGGGTAGATTTTTAACTAGAATTTTTTAATTTTGTCTGGGCCGCAACTATTAAGCCTACTCTTGCTTATTCCCAACTACCCCACTATTTATTTTAATCCCAGTCTAATTAGCTATAATGGGGAACTGAGACCCTACTTCAGTCAGGCACAACACACTGACCAGGACGTCACATCAAGGTCAGGTATAATACACTGACCAAGACCACTATCTCTCTTCCATTAGAAACAGTCTGTTTTCAAAGCAGTCTGGCTAACAAGATGTGGATCGATGTGATCCCCGTAGTAGTGAGCGTCACACAGATGAAGCCAAGCATTGCACAACCACCTGGAGGACTGTGGTCCACCTTCATCATTACGCTCGAGATGTGAGTTAAACTACTACAACCCGCCACTTAACGCCCTTTTTTTCAGGGCACACAAAAGGGTAAACTTATCCATTTTAGGCATTTAACAACAACCCAGCAGTAAATGGGTACCTGACTAGAGAAGATAAGGCAACAACAAAGAGAACTGGTTGCATTACTTAAGAAAAGGCTGAAGTCTAGTGTAAAAAAGTCTCTAGCACTTCATCCCTGTTGGTAGTGTCATGACAAACAATCTCTTTCAATATGGTTTCAGTATGGTTGTACGATTTGTGGCAGGGACTGTCACTCGCGGATCAGCCTTTACAGCCATATCAGTGACAAAATACAGGAGACAGATCTGGACAAAACTTACAGGGCGCTACACGCATGGTCTATAGAGAGTGAGACGCCTATGATGATGATCCAGCGCCTTCTCTTCATATTGTGTCACTGATATCTGTCCGGCCCGTTTCCACATTCCACGTTAGTGATCTTATACCATATCCACCCCTCTTTTTCAGAGCACTCACTTACTTACTTTCCGTATCCTGGGCACCCTATCATGTTTCCAATGTTCAACCACGTCCATTGACTTGACCTCCCCACTCAAAATGTAATCTATATTGCACGTTTCCAGAAGGTTTTGGCAGATCATCAGGTGGTGTTGGCATCAAGCTGCTCCACAGTCGCATGTCCCACCATCTCTGCATCCCTCCATCTTCCTCAGTTCTTCATGCATCATGATACGCCAGTTCTAAGTCTATTTAATGACTTCTAGGTTGTGTAAGACAAGTGGTTTCCATGTGCAGGCTGCTCCTCCATCTCGATCCAGAGAACTTGCATCAGTTCATTCAATTTTTCAATGCAATGTTTTCTGTGTTGACCACAAGAAACCCTGTATAGATTTCAGTCATGTGCACTGCCCACCTGGCATTAAAAAATAAAGTGCCCTGGGTCATTTACCAGTTTCAACTTGAAAAGATTACAAAACTGCAATCCATGACCGATAGAAGAGACTGCAGAGCCCAGCTGCAGTCAGAGAAACTCCGAAGACTGACCGACCACCCAATGCACCAGAGACTAAACAATTTGGGAAATGGGAAACTAAAGCGGAGAAACTTTGCAGAAATAGCCAAAGCAAAGATGCACGAAGATCCCATAAACGCACTAACAACACCAAAACCCATCACTACTGTACGAAAACCTACCTGGAGGCAGGATATATTTCCAGAGGTGGTAGAAAATATACCAGGTATTGCAAACAAAAAACTGCCAGACTGAAAAAGAAAGGAGAGATACTACCCTAAGCTTCATAACGAAAAGCTACCCAAGCATGGACTGGACCCATGCATACACCGACGGTTCTGTAACAAACACTACACAGAACGGAGGGGCAGGAGCACTCCTGAACCTACCAAATGGCAGAAAAATAACACTGTCATTCGCTACTGGTAAGTACACAAGCAATTTCAGAGCGGAGGCAGAGGCACTGAGGGCGGCAGTGGAAGAAATGGTGACACACAGTGAAAATGAGAGCCATATAGTCCTGCTGACAGATGCTCTCGCCGTAGTCACAGCGCTAAAAAGCCAGAAAAACACTGAGCTTAATGACTTAAGAGCAGCACTCTGCAAACTGTGCCAGCAGTCCGCACCAAAAAGGGTAGTGGTACAGTGGGTTCCGTCACACTGCAACATCCAAGGCAACGAGGAGGCAGACAGACTGGCAAAAGAAGGTGCAAGACTACCACAAACAGATACCAGTATGACGTACGAAGAGTCAAAACGGCTTATCAAAGCCAGATACATGACCAAATGGGAAACCGAACATACTGGTTACACCAAAAACGATGCCTATTACCAGTTGAACCGAAGAGAGCAGGTCGTTG
The DNA here is from genome assembly GCA_036924085.1 of Ariolimax columbianus. Taxonomy (NCBI): domain Eukaryota; kingdom Metazoa; phylum Mollusca; class Gastropoda; order Stylommatophora; family Arionidae; genus Ariolimax; species Ariolimax columbianus. The sequence goes on along the minus strand of JAVGWX010000010.1, from coordinate 73,234,570 downwards.
TCTTCAGACTTCGCACTGGCCACAACAGACTGAGGTACCACCTATTCAACAAATTGAAGATAGGGTGTACCGACGAATGCCCGTGCGGTACTGGTAAAATGACCGGTGAACATCTGCTGCAGAACTGCCAGACATACGAGGATCAGAGAGAGCAGATGTGGCCATTACCAGTGGAACTGCAAGACAAGCTCTATGGCAGTGGCGACAGCCTCAGGATGACCGCCGCTTTTTTCGAAAAAATAATGGTTACTGTCTGACTGCGTACGCAGAAGAAGAAGAAGATTTACCAGTTTCTCTCTTTAAATTTCTGACACAACACTACTTCATCTCTCAGGTGGTTATGGCCTTTTTTCGTCTTGACAGACAGTCAGTAAGCTAGTCTGTTGTAGAGATGGCATGGCGGTGGCAGCATCTGTCCTGGAGAGACATCGACTTTCGTGGCTGATTTTGGCGATTCTCGATTGACAGGAATGACAGCAGTGTAAGCTTCTTTCTTTTATGTCGCTTGTCTTCCATCTTTGTCATCAGAACCAGCTCTGATGCCTCAATGCCCATTCCCAAAGTTGCTTTCCATGTACCTCTATCCTCTGCAATCTCCTGCAATTTTCAAACTGACACCCCCTGATAAAAGCCTGAACTTTTCTCATTACTGCAACATCAGCTAGTTTAATTAAAAAAACAAAAAGATAAATATATGTAACACTCAGTGACCATTTCTGTATTTATTTGCATATCCTATGTAACAAATAACCTGCAAATTAAAAATGAGACCCTCATTTGTATGTATACTCATCATTAACGTGTTGCATAAAAACACAGTAGACAAAGTTGAATGAGAGAAATGAGGCCTTTGAAATGTGGATATATAGAATAGGGCAGGTAACATGGTAAGAAATGAACACAAATTAGTAGGTCTTGGAGACGTTTGGTGAAAAGAAAATTATTTAATTAAATCAGAATCCATAGTTAAAATATCTTAACTTAATTTAACTTAATATCTTTATACTGGTTTAAAAGACTCTACAGAGTCTGTATACAACCAGTTTAATTTACATTTCCTTGCTCTAAAAACTATGCACATCCAATCTATTCTTGAATGCATTAATAATCCCTGCCTCCACTACTTCCTGTGGCAATGCACTACAAGCATTCACCACTCTCTGACTAAAATCATATTTCTTAATATTTAATCTGGACCTAAATGTGTCACCAGAGCCTTGCGTTGAACGATGTCATCTTGGTGAGTCTGCTGAAGTTACCTGTCAAAAAAAGGCTCTTCTCTTCTGTTTGTCAGTAGTCAGCACCTGTCCCATCTCTCATGCACACACTTCTCTTCTGTTTGTCAGTAGTCAGCACCTGTCCAAACTCATCTCTCATGCACACACTTCTCTTCTCTTTGTCAGTAGTCAGCACCTGTCCCAACTCATCTCTCATGCACACACTTCTCTTCTGTTTGTCAGTAGTCAGCACCTGTCCCATCTCTCATGCACACACTTCCTTTCTCTTTGTCAGTAGTCAGCACCTGTCCAAACTCATCTCTCATGCACACACTTCTCTTCTGTTTGTCAGTAGTCAGCACCTGTCCCATCTCTCATGCACACACTTCCTTTCTCTTTGTCAGTAGTCAGCACCTGTCCAAACTCATCTCTCATGCACACACTTCTCTTCTGTTTGTCAGTAGTCAGCACCTGTCCCAACTCATCTCTCATGCACACACTTCTCTTCTGTTTGTCAGTAGTCAGCACCTGTCCCATCTCTCATGCACACACTTCCTTTCTCTCTGTCAGTAGTCAGCACCTGTCCCAACTCATCTCTATTGCACACACTGGATCTTGCGTCCATCGTCCGGTTCATTGTCCCATGTAATTTCAAGAATTTATGCAGGGCTCTATCGGCCTCACCTCTTCCGTTAATGTCTCCCGCCGTTGCTGTTTTGCTGCTCTGGCCATTTACTTGAAATCTTCGGTGACACTTCTAATTCTGGTCTCTACCTCCATTCTTCTCTCCAAGGTGACGTTTGCGAGTCTTCTCTTCTGCTGCCATTGCTTGGTGGCATTCTTCTTGCTTCTCGATACGGTCTCAATCTCCTCGGACCACCAAGGGTGTTGACATGTGTTCGTTCGGGCTCCCTTGTTTTTCCATGTCAATTGTCTCAAGCTACCCAGCATCGAGTCTTTGGTGCACATGTATTTAAAAGCATGTTGCATCTTGGTCTGTCTACTGAGCTGCCCCTTCATGAGGGAAACAGAACATGGCAAATGGTCACTTCTGTGATATGTCAGTGCTGACCACCTGGTGTATGTCTCTCTGTGGCATGAAACCAGCGTGAGGTCAATATTAGAACCTGAGGATATACAGACTGGATTCATGGAGAACCTGGCCAAGTGTCTGCCCTTGCGGGTTATTGTTTGGGTTTCCCTAAGTGACATTACGTGCATTGAAGTTGCCATACACCAATGTCATGTCATCTGGCAGGTCCTCCAATTTGCTAAGGAATCGCCAGACATCCGACCCAGTATGGGAACAGTTCCCCACATAGATATTCATTATATTCCACCACCTGCCCTGATTAGTGTAGAGGAGGTCAGACACTCTATAAAGATAGCATCGGACAGTGCACGTGGGCGCGATGGAATACGATACAACCTGCTGAAGAACTGTGAGGATGATGAGCTTGCAAAGATTACAAATGATTTTAACGGGTGTCTTAAGGCGGGCCATATACCAAAGGAGTGGCTACTCAGCTATCTTATCCCACTAGCAAAACCAAGCAAAGATGCTACTGATATAAAAGGCTACCGCATCATCACACTCCAGAATGTGTACGGTAAGGTGCTGGAGAGAATCATTGCAAGACGAGTTGCCAGTGAGCTAGAAAACACAGGTCTATTTCCAGACACTCTAGGCGCATACAGACCTGGCAGAGACACGGCCACCAAAGCAGCTGTGTTGGCATACGACATATATTAGGGCTTCCAGACAAAAGAGGAAATTATCGTTGCAATGATCGACCTGGAAGATGCCTACAATAGCGTCAACTACAGCAAACTAATTGACCTATTAACTAATCGACCTCAATATTGACCCCAGGATCATCCGTTTGATTGTAATGGTCCTTATGTCGAGAAGCGTCACTCTAAAGTACGGTTCCTGGACATCAGAGATCAGAACCATACCGCCCGGACTGCCTCAAGACTCTCCTCTGTCTCCTGTACTTTTTAATGTGTACACTTGCAAAATTACACTGGGCCTGGTAGGATCCTCACAGATGGAGGTGACTGTGCCTGGTTCGGATCCTCACAGATGGAGGAGCATGGGCCTGGTAGGATCCTCACAGATGGAGGTGACGGGGCCTGGTAGGATCCTCACAGATGGAGGTGACTGGGCCTGGTAGGATCCTCACAGATGGAGGTGACTGGGCCTGGTAGGATCCTCACAGATGGAAGAGACTGGGCCTGGTAGGATCCTCACAGATGGAGGTGACTGGGCCTGGTAGGATCCTCAAAGATGGAGGTGACTGGGCCTGGTGGGATCCTCACAGATGGAGGTGACTGGGCCTGGTGGGATCCTCACAGATGGAGGTGACTGGGCCTGGTAGGATCCTCACAGATGGAGGTGACTGGGCCTGGTAGGATCCTCACAGATGGAGGTGACTGGGCCTGGTAGGATCCTCACAAATGGAGGTGACTGGGCCTGGTAGGATCCTCACAGATGGAGGTGACTGGGCCTGGTAGGATCCTCACAGATGGAGGAGCATGGGCCTGGTAGGATCCTCACAGATGGAGGTGGCTAGGCCTGGTAGGATCCTCACAGATGGAGGTGACTGTGCCTGGTAGGATCCTCACAGATGGAGGTGACTGTGCCTGATAGGATCCTCACAGATGGAGGTGGCTGGGCCTGATAGGATCCTCACATATGCGGACGACATCCTGCTATACAATCAGGACAAAGACAGGACTGAAATTGTCGCGGGTGTGCGGAGCAACCTCAGGAAAGTATCTGAATAGTGCACCAACTACAACGCCGAAAATATAAAATCAATCCATCTAAGGCCAAGATAGTCTGGTTCTCCCTAAACAATAGGTTGGTCTCAGATACACTTCCAGGGGTCACCTGCATGAGCACCATCATTGAGAGGCGACATGACATGAAATACCTTGGGCAAGGTATAACATTTTACAGAAGTCTCTCTTTCAATCAACATGTTGACAATGTGATTCTGAAAGCAAAGAGGGGTATTATGCAATCAAAGTCATTGTGGCAACAATGGACTCTCTTCCTGTTGATGCAAGCACTGGTTGCATATGTGCAGAGGATGATAGATTTGGAGGTGAGTAAGGTAGAAGGGAGAATGTGTGTTTTGTCTGGAAAGATCAGAAGAACACAAAATCAACACCTGACTGGGACTCTGAGTATATATACGCTTGGCTGGCTGCTTGGACGGAGAACGGAGCATTTATGGGAATGTTCCCTCCGTGATGATGGTTCCTAGAATCAAGAATAAAAAATCTGTACCTTTCTTTAGTTAATTTTTAGCTATGCCCTCTTGTTCTTGTAGGTGTTTGTATTTTTAAAAACTTGTTACAGTCTAATTTATCCTTTCCTTTGATTATCTTATAAACCTGTATTAAGTCACCTCGAATTCTTTTCTAGACACTGTAGGCAGGTTTTCTTTCCTCATAACTGTAATTCTGGAATCCCACTATCAGCGGCTCTTCTTTGTATCCTTTTCAGCATGTTTATATCTCCTCTAAGATAAGGACTCCACATATGTACACAGTACTCCAATCTAGGTCTATCTAATGTTGACTATTTCTGACTATCACTTCCTTGCTCTAATGTTTAATTTACTGTTTATAAATACATAACACCTTGCTGGAAATAAAAAGGTAGAGGGTAAATAAGAATGAGCAAAACAATGCTAAAAGTGGGAAGATAATATAAATATTATATTAAGCTGGTATAATAGTAATAATAATAATTATTTATTATTAAAAAGAATTATAATAGTAAATAATACAATTATAACAGCAAAACAATCACGCTGAGCTGTTAGAAGAAGTGGATACTTTTATCTATTTGAGCAGTACAACTGAGACACAGTGAGGTACAGATGCAAATGTAAGAACCAGAATTGGAAAGGCAGGAATGACAATCCTGACACTAAACAACTTATGTAGATCCAGAGAAATCAAGAATCACATCAAAGTTAGAATATTCAATGTCAAGTCGGTGTTGCTGTTAGGTAGGAACTGAAACATAGAGAACGGCCAAGGCCATACAAAAAATACTACAGCCCTTTGTTAACAAATACATACAAAGGATAATGGGCATAAGGTGACAGAACATGGTGAGGAGTGAAGACCTATGGGAAAGGAGCCAACGAGAGCCACTAGAACAACAAATCAAGATAGCAAAATGGGGCTGGATAGGACATAAGTTGCGAAGGGCACAAACCAACATAGTCAGACAGGCTCTGGAAACAAAAACTGCCAGACTGAAAAAGAAAGGAGAGACACTACCCTAAGCTTCATATCGAAAAGCTACCCAAGCATGGACTGGACCCATGCATACACCGACGGTTCTGTAACAAACACTACACAGAACGGAGGGGCAGGAGCATTCCTGAACCTACCAAATGGCAGAAAAATAACACTGTCATTCGCTACTGGTAAGTACACAAGCAATTTCAGAGCGGAGGCAGAGGCACTGAGGGCGGCAGTGGAAGAAATGGTGACACACAATGAAAATGAGAGCCATATAGTCCTGCTTACAGATGCTCTCGCCGTAGTCACAGCGCTAAAAAGCCAGAAAAACACTGAGCTTAATGACTTAAGAGCAGCACTCTGCAAACTGTGCCAGCAGTCCGCACCAAAAAGGGTAGTGGTACAGTGGGTCCCATCACACTGCAACATCCAAGGCAACGAGGAGGCAGACACACTGGCAAAAGAAGGTGCAAGACTACCACAAACAGATACTAGTATGACGTACGAAGAGTCAAAACGGCTTATCAAAGCCAGATACATGACCAAATGGGAAACCGAACATACTGGTTACACCAAAAACGATGCCTATTACCAGTTGAACCGAAGAGAGCAGGTCGTTGTCTTCAGACTTCGCACTGGCCACAATAGACTGAGGTACCACCTATTCAACAAATTGAAGATAGGTGGTACCGACGAATGCCCGTGCGGTACTGGTAAAATGACCGCTGAACTGCCCGACATACGAGGATCAGAGAGAGCAGATGTGGCCATCACCAGTGGAACTGCAAGAAAAGCTCTATGGCAGTGGCGACAGCCTCAGGATGACCGCTGCTTTTTTCTAAAAAATAATGATTACTGTCTGACTGCGTACGAAGAAGAAGAAGACAGGCTCTTTCATGGAATCCTCAAGGGAAGTCTTCTTCTTCTTCGTTCATTCTCAATCTCCCGCTACCAAGCCCAGAAAAAAGCTTTGCAAGTAGCGGAATGTAGTCCAGAGAACGGAATGTGCTGTCGTAGTTTACAGTTTGACTGCGATATTTGCACCTTTCAGTCCAACACATCCGACTTCAGCAAGCACTTTTGAGTACCGGGTTGCCTTCCCTCTTGGATCCCTTTTACTTAGCCAGTCTGCTCTGTTGCAGCCTGTTATCCAGGATCACTGCACGGAGGTGTAGAAGGGTCTTGGCAGCTCTGGTTAGCTGACCCTGACGCTAGCAGTCAGCCATGGGTAGCTGACCACTGCAGTTTATGCGCTGCTCAGCATCTTGATCATCTCAAGGGAAGTGAAAGAGAGATAGATTAAAAAATGCATGGAGAATAGAATGCGAGAAGGAACTAAGATTAGATGAATGCACCTGGAGAGGCAGAAAGATCAGACCAGGACCGTGTACGCTGGCGGGATGGTTACACCTGGAGAGGCAGAAAGATCAGACCAGGACCGTGTACGCTGGCGGGATGGTTACACCTGGAGAGAGGCAGAAAGATCAGACCAGGACCGTGTACGCTGGCGGGATGGTTACACCTGGAGAGAGGCAGAAAGATCAGACCAGGACCGTGTACGCTGGCGGGATGGTTACACCTGGAGAGAGGCAGAAAGATCAGACCAGGACCGTGTACGCTGGCGGGATGGTTACACCTGGAGAGAGGCAGAAAGATCAGACCAGGACCGTGTACGCTGGCGGGATGGTTACACCTGGAGAGAGGCAGAAAGATCAGACCAGGACCGTGTACGCTGGCGGGATGGTTACACCTGGAGAGAGGCAGAAAGATCAGACCAGGACCGTGTACGCTGGCGGGATGGTTACACCTGGAGAGAGGCAGAAAGATCAGACCAGGACCGTGTACGCTGGCGGGATGGTTACACCTGGAGAGAGGCAGAAAGATCAGACCAGGACCGTGTACGCTGGCGGGATGGTTACACCTGGAGAGAGGCAGAAAGATCAGACCAGGACCGTGTACGCTGGCGGGATGGTTACACCTGGAGGGAGGCAGAAAGATCAGACCAGGACCGTGTACGCTGGCGGGATGGTTACACCTGGAGAGAGGCAGAAAGATCAGACCAGGACCGTGTACGCTGGCGGGATGGTTACACCTGGAGAGAGGCAGAAAGATCAGACCAGGACCGTGTACGCTGGCGGGATGGTTACACCTGGAGAGAGGCAGAAAGATCAGACCAGGACCGTGTACGCTGGCGGGATGGTTACACCTGGAGAGAGGCAGAAAGATCAGACCAGGACCGTGTACGCTGGCGGGATGGTTACACCTGGAGAGAGGCAGAAAGATCAGACCAGGACCGTGTACGCTGGCGGGATGGTTACACCTGGAGGGAGGCAGAAAGATCAGACCAGGACCGTGTACGCTGGCGGGATGGTTACACCTGGAGAGAGGCAGAAAGATCAGACCAGGACCGTGTACGCTGGCGGGATGGTTACACCTGGAGAGAGGCAGAAAGATCAGACCAGGACCGTGTACGCTGGCAAGATGATGTCAATGGCTGATGCACTGAGAGCAGCGACAGGTTTTGATTGATTGAATAATTCATTTAAAGAGATGGCTAAGGAAAAGCCTGTCAGATTGCACCATCACGATGAGAGCTAGAATATGTGTGAAATACATTACTGCAAACCTTTGATATGAAGATGGCACCAAATCTATTTAGCATTCATTCTATTTTATTAATATCTTTTTTTGCAATATACTAACCTTTAACTGGAAAGTCTTATTGTTGTTTTTGGTTTTCTTCAAAAACTGTTTTAAGTTTCCAGATGACATATACTCTGATATAAATACGACCTAAAAACACACCAACAAAATATGAATTATTCAAAGATGCAACACAGTGAAGGAGCTGGCAGCATTCAGGGACTCATAGCTATCTGTTTGCATCAGGGACAGAGATTCAGAGCTGACTAAGACCCTATTCTGTCTCAAAGTGACAAGTCCTAAAAATAGGCTGCACTAATGCAATCTGGCTAAGATCTGTGGGAAGGCAAACCTAGTACCCAAAAAGTCCGCCAAAACCAGATGTGTCGAGCCGAAAGGTAGATATCGCAGCCTTGATGTAAATTATGATACATGGCCGAGGTCTTTGTGTATGACAGAGACAAGAATAGCATCACTGCCTAACAGAGAGCATGCCGTAGGAGGCGACTAACCGTGTAGCATGGCATAACACCAGCCGTGGCTAGGTGGTTTGTAGCAGCATAGATGCCGTCTAACAAGCTGCTTGTTTACTTTGCTCTAGTGTTTGAGTCAATCAGGATGGACTCGCACATTGGTTAACCACTCTAGGTGAAACTTGTCCCAACACAGCGCAGTAATAAGCTGCTCGAGCCTAGCCCGCTAAGCAGTGAATCTTCCTCTCAGCTACATCCAGCTCACGCCACAGCTGAGACCTGTACAGGTGCATCTGCCCCTGTGGAAGTACAAGTCAACTAAGACTTCTTCTTCTTCTTCTTCTGCGTTCGTTCTCAATCTCCTGCTACCAAACCCTGAAAAGGCTTAAGTAGCAGAATGTAGTCAAGAGAATGGAATGCGTTGTGTCGTAGTTTACAGCTTGACTGCGATATTTGCCCCTTTCGGTCAAACACATGCAACTTCAGCAAGCATTTTGGGAGTACCAGGTTAGCATTCCCTCTTCAATCCCTTCTCCTTAGCCAGTCTGCTCTGTTGTAGCCTGTTATCCAGGATCACAGCGTGGAGGTGTAGAAGGGTCTTGGCAACTCTGGTTCGCTGACCACTGCAGCTGATGCGCTGCTCAGCATCTTGATCTCTGTTATAATATAATGTAACCTTTACTGTGATTATCTTATAAACCTGTATTAAGTCGCTCTGAATTCTTCTCTTTCCTAGACACTGTAGGCCAGTTTTTTTTAGTCTTTCCTTATAACTGTAATTCTGGAATCCCACTATCAGTTTTGTCGCTCTTCTTTGTATCCTTTCCAGCATTTTTATATCTCCTCTATGATAAGGACTCCACACCTGTGCACAGTACTCCAATCTAGGTCTAACCAATACTTTATACAATTTGACAATCACTTCCTTACTCCTATATTTAATATTTATTTTCATCATACCTAACATCACATTTGCCTTATTCCCTGCTACCTTGACTTGTTCACTCATTTTACCTGTATGCTCTATTATAACTCCTAGGTCCCTTTCCTTATCTATCATTCTAATATTGTTCTCACCCATTCTGTAATTATGTTCCATATTGGATCTATCTATGTGGATGACTGTACATTTATCTATATTAAACTCCATTTGCCATCTCACAAATGGCTCAACAGCTCAAAAAGCTGTTAGGAGACCAGTGAAGATCTGAAACGTAGAGTATCCTTTATGAACCTCATCAGTCTAGAAGCATCAGTTGATCAAAGAAGAACAAGAAGGTGACGACCATCTGTTCCTCATGTTTTGGCCACTTTTGCAGTAGCCATTTTATCAGTATCGCAGTTACACTCACCAATAGTTTCTATCTCGCAGTTACACTCACCAATAGTTTCTATCTTTGGTTTGTTCGAAGAGATGTTTGTTGCAGTCCAAGCAGTGTCTGAAGATTACTACTTGTTCACTTCTGTTTCTTACTCTTCTTGTGATCGCATTTTTTATGTTGACACCATCAGATGAGCACCGGTAATGAACTCGACCAGTGTTTGGAGCTCCAGATCAGTACAGTTTTGAGTTATGTATTGAATCATTAGGGCAGGGGTATCTACCTTTAGTTGCCATAAGGGAACAGACCTGTATAATGCATGCTCAGCAATTTGTTCGTTTAGTCTACATATGCACAGTGGTGGAACAGACATTTGGGGCTTACACGTCTTCTTCTTCGTCTGCATTCATTCTCAATCTCCTGCTACCAAGCCCTGAACAGGACTTTGTAGGTAGCAGGATGTCGTCCTGAGAACGGAATGCATTGTGTCGCTAGTTTACAGCTTGACTGCAATATTTGCACCTTTTGATCTCATACATCCGTCTTGGGCAGAAGCTTTCACATGTATTTGCTCAGTCTTTTCTGGCTGTTCTGAGATGAAGAATGGTGATCTGTCCCTGCTGATAGGGTGTGTGATAGTCATCATTTAGTTGGTTCTGTTCTCTTGACAGCCTGGATAACTCTTTTTCTTAAAGCTGTAATTTTAATGCCTTCTTGTTCACAACCGCTTTTGTTTTTTGCAAGCCTATCTGTCTTTTCATAATAATGCCTCAGTCGGATGGTAGTCACTGAAGTATGGTTCGCGTTCTGGCAGTTACCTTCCTTAATTCATTCCTCGGATGCAAGAGATTGCCACTCTTGAGAGCTTGAAGTACAGAAAGTGCATTCGTGAAGGTGACTATCTGGTAACAGTCAGAATTTTATCAATTATCATTAGTACTTTTTCAAGTTTTTGCACCTCAGCTGTGTAGCTAGAGCAGAATTTACTAGCGGAAATGAGATCAAGACGCTAAGCAGAGCATGAGCTGCAGAGGTGAGCGACCCCATAGATGATTGCTAGAGTCAGGGTCTGTGAACCAGAGCTGACAGGACCCTTCTACACCTCCACACGGTGATCTCAGATAACAGGCTGCAACAGAACAGACTGGCTAAGTATAAGGGATCAAAGAGGAAAGGCAACCAGATTCTCAAAAATGCCATATGAAGTTGGATGTGCCGGTCCGAAAGGCGCAAATATCGCAGTCAAGATGTAAACCCTGATGCAGCGCATTCTGTTGTCCGTACTACATCCTGCTACTTATAAAGGCTTTCAGGGCTTGGTAGTGGGAGATTGAGAACAAACAAAGAAGAACTAGTGGAAATGCTCCACCAGTTTTCTGGTTCCCTTCTGTTGACCTAGTAACATGCATTATTTCTGTGCTGATCTATATTCCCTTCTTATCTCCATGTGACTTCCTACAAAACAAAGGCCATCACTGTAGATGGCCTCATACTAGCGTCATTTACGACATACTTCGATGGTTTTGCTGTTAATGCCCACAATGAGTAGGATTATTCATTTGTGCAACCTGAAAAGGACATTTAGTAGCGCGTTGTAGTATCTTTCCTCACACCCCGAGCGTGCTGATGAAGGTGGACCGGGTTCCTACAGGAGGCTATGCTATGCTTGGCTTAATTTGAGTGTCGCTCACTATTTCAGGGATTACTTTGATCCCACATCTCGTTAGTCGGGCTGTCATGAAAACAGCCTGTTTCCAGGGAGGACTGCGAGGAAGTCAAGGTCAGTATATTTTGCCTGACCCTGACTAACATGCCTGATCAGTATGTTTTGCCTGACCAGACGTTAGTCTTTCTCCCCACTTGGAAGATTAAAGTGGCCTTATTCTTTCATCCCCTTGGCACAACTTGGGTGAAAACTATTTATATGGATATATTTTGTGTAGATGACAGTTTCAAACGTATGCTTGTAGAATGAGTGGCAGAGTAACAAAATCCCATGCTTCTCATAAAAATATATTGGGGTCAAAGATGTAGCAGTCAATAAGCTGACATCAGCCAGTGACACATAGCTGTCTGCTTGTATCGGGGCCAGTGAGACAGAGCTAACGAAGACTATAATCTGGCTCCAAGTGGTGGCCCTAGATACAGGCTGCTCTAATGTTGGTTAAGAGAATGGGGATCACAGTGGGAAGGCAAGCCCAGTACTCAAATAGGCCAGTTGAAACAAAGCGTCGGGCCGAAAGGTGCAGATATTGCAGCCTTCTGTACACTATGACACAACGTTCTTTTCAGGATGAACGCAGAAGAATAAAAATAGTAAAACTATGCGGGTATTATATTAGTCACAGAGTGATCCAGTGTACCCTAGTGATTAATGGATAAGTGCATATCATGTTACATCTGAAAACAAAGCAAAATATCTTATAAGCTCACCCTTGGATTATCTGCCTTTGTATCTGTCCAATACTTGTGGAATTTGATAATGTTGGGGTGATCTAGTTGGCACAGGTTGTCAAACACTTCCCGGATTTTGTCCTGCAAGATTAACGCTAAACCAGTTATTGTAAGTCACAAAAAAACACACTAATAAAACCTTGGCTTATTCACTCCTCTTCTATCACATTTAGAGGTCTTCTTTCTCTCTCTCTCTTGAAGTTTATTTAGCTTCTGCAGGATGTGCTGTCTCCACGACCAACCTACCTTCTTCTTAGATCCTTGGTCAGTGACTGGTAAAGCTATCAGTGACTGGTAAAGCTGTCAGTGACTGGTAAACCTGTGTGACTGGTAAAGCTGTCAGTGACTGGTTAAGCTGTCAGTGACTGGTAAACCTGTATGACTGGTAAAACGGCCAATGACTGGTAAAATGGCCAATGACTGGTAAAATGGCCAATGACTGGTAAAACGGTCAATAACTACCACGTCTGGTGTTATCATTAATGACAGCAATAAATTCCCATCACTTCGCTCGGTCTATAATCATTTTACATAGTGCCACAGCTCTGATTCATGATTCTCATTTTGGCTTCCAGGGTTCTTTGCCTAGTTGTCCTAGGTTAGCCTCTCTTTCGCATTCCCTATCAGGTCCATGTCATAATTAGTCAGACTTTCTTCTTAAGATATGGCCGATCAAATCTAAGCGCCAACGGCTATGATGGTGTACATGTCTTCTTGATAGCTACGGACAAGTAGTTCTCCCAACCCTCTTTATCTAATTCACCGGAACAAGCCGATATATCAGCGTACAATTTCTCATAAAAGAACGGAAAGTTAGTTCGCCTGCTTGGCACGTTTTACAAACAAATGCGTTGGGTTATCGACAAATTATAAGTGCCCCACCCCCCAACACACTTTTCTCAACTTCAGGCATCCTTCATATATGTCAAATGACTTTATTTCATTGTAGTCTGGTATCTCTTATGGATAGTTTGGTATATAATATGCAATCATTTAGCAGCCTCAGAAATTCAGTACTGAATTAGTTGATTATTCATTATGACATGCCTGGCAGGCTGCAGTACTACTATCCTTTTCACCTCTTTCAGGCCCCAGTAACTCATAGGTGACTGACAAAAAACTACCAATACTGCAACTATTAACAGCTCATATCTCTAAATGTAGACTAAAAAAGTCATCATCATGGGACGGCGTGGGCGATTGGTTAAGTGACACGGCTCAAGGTGCTGGGTTCGCTCCCCAATCACAGAACTGGCCGTTAACCCCGGGGAAGCAAACCCTTACATATGATGCATGCCGATGCCAGATGCAGGCGCAAAACAAAAAAAATTGTGCAACACACACTGCCTTGGGGAATAAAGAAATAAGGCAAACGCACACACACAAACAAAAACACAGATTGTGGGGCCGAAGACGCACCACAGTGAATTAGCTGAAAGCAGCCAGCAACTCAGTTGGCTCTTGCATCAGAGTCAATGAACCACAGCTGACTAAGACCATATTCCACCTCTAAGCAGCAGCCTGGAAACAGGCTGCACTAGTGTAGTCTGGGTTAAGAGATTAGTGATTGCAGTGGAAAGGCAGACATGGTACCAAATAAAGGCAGCGGAAATGTGTTGAGCCGCACCACAACACAATGTCACAAACATCCTTTTCAGGAAGAATGTCAAAGAAAAAGATGAACCCAGACTGCCAGTATGGGACACTTTTTTGGAACTTAACATATACATACAATAACCATTATGTCACATTGAGTCGAAGAGGAAGAACTTAAGTATCAATGATAATAATAGCTGTCCATCGTTGTCGATGAGGACAGCCGACATCATCCTCGTCACAGATTTCCCTGTTGGGTGTGGGTGCGCATGTGGCTGAACAGGCCAATGCGAGCACGAAAACATCTGCTACATATCGGGCACACGAGGTTTGTAGAAGGGGATGGTGTTCCCGCTGCTCTGGATTTCCGCGTCACGCGTCTGTTCTGGGCTTTCACAACACGGCCGTCTTCATCGGCAGCTACACCCGATTTGACTGCGCTTCTCTAGTCAGATCTGTTTTGCGCAAGACATTCCCAGGTGTCGATGTCTATCTGGCAACTTTTCAGTGAGCCCTTCAGACCGTATTTAAAACGTTTCTTTGGGCGCCCTCTCTCGCGCCATCCCTCTCTCAGCTCGCCGTAGAGAAGCTTCTTTGGGAGCCGCTCGTCTGACATACGGACGAGGTGTCCGGCCCATCCTAGTCGTGCTTTTTCTAGCAGTGCATGGATGCTGGGCATGTTAGCCCTCGAGAGAACCTCGATGTCAGTGACACGATCTTGCAATTGGATGTGGAATATTCGCCTCAGGCAACCTGTGTGGAAGTGGTTTAACCTCCTTGCATGTCCAGAGTATACAGTCCAGCTTTCGCAAGCGTATAGTAGGGTTGGAATGATGGTTGCACGGTAGACTTTGAGTGTCAATGAATTCATAACAATAAACAACATGTTGTACCTGTTGTGACCTAAAATCCCTTTTCTCTGAGAATCGAACTTCATTCCATACAACTTCCACTCCTTCTTCTGTGTCCATTGCAAGAAAGGCATTATCAATGCCAGGGACATCACGTTGGTCAACCTGAAAAATAAGAAAAAAATTGAATCTTTCTCGTTTGTCTTCAGACTTCAACGACTCTAACAAAGGCAGCAGTTGACCCAAAGCTCTGTACACTTCTGCACAGCTTCTCATGGAAGGACACTTGGCTGTTGTCAAATTCTAATTCTTTTGTTGGTTATACAGTGGACAAGGTGTGTAGTGCCAATCTTGAACTTGTTGTACAGATGGCATCTAAGTCTGTTGTGACTTGTGTGTAGCCGGAGAATTATCACCTGGTCTTACATGAAGAGCTGATGGTAGGCATCATTTTATATGTAGCCAGGGTGGTCTTTTTTCCATTTTGCACTGTATGTTGCCCCAATGAATGCTTTAGTCTCATTGTATGTCATTTCTGTATCACTGTGCTGTATCACACAGCATTCCTCCCTCTCTGGTGAGTCTGTCTGCCTCCTCGTTGCCTGGAATGTCGCAATGGGCTGGTATCCACTGAACTGTGTTTTTTTTAAGCACTTCTTTTTCTTCTTTGTTCATTCTCAAACTTCCTCTACCGAGCCTTGAAAAGGGCACGTAGTCCAGAGAACGGAATGCGTTGTGTCGTAATTTACAGCTTGATTGTAATATTTGCACCCATCAGACCGATACATCTGACTTCAGCAGGCATTTTTGGGTGCCGGGTTAGCCTTCCCTCTTCAATCCCTTTTCCTTGGCCAGTCTGCTCTGTTGCAGCCTGGTATCCAGGATCACCACATGGAGGTGAAGAATGGCCTTGGCAGCTCTGGTTCGCTGGCACTGACGCTAAGAGTCAGCTTTGAGTTACTGACCACTACAGCTTATGCACTGCTTAGTGTCTTGATCCCATCCCTATGTTCCTAATGGAACCAGATGGATTGATGACTGGATTGAAATTATTAATACAGCTATTTCTAATTAAGATGGTGCTTTATGATATATAAGTGTTGCCATATTCACATTTTGTGTATTTTCATTATAGTTTATATTGCAAAAGTGCAGGTCAGGTTAGGTCATCCCGTAACCGGTGAGGTCGTTGGGGCACACATGAAGACATCCTCACAACTCCACGCCATCCCTCTCTGTCAGATACCTCTGCCCGTGACTCTTCTGGTCGGAGACTGGTCCAATCTTTTATGGTGTCCTCCCATCTCTTTTTTGGCTGGCCTCTTCGTCGTCTGCCATGCACCTTCCCGTGGAGGATTGTGTTTGCAAGACCATTTGATCTCGATATGTGACCGTACCAAGTGAGTTTCCTTCTTTTGACAGTTGCCAAGAGATCTTCGAAAGGCCCTATTGCTGTTGTAATTCTATCTCGTATTTCCTCGTTTGTAACTTGATCTTTGTACGTGACGTTTAAAAGTTTTCGGAATCATCTCATCTCCAAGGCCTGTATCCTTCGTTGAAGGTCAGCTGTAACTGTCCATGTCTCACATGCGTAGAGAAATATTGACAGGACCAGTGTACACATTAATCTGATTTTCGTGCTTAGTGCTAACCGTTTATCTTACCAGATTTTGTTAAGCCGTGCAAGCGCCACCATTGTCTGTGCTATTCTGGCCAACACTTCACATTTTGATCCTTCATCACTGACAATCGACCCTAGTTATTTAAAACGGTCAACCACTTCGAGTTCCTGACCATTAGCTTTTATCTTGTTGTTGAAGCCCGTAGCGTTGTTGGTCATTAATTTTGTCTTTCCAGCGTATATCTCCATACCATAGTCAAGAGCTGTTTCACCGAGCCTTCTGACCCATTCCTGGAGTTCTGCTTCTGAACCCGCCAACCCGTCGATATCATCTGCAAAACGAAGGTTGGTAATCGTTCGGCCCCCTATCTTCACAGTATCAACGTGACCTCCAAGTGCCTCACTCATAATTCCTTCAAGGATTATTTTGTAAAAAGTTGGAGAGAGTGTACACCCCTGTCTCACACCAACTGACGTGCGAAACCAGTCTCCTCGCCTCCCATTCACAAGAACTGCGCTAGACACATTGTTAAATAGGTGTTCAAGGACCGTTATAATATTTCCGTTGATATTATACATCTTCATGGTTGCCCAAAGCGCTTTATGCCATACCCTATCAAACGCCTTTGTAAAATCCACAAACACATGATACAGTGTTTGCTGCTGTTCTAGATATTTCTCGCTTAGCAGCCTTAAATTAAATATCTGTTCTGTAGTGCTTCTTCCCTGTCTGAACCCTGCTTGCTCCTCGGCAATAATGTTCTCTGCTTGGGGTTTCAATCGGTCTAGGATTAATCTAAGCATGACCTTGCTAGGGCGGCTAATGAGGCTTATTGTTCTGTAATTTTGGCACAGCTTTAGGTTTCCAGACTTATGTAATGGTATAACTATTGATTTCGTCCATAAGTCCGGCCAGTTTCCTGTCGCCCATATTTTGTTACAGATGTGTGTCAGGCCTTCCACCACTACCTCTCCACCTGCTTGTAAGAGCTCTGCTGGTATATTGTCCACGCCGGCCGGCTTCCCTCTTCTCAATGTCTTTACCGCTGCAATTACCTCTTCCTTCGTTATCAGTTGGTTATCCTCTATATTTGTTGGTGTTGGGGGGAATGTTTTCTCAGGTTTGTTTCGCCCTTCATAGTTGTATAGCTCGGAACAGTACTCTGTCCATTTTGCCAGTACGTCATTTCCCTCAATGAGACACTTGCCGTTTTTATCATGGATCATAAGATTCCTGCTTTGTCTTGGTGTTACCAGTTCTTTGACCACCTTGTATGCTCCTTTAGCATCATTTCTGTTTAGTCTCTCTTCGATGTTTGCGCATTGCTCACATATCCACGCTTCTTTCGCCTCTCTCATCTTTTGTTGTAAGGCTTTCTTGACCTCTTTATAACTGCCGACCTCCTCCGGTGGGTGACTGTGTTTTTTCAGTGACCTTCTTTTATCACAAAGGTCTAGAATGTCTTTGGTCACCCATGGCTTCTTTTTTGTTTGGTGGCATCCCAGGATCTCTGTTGCAGTATCTATGAGAGCTGCGTTAAGAGACTCTGTAACTGTATCTGTATCCAATCCCTCTCTGAGAGCCATCAGTGGCGCAAATCTCCCTCCCACCCTTGCTTGGAACACTTCGGTGATTTTTGGGTCCATTAGTTTGTCCAGGTCAAACTTTAGCTTGGTCACATCCTTCTTTGCGACTCTCTTCAATTGCAGACGCATGGTCATCATAACCAGATCGTGGTCGCTTCCTATATCAGCTCCGGGGAAACTTCTTGTTTTGTCGGTGTTGATGCTCGATCGGAACTTCCTCTGGACCAGTATATAGTCAATCTGGCTATGCACTTCATTGCTTGGGTTATGCCATGTCCAGCGTCTCGACGGCTTGTTTAACCCAAACATATTTGCCACCAACAGCTGGTTGCATCTTGCAAATTCTAGGAGTCTGAGGCCCCTGTCATCGGTTTCTTTAATTCCGTATGGGCCACATGTTCCCCTCCAGTCGTGGACTGCATCTTCTCCAATTTTTGCATTCCAATCACCCTGGACTACCAATATGTCTTTTTTTGGCGTTTCGTGTATCAGACTTTGAAATTATCATAGAATGCCTCTATTTCACAATCTTCGTAGTCTGCAGTGGGTGCGTAGCACTGTATTATGGTAATATTAAACGGTGCTGCCTTTAGCCGTAAGATGATAAAACGGCTAGATATTTGGCGGCAACCCAATATGCATCTGGCTGTGTCTTTATGCACCAGTATCCCCACTCCGTGTAAATGTTTGTCCTCCCTGCCACTGTAGTAGAACAAAAAGTGCAATAATGTTGATACTTGGTACTGGGCAACTATAATATGCAACATGAAAGTAACTGCATAGATAACAGTCCTTGTCTGTGTTATTGGTATTGTTCAGGCTAGGCAGAGATAATTTCCAAGATTTCAGACATCACAGTCACACAATATAAAAATCAAATTACAAAAACAATGGCTGGATGTTTATTATATTTGTATATGGGCATGTGGAGCCGCGTAGCGCAGTGGTTAGCGCGCTGGCTTCGCATCTGAGTGTTTTTTTCAGACCGCAATGGCTCCCGAGTCGACCCAGCCTCAAATGGGTACCGGTTCAGTCCGGGAAGTAAAAGCGGCGAGGGAGAGGAGATGGCTACCGCCCTCATATAGCCGAGCCTTTGAAATGTGAGATCGCTAACACCTCACACCCCTACGACAGTAATGCTATGGGATACTTTACTTTTACTTTACTATATGGGCATTGGCAATTTATATTATTTTTCCTATCCCTTTTTCACCCCAGCCAGAATATAGGGTCACTACTACATGTGGTTTTCTTCAGAAAGCCTGCTTCGAACCACTTTGCAGTGATGATTTCTTTAGCAATTTATTTTACAAGATGCATTAGCTACCCCATGCACAAGTCTCTTTCGTGACATTTTATGACATGCATGGAAGTCTCCCAAGTGAGACGTCCTGGAATCCACTTGGTGACAACAAGAATTTGTGACAGTAACTGTTTATTTGCTGGTGTGTGGATAGATGTGGGGCAGAAAATGCTTCTAGACCCCAAAATTGACTGCTATTCGTGAATTTTAACTAAGTAGCATAACAGACATACTTCACATACAAATAGAGTCTACAGTATACTAACACTTTTCACGTTTAAGTTAAACACTAGGTATTTCATTTGTTATTTGACTTCACCTTTGAAACAATTAAAAAATAATAAAATTATCTTATAATATTACTAATCCAAACTTGTAATATTTTTGTAAATGTTAAAACAGTGTGTATGAGTATCGATGACAATTCGTCTTTTCACTTCAAGTGAGGGTTAGGCATGATAGGGTCACCACTTCAGTCTACATCCAATTGACCATTTTGCTGCCTGTCCGGCGGTTTCGCTGTTGCGGTGATTTTACGTGACGAGGAGGCTAGACCCATCCATGTACAATACATCATTCTTTAGTCGTCTCTAATCTCTTACAATATGCTTGGAACATTACAGGGGTCCTACTCTTTTCAACCTAAGTACCACTTGTCTACTACTAAGTTAGTAGTAGTAGTCTCATTTCAATATTTATTTTTAACTTGCAAGCAGGATACATAAACAAATTAACAATCATTACAAATGGTTTGACCATTTCGCTTAAAATATTCCTCACCTCTTCTCTCCTTTTTTGCCATCTTCCACACGGACTTTCTTCTAACACTTCCTCGTCGTCAGATTCTTCACCGCTGTCTTGCTTTTTCTCAGATTCTTGTTCGGCCATTTTTGTAAAACAGCAGCCGTCAAACACGTCCTTTACCTACACATCCAAAGAAGAATATCTGGACCTCTGGTGCATCAGCAGTGTCCATTGAGAAAGCACTTTCGTGTCTCCGTTTGCAAGAACCGCGACTGAACTCATTTTACTATTTAAACGCAAATGAGTAATTGAATCTCGTTTACTATTTAAACGCAAATAAGTAATGATATTAAAACTCAACAAGGACACGCAATCACGTAAAAGACAAAAGCACCATCGAAGAAGACAATCAACATCAACAGTCCTTCTCAAGACTTGAACAGAGACAAAGGTAATATTACGTTTGTCTAGAAAAGAGAATAATTATAAGGGACAATACAGGTTTATAAGATGATCAGAGGAACGGATAAATTAGACCATAACAATTTTTTTTCAAAATACAACCACCCACATGAACAAGATAGCATAGCTACAAATTAACTAAAGAGTGGTCCAGATTTGTTATTTTTGATTTTAGGAACTAATATCATCACACGGGGGACATTCCCACGAGTGCTCCGTTTTTAGTCAGAGAGTGGTGAATGCTTAGAATGCATTGCCACAGTAGGAAGTGGAGACAGTGACAATTAATGCATTTAAGAATACATTGGATGCGCATAGCTTTTAGAGCAAGGAAATGTAAATGAAACTGGTTGTATACAGACTCTGCAGAGTCTTCTGAACCAGTATAAAGACGTTAAGTTAAGCTACATTAAGTATTAAGAACAATAACTACAAGACCACACTTACAGCAACCAACAAGACAAAACTAAAACTTGGCGGTGACGCTATAGAATACACCAATATAACCAACAAGTTGTAAAGAACCATGGTTGAACGAGCCTCTTGCGACTTGTCTGGCAATGCACAGTGTAACTATTCTTTGCTCCCATTTCTGGTCTCTGTAACACACGGGCGAGGAAAGTCTTTAAAAATCCTTTCAAATACGTAGGACTAGCAATCTCATCATGTTATTGAAATTGTCACTGCAAATGATCGGATACATACTCACTGTAAAGGGGTAAGTTACAATGGTGACTTATGCTTCACTTGCAGCGAAAAGACGAATGGATCGTATAAGAAGAACAATTTTCATTTGCTTGATAGTTAGCTCAAGAAATATATGTATAAAAAACAAGAAAGAAAAGAGAATAAGTTTAAAGTCGGTCTTTGTCAAGATAAAAGGACACCAAGCTCTGTCTAAATCATACCAATAAGCACATCTCTAATCGACACAACGATTCCTCGTGCGAACAAAGTCAAATATGTCAGGTAACCTATTGTAAAGTTCGTGCTTTAATCAAAAAGACTGTTCATAGGAAGAAGATGTAAAATCGTCATAAGGAAAACGAACGTGTAATAAACAGCAATTGATAGGAAGCATCAAAAGATCATACAAAGTTATACTTTCTTACTTACCGTGTCCTGGGTACAGTGTCAGATATCACATGACTTGTCTAGTCGTTTCTCCTCAACATGTCATCCATATTTCTTGTTTCCAAAAGGTTTGGGCAGATCATCAGGTGGTCTCTGTCTTATGTTTCTCCTCAGCTTCATGGCTCATCAACTTCGCATCCTTACCGCTTTAAGTTCGTCCTATATCGTGATACACCAGTTTGGAGTCTGACTTCCATGTTGCGTAATGCAATTGATGTCCAGACGCAGATTCCTCGCGCAGCTCAACTCATAGTACCTCTGTCATGTCATTTCATTTTTCAATGTGGCGTTTTTCGGGACTAGTCAATAGGAACTGTCCTGACTGTAAGAAACGTTGTCTAGATTTCGGTCTTGTATCCAAAAATATGGTTCATTGGGTCGTTTACCAGTTTATCTCCTTCAATTTCTGATGCGATTTTTTGGTATATGCTGATGTTTGGAAGACATATAGTTGTTATTCCCATGGTGTGCCGATCAATTTTCTTATGCTATTATCACTCATATGTATCCTCCATTTTGTTTCATGGCAGTGCGATCCAACTTTACACCCAGGTAGTTGCAAATCAGACGGTGTGCCAGCTTCTGTTCTTGCCATTTGATCTGTAGTTTTCTTTTAGCATATCTGTTTCCTAGGTAGAAAGCACATATTTGGATTTTTGTTGGGATTTGGTTTGATGTGATTTTTCTTGTAATAAACGGCAAGGGTATCAAGTGCGTTTGTTAGTTTGTGTTCAACCTTTTCAAAATTATTTCCTTTGGCAGAGACTACTGTGTCGTCGGCATAAATACCTCTGTGTCTATAGGTTGTTCATTATATAACATATGTAATATTGCGCCAAGCGGTATTTTTGTATGCGAGTGGTAATATTTAACCACATCACAAGTCAAGCTTTTACAGATTTGACAAGGCACAGTAACTTAAATAATACATAACAATATAAGTCAATAATTGACTGACTGACCTTACAAAGTCGTACGACGACTGTTTGTGTGCAGTTTATTCCTATCAACAGTTTATGTTTTTCAATTCTGCTGAAGAGTTAAGACTTGAGTGTTATCTATTTATAATAACAGGTTCGCAGATAGCAGCCAATGATAAGTCACTTTTCTAGTTTAGTTCAGTAATTAATATACTGTTTACACAGATAACGCTGCTTTCTTCTTAATCTTCTTCTTCTTTCTTCTGTGTTTGTCCTGAAAAAGATGTTTGTGACTTTGTGTCGTAGTTTATAGTGAGGCTGTGATATCTGCGCTTTGTGACCGAACACATTCAATTCCAACATGGCATTATTATGGCCGGGTTTGCCTATCCTCTTCAATTCATATTCTCTTAACTAGGCTACATCGTTGCAGTCTGTTTCCAGGGTCAGCACTTGAAGGCGAAATAGTGTCTTAGCTAGCTATGGTTAAATGACCCTGATGCAGTCGGCCAGTTATGAATCGTTGGATGCTGTCAGCTTATTCATTGTTGTATCTTCAGCCCTTCAACGCTGCTTTCAACTGCAGACATGATCTTGTTTGTTAAATCAGAGCGTTCAGTGTACGATGTCATATCACAATACGCCGTCTACATATAAAGCAAATGTTGAAGATAAATATTTAATAGTCAAATAACGTTTAGAGTATTTAAAATGAGTCATCTCTCCTTTTTTCTTTTTCATTTAGGTTCTTGTTTTCAATGTCAAAATGTACACAAAACTGGTATTAGTGGCGTTTTGCGACTTTCGTTTATTTAGTTATTTTTAATTCGATTAGAGAATTATATGGGACCATATTGATTTATAGAATCCTTTATTTTTTTACGCTTTGTTGTGTTAGTTGTCTGCAGAGTGCTACGATCTTCTTGCTCTGTACCTAAAATGTCGTGATTAAATATATTTATTTTTAGAAAGTGCAATTAGAACAGCTCCTCTGACTACGTAAGTCTCCGACGGAGTAACTTTAGTAATAGAAGCTATTTATAATTTTTACAATGCCCAATAAAGTTATTAATTTGAAGCTTTATTAAAATCTGAAATGAACTTTTAAATGGTTGATGTCATTTCAAATGAATGAATTCAAACATTAATAACAAATTAACATATTTGCCAAAATTATATGATTAAATGCGGAGCTAAGTTTTTGTTACGAAAAACCATAAAGTCTGACGTGTTGTCGTTCTTTGCGGGATGTGCACGTGTGTTTCAGGACCTGAAAGTGGATCAAAGAATAGTAACACTGTAAACTGTCAGGCATATCGTAAAAGGCGACTAATGAAAGCTTCATGTGAAGCAGACTACCTCATCCTTTAGAAACTATAAATCTACACAGCAGGGTAGACATGGGGCGACTGAGTCACATTTGCCACGGGGTTGTGGGAGAGAGAAAATTGGTGTCATATGTATTATTGAATAAATAAATTAAGAATGTAATCTCATTACATCACTTTTGTACACGCATGTCCTTATACTTTTCGTGAGGTGCAATCTTCTTTTATATATCATCAGAGGTCAGGATGCTGAGCAGTGCATGAGTTGCAGTGGTCAGTGATCCAAAGCTGACTGTTAGCGTCAGGGCCAGCGATACAAGAGGTTGCAAAACCCTTCTACACTTCTACGCGGTGATCATGGATAACAGACTGCAATAGAGCAGACTGGCTAATGAGAAAGGATCGAACAGGGAAGGTTAACCCCGTACCCAAAAAACCCTGCTGAAGTCAGATGTGTCGGAAGGAAAGTTGCAAATATCGCATTCAAACTGTAAACTACGACATAACGCATTCCATTCTCCAGACTACATTCTGCTACTTGCAAAGCCCTTTTCGGGGCTTGGTAGCGGGATTTTCTGAACGAACGAAGAAGAAAAATAAGATATATCATCCGTGTAACTATTGTTATTTTTTAATATATTTTTCTGCATTGTTTCTTTAACACCGATCAGTGGTCGTTTTCGTAGACTTTCTTGTGCTCTAAAGCTTCCCTGTCTGGTGTTATAGAATGGGACGGCAAGTAGATTTTAAGACTTTTTTGTCTTACGTTCAAACCATTCAGCTCTCTGTCTGTCAAAATATTCCATGTATGGCTTTGCTTCTAATTTATGTCGAGTTTCATCGTTTCTCATTCGCCCTTCTAGTGATCATGGCGGCCAGGACCTGGGCCTCGCCAGCAGTGTATGTTTTAGTATTACCATTATCTTGTATATGTTTGTTGACATACCTCCTAGAAGTGATGGAGGAAACTACCCAGTAGCAAGATCCAACACAACGGCAGTTTAGCAGTTGCCAGAACCGCCTAAGGCAGAGTGTAGACTCCATGCTGCTGGGTAGGCTAAATATAAACTGGGAATAACTTGGAGACTGGAAACCACAAGAGCCGCATCTTTCACCGACCTAGTAAGCAGTGGAAAGCTAGCAATAAGCTAGACATTTATGCGGAACCTATGCGTCTTCGTCGGGGACAGAATCCTGTGAATATGTTTAATATCTACAAGCTACAAAACTAGACACACATACAGGACTTTGACAAGGACCTAAGCAGTCGTCTGTCGAGATATCAGCTCCAACAGAGCACTGCAGACGATAGATGGGCCTTTCTCAGAGATGCAATCCACGTCTCTGCAAATGGTTGGTTAGGTCATCTGACTCGTAGGAGAAATGACTGATTCAGCAAAAACAGCGCAGCTATCAAGATTATGCTGAGTGAAAAGGACCGCCTGTTTGGCTGTTCCAAAGCGACCATTACTCATCATCCAGAAATACAGGGATCAAGATGCTGAGCAGCGCATGTGCTGTAGGGGTCAGGGATCAAGATGCTGAGCAGCGCATGAGCTGCAGGGGTCAGGGATTAAGATGCTGAGCAGCGCATGAGCTGCAGGTGTCAGCGACACATAGCTGACTGCTGGCGTCAGGGCCAGCGAAACAGAGCTGCCAAGATCCTTCTACACCTCCACGCGGTGATCCTGGATAACAGGCTGAAGCAGGACAGACTGGCTAAGGAGAAGGGATCGAAGAGGGAATGCTAACCCGGTACTAAAAAAATGCTTGCTGAAGTCGGATGTGTTGGACCGAAAGGTGCAAATATAGCAGTCAATCTGTAAACTACGACACAACGCATTCCGTTCTCTGGACTACATTCTGCTACTTAAGCCCTTTTAGTGCTTGGTAGCGGGAGATTGAGAACGAACGAAGCCAAATACTGTTTTCAAAAACATACGTACGCAGGCTCAGGTCTATGCAGAATGCCTGGCTTCGTGGGAGATTCAAGGAAATTCTGATGCCAATGACTCAAGGCGGTTTTATTGTGCCCTGAAGGCTATCTATGGCTCTCCATTGCATCACTTATCTCATGTTCTTAGTACTGACAGCACGGCGCTATTAACTGAAAAGGTTCAGATTCAGAGTCACCAACGGTGTCAAACAGGGCTGTGTGCTGGCACCGACACTCTTTAGCATCGTTTTTGCAGCCATGCTTACTGATGCTGAACATGATGCTGATACTGGCATATATATCAGGTACACGAGGCAATGTCAGCCGATCATCCCAGGGCGTCCGAAATTCTACACCAAGGTGAGTGAGGCCACGATCTTGAATCTTCTATTTGCAGACGATTGCCTTTTAAACACTTGCTCAGAACAAGATATGCAGTCCATCAAAAAGGCATACATTGATTTTGGTCTTACGATCAACACTAGGAATACGGGGTACTCTTCCAGCCTGCTCATGGGGAGCCGTACATCGAACCAAACAGCACTGGGTAGAATCAACGTCTCCAGGCAATTATTAGCTTCATCTACCTAGGCAGTACCCTTCTAAAAATGCGAATCAGGATTGTTAAGGCGAGCTCTGCGTTTGGGTGATTCCAAGAAAACGTCTGAAACCGTCAAGACATCATCAGTGTCACCACAGAAGTAAAAGTGTATCGTTCTGCAGTATTATGCACTCAGCTGTATGTCTGGGAAACATGGACAGTGTATAGCAGACATGCTGAACAGCTAACTCGTTTTCACTTGAGCTGTCTGCGTAGGTTCCTCGTGATCATATGGTAGACCAAATACCTAACTGAAACTCTTAGCAAAACTAACATGTTGAACATCCGCACACTTTTGCAAATAGCTCAATTCTTCTTCTTTCTTTCGCTTTAAAATGTTGTCTATATATGCACTGTTGTCTCTTGTATAAACTTCACTGTCTTTTGTAGTTCACATACAGGTCCATAAGGTTTCTCTCCCAGTGTTGTTTCTATGGGACAGTGAGATTTTCTATATATATCATATTCGGGGCAGTTCTGTAGTATGTGCTCTGCTGTCTGGGGTGTCGTCCGCATGTACACATGGCTGAGTTGCCAATCTTATTTTTGTGACCATGTGGCTGCGGAGTCGGTTGTGCCTTGTTCTAAGGCGTAACACAACAGTTTGCTCTTGTCTGTTCATCTAATGGTAATCATCTCGTGTTACCGTTGATGGCTTTCTCATTAATTTGATCAACCTTATCTTCTGTTGGTATGTAACTGGCAATAGCTCAGATACGATGGACGCATGCCAGATGAGCACATCCCCAAGCAGCTATTCTACGGTGAGCTAACAAATGGCAGACGCTATCGGGGATTGGGGGGGGGGGCAGAAGAAACGCTACAGATGAAAACGTCTCTGGACAGCTTCAATATTGATGTCACCTCCTGGGAGTTGCTCGCACAAGCTGCCCCACCTGTCGTGCTTAAAACACAGAAGGTGCTCAGATTGCAGAGAGTAAAGCCACCACGAAGGCTCAGCGAAAGCGTCATGCCCGAAAGAAAAAAATACACGACTTCAAAAGGTAACAACGTATGCCGTTCCAGGATTGGTCTGTACATCCATAACAGGAGACATTTTACAGCAAAAATCTGATGATGTCACCATCTTTGCCTGCGATGGACAACTTTTAGCATTATTATTATTATTACTATTATTATTAAACAACAATAGGGAATCCTCCCACAAACTGACTACTAATAGCCATATGAAAGTTTAAAAAGCAAACCATGGAAGACATTTTTTTTTTGCGTTCGCCTTATTTCTCTATTTTCCAAGACGGTGTGCGTTGCGCTATCGTTTTTATTTTGCGACTGTCGGCCCAGTGCATCCGACTGCTGCATGCATTTTATGTAAGGATCTGCTTCCTCCTGTATTTTCTAAGGGTGGTGTTGTGATGAGGATCGAACCCAGCACATTCGGGTTGTGAGCCCTGTCACTTAACTACTAGCCCACACCGTCCCCAATGGAATACATGAGACGCACCTTCTACTGGCAGACAGGGTGGATTTGCAGAATAAATAGATAGCTTTTGGCTATGTGGTATCAGAAACTAACACGCCTGACTCGATTGAATACCACCAGGATTCCATTATGTTTGTTGTCACAAAGAGCGGCAAAGATGGCGGCGTAACCGGCTGCGGGTCTACATTGCTCTGCTGTTTTAGTTCATTATGGATGCCGCGAGACCACAAATTTGCCTGGAATTCACACTTATCGACGTCTTACACTTGTGTTCACGGAAACGTGTTGTTGTTTTCCATTTGGATTGGTTAATTCGTTCGTTTTTTGTTGTTTTTTTCCGGCGGATTATCCTGGTCTGGGTGTCGGATATTTGAATATCATTACGCTTAAACCTATGTCGTATTTCACGGTCTAGTTCACACGGCTGAACTTCGTAAAATTGGCTCCTTTCGCCCTAGTTGCAAACAGTGTCGGTTTTGGTGTGTGAAATGTAGACACAACTATAATGGACTAAAATACAGCCTGGGAGAGATGTCAAAGTCATTCACGCTGTGTGATGACCTTACGACCTTTTGCGATTATGGGAAAGGCACGACACACAACCTTAGATGTTATCCCCTGCCCCCCCCCCTCTCCTCCGCTGCCTTGCGGGATACCTGTTTACGGGAAAGGCTTCGGCAGTAAATCCTGCGGAAAAATGTACACCCTGTGTTATCCCCAGTCGTCATGATAAATATCTTGCCACTGGCCAAGGGTAGTTCAGGACCAGAGAGTGAGGTTGGCAAAAGGTGCAGTTTCTTTCTCACTTTAATCCAAATCACCGCGCAAGTCACCCATTTCAGCGGACATAGCAAGAGAAAAGACTATTCACGCGGCTGAACAAATAGTGGTCTTCATCACTTGTGATGCACGAACGTGATGTTCCAAAGCAAGAAGTTTTGCATATGAAGAATGACATTAATTATCTTCACAGTTTTGCTTCTATAAAGATAGTATGACAATTCTGATTAACATCAATATTTCCCAATATCTCATAGAAGTCAAACGCATTATTATCAGAGAGTGGCCGAATGATTTCAATGTCTGTCTGCTGACAAGAACGGCATCGGATCGAATCCTTAATAAGGCATTCGTTGTTTTTCTGTTGGAGGTGAAATAAACAAACTTAGCCAGCACGCGACGTTACGACAGTAGTCCTTAGTCTAAAAAACCCTCGACTACCACAGCATAGCAGTAAAGTCGTACAGTCTCAGCTTTGTGCTAAAAGAGCTGAGAATAACATCATCATCGTGTAATATCTCGTGGCGCCGACAACCAATTTCCCACGACTATCATCTGAGCATTTCTATGAGTTTGATATTCTGCGTTTTCCCATCTGATTTGTCGTGCTCTCTTTGATATTTCTTCTTTCTCTTCTGCTGCATCTCTTGTCTTCGATCTTTACAGCTGTCAGAAGACGTTTCTGCCACGTTTTATAATCTTATGTCCAATTTTTGGATGTGACTACCTGGGTACCGTGTTCGAATGCAAAGCGCGTGTCTCCAAAAAGAGGTTTCTGTATAGCGAGCTGAGTGAAGGAAGACGATCACGAGGACCTTACAAAAATAGATTCAAGAACAGTTTGGTGGAATCTATTGAGTATTGTCAAATAGACATAGGGGATCAAGATGCTGAACAGTGCATGAGCTGAAGCGGTCAGCGGTCCAAAGATGGCTGCTAACGCTAACGTCAGTGCCAGCGAACCATAGCTGCCAAAACTCTTTTCCACGTGCATCTAGTGATCGCGAATAACAGGCTGGGATAGGTGGACTGGCTAAGGAGAAAATATCGAAGAAGGAAGACTAATCTGATACCAAAATATACTTTGCTGAAGTCGGATGTATCGGACCGAAAGGTGTAAATATCGCAGTAAAACTGTAAACTATGACACAACGCATTCCGTTCTTTAGACTACATCCTGCTACTTGTAAAGCCATTATCAGGACGTGGTAACGAAAGTTTGAGAACGAAGAAGAAGAAAAATTTAAATTACCACTTTCAAAATCTAGTGCAAAATCGTTCTGATGCATTCGGGGTTGGATATTGGTTAAGTATCACGGCTCATAACTCGAGGGTGCTGGGTTCCCTCCCCAATCACAGCACCGGCCGTTGCCCCAGGGAAGCAAACCCTTAGAAAATGCAGGACGAAGCAGACAATTCATTAAAATGGATGCACTAGGCCGACAGGCGCAAAATAAAAACAGTTCGTTTGGGCTTCCTGTAGAGGTTAGAATACCTGTTACTACTACAAGATCTCTCTTTTTTACAATCCAAATCGAGTCATTGTCTATCATCATCTATTCCTGTGGTTTCTTTGTGGAATATTGGGCTGCTACTTTTGCTAGCTACATATGTCTATTTTTGTAGTCATCTTTAGTTTTGTCCATCTTGCTGCTTAGATTACGACAGAATACGTAGAATCCGCATGTTTACAGCATGTAACATGAGATTCTGCTAAATGATATCCTCTATGGAGTTAGAAGAATCGGCCATCCCACGCTGCGATTCAAAGACGTATGCGAGAGGTACATGAAAATCATGCAATATCCCATTCGAGGGCTGTGAAAAAATCTCTCAGGATAGAGCTGTTTCGAGGCAGTCAGTTGGAGGGGGCATAGTGGCTGCTGACGCTCGTAGTGGGCCTTCTGACTGCAGAGAAAAGAGAAAGACTGAAGACATCAAGGGAATGCAGGCAAACGAGCCTCCTCAGCAGGCATGGTTATACGATCTGTGGTAGGGACTGTTGAGGAACTGTTTGGCTCAAGTGACCATCAAATCATCCGATGGGATCTTATTGCAGGGAAAGAAGTAAACTTAAACACGCGAACATATGACTACTCTAAGATAGATGTTAAGAGGATGAAAGAGGCAGTGAACCACATAATCTGGGAAGATATTGTCGGAGGAACAGATGTTCAACAGGAGTGGGAGAGTTTTAAAACAGTTCTCGAAACGCTAAAAGAGGAATGTGTTCCATATAGGGAGGTAAACCCCAAGCGTAAAAAGTGGATAACTAAAATTGTAGTTAAATGTAGAAGAGCTAAAAATAAAGCATGGAAAAAATATATAGAGGCAGGTAAATCAAAAGAAACATATTTAAAATATTTGGACAAGCAATACATATCTCAGAAAGCGAATAAAACAGCAAAAATAGACTTCGAAAAGAAACTTGCTTAGAGGATCAAGACTGATAGTAAAAGCTTCTTCTCTTATGTTAGAAATAAACAAAGATCAAAGGACAAAGTAGGCCCTCTCATAGACAGCACAGGAAAAAAAATAAGTGAAAATAGGGAGGCAGCAAATCTACTCAATCACTACGTTGTCACAGTGTACACAAAAGAGGACTGCTCCAAGATCCCAGAGCCTGTAGATATTTTATTTTTCAAAGAGATATGGATACAGCAGGATTAGGATCAATCTGTATTACAGAGGAAATGGTTTTTAAAAAATTGGAGGGGTTGAAGGTAGATAAATGTCCAGGTCAAGATGGTATTCATCCAAAATTGCTATTTGAAATTAGAGACCAATTAGCAAAACCATTGGCTATATTATGTTCTCAATCACTTGCACAAGGGATTGTTCCCCGGGATTGGAAAGATGAGGGAGTGATCCCCTTATTAAAAAAGGGCAAAAAAGCAGATCCAGCAAACTATAGACCTGTGAGCTTAACGAGCATAGTCTGTAAATTGTTAGAGTCAATAATCAAAGAAAACATTGTAATGCATTTAGACAAATTTAATCTAATTAGAAATAGTCAGCATGGGTTTACCAGAGGGAGATCATGCTTAACAAATCTATTAGAATTCATGGAGGAGGTTACCAAAATGTTAGATAAAGGGGAGCCAGTGGACGTTATTTATCTGGATTTTGCAAAGGTCTTTTAATAGAGTACCTCATCAAAGATTATTTCAAAAGTTAAAATCGCATGGAATAGGTGGGGAAGTTGCCAAATGGATTGAAAATTGGTTAACTGGAAGAAGGCAACGGGTGGGTATAAATAAGGAGTACTCTGAGTGGTGTGAAGTGAAAAGTGGAGTGCCACAGGGCTCGGTTTTTGGGACCAATTTTATTCTTGATATATATAAATGATTTGGACATAGGTATGGGATCCATTATTGCAAAATTTGCTGATGACACAAAACTTTGCAGTAGTGTCTCATCTAAAGCTGAAGTGGATATATTGAGGTCGGATTTAGATAAAATTCCAGAATGGTCTGTAATCTGGCAAATGGAGTTTAATGTAGATAAATGTACAGTCATGCACATGGGTAGATCAAATATGGAACATAATTACAGAATGGGAGAGAACAATATTAGAAAGATAGATAAAGAAAGGGACTTAGGGGTTATAATAGATCATACATGTAAGGTGAGGGAGCAAGTTCAGGTAGCAGTAAAAAAGGCAAATGCAATGTTAGGGATGATAAAAAGAAATATTAAACATAGAAGCAAGGAGGTGATAGTCAAACTGTATAAAGCATTAGTTAGACCTGGATTGGAGTACTGTGTACAGGTGTGGAGTCCTTATCAGAGAAGGGATATAGACATGCTGGAGAGAATACAAAAAAGAGCGACAAAGCTGATAGTGGGATTCCAGAATTACAAAAAGATTAAAAAGAACCGGCCTACAGTGTCTAGAAGAGAGAAGAATTCGTGGTGACTTAATACAGGTGTATAAGATGATCAGAGGAATGGTTAAAGTAGACTATAACAAGTTTTTTTAAATACAACCATCAACAAGAACAAGAGGGCACAGCTACAAGTTGACTAAGGAGAGGTCCAGATTAGATATTAGGAAGTATTTTTTTAGCCAGAGAGTTGTGAATGCTTGGAATGCATTGCCAAGTGAGGTGGTGGAGGCTGGGACGGTTAATGCATTTAAGAATAGATTGGATGAGTACAGCTTCTAGAGCAAGATGATGTAATTGGAACTGGTTGTATACAGACTCTGCAGAGTATTTTAAACCAGTATAAAGACGTTAAGTTAAGTTAGTGAATCGGCTTTACAGCCATAGCAGACAGTGTCGAAATACAGGAGACACCTAGACAAAACTCAGTGCGCCACGCGCATGGTCTAAAGAGACTGAGACGCCTATGACTTACTATTCTCTTTTCATATCGATTGTAGTTTGGTGCATACGTTTATTGTATATCTTATTAATTTTATGTGTATACAGCATTATTTTTGTGTACATAACCCAATTTTGAATGAGTGCATGTCCAATTTAGAGAGAATACACTAATTATCTACCTACACAATTTGATCCTTTTTTAAAAAAGATTTCTGTACAGAGGAGAGCGCATTTGTAAAGTACTTCCGGCTTGTCAAACAGTTAACGTGTGGTGGGAAAATCTTTGATCTAGAGTATGTGTTTTTATTGCAATGACCAAAACTAGATTGAATTAGAACACCACCTCACACAACAAACATGGGCGTATATCTTTCCTCTCCCGTCACTGAAAAAGAATCGGTGGATGGGCATTGTGATCGTTTTGTTTATGGTGCCTCTTCAATGCAAGGATGGCGTATCTCGCAGGAGGTAAATTTAAAGCTCAGCTGTGTAGACATATTAATTGTTAAAATTAAATATTATGTTTTATTATATTAAGTAGAACTGATATCACTTAACTCCAGTCAGACACACGCAGCGTTCAGTCTCTTTCGCTTTTCTTTCAGTAGATGGATAGTTGGCTTATTAGTGTAAGTACTCAGTACTGACTGTAAGCTGAGTAACTTAGTAAGTAAGCATTGTTACTTTTGTAACGCCAACGTCAACGCGTCAGTAAATAAAATAGTAGTCTAAGTAATATTAGTCTGAGTCACTCAGTGTGAAAGTATCTTCTTACTTTTTTTAAAAACTACACACACAATGGCACTGTTAATTGATTCACGATTGTGAATTAAGCTTTCAAATTCAATATATGCTGAAGTGAAATTAAAGTAAATGGTCAAATTTGTCACTTGTGATTGTCTACCAAGTACCAGTGTCAGTGTATACCAGTACCAACTCTATTAATATTAAATTTGTAGGCCATGCACCTGCGGTTATTCTGATTATCAAAATTTATATTAATTTATAATTTAGTTGGACTATAAAATAGTTTAAACTACTAGTACTATATAGTCTAGTACATTTTATTTTGTGGTTTTTTTTTGCGTTCGCCTTATTTCTCTAATCCCCAAGGCGGTGTGCGTTGCACTGTGGTTTTTATTTTGCGCCTGTCGGCCCAATGCATCCGACTTCAGCATGCATTTTATGTAAGGGTCTGCTTCCTCCTGCATTTTCTAAGGGTTTGCTTCCCCGGGGTAACGGCCGGTGCTGTGATGGGGATCGAACCCAGTATCTTCGGATTGTGAGCCGTGCCACTTATCCACTAGGCCCCGTCTAGTACATTTGAAAGTACATACTTGATTATCTCAGTCAGTGAGAGTAAAGTCAAAAGTGCTTTCTTACTTAAATGGGATAAAGAGATTCTAGACTAATATTGAGATGCTCAGCAATTTATTATTAGATTACAAACTTAGATAGATCTACATCATGGTCATTTTTTAATTCGTTGATATTTTATTTTTAAACTAACAATCTAAACGACAAAGATTATTTGCTTTCTTGAGTGAATTACTAGGTAGGTATCCGCTTAGACAAGAAAGGCCTGGTGTGGCAAATGCCTATAACCATGTGGCCGAGCCTCAGGCTGCTTGTAATGAATGAGGATGATGTCTATCAGATTTCACTTAAACAGGTGGTGCGCGGCCGTACCATAATGGAAATTGTCATGTCCCATTCTTGATGTTTATGACCTGCTTTAAAATTAAAAGCGTTATCAGCAAGGTGGGCCATATGTTCAAATAGCGCCAAATGTGAGGGTTTAACAATAACATGGTTATATCTAATCTACATGGTGACGACTGCTTTTGAGGTCTGTCCGTCGGATGACATCTGTTGATACTATTGAATTGCAAAAATGTGCATCCTTCATTGTGCTTCTGGTCAATCTGTACAACAGTCGTTCAAGTTTTGAAACTGTACAGTATGATTGAGGTTATGTGAATCCATAGCTTTGTTTTCAGTGAAAATCTCTGCTGGTTCCAGACTTGGTGCAGGATGTTCATAGAGGTTACAGCCAGGATGGCTCTTCGAATGATGTCTCAATGGTTATTTTCATCAATGTTTTCTTTGCTATTCTGGTAAATGAAATCCTCGATGCAGTTGACATAGTTATCATTGAAAATAATTCCTGTTGTTGTAGGGATGCTGCCGTGGTTTATGTCTTGGTTTTTGCCCATGAGATGTGGAGGCCTAATCTAGATGCAATGTTTTTTAAGTGTTTCAATGGTTTTATCAGTAATTGAGAATGGGAGCCTGGTGTGACTACATTTGTGTAGTCGAGGTCGGTCACGCACAGCAGTTCTATGGTGAGTCATAGGTTGTGTATCTCCAGCTGACTGAGGGATTTAGTCCATTGCATGGCATAACAATATTAGGGTGAGGACACATCCCTGTCGGACACCAGATGATGTGCAGGACCTGTTAACGAGATTTTGACACAGGTGGACTATTATTGAGTGGATTTCGGTGTCCATAACTCATTATGGAGAAAGAATAGGTCCACTGCACCTCAATGCATGTTGTAAAAGGTGACTAAAGAGAGTTGTGCATGGGGCTAGTGACCTCATTATGTTGAAACAGATTGCTACATAAACCATCACTGCAAAAGTATGCAAAAGCTTTGGCGCAGACATCCTAAATGAGCCAACAGTAACATAAAGTACATTTGGAAAGTTGAACCTGAAATAGATAAACATATTCAGGTCAATTCATCTCGTAACCAGTGACGCCGTTAGGGCACACATGAAGACAACCACGCCACCTTTCCCTGTGCCTCTTCTGGTCGGAGATTGGTCCATTCTTTTATGTTGTCCTCCCACCTCTTTTTGGGACGGCCTCTTAGTGGAGGATCGTATTTGCAAGACCACTTGATCTCGATATGTGACCGTACCAAGTGAGTTTCCTTGTTTTGACAGTTGCCAAGAGGTCTTCAAAGGGCCCTATAGCTGTTGTAATTCTATCTCGTATTTCCTCATCTATAATTCGATCTTTGTACGTGACATTTAAAAGTCTTCGGAACCATCTCATCTCCAAGGCCTGTATCCTTCGCTGAAGGTCAGCTGTAATTGTCCATGTCTCACAGGCATAGAGGAATATTGACAGGACCAGTGTACGCATTAATCTGATTTTCGTGATAACAATAGAGAACATAAAAGAGGAATTAAAGTCAGGCTGAAATTAGATTTGAGGCAAATAAAATTAATGTAACATTTTTTTAATTTCAGGATGCGCACAATTGCATTCCATTGTTTGATGAAAAAACAAAATCATCACTCTTTGCTGTTTATGATGGGCATGGAGGTATTGTTTTTCACTTTATTAAATTTATTTTCTCATGAAATTTCCATAAACACATCTATTTTTTCTGTTGCAAAACTATTTAAATTTCATGGAATATCTCAAACCAGATGTATTGAGTATAGTCCAAGGATCAAGATGCTGAGCAGCACATGTGCTGAAATGATCAGCAACCCAAATCTGACTGCTAGCGTCAGGGCCAGCAACCCAGAGCCGCCAAGACCTTTCTCCACCTCCACATCGTGATCCTAGATAAGACTGCAACAGAGCAGACTAGCTAATGAGAAGGGATTGCTCCAAGAGCAAAGGCTAACCCGGTACCCAAAAATACCATGCTGAATTTGGATGTGACGGGCCAAAAGGTGCAAATATTACATCAAACTGTAAACTGCGGCATAACATTCCATTCTCTGGACAAAATCTTGCAAAGCCCGTTTGAGAACAAATAGCGAAGAAGAACATAGTCCACACCTTGCCATGCTATGTCACTTCTGGAAAATTATTTTTAAAATAGTTTTGTTTTGACTGTTCTGTGAACTAAATCCAAAATAAGCCACCACAAAAAATAATGAGGACATTAGCAGCATTCATTTGAAAATGTAATTAAATGTATCTCGTGTGCATGCATAAGTATTTTACAGCAGATTTACTCACATGTAGTTACTCTGTCATACAATCTCAGATGGTCTTGTAGAAACTTTGCCACAAAAACAGATATAAACAAGTCAATCCTGCCAAAGACGGATGTGTCGGACCGAAAGGTTCAAATATTGCAGTCAAACTAAACTAGCGACACAACGCAAATCCATTCTCCAGACTACATCCTGCTACTTGGAAAGCCCTGTTCAGGGCTTGGTAGCGGGAGATTGAGAATCAACGCAGAAGAAAAAGAAACAATACAATGTTTGAGGACTGTGTGTATTTGTTGAAGACTTATGCTCCACAGGGATCTGAAAGGGTTTGATTGTTAGATATTACTTCTCATGAATTCAGTTTATTTAGCAGACAGATTATAGATCATTCCACGTTTCTGGTTTTCCTTTTAATTTCTTCATCATCAATTGTTCTCAAACTCCCGCTACCAAGTCCTGAACAGGGCTTTCCAAGTAGCAGAGTACTTGTCTGAAGAACGGAATGTGTTGTATCGTAGTTTACAGTCTGACTGTGACGTTTGCACCTTTTGATCAGACACATCTGACTTCAGCAGACATTTTTGGATACCAGGTTAGCCTTCCCTCTTTGATCCATTCCCCTTAGCCTGTCTGCTCTGTTGCAGCCTGTTATCCAGGATCACCGCGTGGAGGTGAAGACGGGTCTTGACAGCTCTGGTTCGCTGGCCATGATGCTAGCAGTTTGCTTTGTGTCACTGACCACTGCAGCTCATGCACTGCTCAGCATCTTGATACCATATCTGATATAAAATAAATAACATTTGATGGTCTGCAGTCTTGAAGTCATTTTATTAGTGACAGTGCAATACATTAGGTTTGCTTTTACATTTGCATTGGAAAGCACATCCTATTTTCCTTGGAGTTAATTGCAGAATTTCATATTTGGCAACAAGTTGAAAACACATTTTGCTTTGTTGATCATGACATTAACATCTTCTGCGGGATCAAGATGCTGAGCAGCGCATGAGCTGCAGTGGCCAGCGACCCATAGCTGAATGCTAGCATCAGGGCCAGCGAAACAGCTGCCAAGACCCTTCTACACCTCCATATGGTGATCCTGGATAATAGGCTGCAGCAGGTCAGACTGGCTAAGGAGAAGGGATTGAAGAGGGAATGTTAACCGGGTACTCATAAGATGCGTGCTGAAGTCGGATGTGTTGGATCGAAAGGTGCACATGGCAGTCAAGCTGTAAACTACGACACAACGCATTCCGTTCTCTGGACTACATTCTGCTACTTAAGCCCTTTTAGGGTTTGGTAGCGGGAGATTACGAACGAAGCCAAGCCAGCATCTTGTGCGACTGATATCAGGGTATGAAAGTGGAACAAAGAATAGTATCACTGTAACCTACCAGGCATGTCATATGGGGTGACGAAGTAGGGATGGATATTTTTTTAACGTTAACCTTATTTTGTTATTCCCCAAGGCAGTGTGCGTTGCAATATGTTTTTATTTTGGGTCTATCAGCCCAGTGCATCAGACTTTCGGCATGCAGTTTATGTAAGGGTCTGCTTCTCCCTGTATTTTCTTAGAGTTTGCTTCCCCGGAGTAACGGCCGGTGCTGTGATAGGGAACGAATCCAGCAACTTCGTGTTGTGAGCCGTGTCACTTAACCTCTAGTCACCCCGTCCCCCATAAAGGGATGAGAATGGGTTTTCAGCTACCACATCTTGGAGAAACTATAAGCCACACACAAAAAAGGCAGATCTCTATTACCTCTTGGTAGATTAGAAATGACCAAGTAGAAATATAAGCAAAAAATTAACATTTTGGTTTGAATTTAATAAGTCAATATAAATTGATGTAGAATGTTTCAAGGGGAACCAGAAGCAATAAGTAAGTAACTTGACCTATCTCCTCTTTTTTTACTCCCGCCCTTCCTACATTTGATCTTGTCTTCTCATCCCTTTGGTTTATTTATTTATTTCTTCTCATAGCACTGTCTGGTTTTTCTTGTTTGACTGTTATTGGCTTATCAAGGCGGCCCCTCCCCCTTAATATGTGCAATTTCTTAGCTAGTTTTTTTCACTTTCTTTGTTTATTTTTCTCCCTATAGTAAGACTGGATAAAACCATTCAGTTAGTATTATTTTATATAATTTTGTATCCCTTTTGTGTTCCCGTATTCCATTTTGATGAATTCATATTGTCCTTTGTCCCTTGAAGACCTTGGCTTGGCTTGGCTTGGCTTGGCTTGGCTTCGTTCGTTCTCAATCTACCAAACCCTGAAAGGGCTTAAGTAGCAGAATGTAGTCCAGAGAACAGAATGTAGTCCAGAGAACGGAATGCGTTATGTCGCAGTTTACAGCTTGACTGCGATATATTTGCATCTTTCGGTCCAAAATATCCGTCTTCGGCAAGCATTTTTTGAGTACAGGGTTAGCATTCCCTCTTCGATCCCTTCTCCTTAGCCAGTCTGCCCTGCTACAGCCTGTTATCCAGGATCACCGTGTGGAGGTGTAGAAGGGCCTTGCAGCTCTGGTTCGCGGGTCGCTGACTGCTGCAGCTCATGCGCTCGGAAGACCTTTGGCCATAACATAGGTTTCATTCTTGTTTTTGTCTCATTGTGGTATCTGAACCTTATCTATACATGTTTGTTTTACTCTTTATTTTAATCCACCATTCAGCTGCAGCCTCGTTTTATTTTTATCTGATAGTTTCTCTATTGTCTCTTATGAAATTCTCTGTCAGGTTACTGTGTACTATTTTTTGTTCCCTATTGCTAACAAGTGAGCAAGTAGAAGTAAATACAGTAATTATTTTCTTCATAACCTTTCAACTTTCAGTGGAACATAAAATACATTAGCAACAAATGTAATTGGAGGTTTTTTTTTCTTCTTTCTATACAGGCTCTGAAGTTGCTAAGTATTGTGAGAAACATTTCCCAGATTTTGTGAAAAAATTGATGGAATCACAAACTGACACAGATGATCCGGCACACTTCATAAAAAATGCATTCCTAGCATTTGATGAAACACTGACCAAAGAGGAAGTCATCAAGGAGCTTAAAGTGCTGGCAGGAGATGATGATAATGAAGACGACGAAGATGGTATATATTGTTTTACTCTGTGTTTCTTATGCTCCTAGTTCTCATATTCTGTGTTATTTTATATTGAGGAGAAGTTGGTATTTCTTGCCACCATGTTAATTTTAAGAGAATGATGTATATAGGGATGCATTGCATTTTTATTTGAAAGTATAGATTGCATGAACTTACACATGCTTGTGTAAATGCTATATTTAGAAGATACATTTTTTTGTGCATAGTTAATTTAGATATGTTACGGCAAATTGAAACTAATGTGTAGATGTTTATTTGGTATGGAAAAAAATGTGTTGATTTATATATTCGTAAGCGTACAGTCTACATTACACGTTGTGGTTTGCAGTGCAACTTCTCTTATTATAAACCCCACACATTACACCTTCGTAAATACTCTTGCTAGACTTTCCAGACAACTAGTGGTCATCAATAGTCGAAGTAGATATCCTCGTCATGTTAGTCAGTAGCCTAGTTCTGCCATTCAATCATTTTGCATCTCTCACTGTTGTCTATCATTATATATATATATATATATATATATATATATATATATATATATATATATATATATATATATATATATATATATGTTCTATTACAAAAGCGCGTCTTTTATTAAATTATAATGACATCCGTCTGCTAGTTAGTTAGTTGTCCTTCGAAGCGATGATGGCGACATCATCAGATGGTTATATCTTGATGATGTATCTTGCGTTGTATTTGGATTATAGATAGGAAGAAACTACGCAGGTTATTAACATCACTCTCTGGTCCCGAGCTACCTTGGGCCAGTGGCAAGATATAAGTCGAGACGACTGGAGGTAACCCAGGATGCAGACACTCTGGGGTCGTCTGAAACCTGCAGAACTACATATGTGCCCAGTACCTTTCATTACTGAAACTGTTGATGACAGAGCACAAACTCCGTAGCTTCTGTGGCAGATCAGAACCTTCCATCAGACACCCATTTACACCTGGGTCAAGCTATGAAAACAACCCACACAATGTCTGGTCTGTGAAACTGAGCATCGGGATCAAGATGCTGAACAGACCAAAAGCTGACTGCTAATATGAGGGCCAGTGAACCAGAGATGCCAAGACTCTTCTACACCTCTGCACTGTCATCCTGGATAACAGACTGCAACAGAGCAGAATGGCTAAAAAGAAGGGATTGAAGAGGGAAAGCTAACCTGGTACTTAAAATATGCCTGCTCAAGTCGGATGCGTCGTACCGAAAGGCGCTAATATCGCAGTCACGCTATAAACTACGACACAGCGTATTCCGTTCTGCTATTTAAAGCCCACTTGGGGCTTGGTAGAGGGAGATTGAGAACGAACGAAGCAAAGCCAAACTGAGCATGGCGTGATTTGAACCTGGTACTCTGGAATTGTGAACCAAGCACACAACCCCTAGGTCACTGAAATCAATCGATGTAAGTGATTACAGTTTAACTGTGGTTTTACTGTGATCTAGCTCTTCATACTCAACATTGTCCTTATGCAGTCCTTAGGTCACATACATTATTTTTATGTAGCCCACCTCATAGTGGTTTGATGCCCCTACTTTACCTCTCTTTTACAGTTTCTCATCTTCATCTTCAGTTTCTCCAGTTATCGTTATCATACATTATTCCTTATCAAAAACACTATTATATGTTTACAGATGACCCTGTTGGTCGCTCGGAGACTGAGCTGCTGAAAGAAGAAGCCAATATGCCATTAGACCAACTCTTGGCTCAGTATAAGAGCACCACACCGAAGGAAGTTGAGAATTCCCCCGAAAAACGTTCCCAGAGTCCAACTCTCAAGTCAACATCTGCATCATCATCAAATGTTGGAGATTCCAGTGAGGATGTACACAACGGACCATCTTCTTCATCATCATCAGCATCATCTGTGCCTACTCCGTCAACATCATCATCATCGTCTTGTAATCAGGATGCTTCTTCACAGTTGTCAAATGGGAAGGATGATGTGCATAACTCCAATGAGGCTGAACAGGCCCAGGGTATAGTGAGCGCAGATAGTGACAGTAGTAGTACACATGCTAGTAACTGTAATAACAACAATATTGATATAAGTACCACTTCTCTCAGCCACAAAAGTTCACCTTCAACAGTCATAGGTCAACCATTATTGCCTTCATCAGCAAATAATACAAAACAGGAAGCAGCAGACAATCATTGTATTAATAAATTAGCAGACGTTGACAGCAATGATAATTCATCAGCATCACAACCTGGTGGGTCTACTACTGCAGCAGTGTCTTCACTGGATGATGATGTAAGTACCAATTGATGATTTCATCGTTTCGCATATTTGCTAAATTTATCGAAGTATCTGATCCAGTGGTCTGCCGGGGTCTCTGTGAATAGCACCACTGCCTACAGGGAGCATGTCGTAAAAGATGATTGTGTGACATGGCATAACACCGGCCATGGTTAGGGGGTTTGTTTAGAGCAGCATATAGGGCGCCTAACAGGCTGTGGGTCTACTTTGCTCTAGTGTTTGCATCTATTACGGGGAGTAAGCGATTGTCCCAACGCAGTGGAGTATTAAGCTGTTCGAGTCTAGCCTGTTAAGCAGGAAATCCTTCTCCCGGTTACATCCAGCTCATACCAGAGCTAGGACCCGCATAGGGGCATGTGCCCCGGTCAGGTCGTTGGGGCACACATGAAGACATCCTCACAACTCCACGCCATCCCTCTCTGTCAGATGCCGCTGCCTGTGACTCTTCTGGTCGGAGACTGGTCCATTCTTTTATGTTGTCCTCCCATCTCTTTTTGGGCCGGCCTCTTCGTTGTCTGCCATGCACTGTCCCGTGGAGGATTGTGTTTGCAGGACCACTTGATCTCGATATGTGACCGCACCAAGCGAGTTTCCTTCTTTTGCTCTTGTAATTCTATCTCGTATTTCCTCGTTTGTAACTCGATCTTTGTACGTGACGTTTAAAAGTTTTCGGAAACATCTCATCTCCAAGGCCTGTATCCTTCGTTGAAGGTCAGCTGTAACTGTCCATGTCTCACACGCATAGAGGAATATTGACAGGACCAGTGTATACATTAATCTGATTTTCGTGCGTAGTGCTAACTGTTTATCTTGCCAGATTTTGTTAAGCTGTGCAAGCGCCGCTATTGTCTGTACTATTCTGGACAACACTTGTAAACCACTTCGAGTTCCTGACCGTTAGCCTTGATCTTGCTGTGCCCTGGTAGAAGTACTAATTACTAAGTACAGGTCTACTAAGAATCTGACCCCCGTACAGGAAGTCTGTATATCCAAGCATTTGCAGCGGCAGTTTTAATAGTTATATTTTTACATTATTTACTTAGTCTCTCCTCTTTTACAGTGAGGTGGGTTTTTTTTTTACATGATGAGGTTGCTAATCTCACACACAACCTTCTCTTATAACATACTTGGAAAATTACAGTGGTCATATTTTTTTTTAGTCAAGGTACCATTCAGCCGTTTCCAATTCTTCCCACATTGTTAGTGAAATTTTGACTAAATTCCTCATGGTTCCTCTTGGAACCTAACACCGCTACGGTTACTCTCAACCATCTTATATTTAGGGCCACCTTTATGAGTACTATTGATCTGGCTTTCATCATAGTGTGCCAAAAGCCCCAATTGTGAACGATCTTCAATATTTGGGCAATCGTTATCTGTAGTTTCAGTCTTTTGTTTTCATATTTAAAAAATACACCCCCCCCCCCCCCCAAAGACAAAACTACTACTTCTGTATCACTTTTAGCTCAGAATATTTTGTGCCTTAATTTATAGGTACAATATGGCAGGGCATAATAAATTCAGGTCACCATGGCACATATAAATGTTGCAGTGCCACCTAGCATTTCAAGACCAGCGACGTAATTATTCGCTCAATTTCCACCATCTGCATATATCTCCTATCTCTGTC
Source organism: Ariolimax columbianus (assembly GCA_036924085.1). Taxonomy (NCBI): domain Eukaryota; kingdom Metazoa; phylum Mollusca; class Gastropoda; order Stylommatophora; family Arionidae; genus Ariolimax; species Ariolimax columbianus. The sequence goes on along the minus strand of JAVGWX010000010.1, from coordinate 73,190,584 downwards.
TTCTCCTCTCCCCACTGCCATCAGTTTTAAGGGGCACAAAATATATTTTCCAGCGATATTTCCTCTCATTCCTTCCGTTTTCAAAGTCGTACTGCCAGTGTCATATTACACAGCATCTCTGAGTCATAGCCCAAATAAAGAATAGCAGAAATAGGTATGTATTACTTGAAGATGAGCTTACATTTGTATAATTAGAATACATATATCTATGCAGAACTTTGGGAGGAAGGCTAATGTCTGGTCAGGCAAAATATACTGATCAGAGATTTTAGTCACTGTCAGGCAAAATATATACTGGCCAAGACCCTCACCTCGGCTTCCTAGTAGCCCTCCCTAGATAGAAATGGGCTGTTTTCATGGCAGCATGGCTAACGAGGTGAGGTATCGACATAATCGCCTTAATAGTGAGTGACACGCAGCCAAGCATAGCACAACCCGCCTGGAGGACCTCTGTCCACCTTCATCAACATGCTCGGGATGTAAGGAAAGCAACAACGTGCAGAAAACAAGCTGTCTCTCAAAGTGGACAGTACTGCATTAAGCTGTGGTGAGCAGAAGCAGTTTTGTTTCTTGTACAACGGCTTGCACAATGTCTCCTGTTCAGAATTTCACAAGCTTCGATTACGAGATTAAGAATTGCTGTCATCTTCAATATATAGGTTGAGCCTTCAGGTTCCGGAACCAGTTCCAGTGCTGATGTCAGGGCCAGTAAAGCAAAGGCAGCAGTCGACATAGCCATGATAGACGGAGATGTTGACACCAGTGATGACGATGAAGATGAGGAGGATGTTTGGGAGGATATGAGGTGAACCAGTTTAATTACACATCTAGTATTAAATAATGGTTTAGTGAATCTTTTAATTCTCAGGAAAATGAATTTTCATTCTATTACTGTATCATGCATGAGTTATTGTTTTTATGACTTTTTCTTCAGCGTTTGTCTTGAAAAGAATGGTTGGGATGTTATGATGTAGTTTACAGCCAGGCTGCGATATATGTGCCTTTTCATCCTGCACATAACATTTTAACACAGCTTTTTTGGGACCAGGTTTGCCTTCCCACTTTGATTCCTATTCTTTTATCCAAACCACACAAAAGCAACCAAGGCCTGCACTTGGAGGTGGAATAATGTCTTTATCAGCTATGTTTCGCTGACCTTGACACAAGCAGTCAGCTGTGAGTCGCTGGCGGCAGTAAGCGCATTCATGGTGCACCTTCAACCCTTGATTATTCTGAAAGTGACAACGGCATGCAGTCTGATGGCCACTTTAGTGGTGAAATTGAATTATGATCAAACTAGACATAGTCTTGTGTTTGGTCCTCTGGAGATATTCTACGGTAGTCAGACGTGTCCTACATAATGTATAATTTGGTACAGGTTGGTCTCCATCAAATATATTCTAATTCATAGTCGTTCACTCTCAGATAATCACATCTTTTCCCCCCATAATCCCAGCAATCAACGAAACTAACACATTTCCTCCCTTCCAACATCCACTTGTGTTACCAGTTCAGAAGTTACTTTGCCAGGGGGATCCTATCATTGAATCTCTCTCCAACTCATATTTGGAATCGATCATCAGCCGATGCAACTGGGACACCTTTGACATCCATAATGACAGCAGAAGTCTCAATCACCTTAGATTTACCTACGACATAGTTCTCATCACAGAGTCAGTAACAGAAGCCAACCAAATGCTACAGCTACTCGATGATGATTAAAAAACAGTACTGGAAATGAATGTCCTGAAGACCAAAGTGTTGTGTAATTGTTTCACCAATTGTGATCCGGTCTTCCTTGGTGGGGTAAGACTAGAGGGTGTTAACAAGTACATCTATCTTGGGCGCCTCCTCAACATGCTCAAATCTGGAAACTGAACTAATAAGGTGTCGCTGTGAGGGCTGGGCAGCCTCCTTGTTTATTATCACGTTCCTGGGTGGTTGCCAAGACCAGAATCTACAAGCCTCTCTCTTCAATTCCAATGTGCACCCTGTGATGTACTATGGTGTTGAAACATCTCTCTCTTTCACCCAGGGGTGCATAGGCCATCAACCAACCCTCGCCAAGCAGCAATCTTTTCAACTTCCTTCCAGCTTTTTCCTGTTTTCTTTACTTCCGCCTCCAGATCTCATCTCCATGTATTCCTTAGTCTGCTTATGCCTCTCCTTCCCTGGGGGTTCCATGTTAGGGATTGCCTGGTGATATACTGGCCTGGGGCTTTCTTAATGTATGACCCATCCATCTCTACTTTCTTCCTAAGATTTCCTGTTCCAATTTACCTTGTTCCGCTCTCTCCCACAGTCTATCGTTTGTAACTTTGTCAAACCATTTTATACCAAGAAATCCTGACAAAACCCTGCAGTCTCCTGTCATTGCCTTTGGTCATCCTCCAGGTTTCTGCTCCATACAGCAGGACTGGCTTCACATTTGAATTGACAATCCTTATTTTTGTCTTCCTTCTTAATTCCTTGGAGTTCCTTATGGGTTTCAACATTCCGCATGCAACTCTTGCTTTTTGTATCCTTGTTTTTATATCCTCGTCTGTCTCTCCTTCCTTGTTGATATTTCCTAGGTATGTAATTACCTCTATCTCTTCCAGTGGCATTCCTCTCAGCCTGATTGGTTCTGTGTTTGCTGCATTGACCCTAATTATTTTGGTTTTTTCCTCGTGGATTTTCAAACCGACTTGTGTAGAGGTATAATCCAGTTTCCTTTGCATTTCACTGACTGTGGAACAGAAGGGCTGTATCATCCGCAAAATCCAGGCTTCCAGCGGTTTATTCAAGGTCCACTGGATTCCATTTCTCTGATCTGTTATTTTCATAATCCAGTCTACTGTCAGGATGAACAGGATAGGCGACAGTAGGCAACCCTGTAATACCCCTGATTTAATTTTGAATGGCTCTTTGAGTTGTCCCTTGTTAATAACTATACATTGCATACTTTCATGCCTTGATGCTCTTTTTAACCTGCTTGTTGCTCTCTACATACTCTTTCTGTGAAGTGCTTTTTGTGGCTCTCGTTTTACTATTTAGTAAGGCCATTTCGCCTCTTTTCATTTTTAGTGATTGTTTAGACTGTTATCCAGTCTTTATGTTGCTGTTTCTTCATGTTGACCCTGACATTTAATAATGATCGTCTAAATTTGGAGTTTACGCATATGTGATCACTCACAAAATCACCGGAGGACAAATTGAGAATGACCCGAGATGCTTGGTTGGTATCACTCTCCGCAACCAACGTATTAAAATCTCCACAATTCTGAAATACGATGATTGTTCTTGGTGGAAGGTGTAGTAATCTATGCAGACAAGGCAAAACATAGATGAGCAGGTCACATGGTCGATGGAGCATGATGACAGCAATCTGGTACTCCCGAATAAAAAGAGACAGCGGGGAAGACCTCCAATGCATTGGTCAGACTCCCTTGCTGCTTGCAACAACATCCGAGATGCTTCTGGAGGAATGCTTACCACCCACTGGACTTGTATGGCCCAAAACAGGGTTTGCTGTAGATGAAATTGGGAACCCGCAGCTGCGCTGAAGAACGTGTCATCAAGATGAAGACCTGGCGGACCTTCTCAAGTGTCCCTCGTTACCATACAGTTTATCTTGCAGTTTGGTAGGGCCATCTAGTTACTCTGTTCCTGTCATGGTGTCATGGAGCCAACATACCTATAGAACATGCCACCGTATATCTGTTCCCTCCACACGGCAAATATCCGTAAAACCAAAATATATTCAAACCTGCATCCTAAATTACGTAAATTTGAGATAAAATAATTACAATTGAACGAGGTTTTGTTACAGTCACTTAGATTTTTTTATGTGTCTATTTTGTGAAATTATTGCTCAAAGGGCTAGAGAAATTGAGTTCTATAGGCTGTGTGACCATAGTTCAAAGGGTTGTTGTTTTGAATGCCCACAATGAGTAGGTTTACCCGTTTGTGCACCTGAAAACGATGTTAAGTGACAGGCTGCAGTAGCTTTTCTCACATTTTGAGCATGCTGATGAAGGTGGACCAGGGTCCTCCAGGCGGTTGTGCTATGCTTGGCTCCATCTGCATGTTGCTCACTACTACGGGGATCACGTCGATCCCTCACCTTGTTAGCCAGGCTTCTATGAAAACAACCTGTTTCCAGTGAGGGCTACTAGGGAGCCGAGGTGAGGGTCTTGGCCAGTATATTTTGCCTGACCCGACGTTAGTCTTCCTCCCCATTCAGGGTTAAAAATGTAAATGTAGTTTCAGTGTGGGTTCTGTCCTAGAGGATAAAGTGTCAGGGATTTTGTCATTCTAGATCTTCAGCCCAATTAGATAGGGTTGTCTTTTCATCCTTCGCTACATAGTTCCTTTTCTATAAGTCAGGTAGTTATTTCTATAGCTGGGTAAACTAGAGCATGTCTCACTCTGACAAATATCCTGGTCTATTTGATACACGAGAATGTCATATCAACATGTCTGCCAATTGTGTGCTGCTTGCATCTACCATTAATTTTTTTTCTTTCTGTAGCATTTTTTGCCAGTTCCTGTAACTTGTAGTTTCTGACCAATTTGATTACTTAGGTACTTGTTTTTCAGTGACGATGATGATGATGATGACGACGAAGAAGATGGGCCAGATGAAAATGTACCAATGATGAACATGAACGATGAAGAAGAAGTAAGCAGTTGAAGTTGTTTATTACAATGGCCACTGTAAGACAGAAATGTAATATTCTTTTACTATACATGGCAATTCATCCACGTGTATGCCAGAAATAAAACATGGCAAACTTCCAAGCATACATATGTATATGGCAACTACTGAGGGTTGTATGTGGGTTGGTGAAATCATCATTAAAAAATATTGCTACAGAACCTAAGAGAAAATAAATGCTTTGACAGACTTCCTGCAAAGTCTACCTTCAGTGGTAGTCTCTATGATTCTGTTGAAGGGAGAAAGTAGATCTAATGGTAGCAACTGTTTCAAATCAACATCTTAAGCAAACAGCTAGTCATGCTTGGAGGTCAGGCACGGGTAGAACTGGACACCTTCGTATATTTGGGCAGTATGTTTGATAGTTCAGGGAGAGACGTATGTAATAGCTAGAATTGAAAAATCTGGAAGGCAAGGATAACATTCCTGTTACTGAATATTAACTCATTCACTCCCAAATATTTTGGACCTCTGGACACAATTTTATTTTTATGTAAAACTGAAAAACAGCATCACTTAGTTGCGATCTATTTGTCTTCAATAGACGTTCACTAAAATAATACGTATTATATACCAAACTGTTCACAATTGAGGCTAGAATAGAATGGAATACATATATTTTACAAATGCAGGTGTAAATTTGTGTTTGATGAATTAAAGTTGCATTATCGTTTGTTATTTTTAAAAATTATGAACAAAAATGTTCCCCTCATCAATACATTATTCAGCTCTAAACCAATATACAAATAACGTAATGAATTTCTATTGACGGAAATCCTCAAAGGACGATGTTCTGAAAGTTGCACCTAATTTGGTGCAGTTGTTTTCACAGTATTTACATTTTACTGAAGGCACGTGAAGTTGAAAACGTGCTAAAAAATAAAAGCTCCGATCAACATCAGCGTGAGTGTTTACAATTTACGCGCACACGGAAAGAATGTTCCTGCTGTATTCAAAATATATATACACACATTAATATTATACACACTAGAATGATTGTGTTGGATCTTGAACCTTTACTGAATTTGTGAACTGTTATTACCATTGCTTGAGACAAAAGAGGGCACCACCCTTCGTCAGTAGACTTAGTTTTACTTTCATCGCTCGACGTAGAACTAAGACTAGATAAATAAATTGAAACAGCGATATCATAACGATCGATATCTTCATCATCACTACCATTAACCTTACGCACTCCAATATATTTTTGAAAAAAATTTGACCTAATTAATTTTCTTAATTAGTCGCCGTGGTAGTCGTCTTTCAAAATTTGTAACTTTTATATTTGTTTGTCAATAAATATGATTTTCTGGCGTGTAGATACACAATAGCATAACGAACATGTGGGTGTTATTGTTTTTGTTGTATGTTTGTTAGTTTTTGAGATTTAAAAAGATGAAGTTGAAAATTTATGAAAATCTCGGAAAAAGTTTGGACTCGACCACTAGGCCTAGTCGCTTCGATAGAAAACCATGGAAACCACAACAACGTATCGATACTGTGTTTACAATATCGCCACAACTGTTAGTTTCCAATTCAAACGTAGTTCTTTCATTTAAACAAACAAAATAAACAGATCTACGCGATAAAAATCTTTCTCAACAACCTACTTCCCCTTTCGCAAAAAGTCGGGTTGCTCCAAACGGCGTATACAAAATTAAAACTGTTCAAAAGCCATTTGTAATCGCACATACGATACTTTAACCGGCAAAATATCGTGTATATATGGAGGGCGTAGTCAGCAGTAAAAAATGGCTGTCAGGAGTGACTCCGTTCAAAAAAAAATAATTTTTTTCCGCACACCGTTTTTGTAGGCCGAGCTGGTCCAAAGGGATCGGACATTGGAGTGCTACAGGTTAACAATAATATAATCTATCTATTCCTGAGCTTGTACTGAAAAAACTCTATTTGGTGTGGCTGAAGGTGCATGGGATAGCTTCAAAGTTGCTCTCCGAAAAAAAATTATATTTTCCAAGTTACGAAACTAAACATTTTTTCAACGAAACTCAAACTAACTCTTCCGGAATGAAAAAGTGCAAAATCTGGACTTCCGCCAATAACCAAAATAAAACATTTAGGAGAACTAGGAATGGGAAAATATGTGATTTTGTGAACACAGTAACAAAAGCCGATACACCGGCTTCTGGGTTTTCTAGAAAAAACCGGAAGCCGTTGTATCGGCTCGTGGGAGTGAATGAGTTAAATGAGAAATTAAGGCTAATACCAAATTAAGATTGTTTCAATTTCACTGTCAGAGCAGAAACTTGGAGAATGAAGAAATGCAATTCAGAGGAAACTCCAGTTGTTTCGTCAATAAATGTCTACTGGAGATAAGGGGTATAGGCTAGCAAGACATGGTGAGGAATATGACCTACTGGAAAGAAGCCAACAGCAACCAATTAAGCAATAGATCAAATGTAGCAAATTGGGTTGTATATCAGACTGTAAAGCACTACTCGAATCCATAAAGAACACAACAAATGAGGATTAAACACATAAAATAAAAACAGAACTAAATGCCATACAAAAGATCTCAAATATCACACTCCAGTGGCTCCCCTATCATTGTGGAATTACGGGAAACGAGAGAGCCGATGCACTATCCAAAACAGGTAGAAAAATGGAACAATACACCATAACATGCCATATAAGGAGGCTAAAACCATCATTTGCAGCCAGTATAAAATAAAATGGGAAAGAGTAACAGTCCAGACCCAATCCATTAGCTAGCTACAAAGTCACCAGCAAACTGCAATCTTTCACATGAGAACAGGCCACAGCAGACTACTGGGTCACCTATATCGGCTCCAAATCTCCCAAACAAATAAATGTCCATGTGACACAGGAGTCCAGCCCCCTGAATACATACTTTAAGAATGTCCGACCTACGAAGAACTAAGATGCCAGATGGAGCAGAACTGAGACAAAAATTATGGGATCACCGCTCTGACCTGGAAAGGACTGTGAACTTCATCCTGTCGATAGGACTGAAGATTTAGCAGGTTAAAAAAAAACCTGATCGCAGAAGAAGGGTTGTATATGACATATGCAACAGAAGGTCTCCTTAAAACGTGACCAGACAGGCCATAATATAGTAATGGTATCCACAGGGAAAGAGGAAGAGAGGTAGACCAACAAACACACATAGAAGACACTGAAAATGAACTTTGACCTCAACTGGAGAGAGAAAGAAAGGAGATCGACAGGCATTGATGATGATGATCTGAGTAGAGGAAACCCATAAGACATGGGGTGGTTGTTCATCTAGAAGAAGGGAAACTAACTTCTAACAACCTGCTACTTTACAGGCAGCCTGATGACAACAAAAGGCAATAGAGAATTAACTCTTGTAGAAAGTGGATGAACCCGTCTGAAAAGCACAGAATTCAGTCTCTCTGTAAAATGCTGCACAGCATATCGTATGAAGAAACAAATGTGAGCAAGAGAAAGTTGGTTTTAACAAAATAATTGTTACGTAGTATCTTGTGTTTAACTAATCTGCAATATTTGTAGTGTTATCCATTTTTATCTATACCATTACATGGCATTGGGCCGAAGGACGAGAGCCCACATGCTGCTGGATCCGTAACAACAACAACATAGTCTTACCCAAACTTTTTAATGCCATAATGATTCCTCAGTGAAACATAAATAGGTCAGAAAACTTGTATGATGTCAACAGCACATCTATGTACCAGTTTTGACCTACGGATACAGAATATGGATAATGATCACAGCCCAGAAAAGCCATCTTCAGGCCTCTGAAATAAGATAACTTGAGTAAGGTGAAGTACAAAGAAGGGACAATGTCCACAATTAGGCCTAATGGTTCTCGCAGACTCGAGTGAACCAATCTCAGCTTTGGTGGTTTGGACATATCTGGAGAATGAAAGATTAGCTGCCACAGTAATCATGGAAAGCATAAAGCCATGGATACAGACCTTTGAAACGACCCACAGTCCGCTGGGTCGACAATATACTCTACTAGAGACCGAGGACTAGACAGGAACCATGTTAACAAGAAGGCAGCGAATGGAATAATCTGGCATTCATTCTGGCAAACCTCTACACCCCAAGGTAGAAGAGGAGTAAGTAAGAAAGTCTTCTTCTTATCCTCAAAGTGCTATAGACACCGTCACTGTAGCAGCACACACATACTTTGGCCTAGGTTTACTTGAAGGCGGCCAGCTGAAAAAGGTAGTACCATGATTTCTTGTCTAAATGTATATTCTACAGCCTGGTTCAGACAGTGGGTGTACTGCCTGTGTGGTCTTGATGCAAGGGAAGAAGCTAATTGTTGCTAATGCAGGTGATTCAAGGTGTGTCTTATCAAGGGCAGGAAAAGCTGTGGAGCTCTCCTTTGACCATAAACCTGAGGATGAGCCTGAGAAAGAGCGAATTGAAAACGCAGGGGGCAAAGTGACGGGAGACGGCCGTGTGAACGGAGGCCTTAATTTGTCACGAGCTATAGGTAAATAAAGCAAAATTGCAAACTTCTCTTTCTTTTTTAACCTTGACCACACAACATTACAAATTGACGCTATTTCCCACGAGCTGCATTATTTTTCAGCACGTCACATCTTACTATGGTTGTTGACTTTGACTGCCTGTAAGCTTTTTTATTTATTTGTCTATAGATATGAATATACATCTGTATATACCAACATGTTTCGGTGGGTATACTCTCCTAAGATATTCTTCTGTGATGAATTTCCTTTCTGAATCTGTCTGAGGTTAGAGACTTCAATTATGAGCTGTAAGAGACTTCCATTGTAAAAGGCAAAGTTATTTTGAGGCCAGTCCATGGACTATGGTTAGAAATAATGTGAGACTGTATCAGTACTGTGGATTTATTAGCTCATATTTGTATTTATTTGTTGTCCTTGATGAGGGCCTTTAGGTCATAATGTAGGTTCTGTTTATTGTTCTTGTCTTAGTGCAGTATTGGATCATATTTATAAATGTTTTGTACTCATTTGATAAAGGGGAGTTGATTTCAAATCACAGATATGGTCTAAAAAAATTGTATTCTCTGGCACCAAAAAAAAAACAACTAGCCTGCATGCTTTTGTCTACTACTTGTTTTTACGCATCATTTATATTCTTTAATTCTTTTTTGTGTTGTCCTTTGTCCATGCTTGACTTGACTTTGCCACTTCTCTTCTACTACAGGGTATAGTGCTTTCTTTTTCTTTTGACTTATATTTTATACAACATGAGGTAGCCAGCCTCCATAGCCAGCCATCATCAGTCAGCACTTTGGCTCCAGCAACCTATACTTTCGTTCTGGACGAGCCCTGGATCCATGCCGCAGCAGTGGGTCTGGGTGTGGCCCGCCGTCGCAATGGGCTTCAGATACCTAAGCAAACATTATTATTTGGATCCAGACAACAAGTAATTTATGCAGTATTTTAAATTACGTCTTTACAGTGGGGAGACGGCACATCTAACTTGTGTGTCCAAGTTTGTGTGTTTTAACGGCACCCAGAAGCACTGATACGTGGGACAATCCGTTAAGCTAAAATTTCCTTCTTGTATCTTAGGTGACCATGTATACAAACGTAACAAAGACCTACCTGCAGAGGAGCAAATGATTACTGCACTACCTGATGTTGAAGCTGCAGAACTGTGTAATGATGACCAGTTTATTGTCATTGCCTGCGATGGGATTTGGTAAGATTATTACTTCTTTGTCCGTCGTTAGGGCTTTACCTTGAGATAGCTTGCGTGTTTGTATCATTCCATAAGTAAATTTGGCTAAATATAAATCATAATTTTTAATGTCTAAAACAAATTACAAAATCGCTATTATTTTTAACCTGACAGGACGGAAGTGGAACTCTCTACAATTGGAAGAGCAGTATTTTCAACTGATTTCTACTGTAGCCCGGTTGAATATCTATTATTCAAATGCTTTGAAAAAACGTCCTGTGTAAAACGTAAATTCTGTCTGATAAAAGTGACTGACAATGCCCTGGGCACATTTTTTCGCCAATGGTTACGTAAAAGTTAAGTCACAAAACATGTCAACAAATATGGATGTGTTTATTGACAACACGTGGTCTGTAAGGAACTGATAACGTAATCAATATCAAGGAAGGTATGGATGAGGTTGGAGGTGATTCCCTGAAAATCTGGCCTGGCTGCTCTCTACATTAGCTTATTAATTTTATAAGAATGGGTGATGTTATTAGTGCAGTTTATTTAAGAGGACGTGTTAGGTCAAAGAAATTAAAGTAACTTGCTTGCAAGGTGGTGTTTAACCCTTTTCAGTCGTGGCATATTTGTGTCTTTCTGTTCAAGCTATGTGCTGTAACTCAAGTTGTATTGAAAATAAAATTCACTAATATTAAACAAAAATAGCTAAGGTTCCTATCTAAGGATATTAAGAAACACAATGAACTAGAAGTATTCATAATGAAAAGATATATTGGTCTGAAGCTTTAAATGTCATTAATGCGGAAGGGAAGTCCCCCAAAAATGTATTATTATGATTCTATGAATATTTCTGCTTTAAATCCCTCATAATATCCTTACAAGTTCCAGTCAAAGCCTGAATCGAACGTGTATTGAATATCAAAGTGTAGTCCAGATGCATGATCATTAGCCTGATCACATGATAAATATTTTCTCGAGTATTGAAGTTCAACTTTCCTCGCATTAAATCCGTTACTTTGAAACTTCATTATATTTTAAAATGTCTATGCATTAGAAATAACTATATAGTAAATGACAACTTACGCATGCACGAATCATTGGCCATCTAGTAGGTGTCATTAAACCCTGAAATTTCGCAAACTAAATGGCAGAATGTTACACCTGTTAGAAGTCGATGTCTTCCTGGTTGGACAGAAATGTACGTCTTCCAGGTTGCAGGAGCTGGGCAATATGAGCTGTAAAGGGTAAACTGAATATATGTACTGCATTAATCCATGTCGAATGGGACTGTAAAGAGTTACATTCACTTTCAGGGAGGGAGTGAATAGAAAATATATACTATTAATTGCTCACTGGCTTACTTGACTGCTCCATCTCTGCTCATGACTAAGCTAAGGTTGAAATAATACACTAATAAAATTTGGCTCAATCGCGATGTCTCACAGAACCTGTTATACTGTTTGAGCTGTAGTTGTACTTGTAGAAGATAACGTGAAGAAGATTGCTCAAATGAATAGGTTGTGTATCTTCTTCTTTACCTCCAGGAACTATATGACAAGTCAGGAGGTAGTGGATTTTGTTTTAGAAAAGTTGAAAGACCCAGAAAAGAGACAAAAGCCATCTGCAGTCTGTGAAGAGGTAAATTGACATAAAATCTTAACAGTTATTGCCAAACTTTGTCACTAGTGTCCTCTTATTAAATATGAATGTCATAAATGTATTGTTTTTAAATGCAAATGATGGGGGACAGCGTGGGTTAGTGGTTAAGTGACACGGCTCACAATGCGAAGAAGCTGGGTTCGTTACCCGGGGAACCAAACCCTTATTTAATGCAGGAGGAAGCAGACCCTTTCATAAAATGCATTCCGAATTCGGATTCAGATTCACAGGTGCAACATCAAAACATAGTGAGCGGAACACAGATGAATCCAAGCATAGCACAACCACCTGGAGTACCCCAGTCCACCTTCATCAGCACGCTCGGATTGTGAAGAAAGCTACGACAACCCGCCATCTTGCTTAGACTGTCGACCAGCCCTCTCCAAGCAGACTGGTTGGCCATGTGCTATTTTCTTCAGTTCATTCCAGCGTCTCCCTTTCTTGTATTGACCCAGATCTCTCTTCTCCATGTGTTCTTTGGGCCTCTTTTCCTTCAGGTGGTTCCATGACAGAGATTGCCTGGTGATACTTACTTGGGGCTTTTGCATTGTGTGGCCTATCCAGAGTCACCTTCTTAAGATTTCCTGTTCCATCTGTCTTTGTCCTGTTCTCACCCATAACATTTTGTTTGTAACCATGGGAACCACTGTATGTCTAGAATCTTTATCATGGATTTGTTGATAAAGCAGTGTGGTATTTTAATGTTGAGTTTAGTCATTCCCCATGGTTCCTCTCCATATAGAAAGACTGGCTCTATATTGGAGTTGAAGCTTGGTGTGCATTTTGATCATTTTAGAGTTCCCTGTAGTTTTCAATATCTTCTTCGTACGCTGTCAGCCGTCAACCTTTATTTTTTCCAAAAAAGCAGCGGTCATCCTGAGGCTGTCGACAGTGCCATAGAGCTTGTCTAGTGTTGCCACTGGTGATGGCCACATCTGCTTTCTCTGATCCTCATATGTCGGACAGTTTTGCAGCAAATGTTCAGCTGTCATTTTCCCGGTACCGCACGTGCATTCGAAGTCTGAAGACCACGACCTGCTCTCTTCTGTTCAACTGGTAATAGGCATTGTTTTTTGTGTAGCCAGTGTGTTCTGTTTCCCATTTGGTCATGTATCTAGCTCTAATAAGCCTTTTTGACTCTTCGTATGTCACACTAGTATCTGGTTGTGGTAGTCTTGCACCTTTTTTCGCCAGTCTGTCTGCTTCGTCGTTGCCTTGGATGTTACAGTGGGATGGAACCCACTGTACCACTACTCTTTTTGGTGCAGACTGCTGGCATAGTTGACAGAGTTCTGCTCTTAAATCATTAAGTATTTTTCGATATGATAAAGCACTCTTGCTTTCTGTATCTTGGTATTTACGACCTCATCTGGGTCTGCCTGTCGTGATTATATTGCGCCTTAGTTATATGAAACTCAATCTCATTCAATCAATCAATTTCTTTGTACATAGGCCCTATCTTGCCAGCATACACAGTCATCAGCATATGTCTTATACAGCCCCGTATTCTTCTCTTATAATGTTGTTCTGGGGGCTGTTGTTGGCTGCGTTCCTGTATGTTTTCATTCCTCACCGTGTCCTGTCACTTTATACCTATTACTCTACGTAGGTATCTGTTAATGACGGACTGGGGTCTTTGTTGCATCACCTACCTTGATCATTCTTCGTGATTTGGCCCTGTACAACAGTACTAACAACACTTGCGCTGAATATCCTGACTTTGAAATGAATCTGGATCTCCATATGCCACTTAGTGTCAGGAATGCCATTCTTGTCTTTCAAATTTTGGTCTTTACATCTACGACAGTAAACCTGACATGTCAATAGTGCTGCCTAAATAAGTAAAGGTATCTGCCTCATGCAATGGCCCTCCCTCTGACTTGATTGGTTCTTTGTAAACGGGTTGATTTTAAGAAGCTTGTCTTTCTTCATGTTGATATTCAGTACCAATTTGCCTGACTGTTCTTTCACCCTATCAAAGTTTCTCTTAGATTTGGCTATGACTATCTGACAAAAGCACCTCATCCAACGCCAACAATCAATACAAAAAAATATGTGTCGTTTATTAATCCAGAGTCGTGTTATTTTTACTTTGACAGCTGTTTGATTACTGCCTGGCACCCAACACATCTGGAGATGGAACTGGCTGTGATAACATGACTTGCATCATCGTTGTGCTGGACACCTTCACCAACCCCATCACTCAGCAAGCAACACCCGAGGCAGCAGCACACACCAAGGAAGCAGTCAGCAAGAGCCAAGAGAACAGTTCAGAACAGCTGTCGTCTAATATTGATGAGAGGGGAGATGCTAGCTCAAATAGTTTAAAACGTTGCTCAAACAATACAGAGGTTAATGAGGGAAAGCGGTTAAAGATCAATGAAGAGTTATCCTGAGTGATCAAATTCTTTTGTTTGTTGTACAAAGAGTTATGCAGAAGTTTTATCAGTTATAATGTTTAACATGTTCATGCATTGTTTTAGATCTCTCTGAATCCCCTAGTTCCAGGCTGTAGGACCTTGCCTTGTTGCTTGTAAGGTGTTTTTAAAGAAGTCATGAGTAAGCAGGGACAAATAATAGGGGATGTGCATCTCCATTTCACTACTTTGATAACATAAGGCCTCCGCTGTCAATGGCTACACGAAAGAAACTGCTGCAACTCCATATCAAACAGCTTTTTTTTTTCCAGAATAAAATAAATCTTTTACAGCTTGCAGGTGTAGAAATTGGCCCCCGAAAACCTAAAAATGGGCGTCAGTTATGACCAAAATGGACTTCTGTAATATGCGTTTATGTTTCGTGATTTAGTTTTGCTTAATTTCATTTTTTTCGGGTTTTTTTGTGACTCTTCGCGCATGTGTAATTAACGCTTAACTGTACTATTATTTTCTGTAGGTCGACTTTAGCACGATGATCTTTGATAGTCACAATGAAAGTAAGGTTTCAATACCCAAGAAATGATTATTTGATCAGTCCAATGATCACGCATCTAGATTACTCATGGATATTCAACACTCACTCGGTTGAGACTTTAACTCTGACACTAAATACAAAAGGTAGAGAAACTGACTGATATGTTGATTAAATACACAATATGTTACGTAACAAACAAAATTGGTCTCTCCAATTTACATCTGCACGTTAATGTCATTTAATCCTTCGTTCTAATATATAATCTTTATTATGAATACCACATGCCATGGACAGTTTAATTATATATCTTGCGATGTTTAGATTGTAATTTTAGCTGAATTTGTTCAATATTAATGAATTTTATTTTGAATAAAACTTTGACGCATGGAATCCTATATTTTGGTCCAGATGAAAAAACACAAATTGACAAAATCAGACCAGACTGAAAAGGAATAACCCTTTAAATCTATGCCACAGGTTCTGTAAAATCCATTTGCCTGTGCTTCAGGGGAAATATGCAGACGGTAGACATATGAGGAAAGTGATCATTAGTCTAATCAAATAATAAATAATTTTTCGTGTCTTTGTGTACAAAATTTAATTGAATGTAAAGGCATCCTTGTAAAAAAAAACTTACCACCGCATGTGCTGAATTGCTGGCTATAGTTTAAGTCTCCTGACCAATGAGAGTGTTGCTATGTGACAATAAATGGCAGTAGTGTTTTGATTCCTATTTGGGATCAAGACGCTGAGCAGCGCATGAGCTGCAGTGGTCAGCGACCTATAGCTGACTGCTAGCGTCAGGGCCAACGAACCAGAGCTGCCAAGACCCTTCTACACCTCCACGCGGTGATCCTGGATAACAGGCTGCAGTAGGTCAGACTGGCTAAGGAGAAGGGATTGAATAGGGAATGCTAACCCGGTACTCATAAAATGTGTGCTGAAGTCGGATGTGTTGGACCGAAAGGTGCAAATATCGCAGTCAAGCTGTAACCTACGACACAACGCATTCTGCTACTTAAGCCCTTTCAGGGTTTGGTAGCGGGAGATTGAGAACGAACGAAGAAGAAATTCCTATTTCATCCCAACCGGACCGAAACTGATGTTTTGCATGCTCCCTAATTCTTCTGTGTTGGACTACAAAGGGTTAACCTCATGCACCGCCCTTTTTGGTCTCATTCTTTGACATGCATGGTGTTGAAGCGACCCTAAGGCGGAACATAGAATATTGCTACTGTAAACCTGTCAAGCATGATGTAGTTGGCAACTAAGGCAACTAAGTTGGGTCGGGCATAAGAACGACTACATCATCCTGTCGAAATTTTATGCCACAAAAGCTTCAACAAAAATGTTGAAAGTACATTAATAAGAAATATACAACTCAACGAATATGGGACACGAATGGTGAGAAGAGCTTTCATTGCATTTGTAAACTACTTAAGGGAATTTTTTAAAATTAAGTCTAATAAAAAAAAATCTCATCTCCAAGATAAGGTGTGTTCTATTGTATGGCCGAAACATGGAGAACAACGGAGAAAAAAAAAAGATAGCATGAGACAATCCTAAAATTAAAAGGCAGATGTCAACAGAGCTGGAACAGATGGCCCAGGACATAATGATATTGTGAGTATACGTGTACTCCACAGGGAGGTGAAAGAATTTTGATATCGTTGATGGCGTGGTTGTTGTTTGCGAATGCACACAGTGAGTAAGTTTACTCCTTTGTGCGCCCTGAAAAGGGCATTAAGTGGCATGTTGTAGTAGCTTTCCTCACATCCCGAGCATGCTGATGAAGGTGGACCGTGGTCCTCCAGACGGTTGTACTATGCTTGGCTTCATCTGCGTGACGATGACTACTAATTGTTTTCTTGTAGTGAGTAGTTTGGACACAGGAACATTGACAAAAGTGACACGGATTCAAGAAATCGGTTTCTTTTATCAGTTGTAAATTATAATCTCCAGTTGACCCAGCTGTGGATGGGTACCTGACGTATGAGTTGGGGAAGGGAACTGACCACACTACCTTACATGGATTGTGACTTAGTACATGAAGAATAATTTTCACCGCCGACGACAATTGTTACCATGGAACTGCAAGTACATGGGCAGATGAGCAAAAAGGTGACACTTGAGCAGGGAGTACCCAAAAGAAGAGTACTGTCACCCACACTTTTCCTGGTGTATATAAACAACATCACAGAGAATATACCAAGAAGAGTCCACAGCTCCATGTTTGCAGATGATCTGGCTATTTGGACCTCTGAAAAAAATCTCACCATAGCAAGCAATCGCATGCAGCAGTCCCTAACATCGTTGGAGGAGTGGGCAAACTCATGGCTGGTCAATATAAATGAGGACAAAACCACATGTACAATATTCTTGCTTTCAAATAAACCCCAGAACACCAAAATAAGTATTAACGGCAAATATCTGCGGCCAAATGACAACCCAAACTACCTGGGAGTCACATTTGATCGGCGCATGACATGGGTAAAGTCAGATCGAGAGAAACCGAATGAGAGCCAGACAAAGAATAGCAATCATGAGGAAACTTGCTGGCACAAGCTGGGGAGCAGACGAAAGTATATTAAAGAAACTGTACACTGGAAGAGTGAGACCAGTTCTCCAGTATGGCATTGCGGCATGGACAACAGCAGCAAAGGCGAACTTCGATAAACTTAGCAAACTTCAAAACCAAGCCATGAGAGTTATAACAGGAGGCACGAAGTCAACGCCAATTGTAGAACTGGAAAAGATTACAAATCTGCAATCCATGACCGACAGAAAAGACTGCAGAGCCCAGCAGCAAGCAGAAAAACTCAGAAGGCTGACAGACCATCCAATGCATCAGAGACTAAATAATTTTGGAAATGGGAAACTAAAGCGGAGAAACTTTGCAGAAATAGCCAAAGCAAAGACCATATGAACACCATAACACCAAAGCCCATCCCTACTGTACGCAAACCTACCTGGAGGCAGTATATCATTCCGGAGGTGGTAGAAAATATACCAGGTATTGGAAATAAGAACAGCCAGACTGAAAAAGAAAGAAGAGACATAACCCTGAGGTACATAACGAAAAAGTACCCAAGCATGGACTGGACCCATGCATACACCAACGGTTCTGTAACAAACACAGAACGGAGGGGCAGGGGTATTCCTGAGCTTACCAAACGGTAGAAAAATAACACGTCAGTGGCAACTGGAAAATGCTCAAGCAATTTCAGAGCAGAGGCACTGAGGGCTGCAGTAGAAGCAATGCTGACAGGCGAAAGCAATGAAAGCCAGATAGTCCTGTTTACAGATGCCCTAGCCGTAGTCACAGCACTAAAAAGCCAGAAAAATACTGAACTTAATGATTTAAGAGCAGTACTCTGTCCGCACCAAAAAGAGTAGTGGTACAGTGGGTTCCATCGCACTATAACATCCAAGGCAACGAGGATGCAGACAGACTGGCAAAAGAAGGTGCAAGACTACCACAACCAGATTATAGTGTGACCTACGAAGGGTCTAAAAGGCTTATTAGGGCCAGATGCATGGCCAAATGGGAAACAGAACATACTGGCTACACAAAAAACGATGCCTATTACCAGTTGAACAGAAGAGAGCAGGTCGTGGTCTTCAGACTCCGCACAGGCCACAACAGACTGAGGTACCACCTATTCAATAAACTGAAGATAGGTGGCACTGATGAATGCACTTGTGGTACCGGGAAAATGACCGCTGAACATCTGCTACAAAACTGCCCGACATACGAGGATCAGAGAGAGCAGATGTGGCCATCACCAGTGGAACTGCAAGACAAGCTCTATGGCAGTGGCGACAGCCTCAGGATGACCGCCGCTTTTTTCGAAAAAATAATGGTTACTGTCTGACTGCGTACGCAGAAGAAGAAGAAGAAATCTTCCCAGTTTACTCCAGAATGGAAATAACTGGCATAATGACAAGTTTATTTTCTCATTTATTTTGTATTTTTGATCACTCACTTCTCCAATTCATGAGAGTACATAATGGCTATCTAGTCTCTAGTTCACCTTATATATAACTATATTCTTTTCCAAGTAACACCATTACGGGGATGAGGTTTTGTGTTGGTCTTATCTTGTCTTATCCACTTGCGTTGTGGTGAGCCGCAGTTTTTTTGTGTGTCCAGGGCCAGGCGAGTCGATGAAGTGGTCGTCATCTCGTGATGATTTAGAATATCCGCAACATTTCCAATCCATCTAGTTCTCGGTCTGTCGTGCAAAAACCCGAACGTCATTCGCTATAGGCGCAGTTAGACAGGATGCATTCTCATTAGGTGGCTGAACCAATTGTTTCTCGCTTCATCAATATATTCAGAGCTTGGTCTTGCTTCAACTATTCTTCTCACATCTCCATTGATCTTTTTGTTTTTCTGAGACATCACATATCGTGATCTTTCTTTCTCTCTATCTCTATCTCTCTCTCTCTCTATATCTATCTATCTAGTCCGAGATATACTGTTGATTAGCTTTCTTTTTATGGACATGTTTATGTTAGGGCGTTTCAATAATGGTGTCGTGTTGGTATGTAGAAGAGATGGCTTGTATTTATTATATTTAGTCATACTAAATTCAATTAAATTGTACATGCCGGACTGCCAATATCCAAGCTGGGATAATAGCTTAAATGAAGTAAACCTTAATTGAAGTAAATACTGGCAGGAAATTCATGATAAAAATGGCTATTGAATCGTATGAATAATAGTTGCAAATATGCAGGCCGTACATGTGTTTTTGGTAGTTCATAAACAAGTGTGTAACTTTAAGCTTCATTCAGAAATAGGTGGCCAGATATAGGGTAAGTTTAACTGTTGCTGGTCGGACGGACAGACTGAAAGGATGGATAGTTGGTTTGTTTAATTGATTGATTATAGAGATAATTATTTTTACATTAGAGTATAGGATGGTTGTATGCACTGAAATATTCTTCATCGTTCGTTCTCAAAATCCGATACCAAGCCCTGAAATGGGCTTTGCAGGTAGCAGGATGTAGTCCGGAGAATGGAATGCGTTGTGTCGCTAGCTTACAGCTTGACTGCGATATTTGCACCTTTCAGTGTGACACATCAGTCTTTGGCAGACATTTTTGAGTACTGGGTTAGCCTTCCCTTTTCCTTATCTATTCTGTGCTGTTGTAGTCTGTTATCCAGGGTCACCAGGTGGAGAAGAGCCTTGGCAACCATGGGTCGTGGACTCTGGCGCTAACATTCAGCTTTGTGTCACTGACCGCTACAGCTCATGCACTGCTCAGCATCTTGATCCCACATAGTGAAATGATTTGGAAATATGATATTAATACTTTTATTACCTACCCGCTGCACAAACCAGAAACACCAAACAGCAGAGCTTTAGAGTAAGAGGATGACTAAAAAAAAACTGTTAAGATACTCTATAGTAACATTGGTTGAAATAATAACTGGCACACTAAGAAGACTTTACCTCCTCACGGTGTCTAATTACATAATTCAATATATTTTATCAGTTTTTCCATCTCACTATCATTGAATGTTCATCAATTTTTATAACGCTTGGTCGCATGAGACATTCATTGGAACTGTGCTCAAATATTGCAGAAGCATCATCATCATGTTAACACTTTGTTCCGTTCATTCTTGTACAAATGATAACAATTCATGCATCCAAGTATGCCAGTTTTTGTAATAAATGGGCATCCTGTTATGTGGCATTTTTTTCTCGGTTTCTATTTTCATGTAATTTTTTTCACAATGAAAAAAAACACACACGCACGTATATGTTTATATATATGTGTATATGTTTATATATATATATATGTATGTTTTTTTATATATATATATATATATATATATTATATGTGTGTGTGTGTTTACGTTTATTTATATATATAGGAAGCGACCACGATCTGGTTATGATGATCATGCGTCTGCGATTGAAAGGAGTCGCAAAGAAGGATGTGACCAGGCTAAAGTTTGACCTGGACAAACTAATGGTCCCAAAAATCACCGAAGTGTTCCAAGCAAGGGTGGGAGGGAGATTTGCGCCACTGTTGGCTCTCAGAGAGGGACTGTTACAGTTACAGATTCTCTTAACGCAGCTCTCATAGATACTGCAACAGAGATCCCGGGATGCCACCAAACAAAAAAGAAGCCATGGGTGACCAAAGACATTCTAGACCTTTGTGATAAAAGAAGGTCACTGAAAAAACACAATCACCAACCGGAGGAGGTTGGCAGTTATAAAGAGGTCAAGAAAGCCATACAACAAAAGATGAGAGAGGCGAAAGAAGCGTGGATATGTGAGCAATGCGCAAACATCGAAAAGAGACTAAACAGAAATGATGCTAAAGGAGCATACAAGGTGGTCAAAGAACTGGTAACACCAAGACAAAGCAGGAATCTTATGATCCATGATAAAAACGGCAAGTGTCTCATTGAGGGAAATGACGTACTGGCAAAATGGACAGAGTACTGTTCTGAGCTATACAACTATGAAGGGCGAAACAAACCTGAGAAAACATTCCCCCCAACACCAACAAATATAGAGGATAACCAACTGATAATGAAGGAAGAGGTAATTGCAGCGGTAAAGACATTGAGAAGAGGGAAGCCGGCCGGCTTGGACAATATACCAGCAGAGCTCTTATAAGCAGGTGGAGAGGTAGTGGTGGAAGGCCTGAACACAATCTGAGAAGAAACGATGACAAGGGGGCATATAAAATAGACAAGGACCTAGTAAGGCCTACAAAAGGTCGCATTACAACGATGCAGGATAAGAGAGGGAAATGTCTCACAGAAGCCAAAAGACATTCGGGCTCGTTGGACAGAGTACGTACTGCTCTAAATTATATAAGCATGGGAAACGAGATGGCCCTGGAAATGCAATGCCCTCCCCCCGAAATGAATATGTTAGAGCAGAATCAACCGATAACAACAGAGGAAGTAACTAAAGTGGTGAAGACGCTAAAAAAGGGGAACTCTGTGGGTGTGGATAATATCACAGCAGAGCTCCTACAAGTGGAACGTGATGTAATAATTGAGGCTCTGACATACATCTGTAACAGGAGAGTGGCCAACCATCTGAACGAAATCAGTGGTTTTACGGCTGCCTAAATCAGGGAAGTTAAAGATGTGTCAGAACTTTAGAACAATTAGCCTCATTAGTCATCCTAGCAAAGTTCTCTTAATCATCAACATTAAAACCACAAGCAGAGAATATCATTGCCAAAGAGCAACAATGGTTCCGAGCGGGAAGAAGAACCACTGAACAGATATTTAATCTGCGGATATTGAATGAGAAATACTTGAGGAGTATTTCACAACACATATATCACGTCTTCATTGATTTCAAAAAAGGCGTTCGACAGAGTATTTCATTCGCCGCTATGGACTACAATGAAGCATTACAAGATCAATAGTAATATTGTGAAGGTAATTGAGAACCTTTATGAGAAGGCGTCAAATGCAGTTTCTATAGACGGAATACTAGGCGAATTATTCCGCACGTCTGTTGGAGTTAGACAGGATTGTATTCTCTCTCCAACACTCTTCAAAGTATTCTTGGAAATAATAATGGAGGGACATGTTGGTACGGTCAGAATAGGTTACAAGACAATTACTAACCTACGATTTGCAGATGATATAGATGTTCTAGCAGACAGTGGTGATCACGAATAACAGGACAGACTGACTAAGGAGAAGAGATCGAAGAGGGAAGACTAACGCAGTACCGTACCCAAAAAATGCCTGCTGAAGTTGAATGTGTCGGACCGAAAGGTGCAAATATCGCAGTCACGCTGTAAACTACGACACAACACATTCTGTTCTCTTGCCTACATCCTGCTACTTGCAAAGCCCTTTGCAGGACATCGTAGCTGGAGTTTGAGAAGGAACGACGAAGAAGAAAATGAATTGCTAAATATGATTCTTAAAAACAAAAGCAGAAGCAAAATAAAGACACGGGACTGCGCCGTCTAAGAGCAGACAGATTGATTTGTGACCACAAATACCACACACACACACACACAAAAAGAAGACCTGGCATCAGACATTGATCTCTCTTATTGAATCCGAGGGTTCAGTTTCGTAGCCGGAGATGCAGGGCACGGTGAATGAGCCGACAGCCGTCATCGACTCATGGTTGGCTGCTTACATCAGGGGCAGTGAACCAGAACTGGCCAAGACCATATTTCTCATCCAAGTAGCGGCCCTTGAAACAAGCTTCTGTAGTGGTGTAGTCTGGTTAAGGGGATAGTGATCGCAGTGAGAAGTCAAAGACCATACTAAATAGAGTTAGTTTATATCGGATGTGTCGAACCGAAAGGCGAAGTCTCGTTAATAGTTGCACATCGCAAGCGAAGATGGCGACAGCATCATACTATTGTTGCGAAATGTGTTCTCTTTTGGTTGTAAAGACCAATCACGGAACGGCATACCTTGTTACATTCAGAGCACACGTGTGTAGGGAACCGGCTGTGGAATCGTCGTGCGTTTTGCATTTTAGGACAGTACGCTTTCACTGAGCCTCCGTGATGGCTATACTCGCTGTGATCTGAGCACCATCGGTGATACTAGCGCGTCAGGTGGTGCGGTTTTGTGAAAGCATCTAACAGGAGGTGACATGGCATCGATATTGAAGTTTTTCAGAGACACATTCAAGGAGTATCAGTAGGGTTTGTTGTGCCCCGCCCCCCTTCTGCGCCTTTTCCCAATCGGAGAGCGTCTACCTGTTCTCAGCTCGCCGTATAACAGCTGCTTGGGGATGCGACCAGTCCATCTTAGCTGAGCTATTTGCAGAATTGTATGGACGCTCAACATGTTAGTATTGATTACGAATTTCAGAGTTAGGCACATTGTCCTGACCAAACAGAGACCTATCGCTCTCGAGTATGGAGGTCAGAGACTCCAACTGCATAGTAGTTGGAGATTTCAACAGCCACTCGGAGAGATGGGGATACTCTGACACAGACAGCAGAGGGGACGAAGTGGAAGATTGGGAGATAGATGCAAATCTCTCCCTAATCAATAGGCCGGAGGATAGCCCTAGCTTCTATTCAAGAACATGGCATACCACCTCGACTCCAGATTTGGCCTTCTCCACACAGGACATACACCATAAAATAGACCGCCAGGTGCTAAACCAACTGGCAGGTAGCGACCACAGGCCGATCAGGCTAACCATTGACATGGAAGTAGGCCCACAGGAAACAAAACCGCTCCCACGTTGGAATTACAAACGAGCCGACTGGGACAGATTTGCAATCCTGACAGATGGGCTGTGTGAAACCATCAACACACGAAACACCAAAATGAAGCCCATGGTAGAGAGCCTAAGCAAGGCAATAATGCAAGCCGCCACTGAAACCATCCCAAGAGGAGCTAGGAAAAACTATAAGCCCTACTGGAATGATGAGTTACAGAAAGTGGAAGATGCAGTAACAAATGCTAGGAACATGGCAGAACGAGAAAAATCCATGGAGGCAAACATCGCCCTCAAAGCCGCCGCGGCGAAGTACAAACACACTCTCAAGCAAACAGCAAGAGAAAGTTGGAAAAATAAAACGGAAAGTTTAAACCTGGACAAAGAAGGGAACAAGCTATGGAAGCTAGTCAGAGCCATGAATGACGAAACCCCGTCAAATAAACAAATTACTATCAAGCAGGGCGAGAACTTGATCACAGGTAAGAAAGCCGCAAACGCCTTTGTCGATCACTATGCCAGAGCAAACCACATCGAGGTCCCTGCAGATAAGCATACAGACATTAGCGAAGAACTAAAGGGACACGAAAACATGAATACGGCTCCTGAAGAGCACATGATGGCCAAACTAACAATGCGCGAAATGGAAGAGGCTATGAGAACACTAAAGAAAAGGAAATCTCCTGGAAAAGACGGGATAACAAACGAAATGCTGATGGGGCTGGGCCAAACAGCGAAGAAGAAACTGCTATCGGTTCTGAACCAAAGCTGGAAAAGGGGAATTGTACCACAGGCATGGAAAGATGCAATACTGGTACCAGTACCAAAAACAGGAAAGGACAAAACAGATCCAAATGGATACAGGCCCATAAGCCTACTGAGCTGTGTCGGCAAGCTGATGGAACGGATGATAAACACCAGACTGATGTGGCATCTGGAAGAAAAACGAATACTAATTCCACAGCAAACCGGCTTTAGACAGCACAGATCCACTGAGGACCAGGTCATCCTCATAGCCCAAGAGATAGAAGATGCCTACCAGGCACAGAAACACACAGTAGCTGTTTGGGTGGATCTGGAAAAGGCATTTGACAAAGTCTGGAAAGATGGACTTAGAGTCAAGCTAAGAAGAAGTGATGTCTGTGGGAAGATGTACAAGTGGATCAACCACTACCTCAAACAAAGAACGGCCAGAGTCCAAGTACAAGGGCAGATGAGCAAAAAGGTGACACTCGAGCAGGGAGTACCCCAATGGGGAGTATTGTCACCTACACTCTTCCTGGTATATATAAACGATATTACAGAGAATATACCAAGAAGAGTCCATAGCTCAATGTTTGCAGACGATCTGGCTATGTGGACCTCTGAAAAGAATCTCACCATAGCAAGAAATCGGATGCAGACGGCCCTAACATCGCTGGAAGAGTGGGCGAACTCATGGCTGGTCAAAATAAACGAGGAGAAAACAACATGTACGATATTCTCGCTCTCATTAAAACCCCAAAGTACCAAATTAAGTCTAAATGGCAAAATCCTGCAGCCAAACGACAACCCAACCTATCTGGGAGTCACATTTGATCGGCGCATGACATGGAAAAGTCAGATTGAGAGAAACCGAATGAAAGCCAGAGAAAGAATGGCAATCATGAGGAAACTTGCTGGCACAAGCTGGGGAGCAGACGAAGGCATACTAAAGAAACTGTACACTGGAAGAGTGAGACCAGTTCTCGAGTATGGCATTGCCGCATGGACAACAGCAGCGAAGGCGAACTTCGATAAAGTTAACAAACTTCAAAACCAAGCCATGAGAATTATAACAGGTGGCATGAAGTCAACGCCAATTGTAGAACTTGAAAAGATTACAAAACTGCAATCCATGACCGATAGAAGAGACTGCAGTCAGAGAAACTCCGAAGACTGACGGACCATCCAATGTACCAGAGACTAAACAATTTGGGAAATGGGAAACTAAAGCGGAGAAACTTTGCAGAAATAGCCAAAGCAAAGATGCACGAAGATCCCATAAACACACTAACAACACCAAAACCCATCACTACTGTACGAAAACCTACCTGGAGGCAGGATATATTTCCAGAGGTGGTAGAAAATATACCAGGTATTGCAAACAAAAACTGCCAGACTGAAAAAGAAAGGAGAGACACTACCCTAAGCTTCATAACGAAAAGCTACCCAAGCATGGACTGGACCCATGCATACACCGACGGTTCTGTAACAAACACTACACAGAACGGAGGGGCAGGAGCATTCCTGAACCTACCAAATGGCAGAAAAATAACACTGTCATTCGCTACTGGTAAGTACACAAGCAATTTCAGAGCGGAGGCAGAGGCACTGAGAGCGGCAGTGGAAGAGATGGTGACACACAGTGAAAATGAGAGCCATATAGTCCTGCTGACAGATGCTCTCGCCGTAGTCACAGCGCTAAAAAGCCAGAAAAACACTGAGCTTAATGACTTAAGAGCAGCACTCTGCAAACTGTGCCAGCAGTCCGCACCAAAAAGGGTAGTGGTACAGTGGGTTCCGTCACACTGCAACATCCAAGGCAACGAGGAGGCAGACAGACTGGCAAAAGAAGGTGCAAGACTACCACAAACAGATACCAGTATGACGTACGAAGAGTCAAAACGGCTTATCAAAGCCAGATACATGACCAAATGGGAAACCGAACATACTGGTTACACCAAAAACGATGCCTATTACCAGTTGAACCGAAGAGAGCAGGTCGTTGTCTTCAGACTTCGCACTGGCCACAACAGACTGAGGTACCACCTATTCAACAAATTGAAGATAGGGTGTACCGACGAATGCCCGTGCGGTACTGGTAAAATGACCACTGAACATCTGCTGCAGAACTGCCCGACATACGAGGATCAGAGAGAGCAGATGTGGCCATTACCAGTGGAACTGCAAGACAAGCTCTATGGCAGTAGCGAGACCCTCAGGATGACCGCCGCTTTTTTCGAAAAAATAATGGTTACTGTCTGACTGTGTACGCAGAAGAAGAAGAAGAAGTCCTGCTACATGATCCTGGGAAGCCTAAGTAGACAGCTCAGATGAAAACGCAGTTTCGCTATAAACTAAACTACTGGTTTTTTTTCTTCTTCAGGACGACCACTAAAACAGAAGGTCCAGTTTCTATACGCTGGAGTCATTGAGAGCTTGTGTCTTCTTTTCTTGACTAAGTGTTTCACTTCTGTTATTGTAAGCCCGCATCGTTGTTGGATTATTTGTTTGTCAGATATCCATCTACCAAGCTGCATCCCTCGTGCCCTGTAGCCAGATCATCCTGTATGGCATATTTGGAATATGGTGTTAGGCTCATATTTTTTATCATGACCAAATGCAGACTATGTGTGACATGGTCAATATCACACAGGCAGCTTTTACGTTCCTAGATTATTCTGGTACCAATTTTTTTTAGACTGGGTCGACCCTGGTGCTGTTCTGCGATATGATAAAATTCTGCACCAACTGGGGACCGAACCCTCATGGCTTGTGTAAGAAGCCAGTGCACTAATCACTGCGCTAGCTCAGCCCTCAGTGTAAACCAGGGTTGCAGTAAAAAAAAATTCTTGTTGTTACAGGTGTTGTCGCTACTGAAGCGTGTCCTCTACAGAACGTCATTTCTTACAACCGCCACCTATTTGGCTGTTATAAGTTTCTTGGCAAGTGTGCAGGTTGCCATTACTTTCCGTACGTGGAGGAGCATTCGCCTGTGAAAAAAAACGCGCAGCTGGACATCAAGCTGGGGATTCTCAACTAGAGTGAGAGGACAGATCGTTGCTGAGCTGGGTGGAGCAAACACGTCAATAATCTCCAGTTTGAGAATGGAGTTGGAAGCAGTGATCTCAGATGGCTTTCTTACACAAAGAATGATGCCTATTACCAATTGAACAGAAGAGAGCAGGTCGTGGTCTTCAGACTCCGCACAGGCGACAACAGACTGAGGTACCGCCTATTCAATAAACTGAAGATATGTGGCACTGACGAATGCAGTTGTGGTACCGGAAAAATGACCATCTGCTGCAAAACTGCCCGAAATACGAGGACCAGAGAAAGCACATGTGGCCATCACTAGTGGTAACACTAGGCAAGCTCTATGGCAGTATCGACAGCCTCAGGATGACCGCTGCTTTTTTCGAAAAGAATATAGGTTGACGTCTGACAGCGTACGAAGAAGAAGAAGAAGATGGCTTTCTGAGACTCCTTTAACAAGGGCAATCCTCATGACTGACCTGCAATCCGTACTTCAGAAGGTACAGAGGGAATGGCTGAGGTACGAATGGATAGCAGCTGTTGAAGGCTCACACCTCTAGGGGTTGACAGGAATCTACTGTCCTGGTCATGCTGGGGTCCAGGATAACGAAAGAACTGACATCTTGGCTCCCCTCATGGGCACGTTAGGGATGGATAGGAGTAGTATATTGAAATCAATGAATGGCCTCCTGCTAGAGGATGACACTGAGATAGATGAATCAGCAATCCACAGACTGCAAAGTTTCGACATTAAAAGAGGTTCGAGCGGAGTGGGGCGTATGAAAGGATGGAGAGCAGGAGAGTGTACAACCAGCGAGCTACAGGCACCATCAGCATCCAAACCCTGCACATTTGCCGAGAGAGACTGAGCGCCAATGTTATGTCCAGAGTTCATTGACATCGATTCTTAGAAACATTCAGGCGAAACTGTTGGGAGAAAAGAGACAAAGAAAGATAGAGAGTAAGATTTATAGTGGTTTAACCCTGTGGCTTGTTCACTTGTTTGGATCCTGGGGAGGGAAGAATAGAACCACTGCAATATTTCAAGAATGTCATAAAAGGTGACTAAAGACGGTTGTGTCTGGGGATAGCAACCTCGTGTAAAACAATTGCTATTCAAATCATTCCTGCAGACTTCTTGTAAGGGAGCCCTTTGCTTTATATGGAGCGAGAAGATGTTATAAGAAGTGGGTTGTGGATAGGTTGACGACCTTATCATTTAAAACAAATGACCGCATGTACACGTCTCAGCTAATAAATCCCCATCTAATGGAGATGGAGGGTCTATAACAGACTAAAGAGCGAAGAAGAAACAACTTTAGTACTAGCAATTGAAGCACACTCCAATAACTTCCACGCGGAAGCAGGTGCGCTGAAGACCGCTGCCGAGATTGTAATCCAAAGGGGTCGATGTAGTCTAGAAGTGAGGTACTCGCCACTCGCGATGAACGGGAACGGTGGATTATCTAGTCCCGCCGGTTTCAAGCAACCCCTATTATCAAGGAAGGTATGACCAGAGTACCTGCATCCTGAGTTACCTCCCGTCGTCTTGACTTGCGACTTGCCACTGGTCCAAGGTAACTCGGGACCAGAGAGTGAGTTTGATGACCAGCGCAATTTCTTTCTCACTATAATCCAGAAACAGCGCAAATTGCAACAGCAAGACAAAACCGTCTGATGATGTCGCCATCATAACTTGCTATGGGCAGCTAATCAATCCAAGATGAAGAGATCCACCAAGAAAACACAGTATTCCTGACTCGTGCATCGTCAGTATAAGCAGAGCTAAAACAACGTTAAGATGAAGATCTCGAGCAATGGCTATGCTCCTTGACACAGCTATCAGAAGAATACTCACGGCTAGTTATTCGCTGGATCCCTTCATGCTGTAATATCAAAGACAATGAAGCTTAAAGCAAACTAGCAAATCATTGAGGAGCTTCCCCACAAACAGACTCGAGCATCACATATGTTTGGGCCAAGACCACGATTCAAGTCAAATTCAGTGGATATTGGACTCGGCTTGGCTTGGCTTCGTTCGTTCTCAATCTCCCGCTACCAAGCTCTGAAATTGCTTAAGTAGCATAATGTAGTCCAGAGAACGGAATGCGTTGTGTCGTAGTTTACAGCTTGACTGCAATATTTGCACCTTTCGGTCCAACACATCCGACTTCAGCAAGCATTTTTTGAGTACCGGGCTAGCATTCCCTCTTCGATCCCTTCTCCTTAGCCAGTCTGACCTGCTGCAGCCTGTTATCCAGGATCACCGCGTGGAGGTGTAGAAGGGTCTTGGCAGCTATGGTTCGCTGGCCCCGATGCTTACATTTAGCTATGGGTCGCTGACCACTGCAGCTCATTCTCTCGGATATTGGACTGATCCACATAGCGAATTCCGAAAAGAACTAATATGATTTAAGTAGAGAAGAGCAATCGTTACCTTCAGACTGAGACTTGGACATAATAGACTCAAGACACATCTTTACAACAAAGTGAAGTTTGTGACAGGTGTGTCTATGTGGGGAGCATACCATGATCGTGGAACATATACTACAGATCTGCATGATCAAGCAGTAAGAGAGAGCACAATACTGGCCTCGCGACACATATATCAGATAACATTTGTACGGAGATATAAGAGCCTTTTAAACAGTAGCCTTTGTAAGAGAAACTGGAACCATGATCTGACGATGAACGAAGGAAGAAGAGAAACAAATGACTGCGGAAGCTCACACATTGCTTTTGTCTATGTTCTGTAAAGTATCACCTTCAGTGGTGACCGTATGCTTGGTGAAGAGCCAAGTGAGTAAAAGATGGTTTTAAAAATGGTAGAGGTAGTTCTATAATTAACAATGTAGTTGAGGCTGAAGAGTTTACAACAAAAAAATGGAAATAGGACAGAAGATATAGCACGGTGGATGAGTTGACAGCAGTCAGTTATGAGTCGCTGGCTGCTTGCATCAGCGATCAACGAACCAAAGCTGAAAAAGACCATACCCCCACCCCCACCCACCCACCCCTCCAAGCGGCGGCATTGAAAACAAGCTGCGATAGTATATAGTCTGGTTATAGAAAGCTGTGTGTGACTGGCGAAGACCTAAAACGCAGTCTCCTTCATGAACCTCGCAGAGCTAAACGCATCAGTTGATCTAATAAGAAGATAGGACAGCCAGCCGCTATGTCTAACCAACTTTTGTCATTTCTGTCAGGTCACAGTATTAATATTCTTGACTCCTCTCTCGGGCCTCAGAAACACAAGGGTGGCCCATCTGGTGGTCACGGTTGGCGTGAAGTAAAAAGGCAAAAGAAAAAAAAATATTTTCGTGTCGACGTCGGGGATTAATCAATGATGAATTTCTCTTTCCTTGTCTGATTACATCGAGTGAATTCATGTTTGCAATTGTGATGAAACTTTGTGTTTGTGATGACCAGGTTTTGTTCGCTGTAGAATCTCAGAAGTCGCCTTCCATTGTCAATTTAAAACATCTTCATCATAACACCCAATAACTCTATTCCATCTAGATATGATCTCCTCCAGTTCTGGCATCGGTATGTCCAAGAAGGATAATTTGGTCATGACAATCGAACACTGTTTTTTCAAAGCAGTTCAAAGAACGCGTCTTTGACATCTGCTGTATCCCCCATCATTCTGGGCATAAGCAATGCGATATTAACTAACTTGCCTTCTTCGTTGAGGTTCAGTACCATAATGCGTTCGGAGACAAATTGTCAGCCCTTATTGGTGTCCCTTTGACTCCTGGACACAACGCACCCAATTCCCGATTTGGCTCTGTTGGCAGTTGGAATTGATGTAGTAAAACAAATTACCCTGAAGATCTACGACACCCTGTCCTTTTTTCTTAGTTTCTTTGACAGCTAAGATTTCCCATTTAGATTTATTCATTTCATCATGAGCCCATTCTACTTTCCGTTAGTGCTTCTAATATTCCATGTGCCAAAAATCGAAGTCTATAATTTGCGACATCTATAACTTATGAAGAGGCCAAGCGGCTTATCACGTGTAGGTACGGGAACAAATGAGAAGTAGAGTACACAGGTCATCAACTAAATGACGGTTATTGTCAGCTCAACAGAGGTGCGCAGATAGTGATCTTCAGGCTCTGCACAGGTTACAAAAGACTGAGAACTAAGAATATGACATACAGATAAATGTGTCTGCGGTACTGACAGAGTTGCTGCTGAGAATATGCTACAAATGTGTTCAACGTACGAGGAACAGAGAAAGCACGGATGGTCATCACTGATACAATTGAACAAATACTAACAGCACAACTCTTCATTCTTACACTGGCTAAAATAATTAAGCCCACGTTTGACTTGGCTTGGCTTCGTTCGTTCTCAATCTCCCGCTACCAAACCCTGAAAGGGCTTAAGTAGCAGAATGTAGTCCAAAGAACGGAATGCGTTGTGTCGTAGTTTACAGCTTGACTGCGATATTTGCACCTTTCGGTCCAACACATCTGACTTCAGCAAACATTTTTTGAGTACCGGGTTAGCATTCCCTTTTCGATCTCTTCTTCTTAGCCAGTCTGTCCTGCTGCAGCCTGTTATCCAGGACCAGTGGAGGTGTAGAAGGGTCTTGTCAGCTCTGGTTCGCTGGCTCTGACGCTAGCAGTCAGCAATGGGTCGCTGATCACTGCAGCTCATGCGCTCTAGACCACGTTTCATTCATTACAAGGAATAGAAACATCAATATAATTCATTAATGCTACACATTCATTTACAAAAATCACAATCAAATGCTACGTAATCTACACACAATCTTTTCGCATGAAAGAACCTAATTGTGCAGACTTTTATCTCATTCAACTGGCTCTCTGAAAGACATCCACTTGAATAAAGAGACTTCTTAGTAAAGTGGTTTCAACCACATGTTAAAGTATTCAATGCATGACATTCTGGATGCTTTAAATCTTGGACTTCAAGAAGGCACGTGAGTCTGATACCAGGTAACCAAATGTTGAGTAAACTCCATTTTGCTCATTTGCCTCGGTCTAATCTTCTTCCAGGCCATCTTTCCACCTCGGCCTCGGTCGTCAGAGAGGGCGTCTAAAGTTGTAGGATCACCACGATGTCACTGTACGAGTCCATCTGTTATCGGACATACGCACCACATGGCCACACCATCTGTATTTTCGTAATAGTACGACATCTATGGTGTAAGAGAAGGAAGTTTGATCTTTGTGTTGCGGACGTGGTCTTGAATAGAGATCTTTTCTGTTCTTCGCTCCATCAATCGCTCGTTGGGCAAAGCGGAGACTATCTGCATCAGTTTTCCGTATGTCACACACCTCGCAGTCATATACCATGGCTTGAATAACCACACTGTTAAAACCACACTGTATAACAAGGCGTCTAGTGCAGTTCTTGTGAACGGGAGGCGAGGAGACTGGTTTCGCACATCAGTTGGTGTGAGACAGGGGTGTACACTCTCTCCAACTCTTTTCAATATATTCCTTGAAGGAATTATGAGTGAGGCACTTGGAGGTCACGTTGGTACTGTCAAGATAGGGCGCCGAACGATTACTAACCTTCGTTTTGCAGATGATATCGACTGGTTGTCGGGTTCAGAAGCAGAACTCCAGGAATGGGTCAGAAGGCTCGATGAAACAGCTCTTGACTATGGTATGGAGATAAACGCTGGAAAGACAAAACTAATGACAAACAACGCTACGGGCTTCAACAGCAAGATAAAAGAAAACGGTCAAGAACTCGAAGTAGTTGACCGTTTTAAATATCTTGGGTCGATTGTCAGTGATGAGGGATCAAAATGTAAAGTATTGGCCAGAATAGCACAGACAATAGCGGCGCTTGCACGGCTTAACAAAATCTGGCAAGATAAACGGTTAGCACTACGCACGAAAATCAGATTAATGCGTACACTGGTCCTGTCAATATTTCTCTATGCGTGTGAGACATGGACAGTTACAGCTGACCTCCAACGAAGGATACAGGTCTTGGAGATGAGATGTTTCCGAAGACTTTTAAACGTCACGTACAAAGATCGAGTTACAAACCAGGAAATCCGAAATAGAATTACGACGGCAATAGGGCCTTTCGAAGATCTCTTGGCAACTGTCAAAAGAAGGAAACTCACTTGGTACGGTCACATATCGAGATCAAATGGTCTTGCAAACACAATCCTCCACGGGAAGGTGCATGGCAGACGACGAAGAGGCCGGCCCAAAAAGAGATTAGAAGACAACATAAAAGAATGGACCAGTCTCCGACCAGAAGAGTCACAGGCAGCGGCTTCTGACAGAGAGGGATGGCGTGGAGTTGTGAGGATGTCTTCATGTGTGCCCCAACGACCTTACCGGTTACGGGATGACCTGACCTGACCTGAAAGATGTGAGCCCTAGTGTTATCGTTTCACATCTGTTGCAGTTAAAGTTGAGCCAGTCCGCTGTTATCCTTCGTGGGATCTCCCGATTTATTGATTGGGAGTTCGTGATCTCTTGGCCGAAGTAGATATACGAATTTACATTTTCGACGGGACAATCTCCAAGGCGCATATCTTCTTTTGAGCAGACAGTATTGAGCATGGACTGGGTTTTCTTTCTTTTGATTTATAGGCCAACTTCAACGCTTGCTTGAGAATGACAATGTCATCATCGAACCTAGGAGGAGTAAGTATGTCCACGTCTATGTTTATGTCCCTATCATTCCAGTCCAGGTTTTTAAAGACCTCTCCAAGGGTCGCTGTAAAGAGATTTGGTGAGATTGTATCACCCTGTCGGACGCCATTTTGTATTGGTAGGGTGATCGATCTATAGAATTGGGTAATATCCGTTATGCATCCACTGTTTATCCCCCCTTTCAGTACAGCATATTTTTTAGCGATTGCCTGATTTCTCAGAGCATTTAGCACCGCAGTTATTTCGATGATATCTTCTTCGTATGCGTTCGTTCTCAATCTCCTGCTACCAAGTCATGGACAGGCTTTGCAAATAGCAGGATATAGTCCGGAAAACGGAATTCGCTATGTCACTAGTTTACAGCTTGACCGCGATATTTGCACTTTTCGGTCTGACACATCTGTCTTCGGCAGGTCGATGCTATCGAAAGCATTCTCATAATCCACGAGCACAAGACAGAAAGGAATCTGTAATGCATACGTCCTCTCCATTAATTGGTTGATTGTGTGGAATGGTCAGTGGTTGAGAAGCCTTTCCTGAAACCTGTCTGCTCTCGTGGTTGGCTCTCATCTAACAGCGTCTTTATGTGAAGAATTTGTAAATGACAGGTTACAGTAGCTTTCATCACATCCCGAGTGTGCCGAGGAAGGCGGACATGCGTCCTCCGTGCGGTTGTGCAATGCTTGGTTTCATCTGTATGTCGCCCACTAGTGTGGGTCTGACGTCGATCTCCCACCTCGTTGGTTTGTAAAAGGGGTAGGTTAGGTACCAGGCACTAGGATCCTTACGAAGGCAAAAATGTCGAGCATCCACACGCTGTTGCAGAAGACCCAGAACAGGTGGGCCAGACAACCGCATCCCAGACCAACTAATGTATGGTGAGCTGAAAGATGACCTGCGTCAATAAGATGGATGAGGAGGCTGGCAATGATCGATGGAAATGAAAGCTAGTTGTTTTTGTTGTTTATCATCTTTTTCTTCTTCTTTGTACGTTCTGAAAAGGATGTTGTGACGTTGGGTTTTGGTTTACAGCGTGACTGCGATATATGTGACTTTGGACACAACACATCCAATTTCAACTGGGATTTATAGTACTGGGTTTACCTTTCACATGCAATCCATATCCCTTATCCAGACTACACTAGTGGATGGTACAGCCGGTTTCTAGGGTCGCCACGCAGAGACGGAATAGAGTTTTGATCAGTTAAGGTTCGGGGACCATGATGCAAACGGCCACAGGTATGAGACGTCGGGAGCAGTCAGCTCATTCACTGCTACAGAATAGGAACTTAAAAGAGCACCTGTTCTGTCCAAATGTTCCAATGGGAACCAGACGAATATATATATAGTGGCGACATACGTGGGGGATTACGGATTCTCACAACTTCATGTCCTAAGTGTTGAATAGTACTCAAAAAATGATTGCTAAAGTCGGATGTGTTGGACCGAAAGGTGCAAATATCGCAGTCAAGCTGTAAACTACGACACATCGCATTCCGTTCTCTGGACTACAACTTAAGCCCTTTCAGTGTTTGGTAGTGAGAGATTGAGAATGAACGAAGCCAAGCCAAGCCAGTCGTTAAATAACACGTTCGCTTAGGCGTCCGAGGCCCGTTGTGTCGATCGGCCACATCTATGACCCACTGCTACGGTGTGGTTCCAGACCTCGTGCAGAGCGGAGGTGGAGGCTGCTATATGGTGGTGCCACTTCTGCGCTTCTAGCCGGTCGGGAGAAGACTTTTGGCGCCGAGGAACGACTCGTGTAGTATCTTGTGGGCCGGAGTTTTCTGGTCCAGCCATACGATATGACTCATTAAAGAAACTCGGTGGCGGTCCAGTGTTTCCGAAATTTGTTGGAGGCCTGTTTTAGCAGAGACATCCAAATTGCGGATTTAGTCACGCCATCGGAAGCAGAGGATACTCTCCTGGTTGCGCATGGAAGGCTCCAAGTCTTGACATCTCATGTTTCAGTAATGTCCAGGTTTCGGAGCTGTCGTTGACTATCCCAAATCCGTAATATCAAAATATCCAGCATTTTCTCGATGTGTTGCCAATTATGCTTTTTATCAGCAATTATTTCCGTCCACCTTTATATTGGTAATGTGATCCAACCCAATCCATCTCAAAGCGTGTTGAAGAAAATTATTGTTTTATTATGAACAATGTAATAAGTTACATTTGTGCATAAGTCTCCTTCCTTCAGTGCATTACCCTTAAAGCCCTCCTTGGTGTCGACGAAATTCTTAACGTTGTTCTGAAAGTTAGTTAGTGCCCCCCCCCCTTTTCAGTAAAGTCTGACTATATGTTAATGGAACATTGGAGTAGTAATTCTCTACTGAGTTTATTGTTTCTCTTTTCCTTGCATCGTGTTGTGTTTTCACTTCTCTGTGTTGCATGAGCTTATTTTCACAGAGCCTGAGGTGACTCTTCAGGCTGCGTCTCCGTTTGGATCGGTCGGCAGCTATGTCTTCTCTAGATTTTCGATCCGTATCTAGAGCCTTCATGTCCCTGTTGCGTAAATATTTTGTTGTCGGCCAACTTTCTTTTACTACACGATAATACATTTTTTTTCTTAAATGTATAAACCACCAATACAGCATGTCTATTCTAACGGTAGTCAGCTTTGACGTATTTGTAGGTAACTAGTTCTGGCAGTCGTTGCGCAGTGTGCAGCCGCGGAATAAGACAAGGCAGGTGTCCATGTGAGGTGCATACCATAACCGAGGA
Source organism: Ariolimax columbianus (assembly GCA_036924085.1). Classification (NCBI taxonomy): domain Eukaryota; kingdom Metazoa; phylum Mollusca; class Gastropoda; order Stylommatophora; family Arionidae; genus Ariolimax; species Ariolimax columbianus. Next base: position 73,153,298 of record JAVGWX010000010.1, on the reverse strand, counting down.
ACTTATCCTGCAAAGCTGTATGCTCATACAGGAAGAGATAGATAGAGAGAGTGGGGTATATATATAGAGAGAGAGAAGAGAGAGAGAGAGAGAGAGAGAGAGAGAGAGAGAAAGAGAGAGAGAGAGAAAGAGCAATACTGAACCAGTGAAACATATTTGAGACAAAAACTGTATGGAGATAAAACAGTCTTACAAACAAGGGTTTCCTTTGTAAGAAATAAATGAGACCTTGATCTGAGGTTGATCGAAGAAGATTTCACCTTCAATAGAAGGGACGATGAGGCTAGCGTCTGGTCAGGCAAAACATACTGATCAGACAATGTTAGCCAGGGTCAGGAGAAATATACTGGCCCATACCCTCACCTGACCTCCTCGTTGGTCGTCCTGGAAACGGGCTGTTGTCGTGGACAACAGTCTGGCTAACAAGGTGAGGTTCGACGAGATCCCCATAGTAGTGAGCGACACGCAGATGAAGCCAAGCATAGCATAACCGACTGGAAGACCCCGGTCCACCTTCATCAGCACGCACGGGATGTGAGGAAAGCTACGACAACCCGCCACTTAACGTCCTTTTTGGGGGGCACAAAATAGTAACCTACTCATTGTGGGAATTCAACAACAAGAACCTTCAATAGAAGAAATAAAACTAGGTCGGTACCGTAGTTGTAACCCGTGATCTTTAGATAAGATGCTTGGTGATTTACAAGTACATACAAGGGGCTAGTCATACGTCTTTAACCTGACTATGAAGGAGTAGGAGGAGAAAGTTTAAATTTGGCACATATGTAGCTCATTCAATTTGAATTGGACTTGAGAAGTATGCATTTCCCTCCTCGACGGGTTTACCCGGTACCGTGCCTGGCGCAACACACCTTATTGACCGGATCTGCTACTCTAACGGTTTGTCAGAACAATGGAGAAATCAGAGGCCAGAACTGTGATAAAATTATTGATGTTGCAGGGAAAAACACCTACAGAAATACACAGGAAGATGGAACCAGTGTTTAAGGAATTCTGTCCTTTGTATACTTCTGTAAAAAAGCGGGTGTAGGCAGTTTAAGTGTGGCCCTTCCTATGTTGCTGATCTTCCAAGATCAGGAAGACCATCCTCAGAGTGCAGCGATGAAAATGCTGCAAGAGTGAAGCAAATCATTACCCAGGATAGGAAAATGACAATTGCAGAGATATCTAGATCAGCAAAACTGAATGAAAGTACAGTTTTTAGAATTTTACACAACAGACCGAACAGGAGAAAATGGGGTGCCTGCTGGGTCCCGCGTGAACATAAACAAACGAGGTTTGATTGCCGTGGCCAGTTGCTCAAAATGTGTTGGTTGAAAAACATGTTGCCGGCCATGATGACAGTAGATGAGACTTTGGTTCACCATTGTCACCCATCATCCAATATATATATATATATATATATATATATATATATATATATATATATATATATTACTGGACGTCAGAGATGGTTATGCCGCTGCGGGTCCCAAGGTGGACCAGTGGGTGATTATTTTCTCGTCTGTAGCATCCTGGATGTTGTTTCTTTGTTTAATTTTTTTTTTTTTTTCGTTCACCTTATTTCTCTAATCCCCAAAGGCGGTGTGTGTTGCACTGGGGTTTTTATTTTGCGCCTGTCGGCCCAGTGAATCCGACTTCAGCATGCATTTTATGTAAGGGTCTGCTTCCTCCTGCATTTTCTAAGGGTTTGCTTCCCCGGGGTAACGGCCGATGCTGTGATGGGGATCGAACCCAGCACCTTCGGATTGTGAGCCGTGCCACTTAACCACTAGGCCACGCCGTCCGCTCGATGTTGTTTCTGAGTTCGAGATAGTCGGATCAGCCCGTAGGTGGTCTTCCCCTTGGTCATCTTCTGTCTCGGGGGTACCAGACTGCTGTCGCGGTCCTCCAAAGGTCATCAGTTATTTGAAGCAGATGACCAGCCTAGCGAGGCCTTACCTTGTTCTCATGGGTAACTGCATCCTTCATCTCAATTACATTTGATGCACGATGCTGTAGCGAAGACCCTTCAAATGTTGTTTGTGGAGCGAGAGGCCGATCATAGGGACGCTTGGATCACTCTGAGTTTGGACTCAATTTTTTGGGTAATACATACATATATACATACGATCAATTCAAATACCTGGAAGTCGATTGCAGCGGATGGAGCTACATGGAGAGCAACCTTAAGAACGGGCATCGAGGCTTCAGAGCTAGAAATGATGACAAAGATGGAACACACAAGAAAGAAGCTTACACCACACCAATCGTAATTTTTCTGTTTAACTTAACGTCTTTATACTGGTTTAGAAGACTCTGCAGTCTGTATACAACCAGTTTCACTGCAGTCGTCCCTGTCAATCGAGAATCGGCAAAATCAGAACGAACGTAGGTGTCCCTCCAGGACAAATGCTGCCACCGCCATCTCTACAACAGCTTACTGGCCGTCTGTCAAAACGATCAAGGCCATAACATAACACATACATACACACACACATGCACACACACATATAATATATATATTATATATATTCTTACAAATATAATGTATGCAAGTTTCGTAACTATCCAGTAGTTCTGAACGTGTTACAGAGTCTGTGCTAGCAAGGCAGTAAATACTGCAACAATTATGCCGATTTATCAGTGTGTTCGTTTTGAAATGATTTGCGTCTGAGTTGTAATAAACTCTGCCTCCTCCCCCCCCCCCCCCCACCCGCCTCCCCTCCACCCACAATTCATCAGCTCAGGCTGACATACTGCAGTCGACTTGTAGCACACACGGGCATGTCGCCTCGCTACAGACAAAACAATATAAAAATCGATACATTTTGAAGACGGTGGCGGGCTTTTTTGTTGTGGTTATGGTTTGGTGGTGTGCTATCGATATTAGTACAGCATAAAACAATAACAAATACAGGTGACAGCACAGATGGATCGATAACACAGAGCAGGGTTTCTCAACAGGTTCTCGAAAGTTCTGTAGGGGTATATGGAAAGTATATGTTTCAATTGGATGAAGACCAGGAGCAGTGCACGAGCTGCAGCGGTCAGCGACCCATAGCTGACTGCAAGCGTCATGGCCAGCGAAACCAGAGCTGCCAAGACCCTTCTACATCTCCTCGCGGTGATCCTGGATAACAAGCTGCAAGAGCGCAGACTGGGTAAGAAGAAGGGATCGAAGAGGGAAGACTATTCTGGTACCCAAAAATGCCTGATGAAGACGGATGTGTTGGATCGAAAAGTGCAAATATATCAGTCAAGTTGTAAACTATGACACAACGCATTCCGTTCTCTGGACAACATCCTGCTACTTGCAAAGCCCTTGATAGAGATTGGCAGTGGGAGTTTGAGAACGAACGACGAAGAAGAAGATATATTTGAATTTTTAAAAAACGTTTCAGAAATCATCCCGCATTTCTTTCCAGTGGCTGAACGGCCCTTTCGACAGTGCGCAATATATATATATATATATATATATATATATATATATATATATATATATATATATATATATATATATATATATATATATATATATATATACACACGAGACGTTTTCAAATTAAACCAGACCTAATTGCACCAAGTGAACATACGTACGATGCTTATAATGACGTCACTTCTGATGTAAACAGCACATACCAACCGTCAAGTTTGCAAAATTTCATTATCCTCCGACTCACATTTTCCTCGGCAGACCGTTGAAAACATGGCGGATATGATTCGGAATCCATCCAGTTGATCAGCGAGCGGTGATTCGGTTTCTAACAGCTGAAGGATGTTGACCAGTTGATATTCATAGCAAAATGCAGGCATTGTATGGTGACAAAAGTGTGTCGAAGACAACAGTGAAAAACTGGACAACATTATTTAAAGAGCGACGTGAGTTAACGAAAGATCTTCCGAGATCAGGTCAGGCGCATATTGTTGCGTCAGATGATGTCATCGCCAAAATTGATGCGGCAATTCGGGTGGACCGTCGCCGGAACTTTCGTTCGCCACATTTTTGTCACCATACACTGCCTGCATTCTGTAATGAATGTCAACTGGTCGACATCCTTCAGCTGTTAGAAACCGAATCACCGCTCGCTGATCAACTTCTTGTGGGGAAAGGTTCATGGAATTGGTCCTTAAAAGTTTAAAACTTACCTAATTATCCTGGGCAAGGTCCTACACTACAGCTAGCAAGCTATGTTGGTTTTTTTATTGACACTTTAAACGAAACGAAACATATAATGAAGTCTGAGAAATAATGGGGACAATGAGAATTGATGTACGAAATCAGAGCCTGTCAGGTCAGATATTTCGGTCACATCAAAATGCTGAATACCTTGCTGAAAGCAATACAGGTAGATAAAGTGCAGGGTATTCAGAATAGCGTGTAGCCTATTCGGCAGTGAGCTGGCTTGCTAAGACTGAGATTACACCGTGCCAGGGTTCGAAATCACGGATGGACAGAAACAAATCAGGGCGTGGTTCGTTCCTGGTACGACCGCTTCCCCAGTTGACCCAGCTGTAAATGAGTACCTGACGAATGAGTTGGGGAAGGTATAAACAGCAAGGAAGGGAACTGGTCACCCCACCTTTCACAAGCTGCGACTTAGTCCAAGAAGAGTTATCTTTATCCCCGACGGCAGTTGTTGCCATGGTACCCGGCTTTCCTTTTTAAATACAAAACCATGCTGAAAGCAATATTGGAAGGCAAAGTGGAGGGTAACCGTGCTAGAAGCAAACAGCGCAATTAGTGGGGGAGGATAACATCAAAAGATGGATACGAACAGGCTTTGTTGTTGCTGTTGTTGTTGTTGTTGTTGTTGTTGTTGAATGTCCACAATGAGTATATATTTTTTGTTTGTTGCGTTCGCCTTATTTCTCTAATCCCCAAGGTGGTGTGCGTTGCACTGTGGTTTTTATTTTGCGCCTGTCGGCCCAGTGCATCCGACTTCAGCATGCATTTTATGTAAGGGTTTGCTTCCTCATGTATTTTCTAAGGGTGTGCTTCCCCGGGGTAACGGCCGGTGCTGTGATGGGGATTGAACCCAGCACCTTCGGGTTCTGATCCGTGCCACTTAACCACTAGGCCACGCCGTCCCCCACAATGAGTATGATTACTCTTCTGTGTGTACCGAAAAGGACGTTAAGTGGCTGGTTGTAGCAATACACACATCCCGAGCGCGCTGATGAAGGTGGACCGAGGTCCTCCAGGTGGTTGTGTTATGCTTGGCTTCATCGGCGTGTTGCTCACTACTACAGGGATCCGAAAGGATTGGTAGATCCATCTTGGCAAGAGACAAAAGAAGTTGGAGATCTATTGCTGCCGAAGGTATAATGGGAAGATGGCAGTTGGACTGAACCGTACTATTCATTACTGTCAATGCGTTTATGTGATTTAAATATAAAATTATTTCTACTTAGCCAGTCTGCCCTGCTACAGCCTGTTATCCAGGATCACCGCGTGGAGGTGTAGAAGGGTCTTTGCAGCTCTGGTTCGCTGGACCCTGACGCTAGCAGTCAGCTATGGGTCGCTGACCACTGCAGATCATGCGCTGCTCAGTATCTTGATCCCGGCCTAGTGGTTAAGTGACAGGCCTCACAACCCGAAGGGACTGGGTTCGTTCTTCATCACAGCACCGGCGGTTACCCTGGGGAAGTAAACGCTTAGAAAATGCAGGAGGAACTTCACATAAATGCATGCCGAAGTCGGATGCACTGGACCGACAGGCGCAAAAAAGAAACACAGTGCAATGCACACCGCCTTGGAAAATGGAGAAACAAAGGCGAACGCTACAACACTATAAATAATCCACAAAAACACCGTCGGTGGTACTGGATAAAAGTGTTTCTTCTTCTTCTTCTTCATCGTACGCAGTCAGACATCAACCTTTATTTTTTCGAGAAAAGCAGCGGTCATCCTGAGGCTGTCGACACTGCCATAGAGCTTGTCTAGTGTTGCCACTGGTGATGGCCACATCTGCTCTCTCTGATCCTCGTATATCGGGCAGTTTTGCAGCAAATGCTCAGCGGTCATTTTCCCGGTACCACACGGGCATTCGTCAGTGCCACATATCTTCAATTTGTTGAATAGGTGGTACTTCAGTCTATTGTGGCCAGTGCGAAGTCTGAAGACCACGACCTGCTCTCTTCTGTTCAACTGGTAATAGGCATCGCTTTTTGGGTAGCCACTATGTTCGGTTTCCCATTTGGTCAAGTATCTAGCTCTAATAAGCCGTTTTGACTCTTCGTATGTCATACTAGTATCTGGTTGTGGTAGTCTTGCAGCTTCTTTTGCCAGTCTGTCTGCCTTCTCGTTGCCTTGGATGTTGTAGTGGGACCCACTGTACCACTACCCTTTTTGGTGCGGACTGCTGGCATAGTTGACATAGTACTGCTCTTAATTCATTAAGTTCAGTATTTTTCTGGCTTTTTAGTGCTGTGACTACGGCCAAAGCATCTGTAAGCAGGACTACATGGCTTTCATTCCTTTTACCTGTCACCATTTCTTCCACTGCCGCCCTCAGTGACTCTGCCTCCGCTCTGAAATTGCTTGTGTATTTTCCAGTAGCGAATGACAGTGTTATTTTTCTACCATTTGGTAGGTTCAGAAATGCTCCTGCCCCTCCGTTCTGTGTAGTGTTTGTTACAGAACCGTCGGTGTATGCATGGGTCCAGTCCATGCTTGGGTAGTTTTCCGTTATGTAGCTCAGGGTAGTATCTCTTCTTACTTTTTCAGTCTGGCAGTTTTTGTTTCCAATACCTGGTATATTTTCTACCACCTCTGGAAATATATGCTGCCTCCAGGTAAGTTTTCGTACAGTAGGGATGAGCTTTGGTGTTAGTGCGTTCGTGGGATCTTCGTGCGTCTTTGCTTTGGCTATTTCTGCAAAGTTTCTCCGCTTTAGTTTCCCATTTCCCAAATTGTTTAGTCTCTGGTACATTGGATGGTCCGTCAGTCTTCGGAGTTTCTCTGACTGCAGTCTCTTCTATCAGTCATGGATTGCAGTTTTGTAATCTTTTCAAGTTCTACAATTGGCGTTGACTTCATGCCACCTGTTATAATTCTCATGGCTTGGTTTTGAAGTTTGCTAATTTTATCGAAGTTCGCCTTTGCTGCTGTTGTCCATGCCGCAATGCCATACTCGAAAACTGGTCTCACTCTTCCAGTGTACAGTTTCTTTAGTATACTTTCGTCTGCTCCCCAGCTTGTGCCAGCAAGTTTCCTCATGATTGCCAATTTTTCTCTGGCTCTCATTCGGTTTCTCTCGATCTGACTTTCCACGTCATGCGCCGATCAAATGTGACTCCCAGGTAAATTAAGTTGTCGTTTGGCTGCAGGTATTTGCCGTTAAGACTTAATTGGGTGGTTTTGGGGTTTGTTTGATAGCGAGAATATCGTGCATGTCGTTTTTTCCTCGTTTATTTTGACCAGCCATGAGTTCGTCCAATCTTCCAGTGATGTTAGGGCCTGCTGCATCCGTTTTCTTGCTATGGTGAGATTCTTTTCAGAGGTCCACATAGCCAGATCGTCTGCAAACATTGAGCTGTGGTCTCTTCTTTGTATATTCTCTGTTATATTATTTATATACACCAGGAAGAGTGTGGGTGACAGTACTCCCCCTTGTTCAAGTGTCACCTTTTTGCTCATCTGCCCTTGTACTTGAACTCTAGCCGTTCTGTTTTTGAGATAGTGACTTATCCATTTGTACATTTTATAAAAATGTTTGAAAAAGGTGTGTCTGGACCCAAGGAACGCAATCTGTTTTCACAGAAAACGGCTTCAAACATGGTTATGTTTCTTGTGCAGAGGAGTGGTTGTCTTAGCGGTTAGCATGCGTTTCTCCTGATATATAAGACTCCCGTTCAAAACCTCGGTATGGCATAGGTTTGTATTTTCCATCTGAGTTTAAATTAGAACCAATCATGCACACTCAATGGCGACAACTGGCCGGCAAGCGGCCATGTAGACTCCAGCAAACGGAACGTAAACCGTACTAATAGTTTGGTATTTTAAAAGTGTCTCTTGTCTACTAAATCTTCCTTCCCTGGTCACCATGGAAACGGATTATACTGGGCGATACACATTTTGCCTTTGGAATTTGAAAAGTCAATCATTATTAATGCATTGGCCTTATGCACGAATATAGCAAACAATATTTATCATTTGGTTATTGCTTTAGAGAAAAAAAAGATTTATATATATATATATATATATATATATATATATATATATATATATATATATATATATATATATATATATATATATATAAATTTCTCAGTTGAGTAAATACTCAGTTGAGTATATAGGTAACCATATAGCAATGCTGTATTTCTATCACCATTTTGCGCTGTTTTGCATCAGCACGCCGTACACACATCACGACAGACGGCATTGCATCATTTTCTGAAGCATTGTAGTTGAGTCATGGCATCGCGATGTTACGATAGTTGACGACAAGGATGTAGTCATTAGTTGTAAGTGGAGTTTCACAGGGTCGGTATGTCATTTGAACGGCTCCAATTTTTCCTTTCGTCATAAGCACAACACAGATGATTCCTGCTTTTAAAGCCAGCGGTGTTGATGCCTCGTAACTGCATTAATAGTGCAAATAACGTGTGTTATAAATGAGAAGTTAGCTTACAGGCCAGATAATTGTCATCACTCCAATAGTGAAACATCGTATGACCATTATTTTTGAGGCAATTGTAGGGACTAGTACACATGCTGCAGTAGGTGTGCAGGAAATCTTCCCAAGTATCTGAAATAGGAAAAGGGATCAAGATGTTGAGCAGCACATGAGCTGCAGTGGCTGCTAGCGTCAGGCCCAGCTAACCGGAGCTGCCAAGACCCTTCTACACCTCCACTCGGTGATCCTGGATAACATGCTGCAGCAGGGTAGACTGGATAAGGAGAAGGGATCGAAGAGGGAATGCTAACCCGGTACTCAAAAAATGCTTGCTGAAGTCGGATATGTTGGACCGAAATGTGCAAATATCGCAGCCAAGCTGTAAACTATGTCACAAAGTATTCCGTTGTCTGGACTACATTCTGCTACTTAAGCCCTGTCAGGGTTTGGTAGTGGGAAATTGAGAACGAACGAAGCCAAGCCAAATAGGGAAAGAGGCGATAAAATGTAATATTCATATAGTGTGGAGCGAACAAAGCAATCAAGCAAATGACTGTTACTTCTGCATCGTTCCACCATTTTATGCAAACATCACCAGAAGAAAGAGGCGTGCAATATCGTACCTAAATATACATTATGTCCTCAGGTTAGTTCCACGTGGCGAAGTTCGTCCCGCAGCCGAACCTCCAAATGAATTCTCCATCGATTTAGACGGCAGCGATCGAGGAGGTGAACCAACGTCAGGTTCCAAGCCTTCGACGTCTGTTGATGATTCATTAGTCTGCCATTGTGTATCATCTGTTCGAAACATTTTCACCCAGGAAGAACTCAACGATTGTGTTCGCCATCTGGAGCTAACAACGCCCAAAGCTGTTACATGGATCAGACTTAAACAATGGAATGTTCGCAAGGAAAATAATCAGTGTTACCTTGTGTTGTCGTCGTCAGCAGTTTACTCCTTATTTCAGAAAGGAAGATGACCTTGTGTTCTGCGTCAGTGTACATGGTCTAGTAAATGCTCTTGGAATTAAAGACGACCCGCAAGAACGAAGACTATAAATAGACTCATCTAAATTTAGTCTCAATGCAGTGTTTTTGCATAATGGAACCCACTTCCATTCATTTCAGTTAGGCACGCTATGTACCTGAAAGAAACCTCAATAACCTAAAACAACTCTTGAACTGCTTTAATGCAACAAGTATGGCTGGCATTCATTGTGATATGAATGTTGTAGCTCTGTTGATGGGTCTTGTGTGAATGGGACAGACCAGCAAAGTCTTTGCACTACATGAAGAAAATACTCGTCTCAGAAACAATCTATGAAGGTCCTAAAGAATGTGGAACACCCAGCATTAGTAGGAAAAAAAAACTCCTTTACACATTAAACTAGGTGTGATGATAAATATCGTTAAAGTCATATGCCTTACTTGATCGGCTTTCAAATACTTGGCTGACAAATTCTATCGACTCAGCGGATCTTCTTCTTCTTCTTCTTCTTCTTCTTCTTCTTCTTCTTCTTCTTCTTCTTCTTCTTCTTCTTCTTCTTCTTCTTCTTCTTCTTCGTTTTCAAACTCAAGCAACAGGATGTAGTTCGCTGAACGGAATGCGTTGTTTCATAGTTTACAGCTTGACTGCGATATTTGCACATTTCAATCCCACACATCCGTCTTAGCAGACCCATCGAATCAAAAATGAGAGAGAATTGCTGTCGGTCATCATATTCGCGAACTCTTCAGGGACAAGATGTCAGATAAGTTGATTGAGGGTAAAGAGAGAAAAGTCGAGGCACATTCTGTCTGTTCTCAGCTAACTTCCTCGGTAATGTCAGCGCAGAAAACTAGAAGGAATTGTTTTAGGACATTGTTGGAGGCAATGGATAATGAATGCATTTAAGAATAAATTGGATGCGCATAGTTTTTAGAGCAAGATAATGTAAATAAAACTGGTTGTATACAGACTCTGCAGAGTCTTCTAAACTAGTATAAAGATGTTAAGTTAAGACACCACATCTGTAACACGGCAGACAGGAGTCAAATCTGCTTCGGCGATGTCGTAGATACGACGTTGATAAGAAAGTACAGGTTGGCAGGCCACGTGGTACATATGTCTGACAATAGATGGACACGTAAAGTGGCGTCATGGTGGCCCTAAGCCTTTAATCGTCGCCAATCGACGTCCACTAATGAGATGGAGAGATGACCTGCAACAAAGTTCTTGGCCCGGCTTTATATATATATATATATATATATATATATATATATATATATATATATATATATATATATATATATATATATATATATATACGAGGCGTGTTCAAATTATGTTGGTATCATGACAAAAGTGTGGCGAACGTAATCTTCGGCGACGGTCCACTCAAATTGCTGCATCATCTTTGGCGATGACATTTTCTGACACAACAATATGTGCCTTATCTTGTCTCGGAAGGTCTTTCGTTAACTCGCGTCCTTCTTTAAAAATCGTTGTCAAGCTCTTCACTGTTGTCTTCGATACACTTTTGTCATATACACTTCCTGCATTCTGCGACGAATGTCAACTGGTCGACATACTTCAGCTGTTAGAAACGGAATTACCGCTTGCTTATCAACTCTGGACGGATTCTGAATCACACATGGCACGTTTTGAACGGTCTGCTGAGGAAACTATGAGTCGGAGGATAATGCAATTTTGCAAACTTTACTGTTTGTATGTGCTGTTTGCATCAGAAGGGACATTATCATGCGCATCGTACGTATGTTCACTTGTTGCAGTTTGGTCCGGTTTCATTTGAACACGCTTCGTGTATATATATATATATATATATATATATATATATATATATATATATATATATATATATATATATATATATATATATATGTATGTATTATGTATGTATGTATGTAT